>CM046875.1:573633546-574833546 GCA_025667525.1 Glebionis coronaria | reverse complement strand
TGGCTTTTTGGGGGGAGTCTTTGCATTACCTCCAGATGCCATTGAAGAGTTTGCAGCAGCAGCAGCAGCAGCAGCAGCCTGTAGTCAATAACTTGATTATTATCAAACTGAACACTATTTGGATAGAAGGATTCAATAATCAAAATGACTCCTGAAAGATGTTATTTTACCGCATTCTGGCGTTCCAGTTGAGCTGTGATGGAACCGGGCCTTGAAGACATCGCCTCAAAAGAATCCTCGATTGAAGATCCTGGACCTCCAGTCGCGTGCGGATGGGATCTATGTTGTTGGTCATTCATTTGATCCGCAGAATCTGATTTTGCATAGGGATTCGATGACACGAGACTTTGATCTTTATGCATAGATGCTTGCCAATGGCTTGAATTCTGTTGCGATGCTGGATTACTTGTGAAATGAGTGTGACTTCCCCCGTGCAATCTCTTCATGTCATTTAACGCATGTTGGTTCATGGCTTGAGTGGCCATGGCAGGATTGACTGGACCTTGCCTCATTTGTAAATCATGGCTTTGCTGTTTGTAAGACGGTCCTGGCATGCCCATATTTGCACTCGCACTTGGGTGAAAATTACCACTAGGATTTCCATAAGTAGGAAAAGATTGTTGTGGCAAATTCATACGTTGTTGTTGTTGTTGTTGTTGTTGTTGTTGTTGTTGCTGTTGATGTTGTTGCTGCAGCTGTTGTTGATGATGATTTATAGCACTAACATTTGCATTAGGTGTATGGCTCGCTTGTCCTACATGTGAATCTGATTGGCGTTCCGACAATCGTCTTTGATCCGCTGGTAGAGAGCTTGCATCTGATGATTGGAGCGATGAAGATGGCCTTTGAGCAGTTTGTCTAGCAGGAGTCTGAGCAAGATAATAAAAAGGATTAGACGCGTTTCATTTTTACTAACTAGAACACATTATACTGCATCTGCCTCATCTAGGTGCCTATTACAATTTTATAACTATTTAAAAGTTGATCAACAGCACGCAAGTAAAGCAACACCAAGCTAATTCTACAACATAAACTTTATAAGCATTAACCTAAAATGAAATTTCAAACAGAAAATCAAGTTCTTGCACAATATTAAACAATGAGACTTGTAAGTTACTAATGATATATATAAAATATATGCCTAAGAAACATGAGTGTTCTTCTTTACCTGCGCTTGTTGTATCTTATAGACTGCCACCTTAAGCATATGATCTCCTACAAGACTTCGCATGTTTCGCACAAATTCTTCTTTGTTAATATTATTGTTCTGTAAATAATAATAACACAGACACTCGTTGATAAAACATATATACAACACACAATAAAAATAGTTTTCAAATAATGGTAAAACTGGCAGGTATAATCTATACCTTTAATCGACTATATAAACTCTGAAGTTGCACAGCCCGATCTCTGTCTAGTTGTGGTTCTATAACAGGAAGCAACATGGCGAAAGGAACCTGCTTGCTAGCTGGCCTATTAGCTGCTTGCGCTGCTGTTGCTGCTTGTTGATTACTACTTACTCTATGCATGTCAGCATTACGTGCATTTTGAGCAGGATTCCTATCACTTGTATTCTGCGTATTCGTAGCTTGAGATGCATGAACATTGTGTTGGTTAGCTTGCTCTTCTTTGGGTCGAAGCGGTTCACGTGTGGTGTGATTTTGTGGATGCTGAGTTTCAGAACCAGACGGTCCAATTCGATTTACTACCGTCACAGGGTCTTGTGTCTGTGGCTTAACATCCTCTTCAAGAGTTGAAGATTGCCATTGTTTAAAGAGTTCACTTGGAGTATGATTGGTTGCTTGAGCTAACGATGCTGCAATACGAATGCAATAATCCATCACATCTAAACCTTTTAACATTTCAATGATTTAAAGACAAAGTAGTATGCTCACTTGTAGGCATACAAACTATGGGGATGTTTCATGTTTGGGTACGCTAATTTAAGGAGCATACTGGTTTAATGCATTTCTTTTACCAAAATAGCTACTATGAGCGCCAATGGAGATAAACACCTTAAGCTTAATAGGTTATTTAAGATGTTTGATTATAAACTACTCCCATTTTTATGCATTTCTACAAATCTACCCCCATCTTTCCTCTTTGTTCTACTCATTCACTAACAAGTGCTAGTCTATTTTTGGTCATTTTAAAATTACAACATTTTTCGCATACGCTTACTGACACACTATTTCAGTAAAGCATATTAACTCATTTGTAAAATAGCTATGTAAATAACCTAAGAGGCAAGAACATCTATAATGCTTCGAACATCATTGCACTTCCAAATCAGCATCTAATCCCATGATACAATTTAACCTATTGATCGTTGCATTTTCCTAAAAACTATACATAGCCTAACAAAATAAGAATCTTCTATAAAATAAGGGGGAAGGATGGTGGGCTAGAGTTCAACGTACATAACAATAATATCGCAAAATAACATTTACGCACATAATGGATAGCTTATAAAATAACTAATACAACAATGTAAGTAAAACATATAGGGTCGTAATATCGTACATTAAGTCATTGTAATAAAGTTCCCCGCAATACTTTATTAAATTGAACAATAACTTCAAGGTTACTTTTCACTTTACTTGTTCTTAAACAATCAGCTTATATAGCCGGCTTATAGCTTATTTGATTCCGTGGCTTATTTTGCATGTGTTTCTTATGCTATATAAGCCCACAAGTCTCAAAATTAGCCGGAAAATTAGGGCTTACGAAAATATAAGCCGCATAACAAATAAGCTCATAAGCCACACATAATCTTAGGGCCTGTTTGATTTAGCTTTTATAACGTAAGCCTATTTCGGCTTATATAACATAAACCTCAATTTGGTGGCTTATTTGGAGACTTACGGGCTTATCTAAGTTTGTTATGATATAATAAACTTATATAAGCCCATAAGTCACCAACAAGCTTAAAAAAATTGGGTTTATGAAATATAAGCCGAAATAGGCTTACATTATATAAGCTAAATCAAACAGCCCCTAAGCTTATGTGTGGCTTATGAACTAATATAAGCCCATAAACCAATCAAACACCCCCTTAAACAAACATCCCCTAAGAAAAGAAATTCTACTAAACTCTCATTTGATCGTGCATACTCTAACCTAAACAGTCCACAATCGCGTAAAAACGTGTACATTACCATTGACAGAAGTTGTTGGTGTAACAGAATCTACACCACTAGTAGCACTAGCAATAGGAGTATTTGCACTACTAGTTGAAGGTTGTTGAGATTCTGTTACGGAATCAGTTACATTATTAATATTATTGTTATCGCCTTCGATATCGCGGTTTAGGGCAGCGGTAAATGCCTCAACATCTGCCCCTGAATGCATTGTTTCATCCTGTATATAAATAAAACCAAAATAAATATATATAAAAAAAAGTTATATAAAATTAATTAGGGGGATTAAATAAAAGTGAAACCCTAACCTCGTCTTCTTCGAGAAACTTCATAATAGAAGGATCCATTGGAGAATAGGGCAGGTGTTTAGAATGCGATGAAAAACTGACCGTGAAATTGGGCTGTGTGTGTGTGAAATAAAGGGTGGGGATTGGAGCCGGTGGTCGGAATTGCGACGGAGGTGGTTGGTTTTTTTTTTAGAATGGGGGGTTGGTATTTATAAAGTTTGGTTATGTGGGTGAAGTTTAGACCGGGTTTAACATATTTCCTCTCACTTTTATTGGTTAGACCGGTTTAACATACTTAATAGTACAATACTTGTTTCGTCTTACTTTTATTCGTTAGACCGGTTTTTTTTCTCACTTTTATAGTTTTATTTACCTCGTGTGATTTTTTCAAAATCAATGTTTTTTAATTTTAATTTTTGATATTTTTATTGTATTATATAATATTTAATTATAATTATATAAATAAAAAATATTTAAAAATAATAAAATATTTAAAATTTAAAATATTTAGAATTTCAAATTACATATGACATCGTCTATTTGAAAATTCAAGATTCAAAGTATGAATGAGTTTTATCTTCTTTTAACCAGGTGTTGACTCGATTCAATTCAATCGAGTTAGCTGACTTTTGTTATAAAGTTGGATCATCTGCCTGAACTCTAACATTTTTGCGTGTGAAAAGAGGCTAATTTTTCTTTTGCTTTTCATCTCTTTTATTCACATCTCAAATATAGTATTTCTTATCTTCTTTTAGTGTTTCTTTTATACTGAGTCAATAAAATCTAGTCTCTTGTGAAAGTCAAGTTTAAGGGTTCTTGCTACTTCACATCTCTCTTCTCATCTCATCTCAAGATCTGAAATATACCTTGAAGATTTCTTACATCTCAAATCATACTAAAGGTATTGTAAGGGTTGAATCTTGTGATTGTAGTAGAACGTGGATCTTAATTGTACTGAACTGTGGTAAGGTTTGAATATAACGATTGTATTATGATCCAGAATTCTTGTCGTGTCGAAGGGATGGTGATGTAGACTAAAAAACAAAGTAACAAAGATAATTAATTGGATCTGTTGATTCAATAAGAATGCCAGAAACAATTCTGCTAATAATCGTTGATTCTGAAGAATGCCCGAAAATTAGGGTAAAACACGGCAACACAACGGCCAGTGGTTTAACTTTTATTAAACTGATAACGGTCTTGCTAGGGTTACAGCAGATTCATTAAATAATGACTGCAAATAAAGAAAAACCCTAAAAATCCAACGGGCTGGACCGTAGCCCAATGACAAAGTCCAACTGAAAGTGAAAAAAATATAAAAATGCAAAAAACTGATAGTAAAAAGGCTTTTTGGGCCTTGGGAAATCCGCAACCAGCTAAAAGCTGGTTATAGCGTCGTCGGTCTCCTTTTTACGCACGTTTTGACAGGTCACGGGCTGAAAACGGACTTAGGATGCAAAAGCTATGCCCATTTTACTAAACCCCTCTTCGTCACGCGATCTCGGGCCTCCAGAAACAAGTCAGCCCGTTCTTCAATACTTGGGCCTCCATCATTCCCCCCTGGATAAGAAAAATTCGCCCTCGAATTCTCAACTGTATCATCATCTGAAGAATCACCATGGTAAGGCAACAAGTGCTTCACATTAAAAACATCAGAACAACGAATATGACTTGGCAACTTCAAACGATAAGCATTTGAGTTCATCTTATCCAAAATTTCCACTGGACCAATCTTCTTAGCAGACAATTTATTATATTCACCAACTGGAAAACGATCCTTAGTCAAAACAGCCCACACAAAGTCTCCTACTTCAAAGTCAACATGTCTCCTCTTTTGATCTGCATCCTGCTTGTACTTCGAATTAGCGCGAACCAAGTTGTCACGAACAGATTTATGAACATCATGCAACCCCTCAACAAAATCCTGCACTTTCTTCGGAACAGTCCTAGAAATCTGAGGAGTCATAAGATCAAGAGGACCACGTGGCTGAGCAGAATAAATCACCTGGAAAGGACTAAACCCAGTGCTCCGATTAACAGCATGATTATGAGCAAACTCAGCTTGATACAACTTCTGATCCCATGCCTTCACATGATCACCCACCAAACACCTTAACAGGTTACCAAGGGACCTGTTAACAACTTCGGTTTGCCCATTAGTTTGAGGATGATAAGCACTACTAAAATTGAGTTGAGTATTCACCATCTTCCACAAACTACGCCAAAAATGACTCAAAAACCTGGTGTCTCGATCAGAAACAATGGAGGAAGGTAAACCATGTAAACGGTACACATCCCTAAAGAAAAGTTGGGCTACATTAACTGCATCTGTTGTTTTCTTGCAAGGAATAAAATGAACCATCTTAGAAAAACGATCAACAACAACAAATATTGAATCATTACCCCTTTGAGTACGAGGTAGCCCCAACACAAAATCCATGCTAATATCAACCCAGGGTTGCAAAGGAACTGGCAAAGGCATATAAAGACCTGCATTAGTAGCCGTCCCCTTTGAAACTTGACAAATACGACACCTCTTGACGTAACGATCAACTTCCTTCCTCATAGTAGGCCAAAAATAAGAAGCTTGAACCAACTGTAAAGTGCGATCACGACCAACATGTCCTTCACCATGCAACTCCTTAATAATTTGCAAGCGACGACTTGAATCAGGAATACAAAGTTGATTCCCTTTGAATAAAAACCCATCATGCATAACAAAATCTGTTTTCTCTCCGGATTGCAAATCCTGCAGAACAATTGAAAAGTATGGATCCACAGTCACCATGTCACGAATGACATCCAATCCAGGAACATCAACCTGCATGGTTACAAGTAAACTACTTCTCCTGCTTAAGGCATCAGCAGCACGATTGGAAGCACCCGTTTTGTGTTTCACCACAAAAGTAAATTTCTCAAGAAAAGCCAACCAACGCCCATGTTTATGTGAAACCTTATCTTGAGTACGAATATGCCTTAAGGAATCATGGTCAGTGAACAAAACAAACTCCTTATGAAACAAATAATGGCGCCAATGCTTCACAGCTTGGACCACTGCATAAAACTCCAAGTCATAAGTAGAGTACCTCGACTTCGGCCCTGTCAACTTCTCGCTAAAGTAGGCAACAGGCCGCCCACCCTGACTAAGAACTCCACCAATTGCAACCTTAGAAGCATCAGTATGAAGCTCAAAAACTTTAGAAAAGTCAGGCAATACCAGGATTGGCGTTGTAGTAAGCTTTTCCTTGACAACCTGAAAAGCTATCTCTGCTTCCTCCGTCCAAACAAATGACTTAACCTTCATACAGTCTGTCAAAGGGGCCATAATGGAACTGAAATTAGGGATAAACCGTCTATAGAAAGAAGCAAGACCATGGAAACTCCGAACTTCAGTAATGGTAGTTGGAGTTGGCCACTCCTGAACAGCTGGTACCTTAGATTCATCCACCTGTATGCCATCACCAGAAACAACATACCCTAAAAACAAAACTTTAGGGGTCATGAACACACACTTCTTCGTGGCTGCATAAAAATTATCCTTCCGAAGCAAGGTCAAGACCTGCCTCACATGATTGACATGCTCATTATAAGAAGCACTATAAATAAGAATGTCATCAAAATAAACAACCACAAACTTGCCAATAAAAGGCCTGAGCAGTTGATTCATCACACGCATAAATGTGCTTGGTGCGTTTGATAAACCAAAAGGCATGACCAACCACTCATACAACCCTTCACGGGTCTTGAAAGCGGTCTTCCACTCGTCACCAGGTCTAAGACGAATCTGGTAATACCCACTCTTCAAATCCAGCTTTGTGAAAATGGTAACACCACTAATCTGGTCAAGCAAATCATCAAGGCGAGGAATAGGAAACCTGTACCTCACAGTAATCTTATTGATGGCTCGACTATCAACACACATACGCCATGTACCATCCTTCTTTGGAGTCAATAGGGCAGGAACAGCACACGGGCTCATACTCTCATGAACATGACCCTTGGAAACCAGCTCCTCAACCTGCCTGCGCAACTCCTCATGTTCTCCCGGGCTCATCCTATAATGTGGCTTGTTAGGCAACTGTGACCCAGGCTCTAGATCAATATGATGTTGTATGTCACGCAATGGTGGCAAACCATCAGGTAATTCATCAGGGAAAACATCAGAGAATTCCTCAAGTAAAGGGATCATGGCTTCAGGAACTTCACCGTCTTCAGAAACCTCCTTCCCTATTAATACAAAAACATCACCTCCCACCTCCAGCTCGTCTTCGAACTGCGAAAGAGTTAGTAAAGTACCAGTGGGTTTATTAACTACTTCCTTAGGTTTATTTGGCATCAAAGTAATCTTCACACCCCCAAACAGGAAACTATAAGTATTAGTTCTCCCATGGTGAGTTACATCACGGTCATACTCCCAAGGTCTACCTAACAACAAGTGACAAGCATCCATAGGTATCACATCATACCAAAGATTATCCTTATAAGTTGTTGATGTAGTGGTTTTGTATATACTTTATTTTAGGAAAAACAAAGCAACACAAATAGTGGTAAGCGTTAAGTGTCGGTTTAGGAAAACCGAGCACTAATGACCCAAGAGAAGTCCAAGTTCGTTTCCCAAGGAGGCACGTGCGTTGTGTAATGAATGATTGATTAATGTTTTTGATTATTAATAAGAAGAAAGGAGAAGAGAAAATGACGAAGACGAAAAAATAGAAAAATAGGCAAAAACACTACTAGAAATTAAGACGTAGAAACGCAAAAAACGACAAAATTTAAAATTTTAACCTAAAAATTCCTAAAAATTACTAAAAATCCACAATAATATTCTAAGAGTTTACAAAAAATCCAAACTTGCCAAAACCTTTTAATTAATTTAATAATGACTTTTTAATGCTAATTAAAGCCCTAAAAATCACTTTTAAATGTTAAAAAGCCCTAAACAAGATTTAATAGTTTGTAAACCTCAAAATAGACCTAATTAAGCTAAAAACTATTTTTAAAAATTTTAAAACCAAATTAAACTATTTTTAAACTCCTAAAAACTATTAAAATCTATTAAATCTTAAATTAATTCTAAAAATTAATTGAAAAGCCTAAAAATTAATTGAAAAGTGAAAAAGTTCCTATTTCAATGTCTAGAATCTAGGAAAAATGAAAAAAAGTTAAAAATAAAAATTTAATTTTTCTTAATAAAATAATATTAAAATATTCCAAAAAATAAAAAGTTCCTAAATAAATTCTAAAAAATTCTCAAAAATCCTAAATATTCTAACTAAGAATAAAATGCAAATTAAAGCTCCTAAAACTTTTTAGTTAATTTTATATTAATTTTTAAAGTTTAATAAAAAACCTAAAATCAAATAAAATTGAAAATTAAAGTTTTTGAAAAGTTAATTAAATGTAAACCTCAAAAATATAAATTAAAACTTAAAAACTATTTTTTTGGATTTTTTAATTACTGTTTACTATTTTTAATACACTTTCTAAATTTAAACCTAAAAATAATTCTAATAAATAATTAAATAAAAGGAAAAATAATATTTTGTGCCAGAAAAATCACTCACCTCACATTAGTCCTAGGAAAAATCAAATAAGCTGAAAACACTTAATGAATAAGCTGGAATATCCTAAATAAGCTACGGCTTAATAAAATAAGCCAAAACCAAAATGCCTTTAAGTATTTTTCAATTGCAAACCCTAGCAGTCAAAGACCCTAGGGCGCAATGGTATGTGATGTGTGTTGTGAGTGTGGAGACGGGGGTTCGAGGCTGGATGAACCCTTTTTGTTCTTTTATTTTTTTTTTCTTTTTTAACTTTTAACCACAATCCAGTAACACCTTACTTAGCTAAAAACACAAATACAAGTCCAATATTAACAAGGATTTAGCAGATTTGATCAAAAAACGTGCCCAGTTAGGCACTCAAGAACACAAGCAGCTTGTTTGTTTCTTCACAAGTGATAAAAGTCCAAGAGGGCTTGGTTTATGCTTTTTGGTGATGCTTTCTTGGAACAAACAGGCACCCCTACACTCTTGGGAGTGTAGGGAGTCAAAGATAAGCAGAAAACAACAATTAGCACAAATACTTCACAAATAAAGCATTCACAAGCATTTTCAAGTTGCTGAGGTCCTATGTATGGGTCTGTGGGCTTTTATAGCTTATGACTTGCACACAAATGAGTTTTAAAAGCTCAGATTTTGCATACAAACTCAACAAATGACCAATAAACAGATAAACATCCTAGACAAACCTATAATCTAGCATATTATCAAATTTCAAGCTCAAAACTCATGAAATCATGCAGAATTATGACCAAGCAGATTTTTAGCTATCTTTTCACTTTTTAAACACACAATTTTGCTACAAACCTTGTTCCCAAATGAAAAACAGAACTCACACAACCCTATTCTACCCTAATGAAAGCATCTAAACAGGTTTAAAGCACACTCAATGATTTTTAACCCTGCTTAAACCCGTATCCAAACAACCCTTTAAAACTTTTGAAAACGTTTTTAACAAACCAAATCTCCTTAAAACTACTCCAAACTGATTCTAGCTACTTCTATCATGCTTACAATACTTTAACTACTCAGATCAACCCAACTTAGCACACTTAAAACACTTTTCATACAAAAATCACATAAATCACAAGCTTTTTAACTAGAAAAATTATAACAAGGGATTTACCTTGTTGGTCTTACATCCAAGACCAACAGTGGCTAGATAGCCACCTCCAATACACTCGGGTGTATGCAGAAACTATGATCAAAACAAATCAAAACCCTGCCAAGAAAAAAAAGAGAAAAAACAAGAACAATACAATACAATATTTTCTGTTTTCTTTTTCTTCCTTAAAAACTTTTTAGAAATCTTTCTCAAAACGTTTTAGAAAACACTTTAAATAACTTTACTCAATCAACTTACTACTTGAAACCTCAAACCTTAACACAGATTCTCACCAAGAAATTTCAAATTTTCAAAAACCTTTTTATTTGAAAATCTTGAAATCTCAAAACACAAGTAATTGGAACTCAGAATTCTAGCACTTAAACAGATACCAACTTTTTAAACACTTTATAAAAGGAATTACACTTGAATTAAACAAACACCAACTTTATAAATTAAAAAAGGAATTACAAAGTTTTTTAGCTAGAAAACTGGAACAAAGTGAATGAACAACCCTCATTCTCCTTTTATAGACTAAAAAGAACTATCTAGAAACTAGGAATAAAAAATTACAATTGGAAAACCCTAATGGCAAAAAGCCATAAACTGCCCTTTGGTCTTGAACTTGGAATCTTGGTCAAAAGCTGATCCCATGTGATTGCCAGCAAAGAGGAATGATCTTGGACGTTGGGTTAAACTTGGGGACCAAGTAGAATGATCTGGTGCGTTAATGTGGTCGGGTCTTGGACAAAGAGGAAAGGGACGGGTGCAGGGGAGGTCTGGGGTGGGGTCTACAGTGCATGTGAGAATGTTGTTTTGGGTGGGAAAAGGTGAAGATGAGGTGAATTAGGGATCTGCATGTTTTTAGATTAAACCCCTTTGGATTGAGGTCGATTTAAGCTGGGGTTTTTTTAGGGTTTAAGTGAGATTATGAAGCTGTTTAATCCAAAAGGGGAAAAAGAATTTTTAAAAAGCGTGTTTGGAGGGAGATTAGGGTGAGTGGGGGAGTTTGACTTGTTTGACTGGTGATTAAAAATAAAACCGGGTTTTATTAAATTAAAGGTTTTGGGCTGGTGGGTATTGTTGGGCTAAGGGTGGGTAATAGTTTGTGGGTAGGGTCGGGTTGTATGGGTATTTGGGTGGGGTTTATGACGTGTCACAATGTGACTGGTGGTGGGGGTTTGGTGGTTTGGCAAAAACAGTCCCCAAGTTTTCTTGTTGTCTTCACTTTGTAAATAAATGCCATCAGCTCTTGTTTTACACATGACAACTTTTGGTAAGTTGTCAAATTTGGCACAAAAGGTTATAAACTTTGAAATAAGGGCTTCTAATGTAATTCTTGGATTCTTCAAGGACTGGTCTTGTACAATCTTCAAATATCAAGGACCATACTTGTACAATTGACATTTGGAGGGTCAATTGTGACAAGTTCTTCAAAGATGAGGGACCAAAATTGCCAATCTTCAATTCTTCAAGGGTCATTTTGCAAAATTCCAACTTGGGCCCGGTTCATTGTGCGTCTTCGTTTCCCGTGTTCGTTTTTGATTGATTCTTGTGATCTTTTGCCATTTCCTCAATATCCGCACCTAAAAATACACAAGTAACAAACACGAGCATATATTTGGTATATTTTATGATATTTAATGCATTTTAAGCCCGATTTTGATGATGAGACCATGTATAAAAGCAGTCTCATCAGTTGTTCCTACAGAAAACGGAACTTGGACACGCTTGGAAACTGTTATCTCCCCACCCTTTTTAAGCCACTGTAACTTATAAGGTCTGGGACGATCTTCAGTTTTCAACCCTAATTTCTGGACTGCTCCTTCAGCTATCAAATTGTCACAACTACCTGAGTCGCATACAAAAGTGCAAACCTTACCCATAATGGTACAAGTTGACTGAAAGATGTTGTGTTTGAGCCAATCATCACCATCAGCTTTAGGTGTTAAGCAGGAGCGCCTTACCACCAAGTTCACCCCCACATCTCCAGACACATACTCCTCCTCATACTCAGGTTCTGCATCATAAACTGCGTCTCCCACGTAGTCATCATAAGCCACATCATCATCTTCCTCAGGTTCAATAAATAACTGCCTCTTCCCAGCCTTCTTACACTCTGATTGTCGGTGACCAGGTTCACCACAGTTAAAGCACTTGAACCCACTACTGCCGGCCACTTTGGGAACTGGTCATGTATTCTCACCAACTGCTTTAGCCTGAGTTGGGGCAAAACGCGATGCCGCATTACCCGAACCAGAAGCACCTGTTATTGCAGGAGAAGAAGAACTCCCCACTCGTCGGTTCTGCTTCTCAAAAGTCAGTGCTCGTTGATACGCTTCAGAAAGTGTCATCGGATCAAACATGTTAACAGAATCCATGATCTGGACTCTTAAACCACCAATGTATCGAGAGACAAGCTGATCTTCTGTCTCTTGAACGTCATTCCTTGCAATTAGTTGGTAAAATTCGGTCGTGTAATCTTCAACAGACTTGGCCCCCTGTTTCAGATTCTGTAACCGCTGGTACATCATTCGCTGGTAGTTATGAGGAATAAAATTATCCCTCATGACTTTCTTCATCTTCTACCAACTCGTGATCTTTGACTTCCCAACTCTGTTCCTCGTCAGTTTCAATTGTTGCCACCACGCGGATGCCCGACCACGTAACTTGGTAGCGATCAACGAAACCCTTTTGTTTTCTGGAACTTCTTTGAATTCAAATACTTCTTCAACAGCAACAAGCCAATCAATAAACTCATCAGGCTTTAAAGTGTCCCCATTAAACTCGGGAATATTAACCCTCATTCCGGTCTTCCAACGCCTATCATTATTCCCACTGCGATCTCTCATCCGTCGCCCTACTGATTGTTCATCATCAGACAAACCATCACCAAACGGATTTTCTTCCAGATCTGCATCTTCTTCCTCATGACGGCGATTACGAGACCTCCTATTGCTCATCAAAGTGTTCATCTGGTCGGTCAATTGATCAAACATTTGATCGAATCGCTCCTCTATTCTCTCCATCATACGCTGCTCAAATTCATGTTCATTCACATCGTGAATAGGCCTAGTTCTCCTTGGAGGCATCTTGATCAGGAACTTTGGCTCTTGATACCAACTGATGTAGACTAAAAAACAAAGTAACAAAGATAATTAATTGGATCTGTTGATTCAATAAGAATGCCAGAAACAATTCTGCTAATAATCGTTGATTCTGAAGAATGCCCGAAAATTAGGGTAAAACACGGCAACACAACGGCCACTGGTTTAACTTTTATTAAACTGATAACGGTCTTGCTAGGGTTACAGCAGATTCATTAAATAATGACTGCAAACAAAGAAAAACCCTAAAAATCCAACGGGCTGGACCGTAGCCCAATGACAAAGTCCAACTAAAAGTGAAAAAAACATAAAAATGCAAAAAACTGATAGTAAAAAGGCTTTTTGGGCCTTGGGAAATCCGCAACCAGCTAAAAGCTGGTTACAGCGTCGTCGGTCTCCTTTTTACGCACGTTTTGACAGGTCACGGGCTGAAAACGGACTTAGGATGCAAAAGTTATGCCCATTTTACTAAACCCCTCTTCGTCACGCGATCTCGGGCCTCCAGAAACAAGTCAGCCTGTTCTTCAATACTTGGGCCTCCATCAGATGGTTATACTCATTCTGTTAGAACTTGCTGTCTAGCTTCGTACCGGAAAAAAGGTGTAAGCAATGTTGTGTCGGGTAAAGGTTTCTCCGCATGTGAAGGAGTTCATTGTGTAGTGTTGTGAACTCTCGAGTGGGTGACTTGAGGAGTAAAGTATGGTAAAGAATGTGTCCTTATAGTGAACCACTATAAATCATCGTGTCACGATTATACAACTCTCTTTTCTCTTTCCTTACTTTCTACTTTTCTATACTTGCATTTACATTCCTTCTTAGTTTCTACTTTTCTATACTTGTGTTTACATTCCTTTTTTGCTTATCAATATCTGAGGATCTTCACATAAACCAAATCTAAACTTTTGAAATTTAATTTTAATCGGTAAAAATATTCAACCCCCTTAGGGTGAGCCATCCATGATCGAAAACAAACCGACTGAAACCTATAAAAATGAGTGAACCATGCATGATCGAAATCATTTTCTGTTTGTTATTCTCCTATTAATCACTTGGTACCCACCGCCGCATTGCGCGGATACCCTACTAGTACTATATAACACAAACAATTTTTTTTATCATCGATGTATGTAATTCATATATGCGACTTGTTTGAGCGGTTACCAGTTAGAAAAAGTTGCAGTATTGGTCTTTGTCGCTTGCTTGACTTTCATCATTAGTCCCTTGACTTTTGTTACTTAGAAAAATTACACACATGGTCCATATGGTTTGTGTTGACATTCACTGTTCGTGCCTTGACATTTTTCACATAATATTTTTGATAAAACTTCCCCCCTCAAATATCCATATCCAAACGTTTTCAGCGATACTTTACGTTACAATTGTATTTGAAATATGGCACTTATAAGGATATAGACAGTCTGACCTTTCAAAGTCAAACTACAGTTCAATATAGGCCTCATTGCCAAACTGTGTCTGTATTAGGTATCATTAACTTTATAAAGACAACCTTCAGTTTGGGTCATAATTTATGTTAGGACTCATAAAGTTTGATTATCAGGCCTTATTGCCAAATTCTATTATACCTCTTTGACCTTTTAGAGTCAAAATGTATTTTGATATTTCCAATTGATGTATCTAAACACATTTTAAGTGACACTCCAAGTTACAAGAGTGTTTAGATATGACACTTACGTTGGTATTTCATGTGCACAAACAAGCAGATGGATAAAATAAAAACATTGAAACAAACATATAATGCAAAATGGTTTAGGATACAACCAAGTTTGAAGAAACCTATAGTGTTCTTGCATAAATTATCTTACATCTTAATATTTATACTTAAAAATCTTACAAACAAACATCAAAACCTAAATATCTTACAAATAAACATTGACAACCAACATCCTTGACTTCATTTAACTTCATTTCCAATTACACTTCACTTCATTTCCTACGAAACATTCAAATCACAAATTCCTAGGGTGCAAGCATTGAAACAACATAAACTTCACTTGAACTTGAGCATATGCATTAATCAAACTACAAAGGTTACATTGTTTTTGCCCAAAAACCGACCAAAAATGAACCGTGTACACCCTTATCTTGAGCACTAACAACTCTTAAAGCAATAACGTAATTAGTCCTTGTAACATGCCTTTTTATAGGTTTCATGACAGATTCATCAACTAGTGTTGGTGCGTCACGAGCTGTAGGAAAGACTACACATCTAGTCATGGAGAAACACCTTGAATTGTCGTCATCATCGATGGTTAAACTATCATCATAGATGGTTAAAAATAGTATGTCACCCATTAACATAATTTCTTCATCAATCAAGAGCTCATCTTCATCTAATGATATCACATTCACTTCAACAACTCACAATATTCACCCACTTAAACAATAAGTACATGCATTCTAGATAAACAATCAACAAACAAACATACCAACTTTAAGCATAATGTATTGTACATAAGCAATTAAAGAATAAGCAAATGAATTATACACTAACAATAAATAAGTAAATTCATTATACAAGTACATAGAAAGAAGGATTTTATCTTTTTATTTTATAAGCTTATGTTTAACGTTTGTATTGGACGTGGTGTATCCATCAATCTAATTATTCAAATGAATAGGTATAGTTGATCTCATATGAACCTTAAACATGACATAGTTAATCTCATATGAACCTTAAACATGAGCAGGTTAAAGAATAATAAGCTAGTGCATTCTACACTAACACTAAATAAGCAACTAAAATGAACACGTACATAGAAATAAGTAGTTAAACACTAACAACAAGCAAATTCATTTAACACTAACCTTTCACAATCTCATATTAAGTGTAGGATTTATACCATAAGTATTCGAGAATGATCTCAACAATGTCATTATATTCCTTCCAATTCCTCCCATATTTATGAATAACATACTCTAATGTTTAATCAATTATTACAAATTTTAACTAATCCTTAACCCTCAATTTCAGAAGTGTCATTGTTATTTTTTAGGTAATCATGGTTTTCAACCTTATGGCTTACTAATCCACGAGGTTTAAACCTACCGTCACAAATACTCAAACCAGGTAAAGCCTCCTTTTCAGAAGGTTGGCGTGACTGCTAAAAAGTTGTTTGCACCTAGAATCTAACTTGGCGTCATTGTCAAGATCCTGATCTTCATCTTAGAATCTTACGATTTTACGATACTACAAAGTAAAAACAATCCAGATCTTACGTAGGATCTTTCCGTGCTTAAGATCTTATAATATCTCGATCTTGCTCATAGGATCCTAGGATCTATTATGATCCGATCTTACTTTTTCTCGAACTATAAACAAAAAATTACAAATTTATACGTTCTACTTTGTACAGTCTAAAAAACCCCGTGTAAATCTTCTTATACATTCCATAATCATAATTTAGGACCACATTTTAATGCTCAAGAGACAAGTGACAATCTTCAAGTAGTAGTAGCGAAGAGCTTGTGTCATTTATAGTGGTTTAAGACGTGCCTTTCCGATGAAAGTCTAAACGGCTTTGGTAATGAGCCATACCAAGCAATTTTGTAAAAAATAGACTAAGATCTTTTCAAAAGTAGTCTTAATGCTATTTCAAACAATGAGCAAAGTATAGATTCACTTTCTCTCCCACGTGATCGGACAATTATTATTGCTAGGGTTTACAATAACAATATCCTTGGAATATTTCAATTCCAAATGTGTAATATCCTAACTACAACGTATGGAGTAGTTTGGTATCTCAAGGGATTAATCAATCATCCTAGAGATGAGCTCAATTGCACATATTAAACATGATAAAGGACCTACTAACCGTATGGGTGCAAACCAATCATGCTTGATACTTTAAGCTACTACTAACTCACTCTACATCTCCCAAGTGAGTCAAGTATCCAAGCAATGAAGGTTTGAGAGGGTATAAGAATGGAATCACATACCACAAACAAATGTCAATGCAAGGATGCCAAGAACAAGCACATATTCAAGTAATGATCTAAAGAATGATCAATAGGGCTTGTGGAAGGACGAAAATGTACCTTAGCCGCAAAGTGCATTACATGTCTTCAAGGAGCCAATGCAAATCCGAAACATGACTAAAGTGAGTACTGAGTCTTCAAAGACTAGTATCACTCTCATCCATCTTGGTATCATCATTCAATGATGTTGAAAATAAAAGAAGATGAGTCTTCAACAAGTGTAAGTAACTCAGTACACAATCAATTAAATGATTAATCTTCATGAGTACCTACACATATCAAGATATAAATTAGTAGATACATTTCAAGGAAAAATCTAAAATGTATAAATACTACTAATCTAGAAGAGATGCTATATTACCAATTAAAAGGCCAATTTTTAATGAAAAATAGTTTTGACCAAAAAGAAACATTAGTACAAAAAAACCTTCTAATTTGAGGAGACAACGAATCGATCTAAGTTTTAAAGTACAATATACTTCAAAGACCTTGAGTGACCATCGCTCTGATACCAATTGTAGAAACTAGAAGGGGGGGGGGGGGGGTTGAATATTTTCTCTTCGGTTTATGTCCTAATTAAAGTTTATTTCAATTAGGTTTGTCTCAAAACTACTTTTTATTTGAAAGCTAGTTGCATAATGATTAGGTTCAATTCTAATGCATTAACAATGACAAATAGTTGTTGTGTGTGATGTAATAATGAAAGTAAATAAAGAGTAAGGAAAGAAACGACCTAATAGGAAGACACCAAGATTTGTAGTGGTTCGGCAACGAAGCTCTATCTTCGTTCCTACTCCAGTCCTCGAGTACACCTTACTCGAGATTTCTACTATATCCACAAGGTCCCTTCTTGGCGGAGAAAACCTTACAACGTCGCTTACATTATTTTCCGACACTAAGCTAAATGTCGAGACCTAATCTTAACTAGGACCAATCTACACAACATCGCATACTTCACCATTTTACGACACAAGGCTAGATGTCGAGTTCCAATCGAACAATAGAACCAATCTTCACAACGTTGCCTACTTTACCATTTTCTGACACAAGGCTAGATGTCGAGTTCTAATCGAAAGATATAACCAATCTTCACGACTCTTCACTTTGAAGCTAAGTGAGAACTCACAAGACACAACTACACATCACTTTATAGTTTAGTGAGAACTTACAAGACACAACCACAAGTCACTTTATAGTTTAGTGAGAACTAACAAGACACAACTTTTACAACTAAAAAACACATATCCAAGTATAAACATGTAACTTGGATCCACACAACACAAATCCAAGTATACACATATATAATGGATTTACACAAGACTAATCCAAGTATTCACTACTACAATGGATTAACACAACTAATCCAAGTATACACAAATACATTAGATCTACACAGGACACAAATAAAACAAATGATGAACATGACTAGATCTTTAAGAGAGAATGATCTTCATCAAGGCTTTATCTTTAATCACATCAAAAGTGTGTGAGTGATCTTCTCTTTGGACAAGGTAAAGAAGGAGATTAAAGGGATAATCGTAAGTAAACATACTTAACACATTAAGTGATCATTTACAAATGATATGGAATTAGAAAGGATAAATATGGTAGAAAGAGTGTCCAAAAAGGGTTATGGAAAATGCAGATTTGATCAACTATTTATAGGAGACAAAGGCCAACGGCTCTCTGAGCGTGGTTCCTTAATTTTCATGCGGTTCCTTATCACTATAAAACTGCATAGGCATTTAAGGATCCGTGGGAGTAGACTCCGCTCCTTTTTGTCTTTTAGTGAGGAAGTAATATCTGAGGTAAGTTTTTACCTTCAAAGAATATTCCTATGACATTTGGAATATGCCATATTCAAATTTACATTTTCCATTTTAATAAAATATTTTCTTAAAAGGAAAGTTTATTAGAAATTTTTTTGTCACATTTGACAAAATGTAAGTTTAGGACTAACAAGTCTTATGATCACTAATCATGATTAAGATATGTTAGTGCAATACTTAAATGATTATTACCTTGATGATAGTGTTTGTTAGATAATTCGTCTTATGACTGTATTTGACGATAAATGTATTTTTAATTTGTCGTGATCAAAACTAAAAAAGATTAGTTAACACTAATAATGTTTTAGGCACTACTTTGCATTCAAGCATCTTTATGTAGCAGTACATGCCTTGGCTTGTGTGAACGCCATTTTTTCCTCGTCATGTTCCGCCATATGGATCTGGTGATATCCTTTATATGTGTCAAGGAAGCATTTGAAGGGATACCTGCATAGGGATTCTACCTTCTAATCAATTTCTGGAAGCGGGTAACAGTCTTGAGGGCATGCCTTGGTTAGGTCCGTGAAGTCCACGCACATCCTCCAGCTGCCGCCGTACTTTTTGACCATGGCTAGATTGGATAACTAATCATGGTAACACACTTCCCGAATAATGCCCGCCTTGACTAGTTTCTTAACCTCCTCTAGTATAGATTTGCTAAGCTTTGGGGCTTGTCTCCGCTTCTCTTGTCTTACAAGAGGGTATGTCTCTTAGATTTTTAACTAATGCTCTACAATGAACCAAGGTTCCCCGATCATATCCCTTCATTCCTAGGTGAAAACATCAAGGTTCTCATTTATGAGATAACATATAGTCTCTCTCCCTTTATCTGATAATGTCCCCCCGATCATGACCTCTTGCTCTAAGAAATCTGGGTGGATTGCCACTTTCAGGTTAGCCAGGGGCGCTGTTGCTTGTATTGCCGTTGACTTTGGGGTTTCAGTCACGGTTTTACATTATGCTTGTGGTATTACGGTATTGGGGATCGCGACAATACCGCCTTCTATTGTGAAATTCAACATTCCATGGGTCGTGGATGGCACGGCTTGGATTGCGAGTATACGTGGTCTTCATATGATGCCGTTGTACGACGATGATGACTATATCACCATGAATTTCATCCACGTTTTTGTCGAGTTCTCTGTGTCTCTAACTGTTACTAGCAGCCATAACTGCCCTTAATGGCCATATCACTTCTTCACTATAACCTGTTAATGACAATGTGGCCGGTATAATCTAGTTTCTTACCTCTGGCCGTAGCCACTTGAAACAATGTTCGTATAAGACTTCGGCAGCATCGATGTATATGCGATGGAGAGTGTGGTCTCCCATGTTTACTTTAATCGTTAAAGGTCCTTTTGGCATGCTGCTTGCATTTAAAGGAGGGAACATAATTTCCTTTTCTCGATAATTTTTTTGACTAACCATCTGCTTAGTGAATCGTTGCCACGACTGCACCATGTAGAAGGTCGCAGGCTTATCTTTGGGTTGGTTTTTTTGTTTACCTTTTTTTGTTTGTATTTCCCTTCCTTTTGCCTTCCATTAATTCCTTAATCAGGTGCTGAAGCTTTCCTGCCCGCACCATCTCTTTGATCCGCTTTTTAAACTAGACGCATTCATCTGTTCCGTGCCCCTTCTCACTGTGGTATTTACAGTATTTTTTTCCAATGCACTTTTCTATCGAAGTTGTCAGTGAACTTATCCGGTCTACGTCCCCTCGTTGCTACCCGAGTAGTCATTCCTTCGCTTCATAGGCTGCTTCTTAGGATGATCTTGGGCCTATAACTTGAGTATCCCTTTTTCTTGTCTGCAAGTACATCTTCACCACGAATAAAATCCCTAGTGCGCTCCATCATCTCATTGACGGTTCTGAGCACTTTGTTGGTCAAGCGCTTAGTCAGCTCTTGATTGTTGACTCCATTCATGAAACTAGAGTTTTCATGATCTCGAAGCACTCTTTGATATGTATGCTCTCATCTTTGAAGCGTTCCATGAATGAGTCAACAGATTCTCCCTATCGTTGCTTGATGTGATAGATCTCCACTACGTTTTTAGCGTACTTTTTTTGATGCGGGTAGCTTCTTAAGAAAACCCTGCGTAGATCCTCGAAGCCATCGTTGCTTCACCTGGGGAGTTCATCAAACCACGTCCACACACCGCTTATTAAGGTAGAATTGAACATGTGGCACCATGTAGGTTCCGACCAATGTTTTATGTATGCGGTTGACTGAAAGACTTTAAAGTGGTCATCTGGATCTCTCGTGCCGTTGTAAGTCTTGACGTTCGACGACATCCTCTTTTTCTTGTGGTCGACGAATTTTTGTATTCGCGAGGTGAATGAGTCCACCTCTTGACGATGCCATGGACGAGAGAAGTCTTCGTGTTTATTGCATGTGCCGGTTATGCTTGGATTCCCAATAACCATATCACTGTCCTCGATATACGAGGTATAAGGTGGGGACGACGTGTCCCTCCTGCGACGCCTACGATGCGAGGATCCGGTGTTAGAGTTGGATCAATCCCTGCTATAGGATTGGAGGTTCCCCCTTATAGATTTTGAGCCCCGGGAATCCGAAGTTGCACTCCTCTTTCTCTTGGTAAGCCTGTCAAAGACGCTGGTTGCGCCTTTTTCACGACAATCTCTTCGTCTGGTCTCTCTCATGCACCCAGACTCTTGACCTTTTCGAGTGTTTCGAGGCTTGTTTCCCCTGATAACGGTCGGAGGTGCGTGCCTCCCTGAGTCGCTCTTTCACGTGAGTCCTCCTGAGACGTTCTTTAACGGAGCGCCTTTTCTTAGGTTCATGGGAGGCACAATGGTGATCCCTCTCCAAAGAGTGCTGCAACAACTTCTCAGCTGTAGCGTCTTTTTCTGGAAAGGGACCGAATTTAAGGCATGCCTTAACATCCTATCGTGGTTCACTCCTCATTATTACAGGAGGAGGGCTTCATAGTTTTAGGCTACAAAGTCGGTGAGGTGCACTTCGACCGTGGAACGTGTCGTGACTCCTTCCAGCTGCACGTCCAACAACTACAACACGTCTTTTTACGGTAGTGGTGATGCCTCCCTTGAATTTGGAGTTCCATCTAGTGGCATCACCAAAGGAGTTGCCACAAAGATTGGAGTTGCAACAAAGATCGGAGTTGCCACTTGTTGTGACGGTTTCGCTCCAACGTTTTGGTTGTGCGGTCCTCCAGGAGTTCCCTCTTGTTAAAGGTTTTGCCTCCCTCATGTGGCCGAAGTGGACGAGACGAAAGGAGTCTCGTTTTTCCGGGCCATCTTCCTCAACAAAGTCCGCTGGTGAGAAGATCCGACGATCATCTTAGTCATCGTAGAGATTCTTTTCAAATGTAGGGTCCTACGGATGGGGCTAACTTGTTGAAACAAAAGTTCCATTGAGGAATGTGAGCGTAGGAGTTGCTGGAGAGGGTAGTAGCATGAGGAAAATGAAGGTAGGTGCTTGATGATCAAGTGTTGTGTAATCTTTTGGTACATGTAACAAAACAATATAACCATCTATGTTATTAAGTTTGTGAATGTTTTAAGGTTTGAGTAGATTCTAAGCTAGTTAGGATTAGTAACAAGTTCTATTTTTTGTCGGTAATTGATAAGCTTGTAGTTGTGCTACCAATTTAAAAATTTGAAGAGTATGGTAAATAGATTGTTTAAGCAGTGACAGGTTTATGTAGGTTTATGTAATGTAGTAGATTTATGTGATGTCTTTATGTGGTGTCATGTTTTTATTTTGTGTATATATATATATATATATATATATATATATATATATATATATATATATATATATATATATATATATATAAAATCTGGATTTGAATTGAGTTAACATTTGTTTTTATTAATTAGATTGTTAGTTAGTGATTTCAATTAATTCTATTGTTACTTATTGATTTGTTATAGGACCTAAGAACCTAATATGTAATAAAGGACCAGTTATGTAAATGTTGTAGGGGTATTTTCGCACCACTGCCCACAATTGGAGAAAAAATAAGCTTGTTATTAAAATTGCAAAAAAAATGAAAGCCTACAAGAAGAAAAAAAATGATAATATGATGTTTTTTCAAGTTATTAGCTCTAGGTTTTACAATAATATGTATTATATTATGACTAAGTTGTTTATTGTAAGTATAAGGGTGTAAAAGTTAAATGTATTATAAATTAGGTTGTAAAAAGTAAGTTGATTAAGAATTAAGTTAGATGACTAAGTTTACTTGTCCACCAAATTAACTTGAATATAGTATATCCTATTTATAGTATAAATATTTTTTTCTCCATATAATCAACTTTTTTAGTCTATAAATTAAGACATACATCCCTTTGTTTAAACATATCATCTATTCTTCTCTTCTATGTAAAATCAAAGGTAAGTATTTTTATCAAAGGTAAGTATTTTTATCAATGGTGCATAATGTAAATCTTGAATTAATTTGTATTAGATTAGGAGAAGTTGATTATTGACTTAGTGCACCAAGTAAACTTGAACATATAAGATGTTCAACTTAGTACTCTAAATCAAATTTGTTACTATATAATCAAATCTATGTAGCCTATAAATAGATACATATATCTCTCCACATAACATCTATTCTCCATTGTAAACTCAAAGGTATGTGCATGATGTATATTTCACTTTTACAAGGGTGAAAACTGTAAACATAAATGTTCATAGTATAACCGTTTAATGTATACTATTCGATATATATTCCCTAATAATTGTTCTCCCGCGTTTTTTTTTTTGCAGAAAACGATTTCATCGAGAATCCCTAAAAGTCGACTGTCGATCGTTTTTAAGTAAACATGTATACGGAGCACGAGTGGTCGAATGGCGTCGTTGAAGATATCGAACCGATATCAATGATGATGACTGATGGTCATTATGATGGTACTAATAAACATTATCTTGATACTAATGGTGTGGTTCACGAGAGACCAACGAAGAAGCCGAAAGTTGATGATGATTTTCGCGATCAGTGGCCTAAAGGCTTTCTTGAGCCTATAGTTCGCGATAAACCACAACCAATGGTTGTTGTTAGTCCGGTTGTTTCGACAGCAGGAGATAACGGAGTTACGGTTAATGAGGAGAAAAAGAAGGAGGTGTCTACGTCCTCGTTAATTAAGCCGAAAGTTGAAGAAGTTCTGTTGCCTGAAGGGTCCCTTGATCCTATTGTTCACGAAAAACCAGAACCGATGGTTGTGGTTAGTCCGGTTTCAACAGTAATAGATAACGGAGTTAGGGTTAATGAGGAGGAAAAACGACAACCGATGGTTGTGGTTAGTCCGGTTTCAAAAGTAGGAAATAACGGATATAGGGTTAATGAGGAGGAAACACCACAACCGATGGTTGTGGTTAGTCCGGTTTCGACAGTAGGAAGTAACGGAGTTAGGGTTAATGAGGAGAAGAAGGAGGATGCGGCTTCGCCGTCGATAAGTAAGCAGTTTTGGAAGGCTGGGGATTACGAGAATTGTGAGGACAACAGCGAGATGGTGGTGCCGCCTGGTAAGGGTTACTTTATGCATATATTCATCTAGGGTTTATTAATATCGAAAGCTTTTGGATACTTTTTCACGTGTTAAGCTCATAACGCAGGCAATAAGTATGTAATATTTTCTTTTTGTGCAGGTGGCATGGATCATTTAAGGACTCATCCTCGGTTTTTGCATTCAAACGCTACCAGCCACAAGTGGGCACTCGGAGGTAAGTAACTGTTTTGATAAATACCGGTTCTGAATCTTGAATGTAATTATAGGAATTGAGTGTTACGTCTTAAAAACTGATCTTTTGATTTTTCGTTTTCAGCTTTTGCTGAACTTCTTGACAATTCACTGGACGAGGTGCGTACTGGAGCAACTTATGTTAAGGTTGACGTACTGAATAATGAAAAAGATCCTCACAGTAAGGTGTTACTGATTGAAGGTATGTTACTGTTCCAAAGTTTTATCGTTCATAACCTCCGTGTCCCGAAACAAAGCTAATTTTATCACTGATGGCAGATAATGGTGGTGGAATGACTCCTCGTAAAATGCGTGAATGCATGTCTCTTGGCTACTCTGGGAAAAGAAAACTGGCGAACACTATTGGTCAATGTGAGTCGGTCTCTAATATAATATGTTCTGTACATTACATATGATTCCTTAGTAAGCATTATTCACCAATTTAATTGTCGATTTGTTATAGATGGAAACGGGTTTAAGACAAGTACAATGAGGCTTGGAGCAGATGTTTTAGTATTTACCCGTAACCGAGGACAGGATTTCGGAAGGTATGCAATAATTTATCTCAGATATGCTTTATGCACTTATAATTTCGTATCATCATATATTCTAACCAGCTTTCTTTCTATTGTGTTCAGGCCAACTCAAAGTATTGGGATGCTATCGTACACATTTTTAATGTTAACAGGAAAGCAAGATACCATTGTTCCAATGGTAAGAAATATAACTTTTGTGTCTGTATTTTGGCTATCATGATTAATTCCGTATGAACGATGTCACCCATATGTTTTGTTTATGCTGAATATAGATTGATTTTGAGAAAAGAGGAGAAGAATGGGCAATGATGCCACGATCTTCGGCTGATGATTGGAAAAAGAACATGGATACACTGGTTCAGTGGTCACCATACTCGAGTGAGGAACATCTGATGCAGCAGGTAATGTTTACACAGGCTTGAAAGTTCATGATTTTTGTAGAAGTGTAACATTCATCATATACCTTAACGTTTTTTTTATATGTTATATGTTTAGTTTGATCATCTTAACGATCAAGGCACACGAATCATCATATACAACATTTGGGAGGATGAAGAAGGACAACTAGAGCTTGATTTTGACACTGATATGCATGTATATTATATTTCCTTCTTTTATATGCTCTGATTTGTATTTTTATCTATACTGTAAATGATTTTTAAACCGAATATTCATGACAGGACATTCAACTTAGAGGCGCCCGAGATCAAAAGAAGATAGAGATGGCAAAAGATTATCCTAACTCTCGCCATTTTCTAACCTATCGCCACTCGTTCAGGGTATAGTTACCTTCTTGGCACATTACGAGCCGTGAAATAGTTTAACTATCCAACGTCTTGTTTCTGACTGAATATATTCTTTTAATTCTACAGAGTTATGCCTCGATTTTGTACTTGAGAATTCCAGTTAATTTTAGAATTATCCTACGAGGAAAAGATGTTATCTATCATAACATAGTTAATGATATGATGATGAGTCAGAAGATTACGTATAAGCCAGCACAACAAGCTGCTGATGGGGTGACAAAGAACGATAAATATGTATGGACTTTAAATCAACTTTATTAGCTTGGTATTATTAGTATCGATCTGCACTTTTAAATTATGTATCTCACTCATATGCTTGTTCAGCAGCAAATGTCGGCTGATGTGACTATTGGTTTTGTCAAAGATGCAAAAGACCATATTGATGTTCAAGGATTTAATGTGTATCATAAGAATCGGCTCATTAAGGTATGAATGGACAGCAAAATACTTTTTTCTTTCTGTAAAGAATATAATACTAATTTCAGAAAATTTTAACCTATTTATGTCCTGGCAGCCATTTTGGAGGGTCTGGAATGCTGCTGGAAGTGACGGCCGAGGAGTTATAGGTCTTTTGGAAGCCGATTTTGTTGAGCCGGCTCATGATAAGCAGGGCTTTGAACGCACAAATGTACTTCAGAGACTAGAGAATCGTTTGGTTATTATGCAGAAGAAATACTGGTCTACGAATTGCCAACATATCGGCTATGCCAAACGTATCAAGTCGGCTCCAGATGCAAGACCCAAACCTTCTACATCCGATGAAGATATAGTTTCACCCAGAATTAACACCAATGGTTCTAAAACAGAAGTGTGGCCCATCAGAAACACTGCAGCATCAAAACCTGTCGACTATTCACAATATTATGCATCTACATCAAGACAAAGTCCATTCCAAGCTTCAACTTCATCTAAAGTATTAAAACCAAGCACCAATAGCATACCTTCCAAGGTTATCAATCAGGCTCAAACTTTGAATTTAAATGGATATGCATCTGTTGGTCACAACGGAGACATAGTACAGGAGTTGAGGAAAGAGAATCACGAACTTAAGCAGAGGTTTGTTAATTGACTATTGAAATCTTTGAGTCATTAGTTTTGCCACTTATAGTAACGTTATTCTAATTCTTTTTGCAGAGGAGGGAGTACCGATTCTGAGGTGATTAATAGTCTGTTGCACGATCTACGGTCTGAGAGAGACAAGAATGCCTTGCTCGAAAAACAGGCTCAAGAGGCGGGCGAAAAGATAAAAAAGATGGACCAAGAACAAGAAGCCCTCATTGAAATATTTTCCGAGCAAAGAAGCCGACAATATGAAATGGAAGCGAGTTTGAGGAACAAGTGGCAGGATGCCTTGAACACCGTTGAAGAGTTGCGTAAGGAGATATTAGAGCTAGAGAAAAGCAAAGTCAGAACTTGAAGTGCCTACACTAGAACAGAATGCTTGGTTTTTATATAGTGTTTCATATTTAGGATGTTGGGCATATTTAGGTTTGTGTAAAATATTTTGAATTTATGAACAGAATCTTTAATTCTGATTTTAGACTTGTGTATAACTTGATTGCGAGTCGTGTCACATGGTGAGTTTGATTTAGACCTATTCAGTTGCAAGATGAAATTAATGACCAATTTGCTCCGGTTATCTGTCTGCATATATCTTCAATACTTAAATATACCACAATATCATCATTTCAAATGTTTAACAAAAAGCGTCATAATTATCTTGCCGACCTGTAACCTGTGATGATCTGTCCGTTCTATATTCACTTTACAGCCATCAAAATATTACTGAGCCTGTGGTTTTTAATTTAGGAGTGACCCATTTCAACCAACAAAATACTGTACTAATTTTTACCCAGAATGACCTACTTCATATAATTTGGGTTTGACTTTCAGTGCATCCTTTGCCTTAAGTAATGTTCGGTCCCATAGATGGTAGATGTTGGTGGTTTTGAGTTTTGACTTCTATAAATTGTGTCGAAATAAGGTTTAACGAATAGAAATGGTGGAAATTTCAGTCCAAGCAATGTACAAGTGTCTTACATGTTGCTTGTAACCGTAGTTCTTAGTTTAGATACAATACCATCCACTGTTGCAACCACATACATGTATCAGACAGTACACTAATGCCATGTTACAGTGGAATGCTATGTTTTTGGAACATAAATATAATTACTAAATACCATTCAAAGGGACTAAATTGTTTCCTTCATACTAACACATTCATAAGTACAAACACAAGTTTTTAGCGGGAGGTATTTTTCCTCCTTCAACCCTCCTCTTTTATATCCGGGCTTGGGACCGGCTGAGTACACACTAAACCCAGGCAGAGTTAAAAATTGTGCATATACCATACAAATATTAAACAAAGAAACAATTAAAGCATATCAAAAGCAACATCTTCCAAATAGCCAATAAATCACACCATGCACGGATAACATTTAGCGTTGTTCAACCATACTTCTATATCAGCACCATGATCAACACTATAATTAAAAATCCACATCTGGTCTATCACAATATTAACCACCAATATGAAACCAAACACCTAGTCATTTGTAGAAAAAGCAGAATCAAAAAAAGCATGCAGCATTCACCATCTCTTACTCAGGAAAGTACAAAACAACCTGCAACTTTTTCCATAAAATCCTAACCGAATCTCCATATTCTCACACGGAGCAGATAACTTGCAGAAAAGACTAAGCATAATAATATCGCTATGACAATGCATTCAGCGGTCATACTTGAGCAAGGCCAAACATTGTAAACTAATCATGCATCATAAAATAACTTGTGCTTCTAATTTAATGAATACAAACAAGCAGACTTCATTAGATTCCCGCTACATAATTTCATTTTATCAAGTACATTGCCTACCGCCTTACAAATATTGGAGACCAGAATATTTCATGTTCATCAAAGAGACCCATATGTGCAAGAATATATATAAATATGAACAAAACTAACAATGTTTGCCCGGCAAGAAGTTAGGAGCAACTACACAATAAAAAGGCATCAACAAATTGAACATGTGACAAGTAAAACTTCTTATTCAAACATGTGACAAGTACAGTTCGAAAACCAAACAAGTTCTCTACCAATTCAAAACGCCTCTTCAAGTTATTGTGCATTCTCTTCAGCATTTGCAAGCTGCTAAACCCGATGGAACATTCGATGCACCGGACTAAACCCACTAATTGATACCTAACAACTGGATGTACTTGTTTGTCGATAAAAACAACTGCCGTGATATCATCATATCTGATATTACGGTAGTTGTTGTTATTATCGATGAACAAGTAAATCCAGTAGTCGATCATGTATCAATTCGTAGGTTCAGTGACTCGAATGCGCCATTGGGTTTTACCAGCTTTAGTTTGCTCGTCGATCGAGAATTCGACTTTAACCCTTTATCGCATATGCGTGTGTTTGAAAGCTAGACATGCATTTGTTTGTTTTTTGTGTTTATATACGCATGCATAGAGTCGGTGTTGGGAAATCATTATTTTACGGGCTGGGTTATGTTGATAGAAACAAGATAAATATGTTCAGAATTTAGATAATGTTTTGAGATGTCCCACCGACATTGGAATTATTTTTTAAAATTAAGAGTAAATTGCATAAATCGTCCTTAAAGTTTGGCCAAATTGTATGTTTCGTCCTAAACGTTATAAAAGTGCAAAGATCATCCCTGTGAGGAAACTTTAATGCAAGCATCGTCCTTTTAAGGAAAATTATTAGGATGAAACCTGCAAAATAGCCAAAACTTTTGGGACGAAACCTGCAAAATGACAAAACATTAAGGATGAAAATTTGCGAAATAGTTTGATTTTTGGACGATATTAGCACTTTTAAAATATTTAGGAAAACATGCAAAATGACCAAAATTAAAGGACAATTTATGCAATTCTCTCTAAAATTAATTACTAAAATCGGCATAGTGAAAACAAAATAACCAAAAAGGACACAATTATTTCCCATTACAAAAATGATACGTCTAGGCTTCGGATTAGGGGGGCTGAACATTGGTCATTACTATTATATTTTTTGTTTTAAGGTTTCATTGTTAGGTTTATAAATATCGTGTCATTGTTATCAATGTAATCAATCAAAGTTAAACAATAAATCTCTAATTTATGGTCTTCAATTCTTAAAGAGCAAGCACACGCTTGAAGTAATGCTATCTACCCCTATACATCTAACAGGGACGTATGATCAGTTGGTGCTTTTACTCGTTGAGGGTTTTTGATCTAAGGTTCCAAATAAAAAAGATTTATTGTTCATCGAAAAACTACTCTTCACCGACGTGTTACTGTTCACCGACGTGTTACTGTTCACCGACGCGTACAGTTCATTGGCGCTATTCACATGCACTGTTCATACATACTGTTCATCGACACTATTCACACGTATTGTTCATCAGTGATTTTTTTTAATTTTTATTTTTTCCCGAGTTACTATGGCATCGGGAAACAACGATCGGGAGACACTGTCTAAGCTCTTGCATAGGCGTATGGTGGCCGAATATGAAAGTGAGTTTGTGATACTTGCAAATCGGGTAACGGGAATTAATGAAGATCTACTTCAATATTTTTATGTATGTGGACTTTAACTGCTTATACAATGTGCACTCTCAAGGTGTCACACCCCACCATGGCGGAATATGGGGCGTGACGTATGGATATCATCACAACAAGAGCATGTCTATAAAGAGAACTAAATGAAATTGAAATATCATAAATGGTGACACAAATGTCATGACTAGGGGTGGGAATCGGGTCGGGTTGGTCGGGTTCGGGTTATTCGGGTCGGGTTGAATTCGGGTTGAAGGTAAAAATATTTTACCCGAACCCGACCCGAGTTGAACTCGGGTTAGTCGGGTTCGGGTCTATTCGGGTCGGGTCTACTCGGGTCGGGTCTATTCGGGTTCGGGTCAACCCGACTACGGGTAAAATATTAAAAAAATACTTTTTTTTTTAATATTTTTAATAGAATTTATATTTAATTTAAATTTTAAAAATAAAAAAAATAAAAAAAATAAAAAAAATTCTTATTCGGGTCAATCGGGTTGACCCGAACCCGAATTAGGCATAAATATTTTACCCGATGTCCGACCCGATTTCGAATTCGGGTTAGTCGGGTTGACCCGACTAACCCGAATTCAAACTTCAACCCGAGTAACCCGACCCGAATATGCTCGGGTCGGGTTCGGGTCGGGTCCGGGTCGGGTCGGGTTCGGGTCGGGTCGGAAATATTAACACCCCTAGTCATGACAATATCTTAACAATGAAGGAGTCTAGGTAAGTAGGTAAAAGTCATACCTCTCATAAAAAACAAACAAATAAACAAACATCAAACATATAGGTGTCTAAAATTTATCACTTATTCAAACAATGAAAAGTAAACTAAGAGGAAATGGATTCCTCCTAATGCAGTCCTAGCAGCCTCTAGACTCTAGTCACTTATAACATCATCCTTTATAACTACCTCACCTGAAAATAACACTAAAATATGTCAACATAAAGTTTGTGAGAACATATGTTTAAGTTATCTAAAATATCATAAGAACTTTGACATCCGCTGTAAACAAGTTGAAGAAAAATAAGTTGAAGCAATGGACTATAAAATGATATTCATGTTATACACAACTACAAACATAACATACCATAACAATTAAGTACACAAAGTAAGAACAAATGCACCTACACCTATCCGGATCTTTCCCATACCCAGTATGGAAGTTGAACCCATATCCCCGTCGAGATATCTTGCCTCCGAGAAGACGATGTACATGTACTCAGAACATATGTACTCAGAACATATGTACTCAGAAAGCATGCCAGCACACATAATATAACATATAACATATCACATAAGTAGGCATATCACATAATAGAACATTAAGTCCACACATTTGAAAAACATATTATCAAAATATTTTAAAGAACATAGTACTAAGAAATTTAAAAATAGTACAAGTGTCATCTCCATCCCATACTAGAAAAACATTTAAAAACTTAGTAAAAATGGGACTATGAACTCACCTGATTGAGCTTCTCCAAATATCCCGCGTACTAGCAAAAAGCTAAACAAATAAATGCACACTTATCAAGACATGAACCAAATACTAAAATGGCTCATCAATCTATGATGGACATCTAACTTTCTCCCATATACTTACTGTAAAACCCGCATAAAAATCCCTAGAATATTACGTACGTGAAATTACGTATAAATTTAAAACTTATGATTTAATTATATACGACACGTATTGAGAACGTTTAATATAGCTATTACATATATTATTTAAGTACGACAAGTAGTTAAGTACATTATGATTTTTAACATACGACATGTAATTACGTATAATAAGTAAAAACCACAAAATACCAATTCACGACATTTAAATCGCGCGACGCGAATATTTAACACGATTAACATTTACGTATATTAAATTAAACACGATAAGTAATTAAGAATATAATTAAGTACGTATAACATGTATAATGTTAATGATAAAGAATTACGACAATTGAAACACGATTACGCGTAACGTTATTCGAGTCGCGAACAAAAAAATAAATAAATAAACTAAAGGGCTGTGTTTGGGCGGCTAGAGAAGTGGGCCAAAGAAGTGGGCCGTGGCCCATAAGACATACAAACCGACCCAGGGCAAGAATAAAAGACGGGGGCAGTGTTTTATTTGTTTTTAGTCGGCATAAAATAACAAACAAAAAGAAACCCTAAAAAGAACCGATCGTTCTTTTTTTTTTGGGTTCTTCTTCTGCCGTCACTTCCCTCACCAAGTACAACAACAAACGAGGCTTTTCAATGCAAGGAAAAAGGTTGGTATTCGTTTAATTGCTCTAAACCCTAACACACGAACAAGATCATCTTTGATCTCGTTTTATTTATTTTCTGTTGATAATTAATCAATAAACCATATAACAGATTAAAACATGTTAATGAACGTGGGCTAAGTAAGATTCAGGGGCGATGTGGTTTAAATTCGAATTACACACACAAACCGAGACAAGTTTTGTCTCGGTGGGTTTTGTTTTCCACCAGCCGCAACCCAATATGGGTCGGCATGGTTTTCTGTTAGAGCAGCAGCAACACCAAACGTCCCAACAGGGTGGTTTGGTTAGAATCTGTAGGAACCGAGAGTTGGTACTGCTCTCGGTGGGTAATGGTTATAGGCCAACGGGTATCTATCAACAAACAGCCAAAAGCATAACTTTTCTTCCCAGGGTTATCGGACGACGAGGGGGCCATATATCGGGTAACACGTGATTTGGATATCGGACAACACGGTGAGTTTATATCTTGGATAATACTGATATTATTTATCGGACAACACAGAAATAGTAGATATATTGGACATCATGTTCTTTTAGGTCTTTTTATAAATTTTGTTGGTTGTTTCGTGCGACCGAGACGCGGGTGTCTCGGTAGGCTTGGGTACGTTAGCATACGTTACTAAACATGATTAACTTCAGTATTAATTGCACGTTATAGTTAAATAATTCACGCGACTTAAGTTAGATTTAATTAATAGATTTTGCCTAGTGTTTTATTTACGAAATTAAATTAATAAACGTGACTTAATTTAATTATTTAGTTATCTAGTTAACGTTAGGTTTATTAAATTATCATGTTATGATCTAAATTATGATTTCAAGTAAAACCATGCATTTTGGTATTTACTAATTGTTATTATTTTAGAATAAGGTATTTATTTACTAAACCTTATTATACGATCATGAATTATATATATATTTTATGCTAATTAAAACATAAGAACATAAAGTACACTAAGCATAATACATGATTTAATATGAAACTGTAAAATAAGTCAAGAACATATAAGACAATACAAGAACAAGTTAAGTTGACGTCAAGTAATTAATAATTATTAAGTATAACTTAACCAAGTGACTCATGCACGCCCCTCTTTATTATGTAGCATTTATGGAGTATGATCTTCTTCGCGTTCTCATCTTTCACGTTATTCTTCGTTGCGTTACTGGACGTGAGGTACGGATTTCCCGTCCTTTCAGTAAGGACTTTCTTTCCTATGCATGTTTAGGATTCCCCATCTGCAGCCAAATGTATTTCCCCAGTATATGTTTAAGCTTATCAGTAATTATGTTAATAACTAAATAAATTGCCTGAGCATTATATACAAGCATGACCAGTTTATGTACTAGTTACGGAGGTACCGTAACCATGGCACTAGAGGCACCGGTGTCGTGACTCACATGCAGGAGAGTGATATCCTGCATCGTCCCACTCATGTTCAGTTTGGCCATTTTTATATGTATGTTTAGTGGGGCGTATGGATGCATCCTAGGCTTATCAGTTTACAAGTTATCAGGGTGAATGTTGTGTGTGCTCTACATCCTTCACATTGGAGCTGATCCCTCCACCTAGCACAGTTATTTAGAGGTCACCCCTCTACAGTTATTTAGAGGTCACCCCTCTACAGTTATTTAGAGGTCACCCCTCTAATAGCATGACGAGGTCACCCCTCCATGTATTCATGCACGTTGATATATTTCATGACCTATATGAGCTCTTTGGCATTTAAATTACAGTTTTCATGATTAAACAACAGACTTTCAGTATTAACATGAACATAAGACTCTTTTCAGAATAAACCAGTTTATTACATGTCACCAGGTTTCCAGCACTTATATTATTCCGCTGCACTTTCATTTTCATACTTTTATTTCAGTCTTTACTTATGTTTATGCTATTCCATATTATGTCATATATCCGCACACTGAGCGTCTCGCTCAGCCGTTTTCTCTTTTCATGTCCCCAAACGGCAGGTACACAAGGTCAGGAGCATGAGAAAGGTTATGCATAGGATGGGAGCTATATTATGTTTCTGTTTCATTTGCATTACTTTTACTTTATGCTTGTTTATGAGTTTATGTTGGGGACCGATGTTTGGTTCCGGTTATCCCTATGGTCATGTAATGTTTTAGGACATTTACCTTATGCTTTGATATTACGCCATGATTATCCTGTGACATTCCATTTATCCAAATGGGGTGTTACAATTATGGTATCAGAGCCAAGGTTTCGACCTGTAGGCTCTAAAAATTGACCTGTGACTAGTGGGTAGTCACCAGGACCTTCCTAAGCCAACGCTTGTTATTCCATGTATCGATATTTTCAGCACCTTGATGTTTAACCATGATGTTTTCTCAATTTTTTTTTACTAATAAGGATTGAACAACAGTCATCCATACTTAGTTACATGTCATTGTTTTACATGATGTTCCTTGAGAACTTTGGCTAATACGGACTGAACCACCGTAGTTCATACTTGGTCATACGTTTTCTGTTAGGTTTAGACAGTTGGTTTTCACGCATTCATTTTATTTTCATTTCATGCATTCATTTTATTTTCATTTCATGCATTCATTCATGCATGCATCTCATTGTCGTAGGAATTTTGACTAAATAATGGTTGGTACAGGACTGGCTCTATTTAGTCGCATGTGCTTTTATCGAAACTTTTTGTTTGATTAGTGGACCGACCCATAGGCGTCCACACTTGCCTTTTTGTTTTGTGAACCGACCCATAGGCGTTCACTCATGTACATATCATCATATTTCTTAACCATGCATTTTAAACTGTTTCATGCATTATAAACTGTTTCATGCTTTATAAAGTACTTCATGCATCTTTTATGTTTAGGTCATGTTATATTGTGTCAGACTTACCATTTATGTTGCATTAAATTGCATTGTGAAACGACTCATAGTCGTCCACACTATCGTCATAACTTTTCATGTCCTCTCATTTATTTGTTATGTTCCTTTATGTCAAGTATGTTTTCATACTATCATGGTTAGCTTCGTTTTCATGCTGATTATGTTTTATGCTCCTTCATGTTAATTTGTTTCCATGTTTCTTCATGATAGTTTCATCTTCATGATGATTATGTTCCATGCCTCTTTATGTAAATTATGTTTTCATCATGTTGATCATGCCCTCATGCTAGACAATGATGGATTTCATTTAATCATGCTTTTATGATAGTCATGGTTGGTTTTCCTTATTCATGTTTTCATGCAAATCATCGTTGAAATTCATTTAACCACACTTCTAGTTTCTTTCTCTATGCAATCAGATTAATGCCTATGCTGGAACTGCTAGGCTATCATGATGCTCATTCCAGCTCGGTTTTTCTAACCGTTTAACCAATTATTTTCCTTTAAAATCAAGTCAGATGATCGACCCCATACCGATCATTTCATGTACATTCCATGTGTAATCCCTGTACCACGTTCCACGTGTACTCCATGTACCGTGTTCCATTGCACTACACGTGTTGTAATACATGTGTATTTCATCTACAAATACTCCACGAGTATTTGCTAGTCGATTCTAAATCATCTCAGGCGTATTCCACTTGTTGATATTCTACAAGATGATGATGCCGCTCATAGCTTGGGAATGTTACTAAATGTTGACGTTGCTGATTATTTGGAGACGCTACGAGATGCTGATGCGGTTTACAACCTGGAGATCTTACAAGATGAAGACAAAGGCGTTAGACCAAGCGATTGGACGAGAAGATGCTTCACCACCATACGATTTCCATTCCAATTCATGTCCTTACCTTTTAGTTATATGTCACACGTCATTCAGTTATCTTTTCAGTCATAGGAGTGGGAACCGGTACCAGCCGGCCACTCAGCTAAATAATTACATGAATTACCGTCATGAGAATGACCATCATGGGACTGACAGAGAAGACAATAGTAACCACTACTGGGACAACAAGTATTCTAGCAATCACAACAGAACACCGGTCACAGACTTAACCAGAATTACAGGGGTCAGCAGTCCAGTAGATCCGCCAACTCTAGCATTTTAACCACCATTTCCATTATGATTTCTTTTCATATGTCAAGGCATCCTTCAAGACACATCCTCTCATGTATATGTACTAAAGACACATGTCAAGACACCAGTCAAGACACATGTCACACGAATACTTCTTAGCACATGAGTCAAGACACACAATTCACGCATAACTTTTGAACCCAGCCTCAGTGATTCAAGGTACATTTCCAAGGGTATACTTATTCCGTTATGTCATGTACAAATCAAGCCACTAAAATTTCAGTACCATCTCTGACTTATTGTTCATAGTTGGTCACGTAGTGTTCATTCCGTGTGAGACAAACGAAACACATTCAGTAAAATCTGCCACGTTTATTTCGTGTGCTGTCATGACACTTTTATTTCACGTTTTCATATTTGGATATTCATGTCCATCTTAGAAGCCATTATATCATCCATGTATATATAGACTTTCAATTCAGGTTGATGAAAAGATCCTCATTATATTCAGGAATGTTCAGATTCCTGAATACACTCAGCATGGGTTTTCCACCAGGAAAATCGGTGAATTTTTTTTTATGTCTGAAAAGCATGTCTAGCTAACATTTATGACACGTCTTCTGATATTCCTATTCATTAACCAGTCGATTACTTCAGAATCTTCCCACATATATTACCAGAAGGAACTACCAATCATACTACCATTTACAGTTGTATTTGTTTTTCCAGGTATTATTATTAAGCCATCCAATCAGCTACCAGACCCAAACACTTTCCAAGATCGAGTTACGATTAGGCTATCAACAGTTGTGAGTGAAAGAGCAGGACACTTCCGTGACTGTTCTTCACACATGTTATGTTCAGTATGAATCCATGTTGGTGCCTTTTAGTTCATGAATGCCCAGAAGTAAGTGAGGATTTGAGAAATCAAATTTTCATGAATTCTGGACAAGTTTATCATTCTGTTCATTGTTAACATTCAGACTTTCTTTAAGTCTAAAGAAGAGCACGAAGGCCATCTTCACTCTATGTTACAAGGTTTACAGCAAGAGAATTTCACACTGAAATTTTTCCTGTACGTATGTAGTTGATCACAGTGACACGCTGAATCACATGGTTTTCACGATAATTTTTTTTACCATGACTATGCCTACGCGTAAAGGATAAAATCCTACATCCAACTTATGTGTTTCAGAAAATCCTACGCTAAGATATGTTTAAGTTTTACCCAAACTCATAGCTTCCCAATTGCTATATATTCACGATCCTAACCACATTTGGTGGTGAGCTATGAAACAAGATGCAGTTACGTTCATATCTAAATGCCTGACTTTTCAGAAGGTTAAGATAGAACACTAACACGCTTATAGTCATTTCAACCTTTAGAAATATTTGAATCGTCATTCGACAATTTAACCAATCCTACATGTCTTCTTTCATCTGAAAGGAGTACACATTAGCAGACTATCATCTATTTTCCAGCCAGTGATCGTACGATTACACGACACTCTTTTAGCTATCAGATCAGATAAAGGTTTATGTTATCATTTGTTATTTGCGTTCATGTCTGTATGATTATTTCAGCTCTCAAGTTATGTTTCACGTGAGCATTCACAAAATTATCCACGTCTATATTTTCTTTCATTTCATGATTTGATTTTCACTTCCACGTTCATGATAGCATTCACGTTCATGATCATGTCCTATCTTACAGTTTCACTTTCATTCGGGAAAGAATTGCAGAAAACTTGGGAGACGAGACTCAAGCTTAGTATGACCTTATCCTCAAACAGACGTTTCACGTCACATTTCACATCTTATCTCGTATCGTTTGACGTTACCTCCTTAGTTATTTACACGCCCACTATATGTTTCCATGTCATGTTTATCCTACGTTCTAATATCACGTTCACGATATGTTTTGCACGTATTATCATTCACCATATGTCTCATAATTCATGTACCATATCTCCAAGTATCACGTTCACAATTGTTCACGTATCGCGTTCACAATTGCTCACGCACTACGTCTCCATATGTCTCGTACACCAATGCTTTGTGTGTACCTACACCAGTAAGTATGATACTTAGTATCACATCGTTTCATGTATCTTCTCATGTTATAATTTTTTCCATAAGTTCAGATATATTCCTTTTCAGTCACTTCATGTTCCATGTTCCCTTCAGTCACGTCATGTTCCATGTTCTCTACTGTCACGTCATGTTCATGTCCTTTCCAGAGTATCGTATCTCTAATTCGAGGATGAATTATTCTTTTATAGGGGAAGAGTTGTAAAACCCGCATAAAAATCCCTAGAATATTACGTACGTGAAATTACGTATAAATTTAAAACTTATGATTTAATTATATACGACACGTATTGAGAACGTTTAATATAGCTATTACATATATTATTTAAGTACGACAAGTAGTTAAGTACATTATGATTTTTAACATACGACATGTAATTACGTATAATAAGTAAAAACCACAAAATACCAATTTACGACATTTAAATCGCACGACATTTAAATCGCGCGAAGCGAATATTTAACACGATTAACATTTACGTATATTAAATTAAACACGATAAGTAATTAAGAATATAATTAAGTACGTATAACATGTATAATGTTAATGATAAAAGATTTACGACAATTGAAACACGATTACGCGTAACGTTATTTGAGTCGCGAACAAAAAAATAAATAAATAAACTAAAGGGTTGTGTTTAGGCGGCTAGAGAAGTGGGCCAAAGAAGTGGGCCGTGGCCCATAAGACATACAAACCGACCCAGGGCAAGAATAAAAGACGGGGGCAGTGTTTTATTTGTTTTTAGTCGGCATAAAATAACAAACAAAAAGAAACCCTAAAAAGAACCGATCGTTCTTTTTTTTTGGGTTCTTCTTCTGCCGTCACTTCCCTCACCAAGGACAACAACAAACGAGGCTTTTCAATGCAAGGAAAAAGGTTGGTATTCGTTTGATTGCTCTAAACCCTAACACACGAACAAGATCATCTTTGATCTCGTTTTATTTATTTTCTATTGATAATTAATCAATAAACCATATAACAGATTAAAACATGTTAATGAACGTGGGCTAAGTAAGATTCAGGGCGATGTGGTTTAAATTCGAATTACACACACAAACCGAGACAAGTTTTGTCTCGGTGGGTTTTGTTTTCCACCAGCCGCAACCCAATATGGGTCGGCATGGTTTTCTGTTAGAGCAGCAGCAACACCAAACGTCCCAACAGGGTGGTTTGGTTAGAATCAGTAGGAACCGAGAGCTGGTACTGCTCTCGGTGGGTAATGGTTATAGGCCAACGGGTATCTATCAACAAACAGCCAAAAGCATAACTTTTCTTCCTAGGGTTATCGGACGACAAGGGGGCCATATATCGGGTAACACGTGATTTGGATATCAGACAACACGGTGAGTTTATATCTTGGATAATACTGATATTATTTATCGGACAACACAGAAACAGTAGATATATTGGACATCATGTTCTTTTAGATCTTTTTATAAATTTTGTTGGTTGTTTCGTGCGACCGAGACGCGGGTGTCTCGGTAGGCTTGGGTACGTTAGAATACGTTACTAAACATGATTAACTTCAGTATTAATTGCACGTTATAGTTAAATAATTCACGCGACTTAAGTTAGATTTAATTAATAGATTTTGCCTAGTGTTTTATTTACGAAATTAAATTAATAAACGTGACTTAATTTAATTATTTAGTTATCTAGTTAACGTTAGGTTTATTAAATTATCATGTTATGATCTAAATTATGATTTCAAGTAAAACCATGCATTTTAGTATTTACTAATTGTTATTATTTTAGAATAAGGTATTTATTTACTAAACCTTATTATATGATCATGAATTATATATATATTTTATGCTAATTAAAACATAAGAACATAAAATACACTAAGCATAATACATGATTTAATATGAAACTGTAAAATAAGTCAAGAACATATAAGACAATACAAGAACAAGTTAAGTTGACGTCAAGTAATTAATAATTATTAAGTATAACTTAACCAAGCGACTCATGCACGTCCCTCTTTATTATGTAGCATTTATGGAGTATGATCTTCTTCGCGTTCTCATCTTTCACGTTATTCTTCGTTGCGTTACTGGACGTGAGGTACGGATTTCTCGTCCTTTCAGTAAGGACTTTCTTTCCTATGCATGTTTAGGATTCCCCATCTGCAGCCAAATGTATTTCCCCAGTATATGTTTAAGCTTATCAGTAATTATGTTAATGATTAAATAAATTGCCTGAGCATTATATACAAGCATGACCAGTTTATGTACTAGTTACGGAGGTACCGTAACCATGGCACTAGAGGCACCGGTGTCGTGACTCACATGCAGGAGAATGATATCCTGCATCGTCCCACTCATGTTCAGTTTGGCCATTTTTATATGTATGTTTAGTGGGGCGTATGGATGCATCCTAGGCTTATCAGTTTACAAGTTATCAGGGTGAATGTGGTGTGTGCTCTACATCCTTCACATTGGAGCTGATCCCTCCACCCAGCATAGTTATTTAGAGGTCACCCCTCTACAGTTATTTAGAGGTCACCCCTCTAATAGCATGACGAGGTTACCCCTCCATGTATTTATGCACGTTGATATATTTCATGACCTATATGAGCTCTTTGGCATTTAAATTACAGTTTTCATGATTAAACAGCAGACTTTCAGTATTAACATGAACATGAGACTCTTTTTAGAATAAACCAGTTTATTACATGTCACCAGGTTTCCAGGACTTATATTATTCCGCTGCACTTTCATTGTCATACTTTCATTTCAGTCTTTACTTATGTTTATGCTATTCCATATTATGTCATATATCCGCACACTGAGCGTCTCGCTCAGCCGTTTTCTCTTTTCATGTCCCCAAACGGCAGGTACACAAGGTCAGGAGCATGAGAAAGTTTATGCATATGATGCGAGCTATATTATGTTTCTGTTTCATTTGCATTACTTTTACTTTATGCTTGTTTATGAGTTTATGTTGGGGATCGATGTTTGGTTCCGGTTATCCCTATGGTCATGTAATGTTTTAGGATATTTACCTTATGCTTTGATGTTACGCCATGATTATCCTGTGATATTACATTTATCCAAATGGGGTGTTACACTTACCCCATTTATATGATCTAAGCATCCCATTACCCCTCTCTAACAAGTCCTTAAATTATCCAAGTTCATAACGTATCCAGTTGACATTTTACCCAAACCAGTCCTGATTTTTAGTCCCCAAACTATGAACCAAACTCCCATCTAACCATAGCCATGCTTTCTGTAAAGAAATACCTATGCCCTTGCATGTGCTATCTAACTCCTCTCTTTTACCCCAACCTTAAAGCTACTGTAGAGGCCCCGATATACATGTATACACTTTTGTCTATCCAGATTTTACTTATTTTGAACATATAAAAAGTTTGTTATGATCAGAGGGTCTTCCACTATCCCAATTGATTAGCCCTCTTCCATAGATCTCATATAACATAAACTAACTCTCATGTTCGTTTGAAGGTCTAATTATACTCCTAAGTACCCTAACCACCTTAAAACATTATTTAAACCCGAGTGATTTCAAAACTGTTTTGACCTCTGACTATTGTAACCTGTTTTTGACCCACTTCCCGACCTCTAATTTAGTCCTCGTTTATTACATTCAAAAGTCAACTCAAATAATTTTTCACAGGTACTTGGATTACATCATGAATATTCCTAGAAATCTAGAAATAATCAAAACAATAGATCTAAAATTCTGCCCAGTTTTTAATCACGAATTTAATTAAACTAACCTAATTAATTACCTAATAATTAATTAATTACAAGCCCTAATTTATCTAATCATTATAATAACATAAATTCTGAGATTTTATTTTTCCTCTAACCCTAGATCCATCATAATTTGATGTACACATGATTAAAAACAAAGTAATGAAAAGAGTTTACATGTTTTACCTTAGATTTGTGAAAACCCAAATTATTGATGAAGAACCTTAAAAAACTCCATGAACCGTCGCCTCATATTTTCTCCAGGGAATTTATGTTTGTTTTTTGATAAGTAAAAACCTTATATAGTTTCCTTATTTAGTTTTTTTCCTTCTTCTCCCCCTTGCGTCACATATAACCGACCAAACACCCCCTTTAATTTATTTTCTTCTTTTTTTTATTTATTAATATTTCCTTAAATTACCTTAATTTATTTCAGCCCTTTAGTCCTCTCATACCTCAATATCGTAAAACTAGTCAGTTTTACACGTATTCCGTAAAAGACGTAAAAATATGCATTTTTACAAAGATTCTTGAAATATGAAATAAATTAAATAACTAAGTCCTAAATGACTTAAAACCATTCCAAAAAATATTTCCGTGACTAACTACCTTATCCGAGACCTCAAAATGCTAAACCAAAAATCCTAAAAATACGATTTAGTATAATACATATACGTACACATAAGATCTTAAAATAACGCCATATACTATCATAGCTACGTCCAAGTGAACTAATGAGCATGAACGAACCCCATCATAAGATCATATAATATACCATGCACTACATGTAAGATGTCTAACATCCAGTCAAAGGCTTAAATATTAACATATTGCACATAAACGCATACTAAGAACAAAATTAAAGTCAAAGTCACTAATGGTAAATTCAAAAATTTAGAGTTGTCACATCACTTCCTCCTAATAGAAATCTCGTTCTCGAGATTTACTCCTTAGGACCGTCCTTACCAAATAAACGAGGATACTTGTTCCTCATAGACTCCCTTTCCGTTCCCACATGAACTCTAGCCCACGTTCCGAATTCTATCTAACATTACTATGGTATCTTATATCTCTTAAGAGTCTTAACTTTACGATACATGATCTCTACCGGCTCTTCAACAATACGAAGGCTCGCATCTATGCTAATTTCTCCCAACAGTACTTGCAAGTCGGTTCTTGCTAGCATTTCCTAAAGTTCGATACATGAAATATATCATGCACACTGCTCAACTCTTCTGGAAATTTCAACCTATAAGCTACTTCTCTAATGCTTTCTATGATTTCAAATGAACCCACTAATCTCGGTGCTAACTTCCCTTTCTTTCCAAACCGCATCACTTCTTTTCATGATGAAACCTTCAGCATAACATTATCTCCATCCTTTAATTCCAACGGCTTACACCTCTTGTCCGCATAGCTCTTCTGTCGATCTCTAGCCGTCTTCAATTTCTCAAGTAATATTATCTCCTCAGTAGTTTTCTATACCATTTCTGCTCCACTAAGCTGTCTACTTCCAACTTTCTCTAGACGAGACATTCCCTTACTCATGATCCCTAACTTTCAGCTCTGATGCTAACCTTTCCAATATCAATCTACTATCTTAACAATCTCTTGCCTCCTCAAGCCATTCCTTCCTTACTGCTAATTTTTTACTGTCCCTTCATAATCTTAAGTCCATAACATCACATTATATATCTCCTCTACAGTCAACATCCTTACACGTCTTTCCAAGAAACTCCTATCTATTTAAGAATTATAACCTATCTCCACTATCTAAGTCCTATATAATTCTTCCAAACCTTCAGCTCCCCCACGCGTATAAGCAATCGCCTTTCTTCGCCGTCCTCGCTCGCATCCTAATCCTTGCTCCACGTATCGTCGTCCTTCGCAAATTCGTCCCGTCCTTTTGATAATGCCAAGATCGACTCATCACCTATGCTATTTCTTTAGCCTCCAAAATGCTTCCTCATCTTGCTTCGCTTTAACCTGTTGGTCCCAACTAAGTAACTTCAAACCCAACTCCCAATTCTTCCCATACTCTCGCTCCGACTTCGAGTAGATCAAGGTATCGTTGGTACATACGATGGAAACTTTTACATATATGGTCATGCACACTCATTAATAATTACCAGGGTACTTATATAATATATGTAAACTATGTACACGCCAGCTCATAACCATAAGCGCTACTAAAATATACTATGCACGCATGTATTAACCCTCTTTCATGCAATCATAATCAAGAATCCACTGGTGTTGTGGTACTTGTATAACTATGTTTGCCACCATACTTATATGAGTCCCCTTTCACCAATGCACTCCCTCCTATGATGACACTTATAAGAATTAATACTACACATAACACATTAGTCTACCAACTCAAATAAGCACATAGATCTACAACTCATATAAGCACATAACCACAACATAAAATAAGGTACAAAATTCCATGTATTTAAAATAATATAGCCGATGCATGAAACACATAAAATCGTAGTACAACTAAACCATCGTAGACAAAATTCAAAATGTATAAAGAACATGAAAACATGATCGAACAAGATCCAAAAATGACTAGTGTAGACGACCATGGTTCAACCCGCACTAGTCAAAATTAGAAAAAGAAAATAAACATGTGACTAAGTATGGACGAACATGGTTCAATCCGTACTAGTCAAAACCCGAAAAGAAAATAACATGTAGCTAAATATGAACCATAGTAGTTCATAACTTAACAAACATCGCAAAAATAACATCCAAACACATCAATTATTATAAAATGCACACATATTCCTATGACGCCTATATGCAGGGACCCTTAAGCTATAGACTAGGCTACGCGACTAGGCAACCTAATTCTCTATTACCATTGTCTCTGATACCATTCCATCACACCCCAACATGGCGGAATATAGGGCACGACGTATGGATATCATCACAACAATAGCGTGTCTATAGAGAGAACTAAATAAAATTGAAATATCATAAATGGTGACACAAATGTCATGACAATATCTCAACAATGTAGGAGTCTAGGTAAGTAGGTAAAAGTCATACCTCTCACCAAAGACAAACAAATAAACAAACATCAAACATATTGGTGTCTAAAATGTATCACTTATTTAAACTATGAAAAGTAAACTAAGAGAAAAGGGATTCCTCCTAATGCAGTCCTAGCAGCCTCTAAGCTCTAGCCACTTCTAACATCATCCTTCATAACTACCTCACTTGAAAATGACACTAAAATCTGTCAACATAAAGTTGGTGAGAACATAGGTTTAAGTTATCTAAAATATCATAAGAACTTTGACATCCGCTGTAAACAAGTTGAAGAAAAATAAGTTGAAGCAATGGAATATAAAGTGATATTCATGTTACACACAACTAAAAACATAACATACCATAATAATTAAGTACACAATATAAGAACAAATGCACCTACACCTATCCAGATCTTTCCCATACCCAGTATGGAAGTTGAACCCATATCCCCGTCGAGATATCTTGCCTCCGAGAAGACGATCTACATGTACTCAGAACATATGTACTCAGAACGCATGCCAGCACACATAATAGAACATATAACATATCACATATCACATAAGTAGGCATATCACATAATAGCACATTAAGTCCACATATTTGAAAAACTTTTTATCAAAATATTTTAAAGAACATAGTACTAAGACATTTAAAAATAGTACAAGTGTCATCTCCAACCCATACTAGAAAAACATTTAAAAACTTAGTTAAAAATGGGACTATGAACTCACCTGATTGAGCTTCTCTAAATATCCCGCGTACTAGCAAAAATCTAAACAAATAAATGCACACTTATCAAGACATGAGCCAAATACGGAAATGACTCATCAATTTATGATGGACATGTAACCTTATCCCATATATTTACACCATTTATATGATCTAAGCATCCCATTACCCCTCTCTAACAAGTCCTTAACTTATCCAAGTTCATAACATATCCAGTTGACATTTTACCCAAAACAGTCCCCAACCTATGAGCCAAACGCCCACCTAACCATACCCATGCTTTATGTAAAAAAACTTTATGCCCTTACATGTGTTAGATAAATCCTCTCTTTTGCCCCAACCTTAAAGCTAATGTTAGGGCCCCGATATACATGTATATACTTTTGTCTATCGAGATTTTACTGATTTTAAACATATAAAAGTTTGTTATGATCAGAGGGTCTTCCACTATCCCAATTGATTAGCCCTCTTCCAGATATCTCATATAACATATAAACTAACTCTCGTGTTCGTTTGAAGGTCTAGTTATACTACTAAGTACACTAACCACCTTAAAACATTAATTTAAACCCGACTGATTTCAAAACTGTTTTGACCTCCGACTGTTGTAACCTGTTTTTGACCCACTTCCGGACCTCCAATTTAGTCATCGTTTCTTGCATTCAAAAGCCAACTCAAATAAATTTTCAGAGGTACTTGGATCGCATCATGAATGTTCCTAGAACTCTAGATATGATAAAAAAACAGACCTAAAATTATGTACAGTTTTTAATTATGAATTTAATTAAACTAACCTAATTAATTACTCAATAATTAATTAATTACAAGCCCTAATTTATATAATCATTATAATAACATAAATTCTCAGATTTTAATTTTGCCCTAACCAGAGATCCATCATATTTGATGTACACATGATTAAAAGCAAATTAAATGAAAAAGAGTTTACATGTTTTACCTTAGATTGTGAAAACCCAAATTTTTGATGAAGAACCTTAAAAAAACTCCATGAACCGTCGCCTCATATTTTCTCCTGGGAATTTTTTTTATAAGCAAAAACCTTATATACTTAAGTTGGACAAATCCGAGCCCAATTCAAAAGCCTTGTTTCCTTATTTAGTTTTTTCCCTTCTTCTCCCTTTGCGTCACATATAACCGACCAAACACCCCCTCTAACTTATTTTCTTCTTTTTATTATTTATTAATATTTTATTAATATTTCCTTAAATTACCTTAATTTATTTCAGCCCTTTAGTCCTCTAAAACCTCAAAACCGTAAAACTAGTCAGTTTTACGCGTATACCGTAAAAGACGTAAAAATATATATTTTTATAAAATTCTTGATATATGGAATAAGCTAAATAACTAAGTCCAAAATGACTTAAAACCATCCCGAAAACTATTCCTGTGACTAATTACCTTATCCGAGACCTCAAAATGCTAAACCAAAAATCGTAAAAATACGATTTTCTACAATATATATACGTACACATAAGATCTTAAAATAACGCCATATACTATCATAGATACGTCCAAGTGAACTAATGAGAACGAACTAACCCCATCATAAGATCATATAATGTACCATACACTACATGTACGATGTCTAACATCCAGTCAAAGACTCAAATATTAACATATTGCACATAAACGCACACTAAGAACAAAATTAAAGTCAAAGAGTCACTAATGGAAAATTCCAAATTCTAGGGTTGTCACACAAGGCCGACGCCTACAAGTTTTGGAGAAGCGTTTTCTTTAGCCCGATTAATGGAAGCTCATTTTGTGGCAATTGAAGGGAAAAAAATTAAACAGTGAAGAGAAATTAGATGTCTTTCTATCCTGGCAAAGTGAAAAAGCTCCACATATAGTTAAAGGGTCCTTAAATGCCAATGAAGATATTGGTATCGTTGAAGTTAGTAGTGTGATAGATAATATTTCCAATATTGATGATAGTTTAAATAAGAAGAGTGTGGAAAAAGTTGATATGGGTGGTGAAGCACGTGTAGTTGATGAGGATGAGTTGAATAAAGTAATATCCATACCTAAGGATGTTGGTGACGATTCAAAAGCTTTAGGTCCAGAAATGTTAGTGGGGGAGGATGAATTAGGAACAACGGGGTTAGTCCTATATTATATTCTTTGGTCGCTCATAGAAGTCCGCGAGCTTGGTCAACTATGGGAAAGAATGGGTATCGATGATGATCACGGGCTTATGGGATATTCTTCGTATCACATTTAGGACGAGGTGATTTATAAAGGAATGGGGAGTGTTACAGCTCGGGTATCGGAAGTTGGAAGGAGGATGTTGTTGGAGTACTATGTGTTAGAGAACTTTCAGGATGGAGAACAACTAGGCTAGAGAACTATTTGGGTGGAAAACCATGTGAGTGAAAGACGAGAGTGCAGTATGATTCGGATATGGGATCCCGAAGTCAAGAGTTTTTTTCATGACATCACCTTGAGGGCAAGGTAGATTCGAAGGAGTGGAGAATGATACGCTTGGGATTCGGATGAGGGCTGGCCGAACATGGGCCATTACTATCTATCTTTTGTTTTAGGGTTTCATTGTTAGGTTTATAAATATCGTGTCAATGTTATTAATGTAACCAATCAAACTTAAATAATAAATCTCTAGTTTCTCATCTGTAATTCTTGAGGAGAAAGCACACGATTGAAGTGGTCCTATCCATCCCGATACACCTAACCGGGTCGTATAAAAAATTTAACACAACAAGCGTATATTTTAATAGCCATTCGTTTAAATAAATAAAGAGAGGAAATATATGCGGAGAGCGAACTATTTTTGCTCTCCATAAAAAGTATATTTTTACAGTAGAATACGATTAAATAGGGAGAGAAAATGCACATCGAGAACAAAATAATTTGCTTTCCATGTCACGTGTCATGTTTAATAGCCATTCATTAATAAATAGGGAGAGTAAAAGGATTGGAAAACAAACTAATTTTCACTCCATGTTACGTGTCATGTTTAATATCCTTTCATTTCATTTAATTAGGGGAGCGAGCAAATGAAGTACACAAGAAAACCATATATACTCGTATAGTTGATTTTTGTAACCCATCTTTAAATGGTCGTTTATGGCAATGTGATTATTTAAGTGTGTATTCTTGAAAATGAATTTTTTTCTTTGAAATACTTGTAAGAAACAAAATTTTATGTAACTAAAAAGGTGAAAGTGTAACAATGTTTTTTAACGGCTGACATATTAAACTAGCAAGAAGCTAGTAAGAAAAACAATTACAAACAAGCAAATGATTTTGAATCCAACTATACCAAAACTTTGAGGCTTTCTCATGTCTATTAGAAAATCACAACACATAATAACAAACTACTTTGTCAAATAAATTACATCGAAGAGAGGCGTGAGGTCCAAAGATATACTCGTTACAAAAGTTTCACAATGCCCAAATAGTCACTACAATAATGGATTCGATAATTAATTTAGGTGAAGATGCAAAAGTGCAATGATCAAGTCAACCATATAAATCTTGACTAGTGTTACATGTAGGAACCAAAATGTCTTCCCATTTAGAGATCTTTACCCATAAGGCCGTTGCAAGAGGACATGCTCCATAAACAAGTGATTACTAGTTTCCTGGCAGCTGGTTGCGCAATAAGGACAAAACAAAGAGTTGATTTACACATCTTTTCTCCTCAAGTTTCATCTTGTTGAGATACAACCTTGAATACGCCAAATTAATATGTTAACTTTTTTCAATATGAATCTGCACCATCTAGTAGGAGTGAGAGAATCATAAAGTATTAGGTCATCTATAAATTTCGAGTGTCTTTAACATTAAATATATTGGAATTTTCAAAAAACCATATCCAATAATCATCTTTATCCGTAAGGGACGCGTTGCCAAGAAGGCCAAAAAGTTCATCTAGTTGAGCTTTTGGGACACCACCACTGATACTTCTAGACGAAGTCCGAATCCAACCCGAAATCAATTATCATGCATCGTACAATTACGATAAATATATATCTGATATAGAAGAGGGAACTTTTGTTTAAGAGGGTTATCACATAACCAAATATCATCCCAAAACTTTGTGCTTTTGCTATTATTGAATTGCTTTTTAAGGAAAAAAGGGGTGATATTCTTGTTGGCAAAAGAGTTGATAGAACCCTCAATCTTGGACCAAACACCAAGAACTCGATAATTTTGATAGAAATCATGCCCCCTTGATATGAGTGATGAATTTGGTTAATAAATATAACCCAAAGTTAATCGAGGCTATGATATTTATATACTATGGTCATGTGAGTTAAAAGAAACGGTTAAAATGAGCATCAATTTCATAGTTTGTAATTTTGTTTTTTTAACAAAAATTATAATTGGACTACTGAGCTTTGTCAAAGCAAAGCAACTTATAATAAAATACACCAAAAACACACCTCTATAAAAGGGAAAAATGTAAATTTCGTTCTTTGACTTTGTCAAATTGGGTGTGCATACCAAACTTGTCATAGTGAACTAAGTCATTCGATTCTGTGCAAAAATAAAAATACAAAACACATATATTCATTAATATGTAATGTACATACGAATATTAGAATATCAAAACTAAGTTTACCATATAGAAGACTTAAAGCTAGAACTTGAGTAGAAAAGATATGGGAATCAACTCTTTGTTTTATCCTTGTTGTGCAACCAACCGCCAGGAAACTAGTAATCACTTGTTAATGGAACATGTCCTCTTGCAACGGCCTTATGGGCATAGATCTTTAAATGGGAAGACATTTTGGTCCCTACATGTAACACTAGTCAAAATTTATATGGTTGGCTTGATCATTGCACTTTTGCATCTTCACGTAAATTAATTATCGAATCCATTATTATAGTGACTATATGGGGATTGTGGAACTTTTGTAACAAGTATATTATTGGATCTCACGCCTCTCTGCGATTTACTTTATTTAACAAGGTAGTTTGTTATTCGGTTTTGTGGTTTTACAAATAGACATAGAAAATCCTCAAAGTTTTAGTACAGTTAGATTAAAAAACATTTGCTTCTTTGTAATTGTTTTTCTTACTAGCTTCTTGTTGGATACGATCATGAAGACACCAAATTAATATGTTAACTTTTTTCAATATGAGTCTGCACCATCTAGTAGGAATGAGAGAATCATGAAGTATTAGGTCATCTATATAAACTTTGAGTGTATTTAACATTAAATATAGTGGAATTTTGAAGAAACCATATCCAATAATCATCTTCATCCGTGAGGGATGCGTTGCCAAGAAGGTTAGAAAGTTCATCTAGTTGAGCTTTAGGGACGCCACCATTGATACTACTAGAAGAAGTTCAAATCCAACTCGAATTCATTTATCATGCATCGTACAATTAGGATAAATATATATCTGATATAGAAGAGGAAACTTTTGTTTAAGAGGGTTATCACATAACTAAATATCTTCCCAGAACTTTGTGCTTTTGCTATTACTGAATTGCTTCTTAAGGGAAAAAAAGGGAGATATTCTTGTTGGCCAAAGAGTTGATGGAACCCTCAATCTTGGACCAAACACCATGAACTCGACAATTTTGATAGAAATCACACCCCCTTGATATGAGCGGCGAATTTGGTTAATAAATATAACCCAAAGAAAATCGGTACTATGATATTTATACACTGTGGTCATGTGAGTTAAAAGAAACGGTTAAAATGAGCATCAATTTCACAGTTTGTAATTTTGTTTTTTAACAAAAATAACAATTGGACTACTGAGCTTTATCAAAGAAAAGCACTTATAATAAAATACACCAAAAACACACCTCTATAAAAGGGAAAACTACAAATTTCGTCCTTTGAATTTGTCAAATCGGGTGTACATACCAAACTTGTCACAGTGAACTAAGTCAAACAAATTTATAGTACCAAAGCGATATATTCTTTATGGTGGTGAGGTAAGTTCACCATTGTGATGGCTTCGCACAGTAAACAAGCTTTGATTCGATTCAATGCAAAAAAAGACAAAACACATATAATCACTAATATGTAATGCACATACGATATTAGAATATCAGAACTAAGCTTACCATATAAAAGAATTAAAGGAGACCGAAGTTTACCATAAATGAGACCCAAATCGGGGGTGGTGGTACTGTGAGAGCTATTTTGCAAAAACTAATCTATTTTTTGATTGGTGTTATTCTTGTCAGATACAGATTGAGGGGATTAAATGAGATGCTATATTTATAAAAAAATGATGGATACTTTAAATGGAAAATTCAAATCTCGAAGCGAATTATTTACCAGGCAAAAATAGTGTTGGGTGAGAAAATGCTTTCGGGGACGCATTTAGCATGAAAAAAAGGTGGGGAGATGTGCTAATGCGAGACAAGCGATTGTAAATGACGAAAATACCCTTACGTGCATGGCACACGAGGGAGTTAATTGGGTTATTGTGCCAAAGTTAAAAAAAGTAATCTGAGGGGTTTTTTAATATGGAAATAAAAAGTATGGTGGCAAATATCCAGGAACTTTGCACTCAAGGATATTTGCCGATCTAGCAAAATCAAGAGACAAAATTTGCAGTATACTTTTTATAAAAAAACAAAATTACATGACTAATGGTCTCAAACGGATCAACTGAACATGATAAGGCCTTTATAGCCTTATAGGTTTTGGCTGATTCGTGCCCAAATTACTTATTGAGTTAACCTGATAACTTTATGTATTTACTTGTTGGTCGATAAAAACAACTACGTGATAGCTTCATGAACAACACGCATATTCCCTTCCCCCAACTTCTTCAGTACATCATACTTCTTTTCCGCTTGCTTAGCAGCCTCAATCATTGCTGATTTAACAAGTCTTCTAGCAATGACCAGAAGTGATTGAAGGTTCTAGGAAAGGGAAAAGGAATTATGATGTAGTGAAGAAGTCGGGAAAAAAATAGGTTACTTTTCATTATGATATCACGGTAGTTGTTGTTTTTATAACTCACATATTTCATTTCCCGACTTCTTCACTACATCATAAATCCTTTTCCTTTTCCTGTAACCTTCAGTCACTTCTGGTCATTGCTAGAAGACTTGTTAAATCAGCAATGATTGAGGCTGCAAGCGGAAAGAAGTATGATGTACTAAAGAAGTTGGGGGAAGGGAATATGCGTGTTGTTCATGAAGCTATCCTACAATTCCTGGTCGATAGATTATTTGAATTTTACCATTTAACCGTAATACTATCGCATGTGCGTGTGTTTGAAAGCTTGACATGTGTTTGTGCGTTTGTTTGTTGCATTTATATAAGCATGCATAAAGTCGGTGTTTTGGAAATCCATAATTTACGGGCTTGGTTATGTTGATAGAAACAAGATAGACATGCTTACTAGCGTGTTAAGATGTTACCGACATTGTAATTTTTTTAGGCCGTGGTAAGTACACGGACGGTTTTATTTTGCTCACAGAAATTTAATAGCATTTTACCATTATGTCCTCCTACAAGTTTGACCCTATCTATTTGATCTTTCAACACTTTTAAACTTACTCTTATTTATAGCCATTTACTTCCTATTTACCTGGTTTTTCAACAAGTTACAATCTTCAGACATTTGATATCACCGTCTTTTCCTCCTAACACATACCATGAAATAAAGTCAGATCTACTTATACAAAATTACCAACCATTGCATGATTCCACAATCAAATACTAAATTCAAATTAATATATTCAAAATTCTAAGTCGTATGTGAAAATGTAATCTCGAAGTTCGCAAACTGATATTGTCTCACAGAAATCTCATAGCTCTAACTGATGTTAAATGGGTTTAAGCTATAAGAAGGTAAGCAAACATTGTTATGTATATATAGATTAGTAAAATTTTGCGAGGGTTAATATCAACGGGTGCGATGATGGTACGTAGTTCTAATGATCTACAATATCTTACCGATCGTTGAATTGTATAGCAAGCCACTTCACCGATACTAGTGGTTCTCTTGAATATATCATAAATTAATTTGATTCTTAAAGTTTGAAATGAGATTTACCCAAGGTAGGTATTGAATGTAAGGATCCAAAATAATATATGTAAAACCCGCATGCTTTTACCATGAACAGTACACATATAATCGTACGTACATGATTAGAACTTTCCTTATTTAGCACGTTTACGTTTCATGAATAAGAATTTACAAGTATTACGTATGTGTTATATCATGATAAGTATTTATTACGTATGAACACACGATAATTATTTTCCAGTAATAATTATAATCACGAACATGCGATCATGAAATCATGAGCGTAGATTAATCACGAGCTAATATTAATTACGTATATATATTTATTACGAACACGAATAACTAAGTCACGATCGTAAACTAATTAGAACACGTAAATTACTAACACGATAAAACACGAGAACACACTATATAATTTAGACATGAGAAAAGTACGGGTTACCCCATGTGGGGCCCCCATGCCGCGGCTATAACAAGAACATGGGCTTAGCCCATGCAAACTTTTACTAAAACAAGAATTAAGGGAAACTTGTGTCATTTATCACAAAATCAAGAAAATAACAAAAACCCTAATTCTTTTCTTGATCCTCTTTTGGCTGCCGGTTTTAATAACACCAAAGGGATGTTCGGGTTGATTTTGATCTTGGAATTTTTGCAAGGATTCGTGTGTGTTCATCCTTATTTGATTTACGTATTCGGTATAACCTTTTTAACCTTTTTTTATGTTTTGAATTTGATAATCACATAAAACCATGATGTTTTAATTAAACTAATTAAAAACAATTATTTAAACATGTTAATAATCATGGGGTAAATCAAAACAAGGGTTTAGGGGTGTTTTTGTTTTGGCCGACGCCTAACCGAACCCCATAGGGGTCTCGGCTTGGCCTATGTCGCACCACCGAGACCATATGGTCTCGGTATGGTAGTGATGGTGTCACGGCAGCAGCAAGGGGCAAGGGAAACCCGACCTTGGTCGGGGTATGTTGTTGGTTACGGGTCCGGTTCATGGTTTTTAGTCACGGGTCCGGTTCATGAATTATTTTTCAAGGTTTATGATTTTACTAGTTATGTTTTTAGACTTAAATTAAATTGATTAAAAGCATGACATGATTAATTTAATTTACATGACTTAGGTTATAAATTGAATTAGTAATTCATGAATTTTAACCTAAGTATTTATCCTTAATTAGACTTTATAATTAATTAATTATTAAAATCATGACTTATAATTAATTAATTAACATGACTTAAGTTATATTATTAATAGTTAATAATACATGTTTTAACCTAAGTATTTTATTTTTATTTAATTAAAATCATGTTATATTTAATTAAATACTTTTAACCTATAGTTTATTTAATTTACATGTAATAATTAATAAACTATACTTTATAATCACATGACTTAGAATAATAATCAGAAAACACTTAATTAAGCTTATATAATTAGCTTATTTAACCAGCTTATATCTATTTATGGAAACTTTCTATTTTTAGAAACTTATTTATTTAAGGCAGCTAATCTATTTATGAAATCTTTCTATTTTTAGAAACTTATCTATTTTAAGCAGTAGTTCTATTTTTGGAAACTTTCTATTTTTGAAAACTTTCTATTTTTGGAAACTTTATATTTTTGGGAACTTTCTATTTTTGAAAATTTCTATTTTTGGAAACTTTCTATTTTTGATAACTTTCTATTTTTGGAAACTTTCTATTTTAGGAAACCTGCTATTTTTAGAAAGTTACTTATTATTACACAACAAGTATAATAATACATGTAGTACAAGTAATACTTAATCAGAATAGACATAATATACGATAAACACGGTATAAAGCTTAAAACAGTAAAACATGACATGAACATATAAAACAAGCTAAGACATGATATAAAACCAGTTAGGTATTTAGTAATCAGATACTTATACACGTATATATTTATGTAGCATTAGTGATACCGAAGTAGGACTCTCTTCCGTTCGTCTTCTTCGTTCACTGGACATAAGGTACGGATTCTCCGTCCTTTCAGTATTGACATTCTTTCCTTATTAGGATTCCCCGTACGTAGCCGACTGTTTTCCCTAGTATATGTTTTATATGTTTTGGTTGCGTACGTTTAATTAGAATACCTAAAGCCATATATGCATGCATGACCATTTTCACCTAGTTATGGAGGTACCATAACCATAACACTGGAGGCACCAGTGTTATGACTTCCCCACGGCGGAGTGATTGCTCGTGACGTCCCTTCAGCTTTTAGCCATATTATTATATTTATCATGTGGGGCGTATGGGTGCATCCTAGTTACATGTTTTTCAGCAGATTACTCAGTGTGAATGTGGTGTGTGACTTGCATCCTTCACAAGGAGCTGATCCCTCCTACCCAAAAACCAGTATATTAAAATTAGAGGCAACCCCTCTAATTTCCATGACGAGGTCACCCCTCCAAGTATTCATGCACGTTGATATTTCATGACCTATATGGGCTTAATGGTTAACATGTTAAACAGTTTTTATAAGATAAACATAAGGCTTTTCAAACTATAAAACCAATTTTATGAACATGTTCCAGGTTTTCTAGGACTTATACATTTCCGCTGCTATTAGTCTTACTTATGTTTCAGCCATTCATACTATGTTGTATATCCGTGCACTGAGCGTTATGCTCAGCCGTTACTTTCCTTTCCATGTCCCAAAACGGCAGGTACCTAAAGTTAGACTGGAGCATTTGGAGGACACGCATAGGATGGGAGCTACCTTAGACTTCTTCTCCTCATGCCTTCATATATTTATGCTTGTTTAAGTCTTCTTTTTGTTCACTTACTTTATTTATGTTTTGGGCTTATGTTTGGGAACCGATGTTTGATTCCGGTTTTCCCTATGGTCATGTATGTTTAGTACATATTACCTTGCATGCTTTGATGACACGCCATAATCACGCGTGACATTCCATTTATCAAAATGGGGTGTTACAATTATGGTATTAGAGCCCAAGGCTTCGACCTGTAGGCTCTAAAACTTGACCTGTGACTAGTGGGTAGTCACCAGGAGCTTCCTAAGCCAACGCTTGTTCTTCCACGTATTGATGTGTTCAGCGCATTGTTGTTTTAACCATGATGTTTTCAGCACCTTGATGTTTAACCTTGATGTTTTCATCGATATTGTTTTACTAATATGGATAAACAACCATCATTCATATTTAGTTATGTGTCATTGTTTCATGCATGACGTTCCTCATGAACTGTGACTATGTGGACTGAACCCCAATAGTTCATAATTAGTCACATAAAATTTTTTCTGATAAGTTTTAACAGATGGGTTTCTTTTATTTATGTTTCATGTATCATTGTTGCAGGGATTATGACTAAGTAATGGTTGGTACAGGACTGGCCCTATTTAGTCGCATGTGCTTTTATCGAAACATTTAAATTTGGGACCGACCCATAGGCGTCCCCTCGCCATGTCTTTTGTTTTGGGACCGACCCATAGGCGTCCCCTCGCGCATATAAAGGTTTTTATAAACTGCATCATGTATACATGCACTGTTTTCAAGCATAAAATTTTTCTCATGATTTATAAGCATAAATTTTTTTCTTGTCCCCTCATAAGTTACTATGTTTTTATGTCAAGTATGTTTTTATACTGTCATGGTTAACTTCAGTTTCATGCTGATTATATTATACACTCCTTCATGATGGGTTGTTCCATGTTTCTTCATGATGACTTCATCTTCACATGACTATGTCTTACGTCTCTTTTGTTGTTTTTGCTTTCATGCAAGACACTGTTGGAATTCATGTAAATTATACTTTCATGATAGTCATGGGTGGTTTTCATTAATCATGCTTTCAGGAAAATCATCGTTGAAATTCGTTTAACCACACGTTAGCGTTTCTCTATGCAACCAGAATGAGGTATATACTGGCATTGCCAGGTTATCATGATGGTCTTTCTAACCGTTTAACTAGTTATTTTCCTTTAAAATCATGTCCGATGATCGACCCCATACTGATCATTTCATGTGCATTCCATGTGTACTCCATGTACCTTATCCTATGTGCGTATTTCCACTTGCTGATACTCTACAAATTGTTGATGCCGCTCATAGCTTGGAGATGTTACTAAAGGTTGATGCTGCTGATGTTTGGAGGCGCTACGAGATGCGGATGCTGTTCACAACCTGGGGATCCTACAAGACGAAGACAAAGGCGTTAGAGCAAAGCAATTGGACGAGAAGATGCTTCACCACCAGACGAGTTGCATCAATCACTGTCCCAAATTCTTAGTTACATGTCACACATCATTCAGTTGTCGTTTCAGTCATATGAGTGAAGACCGGTATCAGCCGGCCACTCAACTGAATAGTTACATGAATCACAGTCATGAGAATGACCGTCATGGAACTGACGGACAGGACGATAGTAACCACTACTATGACAGCAACTATCCTAACAATCACAACCGAAGCTCCGGCCACGAACATGATAAGGAAAACAAAGGATCAGCGGTCCAACCGATCCGCCAATTTTGGCATAATAACCTAATATTTGTAGTTCTATTTGTTTCACATCTCGAGACACATGTCAAGACATCAGTTAAGACACATGTCTCACGTATACTATCTGAAGACACATGTCAAGACATCAGTCAAGACACATGTCTCACGTATACTTTCTAAAGACACATGTCAAGATACCAATCATGACACATGTCATGCTTACATTTCCCAAAGACACGAGTCATGACACATGACTCACGTCCAATTATGGAACATCCCTAAGAATTTCAGGATACCCTACAAAGGGTATATCCACTTTGTTGTGCCATGTATTAATCAGACCACAAGAATTTCAATACCATCACTAGCGTATCAGTAAGATCAGTCACGTTTGCTCGATGACACTTTCATCTCTTGCACCCATATTTTCATATATTCATGACCATCGCGGACGCCATTCGTATTCCCTATGTATACGAGGGTCTTCTTCAGCCTAATGATGAGATCCAAGCTGCTAACGCATTACCTCGGATATACACGAGTTGAATTTAATCCTAATTATGGACTACAAACAACACACCCTGCTACGATTCATGATTTTGTACGGGAATGTTCAGGCTCCTGAATACATTCAGCATGGTTTTCTATCGGAAAAATCTGTACAAATTATCTATGCTTTACAAACACGTGGGTGGTTAGACATGACTGCAAGCATTTTCCAGCTGTCAGGTTAAGACACGACCACTGAAGTTCCTTTTACGCATACTAGCCGATTATATCAAAATCTTCCCATAGATTCTAGCAGAACACTCAAGGAGGAGGACGGTAACATGAGATTATGTGTCGAATACCGTCGATTTAAACAAATCACCATTCATAACCATTATTCTCCTCCACGTATTGACAAGATCGGATTCATTTAGGGTGTTCAGCACTTTCCAAGATAGGATTCATGATAATGCTGCCAACAGTGACGAGTGAAATAGCAGGACATGTCCATGACTGCTATTCGTACACGACTCAGTCATGCTAGATTCATGATTTTGTATTAGTCTCATAAGTGCTCCAGCAGTATTATGGACTTAATAAACCGAGTTCCATGAACTCATAAACAAATTCATCAGTGTTTTCATCTATGACAACCTAACCTTCTCTAAAGTCTAGAGAAGAGCAGGAAGACCATGTTTGCACTATGTTGCAAATTCTACGACATGAGGAATTTCACCCTAAAATTTTCCAATCTAAATTCTGGTTGATTATAGTGACGCGCTGAATCATATGGATTCACACGGTTAATCTTACCATGACTCAGCTTATGCGCAAAGGTGAGGACCCTAAACTACGTTAGGTGTTACAGAAAATCCTACGCTAAGAGAAGTCTAATTTTGAAGACTCATAGTTCCGCAAATTTCTATGTATCAAGTTTCTACGAAACAAGATATAGCTACATTCATATCTAAGTACCTGACATACCAACAGGCTAAGATAAAACACCAACTGACTGGGATGTTTATCCACCATCGGAATTGTGATCAGAAATGGGACAAGATCTCCATGGATTTTGGTTACCAGATTAACGCAAATCTAAAAGAAGCATGGTGCTATCTGGATTATTTTCAACCGTTTAAACAAGTCTGCAGAATCCTTACATCCACAAGGATTTCAGAACCAGCAGATTGATCAGACGTGTTCCAGCCAGTGTTTATCCGATCACTTGGCAATCCCTCAGCTATCGGGTCAGGCAAAGGTTCGCATATGTGCTCCTTATTTACGTTCACGTTCTTGTTCAAATTTCACGACTTGCTTTCAAGCTCACGTTCATGACACTATTCACGTTCATGATTGTATCTTGGCTTACGATCTTACGTTTATTTTCGTTCTGGGAAGTTTTGCAAGAACTTGAGAGACCAGACTCAAGTTAAGTATAACTCTCTATCCTCAGATAGACGTTTCACGTCACATTCCATGTCGCACCTAATAGCATTTGGCGTTACCGTAGTTGTATTCCATGTTCATGATATGTTTCACATGTCATGTTCATTCCACGTTCCTCATATCACGTTCACGGTATGTTACACGTATCATTGATCATGATATGTTTGCTCATACTACACTCACCATATCTCCACGTATCACGTTCAAAAATTTTCACGTATCACGTTCAAAATTTATCACGTATCACGTTCAAAATTTTTCATGTACTACGTTTCAATATGTCTTGCGCATCGTTGCTAATTATCAGTTAAGTCAGATTGTTTTGTATCGTAATGTTTCAGTTACCCTTGCACGTTAATTTTTATTTCCTTAATCGAATTCAGGGGATCTATCGTACGTTGATAACCATAAACTTTTCGTGTTTTCAAGTCAACATCAGGAGGACCAAGATTATAATTTGTGTCAAGATCTTGTGAAGGAACCATTCCAAGAGGGAAGCCACTTGGAAACGGACAAGTTCATCCGGACTTCTTATCCGTTTTTCTTTTATCAATTAGAAATGTCATTTCAGCCACGTCACGTTCCATGTTCTTTTCAAGACATGTCACGTTCCACGTTCCTTCTACCATGTCACCTTCATGCCCTTTTATCTTATATACCCTCTCAGTTGGATTCGGGTATGTTACGCTTCCAGTTACGATATCTATAATGCGGGGACGAATTATTCTTTTTAGGGGGGAAGAGTGGTAAAACCCGCATGCTTTTACCATGAACAGTACACATATAATCGTACGTACATGATTAGAACTTTCCTTATTTAGCACGTTTACGTTTCATGAATAAGAATTTACAAGTATTACGTATGTGTTATATCACGATAAGTATTTATTAAGTATGAACACACGATAATAATTTTCAAATAACAATTATAATCACGAACATGAGATCATGAAATCATGAGCGTAGATTAATCACGAGCTAATATTAATTACGTATATATATTTATTACGAACATGAATAACTAAGTCACGATCGTAAACTAATTAGAACACGTAAATTACTAACACGATAAAACACGAGAACACACTATATAAGACATGAGAAAAGTACGGTTTACCCCATGTGGGGCCCCCATGCCGCGGCTATAACAAGAACATGGGCTTAGCCCATGCAAACTTTTACTAAAACAAGAATTAAGGGAAACTTGTGTCATTTATCACAAAATCAAGAAAATAACAAAAACCCTAATTCTTTTCTTGCTCCTCTTTTGGCCGCCGGTTTTAATAACACCAAAGGGGTGTTCAGGTTGATTTTGATCTTGGAAATTTTCAAGGATTCGTGTGTGTTCATCCTTATTTGATTCACGTATTCGGTATAACCTTTTTAACCTTTTTTTATGTTTTGATTTTGATAATCACATAAAATCATGATGTTTTAATTAAACTAATTAAAAACAATTATTTAAACATGTTAATAATCATGGGGTAAATCAAAACAAGGGTTTAGGGGTGTTTTTGTTTTGGCCGACGCCTAACCGAACCCCATAGGGGTCTCGGCTTGGCCTATGTCGCACCACCGAGAGCATATGGTCTCGGTATGGTGGTGATGGTGTCACGGCAGCAGCAAGGGGCAAGGGAAACCCGACCTTGGTCGGGGTATGGTGTTGGTTACGGGTCCGGTTCATGGTTTTTAGTCACGGGTCCGGTTCATGAATTATTTTTCAAGGTTTATGATTTTACTAGTTATGTTTTTAGACTTAAATTAAATTGATTAAAAGCATGACATGATTAATTTAATTTACATGACATAGGTTATAAATTTAATTAGTAATTCATGAATTTTAACCTAAGTATTTATCCTTAATTAGACTTTATAATTAATTAATTATTAAAATCATGACTTATAATTAATTAATTAACATGACTTAGGTTATATTATTAATAGTTAATAATACATGTTTTAACCTAAGTATTTTATCTTTATTTAATTAAAATCATGTTATATTTAATTAAATACTTTTAACCTATAGTTTATTTAATTTACATGTAATAATTAATAAACTATACTTTATAATCACATGACATAGAATAATAATCAGAAAACACTTAAGCTTATATAATTAGCTTATTTAACCAGCTTATATCTATTTATGAAAACTTTCTATTTTTAGAAACTTATTTAATTAAGGCAGCTAATCTATTTATGGAAACTTTCTATTTTAAGAAACTTATCTATTTTAAGAAACTTATCTATTTTAAGCAGTAGTTCTATTTTTGGAAACTTTCTATTTTTGGAAACTTTCTATTTTTGGAAACTTTCTATTTTTGGTAACTTTCTATTTTTGGAAACTTTCTATTTTAGGAAACCTGCTATTTTTAGAAAGTTACTTATTATTGCACAACAATTATAATAATACATGAAATATAAGTAATACTTAATCAGAATAGACAAAATATACGATAAACACGGTATAAAGCTTAAAACAGTAAAACATGACATGAACATATAAAACAAGCTAAGACATGATATAAACCAGTTACGTATTCAGTAATTAGATACTTATACACGTATATATTTTTGTAGCATTAGTGATACCGAAGTAGGACTCTGTTCCGTTCGTCTTCTTCATTCACTGGACATAAGGTACGGATTCTCCGTCCTTTCAGTATGGACATTCTTTCCTTATTAGGATTCCCCGTATGCAGCCAACTGTTTTCCCAAGTATATGTTTTATATGTTTTGATTACTTATGTTTAATTAGAATACCTAAAGCCATATACATGCATGACGAGTTTCACCTAGTTATGGAGGTACCATAACCATAACACTGGAGGCACCAGTGTTATGACTTCCCCACGGCGGAGTGATTGCTCGTTGCGTCCCTTCAGCTTTTGGCCATATTATTATATTTATCATGTGGGGCGTATGGGTGCATCCTAGTTACATGTTTTTCAGCAGATTACTCAGTGTGAATGTGGTGTGTGCCTTGCATCCTTCACAAGGAGCTGATCCCTCCTACCCAAAAACCAGTATATTAAAATTAGAGGCAGCCCCTCTAATTTGCATGACGAGGTCACCCCTCCAAGTATTCATGAACGTTGATATTTCATGACCTATATGGGCTTAATGGTTAACATGTTAAACAGTTTTTATAAGATAAACATAAGGCTTTTCAAACTATAGAACCAGTTTTATGAACATGTTCCAGGTTTTCCAGGACGTATACATTTCCGCTGCTATTAGTCTTACTTATGTTTCAGCCATTCATACTATGTTGTATATCCGTGCACTGAGCGTTATGCTCATCGGTTACTTTCCTTTCCATGTCCCAAAACGGCAGGTACCTAAAGTTAGACTGGAGCATTTGGAGGACACGCATAGGATGGGAGCTACCTTAGACTTCTTTTCCTCATGCCTTCATTTATTTATGCTTGTTTTAGTCTTCCTTTTTTTCACTTACTTTATTTATGTTTTGGGCTTATGTTTGGGAACCGATGTTTGATTTCGATTTTCCCTATGATCATGTATGTTCAGTACATATTATCTTGCATGCTTTGATGACACGCCATAATCACGCGTGACATTCCATTTATCAAAATGGGGTATTACAATATAAGTGGCATTGTGGCAAGATTGTTTTTGCTAATAAGTGGGCAACATAGTATAAGAGTGAAAGAGTCAAACATATAACATGCAAAAATTTGTCCAATATAGTAAAAAGGGTAAAGATGTCAAATTTGATTAAATGGCAGTGTGCGGAGTAAAACCCTCCGTGTACATATCATTCCCCAATTTTTTCCCTTTAAAACACTATTAAAAACTAGATTTCATGTAACTAAAAAGGTGATGTATGACATTTTTTACGGCTAAGAACCTACCTAGGAAAACACCACAACAACAACGATAATCAATCCCGCCAAAGCAGGGTATGGGGGAGGTTAAATGTAGACTGAACGTACCCCTACCCTTGGGCGAACCTTCGGGTAAGGAGCCTGCTTACAGAAAAACCTCCAACTTTATTTTGATTTGAATTTATTTATTTATTTATTTTGTTTTTATTTGTTTTTATTTATTTATTGTTTTTTATGAATTATATCGCATGTTAAAAAAGCAAAAAATATACGATAGAAAAAGGCCCTGCAAAATAATAAAAGAAGCAAAGTATAACACAAACCTAAGACAAAAACAAAAATAAATAAAGCAGGAAAACAAGAACGGAAAGGCAAGAGTCACACACAAACAGAAAGGATCTACAGAAGATAAAGGTCAAAATAAGCACTTACATATCAAAGATACAAACGAACATAAAGCCAGATAGAGAGCAAAAAGCCTAACAAGAATGAGCAAAGTAAAGGCAGGATAAAGAAGCGTACCACACAAGGAGCCCCAACATAAAAGGGCCTAACATGCAAAAGATAAGAGGAGCACGGTCCAGAAAACGAAAGAACAACACCAAAACACCCAAGGCACGATAAACAAAGGCAGGCACACGAAAAATAAAACAAGCATAGTAATAAGTGTGAAAACACTTATCCTTTTACCACTTAATTATAATAAAAACGAGACCAAAATGTGTACTTTATGTCGTAAAAGTCGGAATTATGCGTGGTTTGTTTTTTATTGTGTTTTAGGACAACAATATGAAAAAGGAAGAAAACACGGGCTTTCACGGGCTTTTATCGAAGAAAAAGACAAAAGACGAAGTCAAGAGATCAAAAGTGCAAGAAGAACGGAAGTCAAACGCCTATTCTGAAGATTTATCGAAGAAAAAGTCTAAAGACGGAATTTTAACGAAGTCGAAGAACCAAGTCTACTAAAAGAAGAAAATTAGAAGACGAGTTCATTTTATCATTCGACTAATCCCGAGACAAAGTCGAGAAAGACGGGTTATTTAGAAAGCCGAGAAGACAAAGAAATGAGAGAGCAAGCAACACACCACACCTCACCTCTCCTATAAATACTCCCCTAAAACTTCATTTTAGGGAGTTAGTCATTTTTTAGTAGTTCATATCTTTTAGAGAGAAGTAGGAGTAGGAGTAGGTTCTTCTACTTTCTCTCTCTAGATTTCTTTCATTTTCTTTAAAGTTTTAAGCTTTTCACTTTAATCTTGTATTTGAATCTTTAATCTCCAAGTTTAATTTCAAGCTTTTCATAATATATCTTATTCTACCTTTCTTGTTTTAATCTTGATTTTGATTCGGTTTAAAGTATGTAACTTGTTTCATCTTGATGTTTATTTGATTAAAAAGTTTATCTTGTTGTTCTTATCAATTTCATACGATTGATAATCTCAACTTTTTGTGCTCTTAGCTTATTTCGTGTTTAGCTTATTTTCTTTTAAGTGTTTTTAAAAGTTTAATCTTTTTAAAGTTTATTTTATAAATCTTGCTTATTTAGTGTTTGAAAGTTTTTCATTTGTGGCTTATTTAGTTCTCTTTGATATTGAGTTGGTTAAGTTTTTGGTAAGTGCTTATTAAAAAAGGTGCTTATTCAGTTCTACTTATTTTCATTTTACATTCCATCGTAATATTCTTAAGGGTTTTACTTGTTCCGATCAACTTTCGTGATCGCATAAACCTAAGGGTTTCTACTTGCGATCAGAAACTGCAATCAAAGACTGTGATCCAAACTACGATCCACAACTACGATCCAAGTTACGATCGTTGTTGTGATCCAGGTTGCGATTCAGGTTGTTGCAATCCCTTGTTGCGATCCGAGTTACGATCGAGGGCTACGATCGCTAGTTGCGATCTAGGTTAAGATCGTTGGTTGTGATCAGAAACTGCGATCGCTTGTTGCGGTCCACACTACGATCCAGGGTGCGATCGGTGGTTACGATTGGTTGTCATGATCCAGGTCATGACCCCGTGTTGCGATCTAGGTTGTGATTCGATCGTATTACTTTGTTTTATTTTACTTAGTTATTTTTCAAACTTTCTTTCTTCCCGCCATTTTTGTCAAGTTTAATTTTATATTATCTTGTCTTATTTTATCTTTAAATTTACTTTTTAATTAGACTTAAACTTGTTTAATCCCTTTATATTTGTTATTTGTCTTAACTCATTTTAGTAGATATAGACAACCAAAAGTGCCCCCTTTTAGTTACCAAAACGATGAGTCCACCTTAAACCGTGATCAATTCGATTAGACACCAAGAACAAACGAGTACACATATGCAAAAGTTGTCATATTAAAATGGCGCCGCTGCCGGCTCTTTTCGTGAAGATTAATGGTTTTTTATGAGAGACGCGTTGGATTTTGGGATCCGTTCACTTTTGAACGTTATTTTCTTGCCATAAATTTTCAAAAATCCTAAAAAAAATATAAAAATTTCAAAAATCCAAAAACATTTAAAAAAATCATGAAAAGCAATTCTTTTCAAAAGTTTTGCACCAAAAATATTCCTCTTAATCCTCTATTGTGTTTAATTCTTTTTCTCAACCCCTCTTATTTTTAATTCTTCATGGATTCATATGTCTATTGCATAGGGTGTGGGAGACCATTGTATGGTTTTCAAACATGTCAATGGTGTACATGTGAGCGGTGTGGAAATGATATCAACAATACACAATTTGGATTTTGTCCTTCGTGCAATTCGATTAACTCATCCTTTGCTTATAATGCACTTACCCCCCCCCCCCTCTTGCATATATTGTGGAAGTGATTCTCATTGGCATGTTTCATGTCCGATTCGATACCCGTCTCATGACGAGCAAGAACTGGGTTACAATTATGACAATGGTAATAGCTATCCACAAGACGCACCGGGTTTTTCTCAATACCTGTGTTGCAATAGTTGTGGGGGCCCTCACGATACTTCTTATTGTCAACCGATGAATTATTATGAACCAACTTCGTGCTATAATTCTGGTTTTCATAATTTTGAACCCCCACAATACACCCTCCATCATCAACCTTCTTTTGGAATGAGTGAGGAACAACTCACTAGTTTGGCTGGAATTATAGAAAGATTAAATCAACTCCAAGCTAGATTGCATGATGAAAGCCGACAAAAGCAAGTATCTAATCTTAGTGCTTCTACTCCTCCTCTTGTGTGTTCTTACTATTATGATGATGATGACGATGAGAATACTATTTCTTGGAATGATCTTGTTGCTCAACATCCTAGTGCAATAGTAATTCCTTCTCTCGATATCCCAAATGCGTCTAAGGATTGTGATACATCGAGTGAGATTAGTAAATTTGTTCTCGACAACTTATTTGATGAGGTTTGTGATGTACCGAATTTTGCTGAGCTTACGGACGAGTTCGCTCTTAATGATGATTTTTCTCCATGCTATGAGAATTTCACCTTTGAAATTTCTCAATCTCCTCCGGGCGATGAGGGCGATGTTGATTTATTCTCTCCAACTTACGAGAAGTTCACCACTGAACTTGGTCTTGTAGATGAGGTGGAAGACGTTATTCTTCGCGACAAATTATTGGAAGTTCATCTTCTTATTGCTAAAATTGAAGCGTTGAATTCTGCTCCTAATACCGAGTCATTACCCCCGGCTCTTACTCCCGTTGAGAATAGTGATACATTTATGGAGGAAATCGACATTCTCTCAATACCTCCGGGCATTGATGATGATGACACGGAGGAGGATATTCTTTTTAATACTTTGATGCATGAAGATATTGTCCCAAGTCCTCCTCCCGAGCACCTTTCATCCCATCCCTTAGAAACCATTACTGAGGATGAGTGCTTTGACCCGTGAGGTGACATTGACCATTTTATGATTGATACCTTTATGGCTTTGCTGCTCAGTGATAATCATATGTCTTTTGGGGATGACATTTTGATTCCTTTACACACCCGACCTCCCGTGGATCACGACTTCACATACTTTTCTTGTGTTCAAAGGACTTTTCTACCCTTCAAGACTTATCCTCCTGTCTCTCATTTATTATTTTCCTCCGGGAACGAGGATAACATCTTTGATCCCGGTATTACATTCGAGGCTTCCCCATGGACCATTTTGTTCGGGGACGAATCAGGCTCGTGACTCGGTTAACAAAAACAAGCGCTTTTCGGGAGGCAACCCGATAATCTATCCTTTTTATCCGTTTTTATAATAAGTGTAGGGGAGCCCCGTTGTTGTTTGTTGTTCTCTTTCTTATGATGTGCAGGGATTGGAGCTTTTAGAGATCTACTTTTGATGACTTTTAACGACCCGTGATTCCGTGTACCCGTCTTTCTGGTTCTATCCTAAAACTCTTTTTATTCATTATATTATCATTTATGTTGAAATAGGAATCACTTTAGTTGTCTCTTCCTTAGCAAGATTTAAACAACGTGCACAATGTCCTAAGTGTAGGGGAGTTTTACTCCCACATGCTTAATCATTGAGGACAATGTTTATATTAAGTGTCGGGGTACTTCTATCGAAGTTAAGTGGGCTTTTCCATGAATTTATCCTCATTTTAACCGGAAAATTGATTTTTTGACATTTTTCAAAATTTTTGATCTATTTTGGCCTAGTAGTATTTTCTTTTGTTATCGTTATTTTCTTTCATTTTTAGAATAAATTTTAATAAAATGGTTTTAATAAGTTTAAATATCTTTGATATATTAGGCCCGTCATGAATCTTTTGACTCAACCCGAGTTTGCTTATCCAAGTTTACTCTAGCTAGTATCCTTAACGTGTTTAAATCAAGTTTTGCTAGACTTTTATATAGGGAACTTTAAAACGCGAAAGTCTTAACTCTTACGGGTTAAGAATAAAAACTTTTCGCAAGTTCCTATAATTGATCCTAGAAAGTCGTTTATCGAGGGAACTTTAAAATGCGAATTCTAAACTTGAAAAAGTATAAGAAGATGCAAGATCCTATAGATGACTTGAAAACCCAAAACTTTGATTTGATAGGCTAAGCATCCACGAGTCTCATTATTTAAGATTTTAAATTGTGGAGAACGAGAGATGATAGAGTCAATTATAAGTTTGGTATTCTTTCATGAATTTATGTGAGTTAATTATGAGCTTTTTCTCCCATCGCTTGTTAAATAAATATAATTGCTATAAGTAAGGTTGTACGATTTGAAAAGTTACTTAGCTTCTAGCCCAAGATCGTTTAAAAGTTGCTCGGTATTAAATAGAGTTCATAGCCAAAGCATAACTTATTGAAGCGGGATGCGAAGATTGGCGAGTCCGAAAAGGCCTAACAAGGCATGAGGGCTACATTTTGTTGCTAAAGATCCAAAGTGATGTGAAGAATCATTTATCAAAAATAAATATGAAGGATTAAGACACACGACGAAAACCAAATACTCCCCTAAAGATCATGGAGAAGTCTATCCGAAAAGACCCTAGCAAGGTATGAGGATAAATAGATCCAAGTCCTAAAAGGAGGCGGATCGTTGTATATCAAAATACAAAATAAAGATTGGAGAAAAATGAAGAAGTCGTGGTCCAAGTATGAAGAATCTCTCAAAATCTTCAAGTGAAGAAATTCCTATTATGAAGAGAATACCATTATTTCAAGAACTTCTCTCAAGATTAGAAGTATGAAGTCAATGCCAAATATCGGTCCGAGAAAGGTCTCAAATCGTGAAGCGAGTTATGCCAATATATGAACTTTATGAGGTTTCGAGAAGCAGTTTTAAAAGATTTTGTCCTTTAGCTAACTATTGATTAAATCGTCCTACTTTTTTTCTGCCTAAATAAACTATCAAAATAAGTCAAAAATGCATCCTCGTGATCATTCAAGACAACAATAAAATATAAGAGATACACCTAGGAATAAGGGAGTCTAAGCGAATAATTGAGCCACATCAGTGAGTGTTAGCTTACTAACTTATAATAACAATGATCTCGTTTTTAAGCTTAGTATGGGGAACATGAAACTTGAGGGTGATAAACATTCATGACAACCAAATCCCTAATGTAAGTCTTCGATCTCTTTACTTGTTCCTCCTTCTAGCATTTTGTAATTTTCTATCTTATTAGTTTCCTTAAGTGTCTAGTATTTAATAAAGGCCAAGATGGGTTATGATAGAAAATGTAAATCGTACTTTGAAATTAATGCATTGCATGAGGGCATTGCAATGGTCCAGTGTAGGGGATTTAATAAGTGTGAAAACACTTATCCTTTTACCACTTAATTATAATAAAAACGAGACCAAAACGTGTATTTTATGTCGTAAAATTCGGAACTATGCGTGGTTTGTGTTTTTATTGTGTTTTAGGACAAAAATATTGAAAAGGAAGAAAACACGGGCTTTTATCGAAGAAAAAGACAAAAGACAAAGTCAAGAGATCAAAAGTGCAAGAAGAACGGAAGTCAAAGGCCTATTCTGAAGATTTATCGAAGAAAAAGTCTAAAGACGGAAGTTTAACGAAGTCAAAGAACCAAGTCTACTAAAAGAAGAAAATTAGAAGACGAGTTCATTTTATCATTCGACTAATCCCGAGACAAATTCGAGAAAGACGTGTTATTTAAAAAGCCGACAAGACAAAGAAAATGAGAGAGCAAGCAACACACCACACCTCTCCTCTCCTATAAATACTCCTCTACAACTTCATTTTAGGGAGTTAGTCATTTTTTAGTAGTTCATATCTTTTAGAGAGAAGTAGGAGTAGGTTCTTCTACTTTCTCTCTCTAGATTTCTTTCATTTTCTTTAAAGTTTTAAGCTTTTCATTTTAATCTTGTATTTGAATCTTTAATCTCCAAGTTTAATTTCAAGCTTTTCATAATCTATCTTATTCTACCTTTCTTGTTTTAATCTTGATTTTGATTCGGTTCAAAGTATGTAACTTGTTTCATCTTGATGCTTATTTGATTAAAAAGTTTATCTTGTTGTTCTTATCAATTTCATACGATTGATAATCTCAACCTTTTGTGCTCTTAACTTATTTCGTGTTTAGCTTATTTTCTTTTAAGTGTTTTTAAAAGTTTAATCTTTTTAAAGTTTATTTTATAAATCTTGCTTATTTAGTGTTTTGAAAGTTTTTCATTTGTGGCTTATTTAGTTCTCTTTGATACTGAGTTGGTTAACTTTTTGGTAAGTGCTTATTAAAAAAGGTGCTTATTCAGTTCTGCTTATTTTCATTTTACATTCCATCGTAATATTATTAAGGGTTTTACTTGTTCCGATCGAGTTTCGTGATCGCATAAACCTAAGGGTTTCTACTTGTGATCAGAAATTGCGATCAAAGACTGCGATCCACAACTACGATCCAAGTTGCGATCGTTGTTGTGATCCAGGTTGCGATTCAGGTTGTTGCGATCCCTTGTTGCGATCCGAGTTACGATCGAGGGCTACGATCGCTAGTTGCGATCTAGGTTATGATCGTTGGTTGCGATCAGGAACTGCGATCGCTTGTTGCGTTCCACACTACGATCCAGGGTGCGATCGATGGTTACGATTAGTTGTCACGATCCAGGTCACGACCCCGTGTTGCGATCTAGGTTGTGATCAGATCGTATTACTTTGTTTTATTTTACTTAGTTATTTTTCGAACATTATTTCTTCCCGCCATTTTTGTCAAGTTTAATTTTATATTGTCTTGTCTTATTTTATCTTTAAATTTACTTTTTAATTAGACTTAAACTTGTTTAATCCCTTTATATTTGTTATTTGTCTTAACTCATTTTAGTATATATAGACAACCAGAAGCGCCCCATTTTAGTTACCAAAACGATGAGTCCACCTTAAACCGTGATCAATTCGATTAGACACTGAGAACGAACGAGTACACATATGCAAAAATTGTTATATTACATAGAAAAACGGGGAATTGGAGAGAAAATGGCCAAGAAGACCAACCTATAAATATACAACAAGAAGCCAAGGAGAGACACACCAACTATCACCACCGAGTGGCCTAGGGCCACAAGAGTGGCAACACCTATCCAGAAAGATAAAGAAAAATATAAACTAGGCAAGAAGCTCAAACCATAAGAGAATAGAGGCAACAAAGCAAGCCACAACAAGAAAACACACCGACACAAGGAAAAACCAAAACCCACACAAAGACCAACACCTAGCCCCTACACTAATTCTAGCCCTCCACACGTTCCTATCCGAGGTCATGTCATTAGACAAAATCTACTTCATATCAGACTTGATTTTGTCCTCCCAACTAAGGTTAGGTCTACCCCTTCTCCTCGAGCCTCCTACAACTAGAGCATCTACTCTCCTAACTGGTGTTGACTGTGGTCTTCTCCTGATATGTCCGAACCACCTCAAACATCCTTCCCTCATCTTGTGGATGATGATCTCAACTTCGAGCTTCTTTCTGAAAACACCATTAGCAATCATGTCAAACACTATTTTACCAAAGTCCACCTTAACATCCTCAATTATGCTATTTCTACTCTATTTGTGAGAGCTATCGTAATAGGACAACACTTCGAACCATACAACATGGAAGGTCTAATTTCCACTCAATAGAATTTTCCCTTCAATTTCAAAGGGATGTTTCTATCAAAGAGTACACTTGAGGCCGCCCTCCACTTCAACCAGGTAGCTATGATTCGGTGTGAAACATCTTCATCAATTCTTCCCGACTTATGAATCATCGACCCAAGATATCTAAAGGACTCTTTAGGTTGTAAGATCTTGTCTCCGATACAAATATCCACTTCTTCATCGTTGTGGGTGGTCACGATCCCATTGAAGTCACATCTTAGGTATTATGTCTTCTCCTGACTAATCTTAAGGCCGTTGGCTTCTAGGGACTATCTCTAGTTCTCAAGTATATTATTTAAACCTTTCACCGATTCTGAAACAAACACAATGTCGTCTGCGAAAATCATGCACCAAGGAATATCCTCTTGGATCCTTCTTGAGAGCTCGTCAAGGATTAAAGCAAAAAGGTAAGGGTTGATTGTCGATCCTTGATGAAGCCCTACTTCCACGGGGAAAAACTTCGTGTTTCCTACAACGGTTTGAACACGGGTCTTCGCTCTATCGTACATATCCCTAATAACTCTAATAAATCTACATCGTACATATACCTAATAACGAATGTTTTAAAATCTAAGTTGACCCGATAAGTTGAATTGGGTGATTCATGAACAGGCTCGAAAACCGCGCCGAATGTGACTGGGTTTTGCTATTTTGAGAACCGGATTGAAATGCCGGTTTTTCGTTGACCCGGTTTGATATACCTGGCCGGGTCACGAAATTTTATTAAAATGATATAACAATTTTTTCCCAAAAATATTTCTAAGTTTAATTAATAAATTGAAGTAACAGTGACTAGTATTGGTTAAAATAAAGTCAAAACTAATTTAAAACATCGATTACTATTGTTTTATTATAGTTTATTACGCCGTAATCATAAATAATTGTTTTCACAATTTTTTGTTATAAAGTTATAAATATATAACAAAAAACTAAAGCTAATTAGTAAAGATTTAATAAATTTTATCAATTTTATAAAACTTAAAATAAGTTATAAGATATAAGATCGTACAACACTACATATAAAAAGAATATAAAATAAACCAAAGAATCATCCACTAGTTCATTCCAATTTTTCTTTAACTGTTCATTTCATATCACTCCTTACAAACAGAGATAAATTAAACAAAACAAGTTACATCAAACATTAATGGTAAAATCGAAACCGATTTGCCAAACAAAATACACGAAGTAACAAGTTGAGCCAAACCAAGACATACACCGTAAATGTTGTGAGAGATGACGGCAACATAATATAAAATAATAGAATCCACATACTTTTTGATATCATTCAAAGTCTCTACTAAGTCTATATAAGATTTATCCTATGTAGTATAAGTCTTCAAGTTAAGACTAACAAGATCAAAATGGATCAACATAGAGATAGATGAAAAGGAAAATAATTTGATGAATTACATGTATGCCCCTCTAGTTTTATAATTAAATATTATTAAAAGGGTATTTTAATCTTTATATTACTTATTATATGATTTCTTTTTCTTTTCCTCTCACTTTTGAAGAAAGTTTTATGAAGAAAACTTTCTTCCATTTTCCTCTCCAATTCCTTTTCCACTCTTAAAAAAAACTAAAAACACAAAAACTTTCTCTTTTCTTTACTTCCCTTTAAATATTAACTCGAGAACAAAGTTTATAAAAATATGTGAAAGCTTCACACTGAAAGAGAAAAAGAAAAAATTGGTGAAAAATCACATAAGTTTTTTTTAATGTTACTTGATCCATTGTACTTATAACTTTATTTTGAGTTTACTCGATTTTCCTCCTAAGCCCAATCCATTAGTTTTTTCATGTGCTTTAGTCTTTTAGACTTACAGTGCTTCAATTTCGTCTTTCTTATTCGGGAAATTAATCTCTTTAAAAATTTGGCTTTATACCATATTTTTGAGATATGTTTTATATAAGATTATTTAAATGTGAAATGCTAAACATAGTTGTTAGTAACACAAAATATTAATTATGTTTGAATCAACCACAAAACATTAGATGATTTGTTAGATTAAAATAGAAACAAAATTTAGCTAAAATAGTTGGATCTTAGTAAAAAATATAGTTTGAATGACCCAAAATTTTAAACCAAATCAACTATTTGCTTGGATAGAGATAATCAAAACAAGCACGCATATATTGAATCATTTAAAACTTGACCTAAAAGAAGTCAACTCGCATAACCTGACCTGTAAAACCCGACCCGTAAAACCCGACCCACAAAACTCGCTAAAGAATCCAATAATATATATCAAGGCTCAATTATAAGTGCATATCCTAATTTAATTTTTTAGATCCGTCACCATGTCTAAACTAGTGGCTCTGATAATAAATGATTTTGGTGACCGTATTCCTTTAAGGGATATGTTGGGTCTACTAGATGTAGATCTTGCAGCCTGTCAGGAACGGTGAATGACTTCTGTAATCACAAGTCAATCCACAGAGAGACTCTATACACAATATGAATGCAGAATACAAATATAATAAAGAGAAACAGAATAACTATAAAGACTTGATCCTTTCTAAGGATTTCTAATATTGATAATGACTAGAACTATGTTTGGTGAAGGTGTGTCTAACCCTTCTGCCTAAGGTTCCTTTTATACTACAAGGAAACCCTAATACAGCATTAAACAAAACGTGTAAAACTGATATGCATATCTTTTCCTAACATATCTCATGCATATCCTAACAGAATAATAAATAAATAATAAAGTTTGACTTCGACTAGGACCAGGAGCACGACTTGCTCCTACTACTACTAGGACCAGGAGGAACTACATACCTCCTAGTCTACCTATTACATTTAACTATTACAATGGTCCTAACAATCCTCCCCTAAACTTGAATTTGACCTGTTGAGTTCAAGTTTCCTGGAAAACGTGCAATAAAGCCCGAGGATTGAATCAGCAAAACTAATAGCAGCATCAGCAAGATAAGAATCAGAAGAACCGCCGCAACATGAAACACTAGAAGCTTCTTCAAAGCTTGGAACAAATCAGCATCGTGTTGAATCTTTTCAGCAACATGAGCAGATTTGATGAGCCTTTACCAAGTAGCTGCTCGCTCTTGGGCTAGCCAGTCTTTTTGGTGGAATAAGCATCACCCTGGGAGACTAGAACCCAACCCAGCTCTTAGAACGTGAATCAATGGTGAGTGGGAGTACCCTGATGATTTTAGGCAAACCATCACAGCCGTCAACGGATTTGATATGTCTTTACCAGAAGTCGTACCCCTCTGGACTCGCCAACTCTCAGCAATGAAGCATCGGTGAGTTGAAAACCCTATAGCTTTAAGCAAGCTATTACAGCTATCAACGAATTTGATAAAATCTTTACCAAGAGCCGTACCCCCTTGGATTAGCCACTTTTCAGTCTAGGACCATGGCAAGTGAAAACCATCCAGTTTTGGGTAGCCTGGCAACCATCAACGGATTTGAGAATCGCACCAGGAGCCGTACCCTCAAGGTGAATCAACTCTTTCTTGTTGATGAGACATGGTGAGTTGAGAACCATTTGTTGTGAGGACCAAGTCCAACACCAGGTGAAACCAGTAATCAGCACAAGCACAATTCAGTAACCAGAACCCATAGTGTGAAGCAGCCAATGGTATCATATTCACAAGTATAAAATCCATGATGTGTTAAAGTATAAGCAGATATTATATAAAAAGTATAGTTTTTTTAACTATAAAGAATTAAATTCACCAATCACTTTACATATTGGTGAAAAGAATGATAATAGGAACAAATGAACAAAAAATACAAAATATAAACACTTACAACCCAACCAAATCAAAGACCAGAAGCAGCCTTCTTATCAGCTTTCAAACGAGCCTGGATGCCTTCCACCAATGCTGTTGCCATAAAGGACTCATTTCCTGATGGAGCATTTGTGACTAGCCAACATAGCCTCCATTGAAGCAATCTTCAAAGGATAATCCACGTCTGTGAGCATGAAGACCATATGACCAGATTCCAACTCCAACATATGCACACCACACCCCGCATACAATTTCCATCGCTGAATAACCCATTGCATCTGATCCTTCCATATACCAGAAACAGGAGCATGAGGAGGTGCATCAAGCATCAACTTAAGATCAGCCCATACTCGCAGACCAGGCCAAGAAGACACAGCCATGGGATCAAAAGGCATGCCAGAATCCACAAACCCATATAAAGCCATAAGATCTTTACGATCAGCCCAAGACAACACACCCTGCAGACCCGAAGCTAACCGCACAGACCCATCACTAAGAGTAATTCTATGCGAGACCATACCAGGAAGAGTCGTGGAACGCTCAACCGTCCAACCAGTAATATGTCCATTTCCCAAAGTCAAATCAGAATCACTGTCATAAGCGGCATCAATCAAATTTTCAGGATCACGCTTCTCATAAGGGACCGTCTTGCCGCGTCTAACACATCGAGCCGATTTCTGGTGAAGCGAACGTCGAGGTGTGGAATCACTTGGAGAAGGTTCAACCTTTACCTTGACCTCAGCAGCAGCAGTGGGAGCAGGAGAAGTAGACGCATGAGTTTGCCCACCCAAAGGATCAATAGGAGCTGCACTAGATGAAGGAAAAGGGTCAGAACCAGGAACTGGTGGTGATGGTGATGCCATATCAGGTGTAGCAGTGGTGGTTGTGGTAGCAAAGGTGGTGGTGGTAGCCTGTGGGGTGGTAGTAGTAGGACCTGAAGAAGAACCCAAAGGAGCAACCAAAAGAGAAGTGGTGGTACCAACTGAAGTAGCAACAAAAACCGATGGAGTAGCAGCAGAACCAAAAGTAGGATCAGATGAAGGACCAGTAGTAACAGCTGGCGAAGAAGTGGTCACCACACGAGGACGGTAGATAAATCGTTCCGGAATTAGTTGACTCTAACGCTTGACCATACGTTCATAAAGTGCCTTGAGCTCATCAAAAGATAAAGCCCGAACCCTGTCCCACTTCCAACCAGCTTGGAAATAAGCAGCCGATTGATACTTCACATATCGCTGCATCTGCTTCCGCTCCTCAGTTCTCGATAAAGGCCTATTCTTACGCTTCTCACGAAGCTGTGCAGCAAGGGCCAACTGTTGCTTGCGCATCAACACCATGGCTCTTGAATACAATTATGCTCATCCACATCCTCACCCAAAAGATCAGTGAACTGGGCATAATCCCTGGTAAGAATAGTCAAAACCTGCATCCAATCACTATCACTCCAATGCATTGCATCATGCTGGACTTGTTCACGTCGCTGTTGTTGAAGCGCTTCCTCCGCAGCCCGATCAGCTTCATCAATCTCTGCTTGCATCCGTTGAGCAGCCTCCTCACCGAGCCTATCCTCCTCAAGCTGTCTGCGTGTACGCTTGCGAGGTGGTGAGGGAGCATCAGTCATTGGGGCCTTCCCTTTTGGATCATGGGATGGACCAGCATTGGAACCAGCAGCAGGACCAGAAGCACCAGTCATAGGAGTGGAAACACCAGCCGGAGAAGGAACACTGGAGGATGTCGGAGGAACCGACAAATCATCATACAATTTATCAGCAAAGACAGCCTTTGCAAACAATGTCAAACCATCCTCAACACGCTCCTTAACCTCCTCATCAGAATCAGAGTGGATCACATGCTTCTTTCGTCGTCTTTGCTGAGTCTCCAAAGCTTTGATGCGATCAGCCAGAGGAAGAACAAACTCCCTAGTAAGTTTCCGGTGTTGATTCAAGTCAGCTTCCAAGGAAATAATCCGCGCATGATACATGTGCATAAGATCAAGTAACGACATAAGTGTAATAGGCTCCTCCGCCTGCCCACCAAGAGAACTTGGGTCAGGGAAGGCGTCATTGGAGCCCGAAGCAACAGATGGGTCAACAGTAGGAGTACTAGCACCAAAAGGCTTATCAGAAGAGTGTGGAGCAGGACTAGGAGGTGGAGTCTCCACAAATTGAGACTTTTGTGGTACTGAAGAAGGACCAGCCTTGGAAGGGGATGGTCTTTCAACCACCACCTCCTCAACCAGCTCCTCCTCAACCACATGAGAAGCACCACCAGTAGGAGCCTCCTCCTCTATAGGGTCATCATCAAGTACAACAACATCAGGAGGACCCTGAGCCAGCCCCAACATGGCCTCAGTAAGGGGCCTCCACTCCCCGGTAAACCCATGGACCATATTATTATATACTTCTGCAGTAAGCTTAGACGGCACATGTTCAGTCCTATCACGAGGAATGCAAACCAATATTTGTTGTAAAAACCTAGGATACATAAGAAACTTCTTTCTAGAACCAGCATTAGATAGATTACTAACCATCCCCTCAAATAGATAATGAGAGAAGTTAAATACCCTACCCTGGGCTAAGCAAATAAGACCAGTAGCCAAAGGAGTAGGGAAAGCATCCCAACTCCCAGACTTGGGACTCAAACAATGAATCAGAAAATGCACCAGAAGCTTCCATTGGGGGGAAAACCGATTTTTCTGGAAGTTAAACTTCCCCCCATGATTGTACCCTATAGCAGCCATCCCCTCCAATACCTCCGAATTAGGGAGGGACTCAACACCACCTTCATCTTTAAGATGAAGAGAAGATCGAATAGAAGCCTCAGACACCACGTATGAACGTCCATCTATGGTAGCATGGAGTTCACGTGGACGACCAACCACAACCACAAGAAAAGCAGATGACCAGAATTGACGAATAACACTATCATAAATAGTGGGACATACAGTAAAAGCATACCTTAGGTTTGAAGCCTCAATGAAGTCCAGAATATCAGTAAAATCATCACGATGGGGACCATCGCCTAGAAAGGCGACCTTGTTGTGAGCAGGTTGGTATACTAGGGCAGCCATGGATCTTGATTAATTGATTGAAGGAGGATTTTGGTTAGGGTTGATAGAGTAGGATCGGTGTTGTGTGTGTGATGAATGGAATGATTGAGTCAAGAAGGTTAATTTGACCATAAATAAGGAAAGTAGTAACTATTCATTGACCCCTATTAATGGGGGGTTGCCCTTTCAAATTACACATTATTGCATAGTAACCACTTGCCCCTTTAAACATAATTCCCAATTCCAATTTACCAAAGTTAATTAAAAATGTAAATACCATAATTGGAAGCGTTGACTAAAAGTCAAAGCACACAATGGTCAGACCAGACGCAAAATGTAGCAACAAAGGACAATAAGAATGAACAGTGTCCCAGACCAGTAACAGAAGCCAATCACCACTTGACAAAGAAGGATTTTGAACCACCAGAAGCCAACCAATTATGACTAGAATCTAACCAATGAGGACTAGAAGCCAGGCATGAAAGAATATAACCACCAGAAGTGAGCAAAATCCTCCACCAGAAGTAACACACACCACCAGAACTAATGTAATCTGTTGTTAAAATCTACCAATACGTTAGTCTGTCCAAAGACTATGTACACAAAGCCTCCCCTTGGGCTTAGCCTCCCCTCAATCCTAGACCTCAAGGATTGACCATCCCAATGTGAACCACCAAGTGGTTGAAGCAAGGACCATCAAATGCTTTAGTCAGCAAATCAGCAACATTATCATCCGTATGAACTTTAAGAACCTGTATCAGCTTCTTCTCATTGGCATCTCGTATAAAATGATTCCGAATTTCAATATGCTTTGTTCGCTGATGAAAAACAGGATTCTTCACAATGCATATAGTGCTTTGATTGTCAATAAAAATTTTGGTGTTCATAAAATTGAAACCATAATCCAACAACTGATTTTGGATCCACAAAACCTGTCCACAACAACTAGCAGCAACAACGTATTCAGCTTCTGTTGAAGAAGTAGCTACTATTGTCTGTTTCTTGCATTGCCATGAAATAAGTCGACGACCCAAAAATTGACAACCACCAGTAGTAGACTTTCTGTCATTATTAGCACCTGCATAGTCACTATCACTATATGCTTCTAGAATAAAAGGTGATTCTCTAGGATACCATAAGCCCAGTTTAGGTTGAGCCTTGATATACTTGAAAATCTTCTTCACTGCATTTAAGTTCGAAACCGTTAGAGTCACCTGGTGTCTAGAACAAGCACTTACTGCAAACATGATATCCGGACGTGATGCAGTCAAGTACATGAGGGAGCCAATCATAGACCTGTACATGTGAACATTGACCGGGGGATCTGGCTCATTCTTAAGTTTGACTTTAACAACTTCATAAGGAGTTGTTGCTGGTCTAAGAGGATCCATGTCAAACTTCTGAAGGATCTCATGAACATATTTATCTTGACTGAATGAAAATCCCATCCAATTGTTGCTTGACTTGAAGACCAAGGAAGAAAGAAAGTTCTCCCATCGCACTCATCTGAAATTTGCCTTTCATCAAGTGTTCAAACTCATCACACCATTCCTTCCTAGTAGAACCAAATATAATGTCGTCCACATAAACCTGAACAAGGATAATGTCCTTGGTGTTCCTCCTAAGAAATAGAGTTTTGTAAATAGTACCCCTTCTATAGCCATTCTTTAACAAGAAAGTCGAAAGACGCTCATACCAAGCTCTAGGAGCCTGATGTAAACCATAAAGAGCCTTGACCACCTTGTAAACTTTCTTGGGATGAAGTGGATCTACAAAGCCCTTAGGTTGAGTGACATACACCTCCTCATCAATTTTGCCATAGAGAAATGCACTCTTGACATCCATCTGAAACACCGTAAAGCCCACATAAGAAGCAAAAGCCAAAAACAGACGAATGGCCTCATTCCTTGCAACCGGAGCAAAAACTTCAGTGTAGTCAATGCCCCCAATTTGAGTGTGGCCCTGTGCGACAAGCCTAGCTTTATTCCTTACTACAATTCCCCGTGCATCCTTCTTGTTCTTGAGAATCCATTTGGTATTGATTGCAGTCTTTCCATCTGGTAAGTCAACCAGAACCCAAACATTCTGAAACAAGAATTGCTGCATTTCCTCCTGCATAGCCTCCACCCAACTTTGATCCTCAAGAGTAGGAGAAACTGACCTAGGTTCCACCTATGAAAGAAAACAAGCAAACAAACAGTGTTGAAAGTCCGTATGATTATTACGCTTTTGATCCTCAATATAGCTCACAAGAGCATGATGATTAGACGAGGCCTTCTTCTGCATTCTGCGTGTCTTGACAGTAGAACCAGGATCTCCAATGATTTGAGTGGTAGGATGATCTTTGTGTGATTGCAAGACTGGATTGGAAGAGACCTCCACTTCTGGTGCCAAGTTATTGAGATCACCAACAAAGTCAGCATCATATGAAGCAGTGTTGAAAATCCCATCTACTGGTTGTTTATGAATATCATCCAGCTTGGTAGAAGACTTCTTTTGATGGTTCCCCAAATCAGAAGGACTGGAGAAACGAGTATTTGAAGCAGACTCACTTGCTGGAGTACCAATAGTTGATAGACTGACACTAGGAGCAGAAGCTGGGGTACCAGGAGCAGCATTGTCAGTAGGCGTATTCAAGGGGAACTCAAAACCATCCTGAGCAGCTGCTGTAGTAGCTTCTTGTTGTTGTTTGAGTAAAGTGTCAAGAGCTACTTGGGAATCCGGTACATCCAATGGAGTTGTATCACTGGAAGAAGTAGGAGAGACGGTGGTGAAGTAGGATGGAACCACAAAAATGTCATCCTCGTCATCTGAATCAGAAAGACTAGAAGGAACACCTGTACTAGAAGTTGCAAACACTTGTGGACCTGCATCATGGTTAGTTTTGAAACGAAAATATCCTAACGAATCACTAAGATAATCAAGATCAAAATACCATTCAGGACCCTTGCCTTGGATGCTTGACTTCTCTTCAAAATACTTGAGATTTATAGTTTCAATGATCCGCTTGGCTTGGAGATTGTAGACACGATAAGCCCGAGAGTGAGCTGAATATCCCACAATGTATCCTTCATCTGCCTTGCCATCAAACTTCCCCAAATAGTCACTAGTATTCAGAATGGTGACTGGACACCCAAAAGGCTTCAAATGAGCAATATTTGGAACTTTGCCCGTTAGAAGCTCATAAGGAGTCTTCTTGTGAGGATTGGTAATAGAAACCCTATTCAAAACATAACTTGCAGTATTAACAGCTTCTGTCCAGAACATGGTTGGAAGCTTGGAATCGGCAAGCATAGTTCTTGCTGCTTCTATTAGTGTCCTGTTCTTTCTTTCTGCCACGCCATTCTGTTGAGGAGTCCTTGCTGCACTATAATCTCTTTTGATGCCCTTAGCATTACAAAGTGCTATGAGGTCTTTATTTTTGAACTCGGTTCCATTGTCGCAACGAATACCTTTAACCTTCTTGGTCAACTGGTTCTCAATAAGGGTAAGAAAATCTCTAAGAATTGAGTAGGTCTCACTCTTGGCAGCCATGAAGAACACCCACGAAAACCTGCTATATCCATCAGTTACCACCAGACATAATTGTTTGTGGTCAATGCTTCTAATGGAAGTAGGACCAAATAAATCCATGTGTAGTAGCTGCAATGGTTCAGTAATAAGACTAAGAGCAGTAATGGCCTTGAAGGATGTTTTGTGCTGTTTGCCTTTGCTGCAAGCAATACAATTTATATCATTTCTAAACGACTTGGGAGGTAAACCAGAGACCAGATTCAGATTTGCAAGTTTGTGAATGGTCTTGAAGTTCACATGCCCCATCCTTCTGTGCCATTGAGTGGCTTCATCTTCTGAGGCTTTAGCAACTAGACATGCTAGTTGACCAGTAGGATTGACTTCATTCAGCTTGATGCTATAGAGATTGTGTCTTCTAGGGATTCTGAGCAGAACTTGTGAGTCATCCGGAAGCTGAAAGTCTTTGGAAAGCACAAGTGCATCAGTATCGGTGAAGAGAACAAACTGCTTCTTGTCACAAATCTGAGAGACAGATATCAAGTTGAAGTGCTGAAGTGCTTCCACATAGTAGACCTGCTAAAAATTTAGATTAGGCGTCTTAATTGTTCCTTTGCCAGTGATCCTGCCTTCACCCCCACCAAAATAGACCTTGCCGCCATGAAATGGTACAAAGTTAGAGAGAAGACTTTTATTTCCTGTCATGCTCCTGGAGCAACCACTATCAACAATGCCTAGACTAGGATCTTGGTATGGAGTAACCTACAACAACAAGATAATAAAAATGCAAAAGTTAGTGTCTTAAGGGGACCCAAACCTTTTTAGGTTTGAGCCTGCCTTGTGGATCTTTAGTAGAGTGCCAAGAAGATTGATGAGATCCACCGTTGTTCCTTGGTTGCCTATGCATCATATGGGTATTATTATTTGACCAAGAACAACCTGCTGAGGGCTTAACAGCAGTTCCCAAACTTCCCAAACCAAAATACGTGTGGTCCAAATTATGTGGATAAATTGGATTAAAATTTTGAAAATAATTACTGGTGGATCTATTTGTTGTGAATCCAATGTTTCTCCAATGATCAAAAGGTAATGGAGAGGGCTGTCTAGTAGAAGAAAACGATTGAGCACTAGGATTGAGTCTTCTAGAAGTATATGAAGGAGCTCCTGGTGGACCAGGAGCAGGAAATGCTTGATTAACAGAAGCATGTGTGTCATAAAAATCACAATCTTTAATCAAATGAAATGCACTTCCACAAACAAAACATATTTTAATAGACCTTTTATTAGAATGATATTGTTTCATAATGCTAACATTATTACACACAATTCTAGGAGTATCAAACTTCCTAGGACTCAATAAACCAGGACCAGACACACTTGACTTAACAGCAACACTTTCTTCACACATCCTAGCACCACTAGCAGCATGATCATTCAACTTGGAACTCATAGGTCTTGACCCTTCACTTGAATCACTTGATGCAGAGTCACAGGCTTTGTCACTGAAATTACACGAGACAAAGTCATTAGAATTTGTAGAACTTTTTGGGGACTCATGCATCGGTGATCCATCCAAGTCATTATGCCATGAAGTGGGCATAAAAGTTCCAGTAAGAGGGGGAGGGACAGCATGCATTTCTGCTGCTGGTTTAAACCTATTGTAGCTAGGTTTTCCCTCTTCCTCTTTGTCGGCATCAAAGACACTCGAAAAAGATAAATCAAACACATCTTTTGAATCAATATACTTATCAAATCCTAATCCTCTTTTAGTCCTACCAGACATGCTACTATCAATTAATTTTGAAAGATTTTTAGGTGCCTTTTGCCATTTTTCAAATCTTAACATTGTAGCATCTAATTTTTCTTGCATCTCCTGTTTTTCTTTGATACTGGCATCTCTTACCTTTTCTGTATATTTAAGCATATTAGTTGTGTTTTCTAAATCGATGCTTAGTACACGAATTTTATCCTCATACTCACGTTGAGTATTTTGTAGCCACCTCTTTTGTTGTTCCAATGTGTTTAAAGAAGCCTTATAGGCTTGAACTTCTAAAAAATACTTATCATTTTGATCATTCACTTCATTAAATTGGGACAACAATTCAGAGTATTTATCATGACAACCAAGAGGACAATGTTGTACCTGAGGTGAGATGCCCATAAGAGCAAACTCGTCTGCTTCTTCTGCATCAGAGAGATTCCCAGCAATCATTGCAAATACGTTAGTCGAGGATTCAGCAGATTCAAAAGTGGTAGTCTGATGATCATTCCAGTTGACCATAGAGTCAACAGATACCAGTGCCTTCTTGTCATCTTTTACCTCCTGAACCTTAAAAGCTGAGTACCTGCTATTCTCCTGATCATTCTTGCTAGGGCACTCCCTTGCAAAGTGATCTTGTTGCTGGCAGTTATAGCATCGAACCTTGCTTCTGTCGAATCTTGCTGGCTCCCGAGGGTTGTAACTAAATTTCCGTCCTGCTTTCTTTTCAAACTTGTGAACCCTAAGAGTGAGCATGGCCATCTTCCATTTAAGATCCATTTCATCCAGGTCAAGTTTATCGACCTGTTTGAAGTCATCAAAAGCAAGTTGTTGTTGAGCATCAACATCAGCCACAAAAGAATGAAGAACGGCTTTTACCATACTACCAGACTTGGCAGTAGGATCAGGAGCATAAGTATGTTGAAAGGTATGCTGAGAGGACACAGTATTGCTTGGGCTACTTGCATATGACATGGGACTGGATGCCATAGAACTCACAAAGGCAGAATTAGCAGGAGTGGGAAAAGAGTCACTTGAATATCCTCTCACATGAGGTTCAAAAGTTCTGAGCTTATGAAACAGATCATCAAAGTTGAGATAGTCAAGCCCACCTTTGGCTTTGAGAGAAATCACCACCTGATTCCATGAGTAGGGTAAGGCTTTAAGAAACCTTGCATTAATATCACCATCATCAGGCTTTGACTGAAGTTGATTCAATTGGCTCAATATCTTCTGAAACCTGTCATACCCTTGATGTAAACCTTCAGTTTCTGAGATTTTGAATTCTGTGAATTCATCTCTCAGCATGGATCTTCATATTTTCTTTGACTCCTCATTCTCACCAAACCTTGCTTTTATACCATTCCAGATCTCTCTGGCATCATCCAAATGGTAGAAGTCACCCATGTGATCATCAGGAAGAGATTGAAGCAAAATCGTTTTTGCTTTGACCTCCTTCTGAATAGCTATGATTTCTTCATGAGATTTAGGGTCAAGAAGAGTAATATTACCATTCTTGTCTCTTCCAGTTAGCTTCCTGCTGTTCTCATTCAGAATAATCTTCCAAAGGTCTTGATCAGTATTGGTGATCCACCATTCCATCTTCATTGCCCAGCTATCATATTCATCCTTTTTCAGAAGAGGGAATTTTCCATTTGTGTTGGAAATCGTAGCAACGATCTGCTGAGGTTGCACAATTTTAGGAGTGCTGTCTTCTCCTGTTTGAGTAGAAGTTGAGACAGACATGATAAAACAAAAATGTCAGTAATAAGAAAACTTGATTCTTCTTGTATAGAGACCCTCCCAGGCTCTGATACCACTTGTTAGGTCTACTAGATGTAGATCTTGCAGCCTGTCAGGAACGGTGAATGACTTCTGTAATCACAAGTCAATCCACAGAGAGACTCTATACACAATATGAATGCAGAATACAAATATAATAAAGAGAAACAGAATAACTATAAAGACTTGATCCTTTCTAAGGATTTCTAATATCGATAATGACTAGAACTACGTTTGGTGAAGGTGTGTCTAACCCTTCTGCCTAAGGTTCCTTTTATACTACAAGGAAACTCTAATACAGCATTAAACAAAACGTGTAAAACTGATATGCATATCTTTTCCTAACATATCTCATGCATATCCTAACAGAATAATAAATAAATAATAAAGTTTGACTTCGACTAGGACCAGGAGCACGACTTGCTCCTACTACTACTAGGACCAGGAGGAACTACATACCTCCTAGTCTACCTATTACATTTAACTATTACAATGGTCCTAACAGGATATAATTCATTAATCTAAACAAAAACAATACATGCCTAAATTGCGTTACGTAATTGAACCCAAGCCAAATGCAGTCCGATACTCTTTTTTTATTGTATAGTTCTTGCACTGATTTATTATTATATTTTATATGCGTCGTAAGTTCATAACCACTTATTTAGGTGTTCAAGGGATGTGTAAGAATGTTTATCTGGAAGAGAAAGACCAAATTTCACCAGTCTTTGATTGGCATCGTGGAAAAATTCAAGTATAGTTGTTTTGTTAAAAACCTATAAATTTACCGGACTGGATTTTCGATTTTTTTTAAACTAGAAACCAATGACCTAGTGACCGCTTCTATATGTATTCTCTGATTTGTTACGTAGCTACAAATAAGCTCTAAACCAAGCAGCTAGTCAATCAGCTAGTTCCCATGTGTTATTCTCATTTTGATACGACCCTCTTGGATAGTATAATTCTCCAACAGAGATTGTCCTCCAACCCAATTTGTTATCCAACATAGTTTGTTCTTTAGAATCGGTCGACAAAACCTCAAACCCATTGTGACGTCCATGTTCTTCCGATGTAGTAACCCTACTTGTTTTCGCAGCGTCCTCCATATTCGACTTATGGATAGTTGTTCCTCAAGATTTTCAACCTTCCCATCCTTATCATTCTTTGTTGTTTCCATGACAGAATCATCTCTTGAATCCAATCCAAGATCCAACTTGTTCGCCTTATGAATAGTAGTTTCGTTAAAACGGGTCTCCATAATACGAGCTAAGTAAAAGGCTTCGCATAAAGGTGTAGGCTTCGAGCACGAACTTAATAGTTCTAGCTGTAGCTTCACTTTAAGTCTGGATATGTAAAACGAGGCAAACAAATTTTCTGAGATCCCCGTTACTCGAATTATAAGATCCTTAAACTCACTATGATATTCAACCACCATACCCATTTGTAAGAGCTTAGGTAATGCATCCTTCGCATCTTGATTGCCCGATGAGATGAACATTACTCCCGATGAACATTACGTGAAGAGTACCCCGTGAACGGTACCCCGTGAACATTGTCAATGAACGAGTTGAGGGCTCTCAATGAAAGTACCAATTAATACGACCCTTTCGAGTAATATCAAAATAGATATCACTATTTCAAGTGTGTGCTTACTCTTTCAGAACTAAAAGAGAAGAACTAGCTGAAGATTTTGTTGTTTAACTTGATTGACTGATTAATTTATAATAATGATTCGATATATATACCGAAATCACAAGATAAATCTTAAAACATCTAAACATATCTTAAATAAAGATAAATATGATGAACGCCCAATCCATCACAAACTCTGCCATAAACGATAGGCGTATCACATTTCATAGTTCAAAACTTCCAAGTATTAGTGGACTAATCATTGTATATCTTATCTTACTATATTATAAAATATTTGGGACTTTGGTAACAAAGTTTTGGTTGACTGAATTTTAAAACATTTTTACTTAATATATAAAGAAAATTGTTAGATTAAAATAACCACATTTTATAACAAACTTTTTTAACAATCTACTAAAATAACTTTTTTATTTTTTAAGTGAAATATTATTTTCATATCTAAATTCATTATATTTTCTAAAATTTGATGCTCTTTAATTCAATATCAATTTCATTAACTTTTTTGCTTTCTTTTTTAACGGGTATATTTTGATTTAATTTTTTATCATTTTAAATTAATGTGAATACGAACTGATAGGTAAAATAATAATATTTGTTTGCTTTAAAAATCGTTGTTAAGTATTTGCCGCCGTTTTGCGGGGAACCATGCTAGTTTTTTTATGATGTGTTATATGAACAGTTTTAAACTTTATATATGGCAATTATTGGCCAAGAATAAGCTATCCTGGTTCCATGGACGGTGCCAGCATAAATTCTCTATCCATTGGCCTCTTGATAATCACATATTATATCCAATGTTTTCAGACCCGGTTGACCCGGCCGGGTCAACCGGTTGAACCGGTTCCGGCAAAAAAACGGGTCATATTGACCCGGGTTTCATATTTTCGAAACCCGGTTTGACCCGGCGGGTTTGGGGTGACCCGGGTCAACCCGGTTCTCAAGACCCGGCCGGGTTTCTATTTTTTCGGGTTTTTTTTGAAAAAAAGTTTTAATTTTATGTATTTGCGACGAAATTTTATATTTACATATTATATTGGTTGGTAAACAATTTATATTTTCAATATATGTAAATTTTTATGGTTTTTATAAGTATAATTTTGTTAATTATTAAAAATAAAAAAAAAATATTTTTTCTAAAAACCGGGTTAACCCGGGTTGACCCGGATCCGGCGACTCGACCGAGTCGATCTAAGACCCGAGTTTTAAAACATTGATTATATCAACTTATCAACCCCACTTATGTAAGTTTTCATAGTATAAAATTTGAAATCACGCGCTATATAAGCCTTTACTAAAGCATCAAAATGCACAACTTAAGCAAAGTCAACAACCATCACATTTCTTTTGACTTTTAGTGCTTCTTTCTCTAAGAAAAATATAAGCTCTTAAAAGTAGTTAAGTTGGCCGTTGGTAGCATTGGTGACTCTTTTAGACTATGTTTATTCATAACCTCATCCAACTCAATCTCTTATTAAAATATTATTTTTTTACTCCTCTACCTATACAACTTATACATACAACCAACTTCAATATTTTTATCATTTATTAACAACCCAACCAAACATATAATATTATTATTTTTGTATTTAATTTAATTATATACATAGTAATAAGACAAAAATAAAACTATTTTTGTTCACTCCAAGTATAAATAAAAAATGCAGTAATTAATCAATGAATACAATCGATTTAGCTCAAATTACTAGTTAATCTCGGGTTTAATAATTCTAGCCCAATATTCTTATATCACTAGCCCAAATATACCTATCCTAAAATCCACTTAACAAAAAATATAGGTATTTCACCATCACCAGTTAACCTAAACGAGGTATGCAGCTCGCGCTTCGCGGCGAAAAGGACATGACTAATGACGGGCAGTAGACTGATAGTATGAAAGATTGTTCACTTCAATTATTGGTTGTGAGAAAAAAAAATAACCTCAAAGACTATTCTAATATAAAAAATATTTAAAATGTGTATTAATTTTCAACGTTTTTATATAATCAATCGTATGCGAGAAATAATGCAATATTGGGATTGTTTGGTTCGCAATTTAACGATCTCTTAAGTAGTATTTTATTTACAAAAAGAATCGATAGATATGTGTTACAAGTTTGATAAATAAAGTTTGTTATATGAAAAGATGTATTAGTTAAGAATCGAAGGTCGTTTTTATAATATGTCGCATAGCGTAAGGGTGATTTGTGAAGAAATTTTTTTTCTTGTTAAGGAGGTATAAAACTCATGTTTCGCGGCGGTGGATGCAGGACAACGGCTACAATGGACCGATAGTATAAAATATTTTTCCGTGTCAATAACTGGTTTTACTGGGAACGAATAACCTTATTTCAAATATGTAGTTTCAATATTTTAAATTTTTTTTATATATATGTCTGAAGTGTTGCAATAGTGAGCTCGTTTTATTCACAATTAGATAGCTTTTTTTAGCAGTATTTTTTTCTAAAAAAATTGATACATTTACGTTTGGTGTTTGATAAATAAACTTTGTTATTAAAAAAGGTAAATTCTTAAAAGTGTAAAGTCCATTTTGTAATACTTCATATTATATAAGGGCTGTTTTATAAGCTTATATTTTTATTCACTTACTGGGGTCATCCGTTTTGGTGAGGTTTCTAGACGACACTTACATATAAATGAAACGACATTCCATATGTCTTTACGACGTCGTTTCCTGCAATGCATAATATGTACGAGTAAATATAGCCCGCGCTTCGCGACGGATGATGCAGGTTAAACGACTGGTAGTAGAGCGATAAAATGAATAACTGTTTACGTCAATGATTGGTCTTGCAAGAAACGACTGATCTTAAAGATTATTTCGATAAAGGAAAATTTAAATGTATATTAACTTTCAACGTTTAATCGTACATATGTCGGAAGCATTGCAATAGTAGACTTGTTTGGTTCGTAATTCGACGATCTTTTCAACGGTATTTTTTTTTCCAGAAAAAAACGATAAATATACGCTTCATATTTGATAAATAAAATTTGTTATACTAAAAAGGTGTATATAGTTAAAAATATAAGGTTATTTTTGTAGTACCTCATATAATTTAAGGGGGTATTTTGGAAATTCGTTTTTTTCTCACAGGGTGACACAGTTCTCTTTTGGTCAGAATTCTAAAACGACATTGACAATTGAAGAAAACGACGTTTGAAAGTGTTGTACGACGTCGTTTGCTGCAAGCTTTAATATAACGCGCTTTGTTTGGTTCGTTTGGTTCGTATGTATGTCAAAAGCATTGCAACATTAGGCTCGTTTGGTTCGTAATTAGACGGGTTTTTGACGGTATTTTTTCTGCAAAAAATGCGATAAATAAACGCTTCAGATTTGATAAATAAACTTTGTTATAAAAAACGTGTATATAGTTAAAATGCAAAGTTCGTTAATGTATTACGCCGTATAATGTAAGGGATGGTTTAGTAAAGTTGGAATTTTTATTGACGTAGTGGGTGGGCCACTCCACTTTTGGTAGTGTTTCAAAACGACACAGAGAAATGAGGAAAACGACAGTGCAAAGTTCATTACGACGTCGTATGCGTCAAGATTTAATATATATTATAATATCCTCAAAACAGCCACCGCTTTGCTTTCTCAATCTCATTTCATTTGCAGCCACCATTTTAATTTCTCATTTGCGAGCATTTACTTCCTCATTTCATTTCACAAACAAAAATAACATAACGTGATATTGGTGTTCTTTCTGCCATTCAAACCCATCATTAAACAAACACAATCTTGATGTAATGGCTGTGTGTTTCTACCTATTTGTTGTGTACGAAGGTATAATCTTACTGTATTGAACATTTCACATATATATGATTGTGTTAAATCAAAAATATGAAAAAGTTTGATTGTCCATTCATAATCCGACATGTGGCTAGATTGGAGTCACGATTTTAAGATCACCAGCCGAACTGGTCGTCCATATTTCTTCTCTTACTTCTAATAAAATAATATTTTTGTAATATAATAATATTTCTTTTTGTACTTAGTGTCCTTCGACCGGTTGGTATGAATTGCAAATAAACCTAGTCTTAGTGGTGCTTCAGTTAAGTCTTACTAGGCTGAGTTCATTGTCACTCTTCTTTTCGTGTTTGCTGGTGTCGGCTCAGCTATTGCTTTCGGTATGATGTTTTTTCTTTCACAAATGTTTTGTTCTTGAGCTAAAACGTTAGAAACTATATATTCTTACAGAAAAATTAAGCGTACCCGAGAAACTTGTGTGAACTAGTCTCAGTTGGCGTACTTATACACCCACTCGGTTCAATATAATATTTGTCTCATTGGCTAGATCGAGTCCGGCGTATTTGTATACCCTATCATTTAGTCTAGACTTGTTCAGCCACTTCAGCACATATGATGTCATATTTTTCAAATGTGAAATGTGTTGGGATTTTGAATAATAGTTAAACCATTAACTACGAGTACGCAGCGGAATGGATCTAGTATAGCATACATGATTAAGCACATAAGAAAATCAATTTAAAACCAACCTTAAATTAATTGAATAAATCAATTAATACGTCTTGATCTTGATCTTGAACTTTAACGATCAAATTACCGTCTCCATCATTTGCTCACACGACACGCCAAGCAAACACACCACGATGCTAGTGGTAACTTCACTTCTCAAACAACAAGTGTATAATCTTGTAACTAGAAACCCTAGATCTAAAACCCTAATTAGGGATTACGTAATGATCGGTTTATAGAACGTTACAAGATTGATTACCCAAAATCACATAAACCCTAATTAGGGTTTATGTATGTCGAACCACCAAGTGGAACCAAAAACCTAGATTTAGATATCTAGGGTTTAGTTATAAAGCTTAAGACTTTATAAGAAAACCAACAAAAAGGATTGATCTTATAAAAGTTTAACTTTTAATGTGATTTTAGGGTTAAAGGAAAAGTTTGTATGGTTTTGGTGTGTGTGGTGGGTCGATCGGACGCAACAAGGAGGTAAGGGAGAGACAAAAATTATGAGGGGTATGAGATTGTATTTATACTAATCTCCACCTCCTCAAATTACTTGTTCCCCACTCCAAGAAAACCAATTAAGGAAAATATTTCCTTAATCAAATATTCTTGAATATTAACATACCAAAACCAATAACCAAAAATCTTGTAGAACCCCCTATACATAAAAATCGACCGATTGGCCTTAGAGGTTTCTAGACGTCGTTTTCCTTCCAAATTTAAATAACGCACTCGTATTAAATTAATTAAATCCCGTTAATTAATTTAAGCAGCGTTAATTAAATAATAAGTGAAGTTTTTATTAAACGTTTAATTATAAATAATAAAATGTATAATAAATGTGTGTTCTCCGCATTGAGTGTGTGCCCCGATAGGCTCACGTATTTCCGATGGCTAAACGATCGCATATCCCAACAAAATATCCATCATTACCCGTCTATTTTACTGGATTGCCCAATTGCTTGGTTCAACTGCTGCATGCTTCCTCCTACAATTTGTTACTGGTGGCTTGGTCAGTTCTCTTATCTTTTCATTTGTAAAAGACACATAAATTAGTCAATTTTTTTTGTAAGAGCCTATTGTTTATTTTTTATATCATGGGGGCTAAATACAAGCTTTTGGCTCAAAATTTTGGATGCCTACTTACATATTTAGTACTCGACAGGCTGTCCCAACACACGGACTTGCAGATGGCATGAGTGGTTTTCAAGGAGTTGTGTTTGAGATCATCATAACTTTTGCTATAGTCTACACAGTATATGCAACCGCAGCCGACCCTAAGAAGGGTTCTCTTGGAACCATTGCCCCGATTGCCATTGGATTCATTGTTGGAGCCAACATTTTGGCCGCTGGACCATTCAGTGGTATATCAATGAACCCAGCTCGATCATTTGGACCTGCTGTGGTTAGAGGAGACTTCTCACAAAACTGGATTTAGGGTTGGTCCATTGATCGGTGGTGGCTTAGCTGGTTTAATCTATGGTGATGTTTTCATTGGATCATATGAGGCACTTCCAGCCGCTGGAGACTATGCTTGAGAACCTCCTTTTTGTTTCATTTTTCTCGGTCTTTGTTTCATGATGTATAAACCCCGGTAAGATTGAACGAGTATTCTATATTCTTAATTTCCTCCTCTGAAAACTGTAAATGTGAATGAAGAAGTGTTCAAATGATCAAGTAGCTAGTAGCTATTATATATCTTAAAGCTAGCAAACTATAAAAATAGCATAAATCTAACTTTATTATTCAATTTATTACTTGATGGTGATTCTTAAATAGTTTGATGCACCTTGAGTCAGTCTTTGCATCCCTTTTTTAGCTTCTACTAATGTATATGTACAGACATGTAAAATTGTCCGTGTTGTTCTAGCCTATCCAATCTATTTGCGAGGTGTTTAGGCAAATAAGAATAGCCATACATAAATAGTAGTAGTAGTAGCTGTGTAAATATAGGTTGTGGCTAGCTTGAATCACAAAATCTTAAACTTATTTCCTATGCTCTACTCCTCATTGGAGCTGCAGAGTCCATGAAGCAAATTACTTGGACCTTTGATTGAGATGTGTTGAAGTGAATTATGAAATGCATTCATAGAGAACACAGAAACACTGCATTATGATGTCCTAAAGAGGCAAAATTCAAAAGTAAAAGACTTTGAAGTGTATATATATATAATCAACTTAAACACGCATCTTTAGCAAATCAACCATCACATTTCTTCACTTCTAATATATCCTATATATGCATGGGAAATTGAAGAATGAGACACATGTGATCGCCTAATGTATCTTTTCCTAGAGGGTTCTTCATCTAAGTAAATGCTTTCCTCATATGGTAGATGTTGGTGGTTTTGAGTTTTGACTTCTATAATGGTGTCGAAATAAGGTTTTAACGATTAGAAATGGTGGAAAGTTCAGTCCAAGAAATGTACAAGTGTCTTACATGTTGCTCGTAGCCATAGTTCTTAGTTTAGATACAATACCATCCACGATTGCAACCACATACATGTATCAGACAGTACACTAGTGCCATGTTACAGTGGAATGCTATGCTTGTACATATGGAACATCAATATAATTACTAAATGCCATTCAAAGGGACTAAATTGTTTCCTTCAGACTAAAATTCATAAGTACGAACACAAGTTTTTAGCGGGAGGTATTTTTCCTCCTTCAACCCTCCTCTTTTATATCCGGGCTTGGGACCGGCTGAGTACACACTAAACCCAGGCAGAGTTAAAAATCGTGCATATACCATACAAATATTAAGCAAAGAAACAATCAAAACATATCAAAAGCAACATCTTCCAAATAGACAATAAATCACACTATGCACGGATAACATTTAGCGTTGTTCAATCATACTTCTATATCAGCACCGAGATCAACACTATAATTAAAAATCCACATCTAGTCTATCACATTATTAACAGCCTCTTAAAAGGACACTTCATTTACTCCTAGTTATTTTGTAGAAACAGCTGAATCCAAAAAGCATGCAGCATTCAACATCTCTTACTCAGGAAAGTACAAAACAACCAGCAATTTCCTCCATAAAATCCTAACCGATTGCAGCTAGCCATTTCCATATTCTCACACGGAGCAGATAACTTGCAGAAAAGACTAAGCATAATAATATCGCTATGACACTCCATTCAGCAGTCATACTTGAGCAAGGCCAAACAAGGAAAAGTAATTATGCATCATCAAATAACTTGTGCTTCTAATGTAACGAATACAACCGAGATTTGGAGCGAAGATAAACATATAAAAAAAATCATGAAGAAAGTGTATGATTTAACCACCTGGCCTAGATTGTTGCAACTTCGCCATCCTAAGGGTATGGTCTCCTACAAGAGTTCTCATGTGTTGGACACATTCATCTTTGTTAATGCTATTAACGTGTGAAAAATGATTATATCAATCATATGTGCATTGGTTCATAAGATACTACTTATATCATTCTTATACCAATATAATATAGAGTTATTTTAAAACTAAATAACTTTGTTGTGAATGATACTATTATGAGAACGCAATCATGTGACAAGTAAAAAAACTTATTCAAACACCTTGCAAGCAGCCAAAACCAGGTGGAACATTCAATTAACCGAACCCACTAATTGATACCTCAAAACAGCCGTATTAACTTTTTGGTTGATAAAAACAACAACTGCCGATATATCATCATGAACAACACGCATATTCCCTTTCCCCCCAATTTCTTCAGTACATCATACTTCTTTTCTCTTTCTTAGCAGCCTCAATCATTGCTGATTTAACAAGTCTTCTTGCAATGACCAGAAGTGACTGAAAGTGCTAGGAAAGGGAAAAGGAATTATGATGTAGTGAAGAAGTCCGGAAACGAAATAGGTGCGCTGTTCATGATGATATCACGGTAGTTGTTGTTTTTATAGACCAACAAGTAAATACAGTTATCGATCAGCTATCAATTCGTGGGTTCAGTGCCTTGAATGTGCCATCGGGTTTTACCAGCTTCCAAAGTGTTGAAGAGAATGCACAATCACTTGAAGAGGCACAAAAGCACGACGCAATGAGTTTGAATTGGTAGAGAAGTTTTTTCATTTGTTTCAGTTAACATCACGAGTGCTGCTGAAAAATGAAAAAGTTTCTCTATCAATTCAAAACTCATTACTTCCTGCTTTGGTCATTCAAAACGCCTCTTCAAGTGATTGTGCATTCTCTTCAACACCTTGGAAGGTGCTAAAACACATTCGAGCACTAAACCCAAAAATCGATACCTCAATAAGAACTGCATTTACTTGTTGGTTGATAGAAACAAGAAGTGCGGTGATATCATCATTTAACAACATGCATATTCCCTTTCCCCAACTTCTTTGGAACATCATACTTCTTTTCACTATCTTAGCAGCCTCAATGACTGCTGATTAATGACCAGAAATGATTAATGGGGCTATGAAAGGGAAAAGAAAGTATTATGTAGTGAAGAAGTTGAGGAAAGGAATAGGGGTGTTGTTCATAATGATATCTCGGTAGTTGTTGTTTTTAACGGCCAACAAGTAAATACAGTTCTTGATGAGGTATCAATTCGTGGATTAGAGCTCGAATGTGTTTTACCACCTTCCAAGGTGTTGAAGAGAATGCACAATCACTTGAAGAGGCGTTTTGAATGACCAAAGCAGGAAGTAATGAGTTTTGAATTGATACATAAACTTTTTCATTTTCTAGCAGCACTCGTGATGTTAACTGAAACAAATGAAAAAACTTCTCTACTAATTTAAACTCATTGCGTCGTGCTTTTGTGCCTCTTCAAGTGATTATGCATTCTCTTCAACACTTTGGAAGCTGGTAAAACCCGATGGCACATTCGAGGCACTGAACCCACGAATTGATACCTGATCGATGACTGTATTTGCTTGTTGGTCTATAAAAACAACAATGTAGAAAAATAAGGCTAGATGATTTAACAACACTAGCTTTCATTCACTTCAAACAATCAAAGGAACGAGAGAGTTTATAAGAATCAAAATCCACCACAGTATAAACTGGTATGGATCTATTATCTAACCTGATAATAGTTTTACAAATCAAACAAACAATAAATACTAGATGAAAAACCCAGAGATGAAGTAAGTTATGTGTGACACACACACTTGACTTAACCCTAACTCAAAATGAGTTAGGGTATTATAAACAAAACAAGGCAACGTTCACCCAAACATGCTTGGGCCTTCAACCCGAGAGCCCAATAAGTCCAACGGCTAGCCTTGATAAACTTCCTTTCACTTGTCCATCTTTAGACCCTGAAAATAAGAGAAAAGACAAGTTAGTCCTTGTAACTTTAGAATGTCAGATTACAAGGATTTTAACATCCCCCCTTAATCTGATATTCTATACAAGTCAAGCATTCCCAGTTTTCCAACCAGGTATGCATGCTGAGGTGTATCCAACCCTTTGGTAAAGATGTCTGCAATTTGATTTGCAGATTCTACCTTTTGAGTCCTAACCACCCCATTCAAGATCTTTTCCCTTACAAAATGTAGGTCAATTTCAAGGTGTTTAGTTCTCTCATGAAACACTGGGTTGGCAGCAATTTTGATTGCTGAGTTACTGTCACAATAAAGATCCACAGGCAAAAGATTGCTACATTTTAAATCTTTTAGAATTTTTAGGATCCAAATGACTTCACTAGTCACTGAGGCTAGAGATCTATACTCAGCCTCAGCAGATGACTTAGAGAGAGTAATTTGTTTTTTGCTTTTCCAAGACACAAGGTTATCATTCACAAACACACAATACCCAGTAACTGATTTCCTAGTGACAATACACTTAGCCCAATCAGCATCAGAAAAAGCTTTAAGAGTCATACCTGTGTGATTCTTAACATGAATACCCAAACCTGGAGCACCCTTTAAGTATCTAAGAATCTTAAAAGCAGTCTTCAAGTGAGACCTCAAGGGTGAGTGCATAAACTGACTAAGACAATGAACAGCATAGGAAATATCAGGTCTGGTATTGGTCAGATATATCAGCTTGCCCATAAGCTTTTGGTAATCCACAATGTTTTCCAACAAGGGATCATCATCACAAGGTTGATTAGAAATGGTCAGTTTGGAAGGTAAAGGTGTCTTGGAGGGTTTGCAAGCAAGCATACCATATTCAGATAAAACATCAAGAACATACTTTCTTTGATTCAAACATATTCCATCTTTAGTATCAACAACTTCAATTCCCAAAAAATATTGCAGTTTTCCCAAATCTTTTATTTTGAAATTACTTTTCAAAAAAAGTTTGAAGTTGTCAATATCCTTTTTGTTGTTCCCAGTAATAATAATATCATCAACATAAACAAGCACAGCAATAAAACACTTATGGCAATCCTTAGTATACAAGGAGTAATCAGACTTGCTTTGCAGAAACCCATTCTCAATTAAGACAGAAGTGAGCTTAGCATTCCATTGTCTAGGGGACTGTTTCAGGCCATAAATAGACTTTTTAAGCTTACAAACAAGCTTAGGATTACCAGAGCAAAAACCTTGTGGGGGTTTCATATAAACAGTCTCATCCAATTCACCATACAAGAAAGCATTGTTTATATCTAATTGGTAAATAGGCCAACCTTGGTTAACAGCAAGATTGATCAAGCATCTAATGGTAACCATTTTAACAACAGGAGAGAAAGTTTCCTCATAATCAATTCCCTCCTTTTGACCACAACCCATGGCAACCAATCTGGCCTTATACCTCTCAATCTCACCACTGGATTTAAACTTAAGTTTCCAAACCCATTTAGAATTTAAGACAGTCCTATCAGGAGGCAATTCAACTAAGTCCCAAGTGTCATTTTCAAGCAAAGCAGCAAATTCAACATTCATAGCATCTACCCATTCAGGACTTTGACAAGCCTCAAAAAAACTCCTAGGTTCACTACTCTTATTCAATTGAGTAACAAAGCATAACACATCTCCTTTAAGTTTGGAATAACCAACAAATTTTTCAATCCCATACTTGACCTTGGAATCCACAACAAAATCATTGTAATTTTTTGGAAAAACAGAAGGTCTAGAAGACCTTCTCACACCCTGATTACCCTGAGCATTAGTATTAGAGATATCACCCAAGTCAAGTCCATGCAAAGGAAGGCTTGGGTGAAATTCTAAGTTTCCTTCAGATATTTGTGTTTCATCAAGTGTAGCAGCCTCAACACTTGGACTGGCATCAATGGTATCATTGCTAGAAGCAATGTATCCATTGTCACCTAGACCCAAGTCTGGGCTACCAGCACTTGGTGACTTACTGTCACCATTATGAACATTAATAACTCTCTCATCATCATTAGGAAGCTCAGGGTTTTCCAAATCAAAAAGGTTAAAACTTTGTCATTTTGAGAGACATCAACATCTTGGTCCTTATTCTTTTTATTCAAAACAGTATCCTTAAAAGGAAAAATAGACTCAAAGAACTTAACATCTCTGGAAACAAAGAACTGATGTCTATCAAGACTATAAAGTTTATAACCCTTTTGCAAATTAGAAAAACCCATCATAACACATTTTTCAGATCTGATGGTAAGTTTATCATGACTATTCAAAATAGTAGCAAAACAAAGACAACCAAAGGTCCTAATATGAGAGAGATTAGGAGATGTGTTATACATCATCTCATAAGAAGATCTACCATTTAGAACAGAAGAAGGCAATCTGTTGATAAGATAAGTAGCAGTTAGAATGCATTCAGTCCAAAATCTTAAGGGTATTCCCCCCTGAAACATAAGGCATCTGGTCACATTAAGGAGATGCCTGTGTTTCCTTTCAACAACCCCATTTTGTTGTGGAGTATAAGCACAAGAGGTTTGATGTATAATACCTTTGTTGTTACAGAATGTCTGAAAAGTATGGTTAACAAACTCAGTCCCATTGTCACTTCTGAAAATTTTAACATCTTTTTGAAATTGGTTTTTTAACAAATTGTAAAAAATCTCAATAGATTTGCCAACTTCATCTTTGGTTTTTAACAAATAAACCCAAACAGCTCTTGTGTAATCATCCACAATGGTCAAGAAAAATCTATGGCCAGTATGACTAGTCACCCTATAAGGACCCCAAACATCCAAATGAACAAGTTCACCAAGAGTTCTAGTTTTGTGTTCACTTAGAGGAAATGGTTCTCTCACTTGTTTAGCCCTTTGACAAATTTCACAAAACTCATGTTGATCAATGCAACTAATTTTTAAAGAATCTTTTAGAACATTTAGGGCTGGGTCAGCAGGGTGACCCAATCTACAATGCCAGTCATGTTTGGACAGAGAACAAGTAATCACATGAGAATCATTAACACATTTGTTACCTTCTACATCTAAATAGTACAAACCACCACACTGTCTACCAGTCCCCAAGATTTTTTTGAGATTGAAATCCTGATTAACAAAGAAACATTTATTTTCATCAAACACCACTAAGATTTTGTTATCCTTAGCTAATTTATGAACAGACACCAAAGTCACACAATAATCAGGAATAACAAGAACATCAAACAACACAAGTCCATTAGAGAGTTTAAGATTTCCAATTTTGGAGATGATGGCTTCAGTCCCATTGGGATGAGCCACTTTAATATTAAGGTGAGAAATATCAAAAACATTTTCTAATTCAGAATCATTATTGGTCATATGTTGATTAGCCCCAGAATCAACAACCTTCCCATTGTTCCCAATTTTGGACTTGATGTTTGTGTTAGAACAAAAAAACTTCTCAAAATTGTCATTAAAAATCTTACTATTGTTAAAGTAAGTACCTGCCATATTGGCATGAACATTCCCAGAGTCACTAGTGGTCCCTTTGTTATCTTTAAACATAGAAAGTAAGGTAGCAAGTTGCTCATTACTGAATCCAGATGAAGAGGATGTTCCAACAGAATTGTTGGAAACATTTTTTCCCTTGTTACCTTGTCCTCCTTTTTTCTTACCAAAATCAGGAGGATACCCAATAATCTTGAAGCACCTATCAATAGTGTGCCCATTATACCCACAATTTTCACAAATCAACTCAGAATTACTAATACCAAAAGGTCTAGGACCAGAATTGTTAGGAACATTAGGTCTAAATCCAGTGGTGGGAGTGTTAGGTCTGAAACCCCCATTGTTGCCAAAATTAAAGTTGGGTCTAAAGTTACCACCATTATAATTACCTTGGTTATTGGACTGATTTCTTTGAGTATTATTATTTCTAGCAGGCCCATTAGAAAAGAAAGCAGAGGTCTGAGTCCTCTGAGAGGAACTAGCAAGGGTACCAGATGCCAACCTATGAGATTCCTCACTGGAAATTATGGCATAGGCACCTTTCACATCAGGCAAGGTCTCTCTAGAGAGAATAGAACTTCTAATGCTCATATAAGAATCATCCAACCCCATCAAAAATTGCATAAGCTTCAACAACTGATTATGTCTTTTAAAATCACCAGAAGCAGTACACACACAATTAGGTAACTCAATCATAGCATCATACTATTTCCAATAAGCATTCAATTTATGGTAATAATCAGATAAGTTAGACCCATTTTGTTTGAGAGTGTTAATCTTGTGATGTAGGTTAAAAATGACAGAACCATCCACTTTATGGTAAGTTTCTCTCAATTCATTCCAAACATACTTAGCCTTTTTAGAAAAAATTTGTCCAAGGAATAATTCCTCAGAAATAGAGTTCAGAATCCATCCAAGAACCACAGCATTGACTCTATCCCATTGTTTTCCCAAAACTTCATCAGTTAAAGACCTTTTATAAGAACCATCTATAAAACCAATTTTGTTTTTTCCTTCCAAAGCCAACAACATGGCATTGGCCCAAACTTGATAATTTTCAGTACCCTTAAGTTTAACACTCACAACAGTCAACACAGCAGTATCATTGGGGTGTAAATGCAAAGGGTCACTCAAGTCCAACTTGCTAATGAGTGTGACAGGATCTGTCACACTCAAGGTCTCATCATCACCATGAACTGACTCATTCTCATGATCAGTCATGGTGAAGGGTCAAAAAGGGTATAAACAAACTCACAACACTGCAAACAAAGTTCCCAGGCTTCCAAACCACTCAAGGGTGGCAGGTCAAGGGCAAGCAATGAGTGAGGATCCAATATAATGGGTCAGAGAATAAAAAAGACAACCAACCCAAGAGCACAAACAAACAAAAAACAGGTAGCAAGTAAGGAGAGAGATAAGAGGTGTTACAGTGATAGCAAACCAAGCACAATCGATCTGATATATCTAGATTCACTTAGTCTAGATGATATCAGAACCTCCAATTGACCAACCCTAATTTTCCTTCAAGGGAAAAAAGGGAAAATCAATTTCTGCAAGAGAAACCCTCCAATAAGCCACCTATGAGACACAAGGAACAAACAACACAAGATCTAATCACAAACAGTAAACCCTAATTTTTGCAAAAAATTGGGGATTTACCACTTATGAGATAGATAATATAACCAGAGTAACAATAATCGCAACAATAAGTCACCGGAACCAAGGAATCAAAGGATCCCCAAAAAAGTCAAACCCTAATTTTTTTCAAAAAATTAGGGGTTTTGTAAATCGAGAGAGTATAATGCTATTGTAATAGCAGATTGACCAGAAAAAACACTTTATAACTTTGTATGAACAAAGAACCATAAAAACTTTTTGAAAACAAAACTTTTCACAATAACAGAATCAGGTTTGATAACCTGCTCTGATACCATGTAGAAAAATAAGGCTAGATGATTTAACAACACTTTCATTCACTTCAAACAATCAAAGGAACGAGAGAGTTTATAAGAATCAAAATCCACCACAGTATAAACTGGTATGGATCTATTATCTAACCTGATAATAGTTTTACAAATCAAACAAACAATAAATACTAGATGAAAAACCCAGAGATGAAGTAAGTTATGTGTGTCGCCATTGATGGCTGCACAAGAGAAAACACACACACTTAACTTAACCCTAACTCAAAATGAGTTAGGGTATTATAAACAAAACAAGGCAACGTTCACCCAAACATGCTTGGGCCTTCAACCCGAGAGCCCAATAAGTCCAACGGCTAGCCTTGATAAACTTCCTTTCACTTGTCCATCTTTAGACCCTGAAAATAAGAGAAAAGACAAGTTAGTCCTTGTAACTTTAGAATGTCAGATTACAAGGATTTTAACAAACAATTACCGTGATATCATCATGAACAGCGCACCTATTTCGTTTCTCGACTTCTTCACTACATCATAATTCCTTTTCCCTCTCCTAGAACCTTCAATCACTTCTGGTCATTGCAAGAAGACTTGTTAAATCAGCAATGATTGAGGCTGCTAAGCAAGCGGAAAGAAGTATGATGTACTGAAGAAGTTGGGGAAAGGGAATATGTGTGTTGTTCATGAAGCTATCACGGCAATTGTTGTTTTTTCGACCAACAAGTAAATACAGTTGTTCGTGAGGTATCAATTCGTAGGTTCAGTGCTCGAATGTGTTTTACCACGTGTTGAAGAGAATGCACAATCACTTGAAGAGGCGTTTTGAATGACAAAAGCAGGATGTAATGAGTTTTGAATGGGTACAGAGATTTTTTTTTAATTTCTAATGGATTCGTGATTTTGATGAGAAATAATGTAAATGGCAAAACTGATTTACATTTTATTTTGGTCTGAATAATTAAGAATTTTTAAGCAAATTATCCTAATAATATCAGTCACATCATAGTTATTCAATTTTAAAACAAATTATCTATTAGATTGGGATACGAATGACATAACTGATATTATGAAACAATGCACATATGATTGAAATAATCTAAATATGCTGAAAACAGAAAAATGAATCTCCTAGGACAAATACCTCTTTGCTGATACTTAGATATAATGATCATAACATATATGCAATTCATTAAGAAAACAAAACATACATATATAAGACACATTAAACATTTAAAAAAGATCGAGAACGAAACTCGCTAATATAAAACATACCTTAATTAATCGAGCAATTCCTTTTCAAGATTATTCGACTTTTTTTACCCAATCGTGCGTTTGTTTGTTTGTTGTGTTTATACTAGCCGTGTACCCGCGCAATGCGGCGGCGGGTACCCGACGACTATAGATCTTTAGACTAAAGAAAACTTGATAGAACCTCGAAACATTAGATGTGGCGCTAGCACGAGCAGTTCAGCGGCGACAATAACGTTTTCTAGCGACTCGTCGGTTTCAGGTGCGCCGGCGGCTACGAGGGTTGTAACAACAAGAATACCTAAAATGCAATTATCGGTGCGACGTCGACGACAGACAATGTTAAAATGGTGGAAGAGGTTTCAGCGGAGGGTGGAGTTACAAAGATAACTTTAAATGTTGCAAGGATGTCTTTAGATGCTGGAGCACAGAATGACAACGAAGAACGAAAAAACATGGTGATTGTGAGGATCTATGGTTTTATTTGAGAGAGAACGGAAAAAAGGAGAATAAGATCAATTGTTTGATATGAGTTGAGGTTGATAAAAGGAAGGCTTTAAAATACTTTTATAAACGGTTACAAACATAGATATTAAATGGGCTTTACAAAAAATTAAAACAGTTACAAATTATACCTTCAGTTTAGTATTGATTTTTATTGCAAAAACGTATGCTTTAAAACATGGTTAATATTTGAAAAAGATTTTGTATAACTTTCTTAAAGTAGAAATGTTTAGGCTGAATTCTTTTTAAGACTTCTAAAAATAGAAGAGGTTAAATGTTTTATAAATTATATAGAATATAGATATAGATAGATAGATATAGATATAGAATATAGATAAGCATGCATAAAGTCGGTGTTTAGAATTTGGATGATGCACGTGTTGAGATGTGTCACCGACATTGGAGTTTTTTTAGGGCCCGTTTGGCTTAAGGTTTGTTTTAGAATTCTTAAAGAATTGGAATTAGATTCAAATTCTAAAATTAGTTAAAGAAAACTTATGGAATTGGAATTTAACATTCCTTATACAATAGAATTAGTTTTTCCTTATGCAAAGTGATGAAATCTTAGGGGGTGTTTGGATGTGCGGTTAGGAGGAGATTATTTCCAAATCTCAGTTTCAAAATGGAGATAAGTTAAAAAAAAGTGTTTGGGTAATAAATGGAGATAAGTGATTATTTGCGTTTAAAAGCTCTAAAATGGAGTTTTGAAAAAGTTAGTGGGGAGCTACTTATTTCATTTTCAAAATAGAGCTTTGCAAAAGTAAGCTTTCAAAATGGAGTTTATTATCAAATAATCAAATTTGCCAAACACTCAAAAAAGTGATTATTTGATTATTGCGATTTCAAATTGGAATATCAAATCCAAACACTATTTTTTAAAATGGAGTTTTCAAAATGACGATTTTTTAAAATAGAGTTTTCAAAATGAATAATTTGTTTTCAATAAGCACATCCAAACACCCACTTAATTTCATGTACTAAGGGATTTTTAAAAGTAATTTTTTTTAAATTAAATTTTACTACGTAAATTTGTAAAAAGTTAATTTTATAAAAAGTACTTTTTCTTAAAAAAGTTAACCATTTTTTTAAAAGTAAACTTTACTTGGTAAATATATAAAAAATAAAATTTTAAAAGAAAGGATTTTTTTTTTTCAAAACGTAAATTTTTACTTGGTAAATATGTAAAACTTAAATTATTTATAAAAAGTACTTTTTATTAATAAACTTTTTTTTGTTAAACTTTTTTTCTACGTAAAATTTTAGTTGGTAAATATATAAAAGTAAATTTTGTTAAAAAAAGTAAAAAAATTCACTAGGAAAAATTGAAAAAAGTAAATTTATTTAAAAAAAGTAATTTTCTTTAGAAAGGTAATTTTCTTTAGAAAAGTATTTTCTTTTAAGTAATTTTTTACTTGGTAAATTTATAGTAATTTTTTTTTATAAAATAAATTTTTACTTGATAAACCTATATAAAATACTTTAATTTAAAATAATGAAACTCGTCCCAATCTTACTAAAAACATTGAGCCGAATTCAAACATGAATATATTTTAGACTATTTAGCGGGGCCACTGTGGCTTAGGTCTCTCTTGGTTGGGTGGGTTTGATTCACGCTACACGTTTTATACCATCCCTTATATATATTTACTAGCCTCAAGGCGCGTCCAACGAGCAGCTAGCTTCAAAAATTCTTCAAAACTAAAAAGTATTGATGTGATTACCATTAAACTTATTACATTATATACACTAAAAGTAGGTTCATGCGAGTCATAAGTGCTATAAAAAAAAATACATATCAGGTTATCATGAGATAAAGTTTGGTAAAAAGAAAAAAAGGACCAGAACCAGCAGCCCACAATACATTCCTTGAATCATTGAAGTGACTTCATTAATAAAAAAAAATTAATTAAGTAACAAAGCTTGTTATAGAAAAGACATGCTAAATTGATGTCTTCCAATATGTTTGATGTCCATATGTCGGATGACCAGAGCCATGTGACAACCCTTTAATTGGACTATTTTCAGTTAATGCATACTCTTCACCATAATTTACAATATTTTACAGGATATTTTTCATATGGCGTATAGCCATGAGCGTGATTGTGCAAATTATTTAGCAAGATATTTTCATATGAACTATTCCACGCATACCACAGTTACAGAAAAAAATGCATCAGCTAGTATTCTACAAATTGATTCATCAAGCTTGTACTTCTAAGGAGCCACAACATTTCCTGATTTGTGTCTGCACATAAAAACACATGTTACATTTTTAGAAACATTTTTAATAAGTATGATTAATGTGATCTACAATTTACATAAGAGTCCGTAAACATAGAGTTACTCGAACGCTGAAAATGAAGATTAGAAACAAAAATCATGCAAAATCCAAATTTAGCATTTGTATTCTATACCACCAATGTGTAAAATGAACAAATTTCCTGTAAAGAAACATAATCAAGAATAAGCGCAAGAGGGGTGAAAAGTTTAAAGGTAGATATGCTCTCTCTATGAACTGATCTATTGAGATAACCTAAGAATATATACATTCTAATCATGTTATAATATATAAGTATGCACTAACCCTACAAAAATTATTTACATAAGTAGTATCAATATAAACAAACTTGTGTTGTTTTAATACAACTGAAAACTCAGAATTTATTTTATAATTGCAGAACACCTAAGTTGTTAAACTGAATTAGGTACTATCATTATTTACTTGCTTGAAAGTCAAAGCAAATTCTCAATTGTAGTTTCCTATTTAACATCTCTTTAGTAAATACTTTTACACAACACGAAAATCACTTTTAGAAACATGTGCAATGGAAGGCATCACAATCACAACACACTACTAGAAAATAGAGCAACAGCGACGGAATTTCCGACTGACAATTTTTCGTCGCAAATTACTGACAAAATTCCGAGGTATTAGTGACTGGCATTGTAATAATTATTTTGCAACGGCTTTCCGACAGATTTCCGAGAGATTTCCGAGGGATAAACACATCGACGGAAATCCGTCGGTATATAACTTATATTACGTCTGGTTTCCGACGGGCTACCGACAATTTTGTTTATTTCTCGTTATTCTGTCGGAAAGTGTTAAATAATAACAATTTATGAACAGTCTGTCGGTAATCTGTCGGAATTAATTTCTTTTGCGACGAATTTCTGACGAAAGTTTAATAGTGTGATAAAGTGAAGTTTACTAAGCCCATTTCATTTGTAAAGCCCAATCCTATAAAGCCCATTTCATTCAGTGTTTCATAATCTGATTTTAATCTGCCTTTGCACGGTGGGATGTTTGTCCTTTTTTTTGAAAATTTGTTAGTAATCTGAAATGTAAACTTATTTGCAAGTTTGTCTTCAAAAGTTTTGAAGTTTCATTAATTTATAAGCATTTTAGATCCAAAGTAAACATAATGATTCACATAATTTATAATTTCTATGCCAAATAATCCAAACATAATCACACGAAACACTTACATCCATTGCCGAATTTAACTCGAACAAAACTATTATAAAAACTAAAATAAAATACATTTGTTTACATAAATCACACTAAAAGTACATATAAGTTAAATAAAATACAATCCCACTAACAAAAATTATTATCAAAATAAACATTTTAAAAACCATTTTTAAAAACTTATAAAAAATACATTGTTATACTCAATGTTTTGAAACCCGGGTTGACCTGGCCGGGTCAACCAGTTGACTCGATTCCAGTAAAAAAAAAGGGACATATTGACCTGGGTTTCACATTTTCGAAACCCAGCTAGACCTGCCGGGTTTGGGGTGGCCCGGGTCAACCCGGTTCTAAAGACCTCGTCGAGTTTCGATTTTTTTCGGTTTTTTTTTAAAAAAGTATTTAAATTTTACGTATTTTGGATGAAATTTTATTTTTTACATATTATATTGGTTGGTTAATAGCTTATATGTTTAATATACGAAAGTTTTCATGATTTTTATATATAACTTTCGTTAATTATAAAAATGTAATTTTTTTTAAACCGGTTTAACTCGAGTTGACTCGAATCGACCCGGGTTGATCCAGATCCGATGACTCGACCGAATCGATATAAAACCTGGGTTTCAAAACATTGGTTATACTATATTACTAGTAGTAGTAGATAATGAAAAACTACAATTTCATGTTTTAAGTGTATAATTAATTATATCCCATTTCTCAATATAAAATTCATTAAAAATCCCATTTCTTACACTTATAAACTTATCATTTCACACACATCATTTCTTACACTTATAAAAATCCCATTTGTTTATAAACATCATCTTCTCGAACCGTTCCATCTCCATCATCTCCAACCGTTCCATCGTCTCACATCGCCGCCCGCCGTCGACCGCCTTCAACCGCCATCACCTCTAAAGTTTGAAATCGATTTTAATTTTGATTACTTTTAATTTGATTTTAATTTAAGTGCTTTGAATGCATTGAGAGCTTATTTTCTATTTGTTAGCTGTTAGAAACAGACCTATGGGTAGATGTTAGCTTATTTGTTATTTGTTGTTAGGATCCATGTTAGCTTATTTGCATAGCTGCTAGGATAAATTAATTGAGATGCTAGTTAGATGCTAATATGATTATTTTTAATTTTACCCTAATTAGATGCTAGCTGTTAGGATAGATGCTAAAAAAATGTTGATATTCAGTTAGGATAGATGATACATGATGATATTTGTTGCTGATATTCAGTTAGGTAAGTTATAGATTGTATAAAAATATGATGATATTTGTTGTTTATTTAGTGTTTATTGTTGTTAGGATAGATGCGAATGGTACAAAAAATGAGTTGTTTGATCTATAAAAAATGTTACCATCAAATGGCAAGTTATTACGCGAAATTTGATAAGCTTGGGTCGTTTAAGTAGATTTCATACCAATACTTTGATAAGCTTATAAGCGAAATTTGGGAAAGTGAAAGGTTAGTAGTCAGTTAATAGTGCTACCAGCTTATATGTGCCAGTTGTATTATCTCGAGATAATCTAATTGGAACTTAACGTATATATATGGGTTAAAAGTCGCGCTAATGTAATGATACAACCTCAATTCACTTGAGCGGATAAGATGACTAGTCAACTTATCTAAGCAGATCAACCTTACCCGTACAAATTCGGCCAGCAGGTCAGCATCGCATAGTTTGACCTGTATAACCTTACTCCTCATTATCTGTTGTACCTTAGTTTGTTGTTGCTGCTATGAATGCGTATTTTGTAACTAGATATACGTTATGCTTATAAATCATGCTTTCTAATATTAGTAGTTGCTAGCCTGTGTATTTACGTATCAAATGTACATAATTAATTGCTTAGAAATAATACAGTAGTAGTCACGAGTGTGCCATGGATTAGATGCGCATTTTGCTTATGACTATTACGAGTGCGTACTTATGGAACAGAAATACATTATGCTTGTAATTAATCATGAGAATAGTATTTAAGGTTTTATTTCATAATGAATTGATTGATTACAAATGAAAGAAAAAGTCACTGTTTATATAAATTCAAAACTGTAACTAGACTAAGGTACAACAGATAATGAGGAGCTATTAGTGCATACAGAAATTATGTTATGTCATACTTGAAGATAAATATCGACCTCATTAAAAAGTATGACCAAGACATGATTATTAATTGCGACATGTATAAATGTAGTTTGCTATTTTATTTATTAATTTGAACCTTATGCAGGAATCATGGCCAGAAACAACAGTAGCAAAGGTGGGGGAAGGGGTCGGGGAAGGGGAAGGGGTATTGGAAATAAAGGTATCATTGGCACTAGTAGTCCACTATTTGCACCACCGAAATCCACCAATAGTACACAGAGACTTGAAGTCTTCAAACCTTCTCGTTGACAAGAATTGGTCCGTAAAGGTAATGTTTCCATGAGTAAGGTCTTTAAAATTATACTCACATTGTTTTGATTTTTTTTCACGATACGAGCTGGTTTTATCTGATCGTCAGGTTGGAGATTTTGGTTTGTCAAAATTGAAGCATGCAACGTTTTTAACTGCTAGATCCGGGAGAGGCACAATAAGGATTTTCTTTGTTATGTACTCCATATTACGCTAATGATCCGTTATTGCTTTATTGATGAGCAGGTCAGATGTGTTTAGTTTTGGTATAATACTATGGGAACTAGTCACACAACATGTCCCATGGAATAACATGAACCCGCTACAGGTACCTTCATTTTGACATTTAAATCTTTGGAGTCATTTTACTTGATGTAGAAAATACGAGTCTTGACTAATACATGAGTAACTTGGTGTGTCTATCATTCAAACCGTTATTTTCTAGCAGTAAGAGGGCAAACACTTGATGTTAACTAAGTAATATTTGTTAATGTTTGAAGGTTGTTGGCGTCGTGGGTTTTCTGGACCGTCGGTTGGACTTACCTGAAGACATAGATCCACCGCGCTCCTCTATTATCCAAGATTGTTGGCAAAGGTGATCAACATTTATACTGTCTACTTTTAGTTATACATTTTATGCATAGGATACCCACCAACTTTTAATGGAAATGAGCCACTTTATTTCGTATAAAAAAGATACCAACAGCAGACTATGCACACTACCTGTTTGATGTGAAATGCCCTACTTGTTTTGCTTTTGTTGTATCGCTAACCAACTTTTAATGGAAATGAGTCACTTTCTTTCATTTTGTTGTATGGATATATAGCTACGGGAAGTAGTTGTTTCATGATATATAGCTATGCACACCAGTTTGTATGGTGAAATGTTTGAGCGAAATCTAGTTAGAATTAGCGATGGGTTCGCCTGTTCAATGTAATGCCCCTGCTTTTTCTTGGTTGTTGGTTGTTTGACTGCTTTCTGGATGTGTCCAGGGTATGGAAAACAAACCTGGTGTAGACTTTTGCACTTGTCATAGTGCCATATGTCATAGGTTGGGTAACGGGTCAGGAACTTGTGCGCTTTTGGTTCTAGTGTCTTGTAAGTTGTTGAGGATCGTGTTTGGCGACATATCGTTATCAATGACTTTAATCAGGTCAGTATGGATTTAGGTTGGGTAACGGGTCAGTATTGGTTTAGGTGAATATGGTTCGGGAAGGTTGGGTAACGGGTAGTTTAGGTGAATATGGGTCGGGAAGGTTGGGTAACGGGTCAGTATGACTTTTAAGTCTATAGGTTGGGTAGCGGGTCTTCCCCTTTTGTTCCTATTTTATTATTTTAAGCAGGGAGATATGTTTTAAGTTTCCTAACACGACTTGATACAATGTAGGTACAAACTTTGCAAAAGACGGTAAGAAGATTGCAAGATGAGAACACACAAATGAGATCACAGTTTCAGATAGAGATGCAAATTGAGGTACAAAGACAAGTGGAACATCAAATACTAGAACACATGCAACAGGAACTAGAGGCAAATGCTCATGAACAAGCTCGAGAGAGAGAATGGAAGCAAAGGATGGATGACACTAACTCGTTCTTTGAAAAATTTACGGATTCCCGCCCCCCTTCTTAGTTGGATAACGTCATACCATTAGGATGAAATTAACTCGGTCTTAATAGTTTCATCTTGAATGGTTTAGATATGTTCGACTATAACTTGTGATTTGAATGCTAAACGAAAGTTTAATCTGAATGTTTTAATCTTAAGTAATCCATTTCTGGTTATTGGTTGTTTTTGGTGCATTTTGTATGTTATCCATTTCCAGTTATCTATATGTTTCCAACAGTAATGTGGCTATTTACAAACAGAGTTTTGATAAAGTATTTACTGACAGATTTCTAACGAATTTTTTTCTGACTGACTTCCAACAGAAATATTACCGACGGACTTCTGACCCTTTTTTCTGTCACTATTTCTAACTGAATTCCGACAGATACCATTTACCGAGCATGAATTCACCGACACACGTTTTCTATCACTAATCTGTCGAAAATCACTTATACCGACGGATTTCCGACGAAAAAGGCTGTCGTTGTTGCTCTGTTTTCTAGTAGTGACATCGATACTTGCAAAAAAAGTACTTGTTATTATCATATTTTCGCTTATATCACAAAGGTTAAAAAAATTAGCCAAGATTCAAAAATGTACCTTTATTGCAAAGTTGAGGTAGATAAGTATCAGCCAAGTTGTCCTTGTCTTGGACCCGGGATAAATTTTTTTCCCATAATACCTTGTGTGCAACCATGAATGTGTTAGCCACAAAATATTAAGTCAAATAAGAATGCTCGGTCATATGTTTATTATGTATCGTATTTTAGAACGTTGTTATAGGTAGTAGATTAGTCGTGTTTTACGGGCTTAACTTTAAGCTAAAGTTCATTCATAAGTAACTAAAGCCTAAAAGGAAAGCCCGTCCCATTAATGTATAGCCCATACAAGCCCGCATGTGGGTGGACTATATATACCCTCCTCCTAGCATGTTAGGAGGAGGTTGGCTCATTTGTATTCACTCTCTCTAATCTAATATTCACCAAGTTTCCAACCATTCTCTCTCTTTTCTGTCTCTACTTTCTCTCTCTAGAATTCATCTATCTTCTATCTATTTTTCTTGTTTGATCATCACAAATTAAAAGGACAACATTGGTATCAATCGACATAGGGTAGATTAGTGATTGGTTTTTGGTATTGATTGATTTTGATGGTTTTTCAAGATCATCACCTCTCGTCTCAATTTTTTTGTGTTTTCCGTGCTCTAAATCTTGATATAAATCTCCTACATAGTTATGGTAGCGATTTTGGTGCTTTAGATTGGTTAAAGTCACGGATTTCTAAGCAAAAATCTCATTTTTACTCATTTTTCACGAAACAGTAACCATATTGCGACACTTGTGCTTGAAAATCCATCGCAATGTACTAGGGTTTCTATATTGCGACACATATTGCGATAGTTATTGCGATAGATGTGCTAGGGTTTCTGTATTGCGAAACATATTGCGATAGTTATTGCGATAGGGTTTAACTTTGGTATTGCGACAAATATTTTGTTGGTATTGCGATAGGTGTAAGTATTGCGACATGAGTTGGTATTGCGACAGGTGTTAGTATTGCGACAGGTGTTAGTATTGCGACAGGAGTTGGTATTGCGACAGGTGTTAGTATTGCGGCAGGTGTCAGTATTGAGACAGGTGTTAACATTGCGAAGGTGAGAACATTGCGAAGCTTTGAGAACATTGCGAAGATTGGAGGATTTTTTGAATATATAGAAAATACACTTAAAAAATTTTCGTGTGTTTTTTTGGTCTTGGAGAATTTTTTTTTGTTTTTTGAGAACATTTTTTCAGGGATTTCAACACTTTCTCTCTTAAACAACAATCACTATAACATCTACTTAAGATCCGTATTCACTTCATCATTTCAAAGAATATTGAGATGGATTCTACTGCAGAATATCGTGTGACGAACAACAACATCATGGTGGTGGGTAACAAAGAGAGACCACCAATGCTTGTGTCTGGTCGATATGATCAATGGCAATCCCGTTTTCTATGTTATCTTGACAAAAAACCTAACGGTGATGCTTTATGGCAATGCATTTTTGATGGGGCCTATAAATTCTCAAGGGTACAAGTTCCTACAGTACCAGCCACAGACACAACTGACGAACAACCCGCATATGAACGTGATGAAAAGAGAAACGACCTTACACCAAAGAACCGTGCTTGGTTTGATGTAGAGAAGGAAGCAATCTACTTAATTCTCAGTGGCATTGGAGATGACATTTATTCCATGGTTGATGCATGCCCTACTGCTAAAGAAATGAGGACGGCTATTGAAAGATTGCAACAAGGTGAATCACTTAACAAACAAGATGTGAAAACTAAGATGTTTTGGAACTTTGGCAAGTTTACTTCAAAGGATGGAGAATCAGTTGATTCTTATTACTCCCGCTTCTACAAAATGATGAATGACATGACCCGAAACAACTTGCAATTTTCCACTATGGAAGTCAATGTCCAATTTCTACAACAACTTCAACGAGAGTGGACACGGTTTGTTACCTTGGTGAAACAACAACAAAAGTTAGACGAATTTTTATATCACACGCTCTTTGACATTTTGAAACAATTTCAGAATGAGGAAAACGAACATCGAGCTAAACGTGTTGCAAAGGTTTCAAATCCACTTGCTTTGGTGTCTACCACACAACATTACCCAGATTATCGTTCTCGTGCTCTAAAGACCTACTCTACTCAATCATCATCACTACGACCATCCACTAAGTCACATGCTTCAACAAGATCCCGAGGCAAAGAAGTTGCAAGAGCACCATCACCCACACATGAGCAATCATCCAAAGAAGACAGTGATGAAGAACAAGCTCAAAAAGATAGGTAATTCAAGCAACAAATGGCTTTCATTATGAAGCAATACAGGAAAATCTAAAAACCCACCAACAACAACCTCCGAACATCATCTAACACGAGGAACAACTATGCTCAGAGTCCTCTAAGGAATGACACACGTAGGCGTGCTGAGAGTCCTCCAAAGTTTGATCGACAACCCGTTAAGTATGATAATCAGAGGGTTGCTACTGTTGTTGGAAATAGGGAAACTGTTGGTACTCAAGTTATACAGCAAAATGGGATTCATTGTTTTAACTGCTGAGGTTTTGGGCATTTGGCTAGGGAATGCATGAAACCAAAGAGGGTTAAAGATTATGGTTATCATAAGGAAAAGATGCTTCCGTGCAAGAAGATGGAAGCTGGGATCAAGTTATCAGCTGAGGAAGGAGAAATGCTTGACGACACAGACGATGAACTCTTCGACCAAGAACTCGAGGCACATTATTCATACATGGCAAAGATTCATGAGGTCCTTAACGTCACTGAAGATGACAATGGTCCTATCTTTGATACCGAGCCAATTGATAAGGTACAACATGATGATGAGTATAATGTGTTTGGTGATACACATGAGCATAGTGATCTACCAACAACAATTACTGACACATGTACGATGGAAACGGTTGATAGCAATACCACACCCAATTCATCAGACATGTGCAATAATGAGTTTGAGGATGATCAACATGCAAATGAGTATGATGACGAGGAGCGTGTCGCGCTTGCTAATTTAATTGCTAGTTTACAAAAAGATGTCAATGAGAATAGAAAGAGTCAAAAGCAATTAAAGAAGGCAAACGCAGCGCTCACTCAAAACTTTGAAGAAAGCAAAGCCGCTCTTATAAAATCTAGTGAGACCATTGACAGTTATATGACCCAGCTTCTTCAAAGAGACAAAGAGCTTGAGGGGTACAAAAGTCGTTTTATTAACTTTAAAAAGGACGATTTTGAAAATAAATAAAATGAAGCTCTTGCCTTGTTAACTAAAGAAAAACGTCAATTTAATGTTTTATTAAGTGATGAACGTCAAAAAACGTACCTTGCCACAACAAAAGTTATTGAACTTGAACAAAGGCTTTCTATGAATACCACCAATTCTGCTAAAATTCTTGATGAAAAGAAACAAGAGATTGAAAAATTAAAACAATATTTCAAAATAGACAAGGAAAAGATACTGAAAAAGTAACGAAACTCGAAGAACAAGTCGATTTTTGAAAAAAGTTGTTTATAAAACGCATGACTCTATTCAATCCGTAAGAATGATAGCACCTCGGTCATTTTTCAAGGGGCCAGCTAGTTTTGAAAGTCCCAAGTACCTCGAGAAAGCTCAAGCTGCGAACCCCCACTTATATCTTGACGAGTCCGAATAGATCGATCATTATTGCCCAATATTTAGGCTCGATAGTGAAGAGACATCCCTTTGGGATGAGGAGATTAGATCACCGGTCAATAAATATTTTGTGAAACCATATAATTATGCTTATGAAAACAGTCTTTTTGGTCTTTTCACTCCACAAAAACAGAAGTCTCGTGAGGAATTGTTTCTTGAAAGCAAACAACGAAGAATTCAATGGAAGAAATTTTTTGCCACTAAGAAATCAAATGTTTCTAAATATATTAATTATTTGCCTCTTGATGTTTCTAAAATCAAAAGTAGAAAAACACTTGGTATTCTTAAACATCACATTGATAATGTTAAATCAATTGTTGAAAGAGATTGGCAAAAACGTGAAAATGATAAGTGGAAAAACAGAGATTCCTGACGATATAACTGTGCTTGTGAAAGAACTTTTAATACCAAATACGAAGATAATACAAGAAAATGTTCTTGAGTTTGAAAAATTAATTCGGTCTGAAATGTTTGATGATTTGAAATATGTTGAGTCTCTTGAAAAAGAAATTGATGAACTTCAAAATGACAAATATAAGTTTTCAAACGAATATGATCTACTCTTAGAAGAATGTCTCTCCAAAGATATTTTGTGTGTTACTCTTCAATCTTGTGCTGATATCGATGAATACTCTGATGTTACATGCAAATATCTTGATAAGATCAAAGGGTGTGAACAGCTTAAAACTGAGCTTTCGAAACGTAAAGAAAATGTTGATAAAAAGGCTTTTGAGTTACTTCAACACAAAACTGATTTCCTTCAAAAACATTGTCATTCCCTTGAACTTGTTTTGCAAAAAGACATCGAAAGTTTTCCACATGATAATAAATTGCAAGAAAAACTTTCACAAATGTGTCGAGAAATGAATGAAAAGAGTTTGGAAATTAAAGACTTGAAAGCTCAGTTACAAGACAAGGAAATAGCGATAGCAGAGTTGAAGAAACTCGTTTCTAAGATGGGTGGGAAAATTGTGGAACCTAGCGTTAAGAAACCTGTTGTAAGATAACCCAATGCGCACAAAGTGACTAAACCCTATGTCTTGGGAAACCCATTTGTTTTCTCTAATTCTGCATTTGCAAAACCTGGGTTTGCCTCCAAGACGGTTGGGAAGGATAGGTTACCACAGATTACTCCCAAAACACATATTCGATCACAAAGCATTAAGAACACAAATGTGATTAAACCAGGAATGTATAAATTGGCCACTAAACCCACACACAACAAAGAAAGTCAATCATCTCAGACTTCTTGAAACACTAATAGATGTGTTTCTTTTACTACAGGAGTAGTCCCCACTGCTAGTGTTAGCCGACCTCAATTTAAGAGCACTCGAATGAATGAAAAGGTTTGGTAAAATAAAAGTCCAGGGAAGATGAAGGAAGTAGAAGACCACCCTAGGAATTTCAATGTTTCTAAGAATAAAACGTCTGTAATCGCGTGTAATGACGATTTGAATGATTCGACTTTGAATGTTTTGAATGTTAAGTTTGTTTGTGTGAAATGTGGAAAATGTGCCAATGCTAATCATGCTATGTGTGTTTCGGATAATATCAAAGGAGTAGATACTAGAACTAAGAAGCATATTGCGATGCCTATTAGTGCTAGAAAACCCAAACACAAATTAAACCATTCTGGTGCAACCCCCTAAGAAAAGTATTGCATCGGACTCCACCACTTAGAACCCTAGAAGTAGAATCAGGGAATTATTTGAGTCTACTAGCAAGTCTTGGAAATGGTGGTTTACTAATCAATGTCCTCCAAGATATAAATGGATGCCTAAGGTTAGGACATAAAATGTGACAACGAGCGTTAGTGTGCCTTTAAGTGATGAAACTATGGAAACTAATGATTCAGATATCACAACTAACATGGAATCCAATTTAGAAAATGCTCCATCGTGTTCTAATTCTTCTGCAGGTGATCAAAATAATTCTCTTCACACTGGACTCCGGATGCACGAAGCACATGACAGGGAATCTCAAGCTTCTAATTAACTTTGTGGAGAAGTTCCTGGGTACGGTCTGATTCAGAAATGATCAATTTGTACCGATCCTAGGATATGGAGATTTGGTTCAGGGGAATATCACAATCAAAAGGTTTTACTACGTCGAAGGGCTCAATCACAATCTTTTCTCGGTTGGTCAATTCTGTGATGCGGATTTGGAGGTTGCATTCAGAAAGAAGACATGTTTTGTTCGTGATTATGATGGGAATGACTTATTTACCGGTTCACGGGGTACTGATCTCTACACTATTTCACTTCAAGACTCCACTTATTCAACTCCAATTTGTTTCATGGCTAAAGCTTCAACGACTCAAGCTTGGTTATGGCATCAACGATTATCTCATCTCAACTTTGATACCATCAACTTGCTTTCCAAGAAAGTTATTGTGAGAGGCCTTCCAAACTTGAAATTCATCAAAGATCATCTTTGTTCTTCTTGTGAGCTTTGTAAAGCTAAACGGAGTAGTTTCAGGGCAAAGACTACCCCAAGCTCTAAAGGACGGTTAGATCTTATTCATATAAATTTGTGTGGCCCCATGCGTGTTCAAAGCATCAATGGGAAGAAATATGTTATGGTAATTGTCGATGACTATTCAAGGTACACATGGACTCACATCTTGAGGTCTAAGGATGAAACACCCGAAGTTCTCATAAACTTCCTTAAACTGATACAACGTGGTCTTCAAGCTCAAGTAAAAGTGGTACGTACTGAAAGAGGCACGAAATTCCTGAATTCAAGTCTGAAGAATTATTTTGAAGCCGAAGGGATTGAACATGAAACATCTATTGCTCGAACACCTGAACAAAACAGAGTTTTTGAAAGACGAAATCGTACTTTAGTTGAGGCTGCTCGAACATTATTATCCGCTTCAAAACTACCATTATTCTTTTGGGCCGAAGCCGTGTCAACCGCATGTGACACATAAAACCGTTCCTTAATTATCCCAAGACACGAAAAGATACCATATCATATAATTCATGATCGCAAACCTTCACTCAAACACCGTCATGTTTTTGGATGTACGTGCTACATAATTTGAGATGGTGAAAATCTAGACAAGATGAAAGAGAAAGGTGATGCATGCACTCTAGTCGGATATGCAAGTCAGTCTAAGGGATACAGAGTGTACAACAAGAGAACAAAATTGATAGTCGAGACTATTCATGTTCGATTTGATGAATTGTAATAGACGGCACTTGAACAAAACAGTTTATGTCCCGATACACAACGACAAAAGACTTTTGTGCACAACCGCACGGAACTCGACACTCAAGACCACAACAATGAACCGTCAAGTTCAAAGCTGGTTCCTGAACATGTTCCAAGAGCAGATATGACAGTGGACACGAAACTTGAAGAGTTAGAAATGTTATATGGACCAATGTTTGATGAATATTTCACGGGGGAGAAACACGTTGTATCAAAGGCTTCCGCTGTCACTCATGATAAGAATGATGATACCGATCATCGTCAACAAAAGGATACAACTTCATCTACTTCAACACGCGTTGCTGGAGATTTAACTCCTTAGAATATCACTTCAACAAACGATCCTAAAACATCCACAACTACTGTCATTGATCCAGAGAACACAAATCAAGCAAACGATGCATTATTTGACGATGATGATTTTCACAATCCATTCGGTACATCGATACATGAAACTAGAGAGTCTTCTACTCGCCATGTTGATCCGTCAAATATGCATACGTTTTATCAACGACATCCGTCAACACATCATTGGACCCGAGATCACCCTTTGGTTTAAGTAATTGGAAACCCTTCACAGCCTGTTCGTACAAGACGACAACTAGCAACCGATGACGATGTTTGTATGTTCGCACTCGCCGTGAGTACAGCTTAACAGAAAAACATCAAAGAAGCCATAGCTGATCATGCTTGGATTGAGTCAATGACAAATGAACTTCAACAATTTGAAAGACTTAAGGTCTGGGAACTTGTTGACAAACCATACGATGTAACACCGTTAAATCTTCGATGGATATGGAAAAACAAGATGGATGAAGAAAACACGATCATCAAGAACAAAGCTAGTCTAGTGGCTAAGGGGTATGGCCAGAAAGAAGGAATTAATTTTGACGAATCATTTGCACCAGTTTTTCGTATGGAAGCGGTTAGGATTTTCCTTGCTTATGCTGCACATAAGGGATTCACTTTTTATCAAATGGACGTTGATAGGTGTGAAAACACCCATTCTTTTACCAGTTAACTATAATAATAACCAAGCCTAAACGTATAGTTAATGTCGTAAAAGGCGAAATTATGCGTGGTTTGTGTTTTTATTGTGTTTTAGGACAAAAATATGAAAAAGGAAGAAAACACGGGCTTTCACGGGATTTTATTCGAAGAAAAAGACAAAAGACGAAGTCAAAAGATCAAGAGTGCAAAAAGAACGGAAGTCAAAGGCCTATTCTGAAGTTTTATCGAAGAAAAAGTCTAAAGACGAAAGTTTAACGAAGTTGAAGAACCAAGTCTAATAAAAGAAGAAAATTATAAGACGAGTTCATTTCATATCGACAAATCCCGAGACAACGTCGAGAAAGACGAAGAATTTAAAATACGAAAAGACGAGAAAGAAAGAAGGAAGCAACACACTCCTTCCATTTTCCTCCTATAAATAGCTTCCTTATGTCATTAGGAAGGGTGTTAGCTAATTCACCATTAGTTCTCCACTTTATTTTCTAGCACTTTTCATATTGTCATTTCATTATTGTATTTCTTTCAAGTAAGTCTTTAATCTTGTTTTTGAATCTTTAATCCTTAATTTTAATTTCAAGCTTTCATAATCATTCTCATTCTTCTCTTCTTGTTTTTAAAAAATCTATTGTTGATTTGTGTAATCTTGAAGTTATCTTAATCCGTATGCTTATTTGATTAAAGTTTTCATCTTTTTGTTCTTATCATTTTTTATACGATTGTTAGTTTTTAGCTTATTGCAATTTTTGCTTATTTCGTGTTAAGCTTATTTTCTTTTAAGTGTTTTTAAAATTTTAATATTTTTAAAGTTTATTTTATAAATCTTGCTTATTTAGTGTTTTGAAATTTTCTCATTTGTGGCTTATTTAGTTCTTTTTATTGTTGATTTGGTAAAGTTTTGGTAAGTGCTTATTACAAAAGTGCTTATTTGGTTTTGTCTTATTTGCCTCTTGAATCCCATCGTAAGAGTTAAGGGTTTTTCTTGTTCCGATCGAGTTTCGTGATCGCATAAAGCCAAGGGTTTCTACTTGCGATCAGAAACTGCGATCAAAGGTTGTGATCACAAACTGAGATCACACACTACGATCAAGGACCACGATCACTAGATCGAGGGGCTCGATCACTGGATACGATTTGTGCCACGATCTGTGGTTGCGATCAAGGACCATGATCTGTGGTTGCGATCTAGACTAAGATCTATAGTACGATCGCTTGTTGCGATCAAGGACCACGATCCATGGGTGCGATCAGGACTGCGATCCAAGTTACGATCGGAACGCACCTCAGTTTTGTTTTTTATTTCCTGTTTTTATTTTTAATTTCAAATTTATCTTTTCCCGCCGTTTTTACTTAGTGTTATTTCAAACTTGTTTTGTCTTAGTTTTATTTTTAAGTTTTCAAATTTTACTTTTTGTCGAGTTTTAATCTTTCGTCATTTATTTAAAGAAAAGCCTTTATTTTTAGTCTAAATCTTTTCAAGCATTTATTTTTATTTTGTTTTAATTAATTACTCAACGACATTTTCATTTTAAAATAGATAATCAACGACTATTCTTTCTTTCCACCAAAAAAACTGAGTCACACTTTAATCCGTGATCAATTCGATTAGACCAATCCTAAGAACGATTTCAACCTTAATAAATTCAGTTATTAAAATGGCGCCGCTATCGGCTCTTTTCGTAAATATTAACGGTTTTTTGTGAGAGACGCGTTGGATTTTGGGATCCGTTCTCTTGGGAAAGTTATTTTCAAGCATAAAAATTTTCCAAAATCTTAAAAATTATAAAATTTTCAAAAAATCCATAAAAACTAAAAAAGTTAAAAAATAAAAAATATTGTGTTGTATTTTCTTTTTAGTGTATGCGTACTCGATCTTCGTCTTACCCTGCGCCCGAGACACGTAGAGACTTAGATATGGCCGGTGTGCATAATAATAACAACCCACCTCACCCCAATGTGAATAATAACAACCATGACCCTCAACCCGACCTTCGTACGATGGAGGAGCTATGTCAACCAACTATGAATGGACGTGGAGGACCGATTGCGCCGATGCAAATCACGGCTCCCGAATTTTCCTTGAAGCATCACATGATCCAACAAGTTCGAAGTATTTGTCCATTTCGCGGATTACCGGATGATGATGCCAACAAACACCTCGATAAATTCATAACCGTCACCCAAAGCATGAATTTTTCCGGTGTTACCATGGATTTTCTTCGCCTTCACCTATTTCCACACACTTTATCCCACCATGCTGAAAAATGGTTTGATCGTCTTCCTAAGAATTCAGTTCATACATGGGATGAAATGACTCAACGATTTCTGTCATGCTACTTTCCACCATCCATGGTCACTAGTCTTAGGAATCAAATCAGTGGTTTCACTCAAGAACCCGATGAGTCTCTTTTCGATGCTTGGGAACGTTATAATGTCTTGATCGATCGTTGTCCTAACCATAATATGCTCCCCGTCACCTTAATTGATACTTTCTACAATGGTATAACTTTTCATAATCGTGATATGATTAATGCTGCCGCCAATGGTACGTTTATGAAAAGAAGACATGAGGAGTGTAGAGAACTTATAGAGAACATGACCACTCATCACAAAAATTGGGATTCATCCGCATCCTCAAGAAATAATCCGAGAGTCAATGTTTCTTCTACTTCATCAAACCTTGAGATAGCCGAACTCACCCAACTCACCCGCCAACTAGTCGAGATGAACAAAAATTTCTTAACCATGGCTACGAACCAATTTCAACAAGTTAAAGCTGTTGCTCTTTCTTGTGAGACTTACGGCGGTCCTCATTCATACACTGATTGTCCTTCTACTTATGAAAAACCGGAAAACGTGTATGCGGCTAATGGTAACTATTCATTAGAAGGCTATCAAGCCTGACCTCAAGGTGATCGTAACTTGCTAAGTTATCGTTCCAACAACTTTCTTTCACCACCCGGTTTTTCTCCTCAAAACCACAACCCAAACAACTTCAATAGAAGCAATCCAAACCAACCTCGAGTTTCTAATCCATATCCACCACCCGCTCACCAAGCTCCACCCATCACTCATCCCACGACAGTTAATCAAGATGTTGAAACTTTCATGAGGACCCATGGAGAGGTGGTGAAAAACCTTCAAAGCCAAAATATTAACTTGAAAGGTGATATCACTAAACAAGGAATGATATTCGAACCGAGCTTAGGAATGGCATGCAAACTTCTTTAAACAATCAAACGAATGATTTGAGGGATATGATGGCAAGTTTCTTCCAAAGTAATCAACCCTCTACTTCGGGTTCTCTTCCTTCGAATACCGTGACCAATCCTAGGACTAATGTGAGTACAATTACCACAAGAAGTGGGAATACCCATGAGGGACCTTCCATCTCTTCGCCAATAAAGGAGAGACAAGGCCCGAAGGTCATAATGAGTAATCCTATTCCCCCTTCGGTGACTCCTCCCTCACTCGCTTATTGTGACATTCCTCCATTGACAAACCCGTCAATTCCCCCACCTCCTCCTTTCATTTCTACACCTTCCCCTTCGGTTCCTACACCGATTCCTTCCATCGCCACCCCTCCACCTAAGGTTGCTCAAGAAGCGAGTCCTTCTCCTTCTAAACCTTCAGCATCTAGGCCTATTATTCCTTATCCTTCTCGGTTAGACACGGCTAGATTACTGACCAAGGATGATGTAACACCCCCAAATTTACACAATTCAATACAGCGGAAGACTCGTTGGTGTTACGGGATAGCACATTACTCACATCATAGACAACGCTTAAAAATCGCGTCGTTTAGTAATAAAACATTTCCATTCATAAATATCAAATTTACATAGGTCCCAAGTCATATTCATTTCATACAATTTTACAAAAGATTTGAATGGAAATTATTGTTTAAGTACGGGCCATGAATTCTTGTCGTCTTCCCGAGAATTACCTTCAAGTACCTGAGACAAAACATGTTAAAAGAAAAGGTCAGCGATAACGCCGAGTGAATTCATAGAGTTTAATGAAATCTATCAATATAACATCGGTATGAAATTATTACCGAAAATAATTTTGTACAAATCATTGTAATAGGCCATAAAATTGACAAAGTCATTTTTATACAAATCCTTATCGAAAATCATAATATAGGCATTTGCCTTAAAAATCATTATACGAGCCAATGTCGTAAAAACATCATACAATACGTTTTATGACGTTGTATGGAGTTAAATAAAAACCGTTATATGATTATGGTTATGAAAAACCAAAACACGAACATAATATCAATAGTAAGACCCCGTATTGCTAGTCAGGCAATATATCGTAATTTAATGCTTAAAGTAGTATTTCGTTAATTGGATTATTATAAGCCGCATGACATTGTTACCTTACTATCACAACAACGGGTAGCTAACCCGATACTAAATTTGCCCATCTAAGTTAGCGTGTCGTCACAATAATCACGCTATGGAAATCTTCTCATACATAAATTCGCTTACCAATAAATATGGCACGACGAGGATCAACCGTCAAGGCGCGAACTGGGGTGATCGTCCCCAAATAGTACTATTATATGCATAAGCGTCTACCAAATCCCGGTAGTTCACAATTCATGATAATGGGACTTTTAGTGACATAACCTAACTTTAATAATCCATTTCATTTCATCTATCGGGTCATTTAATCATTCATCGGGTCATACAATCATTCGGGTCCAAATCAATAAACAAACAATCGGGACAACTAGTGTCCTATTTCATAAAAACTAACATGTTATCAACCTCGCGGGTTTATAAAACATTTCTTAAAAACATTAAAAGAGTGCGAGGCTATGAACTCACGTTGATGTGGGAAGGCGGTTATCGGCGATTCGGATGTACGGTACGTGCTTCAATCACGGAAACCTAGACAAATAATACTCGTCTTAGACTCTTGTCCAATGACTTTATAAAAATAACAATTATGTATACATATGATGATTATATATATATGATGATCAAGTGGGGTTACATATTCTCTTTTACTCATTTTAGTGTTTATGTTTTGGTAACTTCTTACTAGTTTACAAGTTTTACCTATTTACGTGTTTTAGGTCCAATAAGCCTATTATAAGTTCATTAACTTATATTAATCCATTTCATACTTGTATTATCAGTATTTATACTTTACATGTTGGGCCTAAATGGGTTAAGCCCAATAAATAAGTTTATAAGTGTTTTAGCCCACTTTGTTGTATTATTAGTCCAATAACGTTAACTTAGCCCGTTAATGTCCGTATGTTATATAGTTCGGGTTTTATCGGTTTTTACTTGTTATATATGCTTATATATCAGTATATGAGTTTATAAAAGTTCACATTAGACGGGTCCAACCGTCTAAGTTTTATTTAACAAAAACGTTAATTTTACGGTAATAGCCGAAAAAGTCGTAAAAATCATGTTTATAGTTTTATAACTTATAAAACTTAACAAACTACCATTTTATAAAATGTCCATTTATTTATCCTTATACATACTTATATAAATGTATTATATGAGTTAGTGGGTTTTTATTCACATTTTATACTATTTTTATTTGAGTGCTTATATAATACTATTATACTTTAATTTCCCAAAATCTGATTTTTATATTCATGTTCACCAAAACTGCCATATTTAGAGTTCTATATGGAGATAGAACATCAAATTTTAAAGACATAAACTACATGATATGTACTCCATTAAACTTGTTTTGATCATATCTCACTCATCCTAATGATTCCATTGCATGGCCGACTCTCACATGTGTACAAGACTCATAGCTTACTGTATATCCATTTATCTATGCCATTTTATCAGTTCATCACATGGTTCTTTATTGTTTTATACAGCCAACAATTTAAACAAGATTTTGGCCTTGTTTCTTATAGTTTTTCATCTTTTTAACCATGTTTATCAACACCAAATCCCCACACAACATTTTTTATCATCATATATTCATCATATACATATACAATAAAAAAGAAAATACATGATTACATAATAAAATAACAAGAGGATGGGAAGAACAATCTCTATACCACCAAAGTGATGAAAAGATGGGGTTGATGATGAACAAGACTTAGTTTTGGGTAACCAATCTTATGAGATATCAACATCACTTCTAGGATCACCAAGTATTTGTAGATTACTCCAAAAATCAGCCCTTGTTATTCATGAAAACTCCTTGAGAAATCAGCCCCAAACTCCCTTGAAAACTCCTTTTTACATGTTTAGATCACCTCCAATCTTTATAACTTCAATGGGTTTTCATCATAGGTAAATTATACATATGATTTATGATTGAATCAAGATCAAATGGAGGTTGTTTTGGGTGAATATGGGACGAAAATAAGAGAGAGAGATGAGAGAAATTAGTGGTTTTGCATGTATGTTTTTGTGAGGAAATGGTTTAGCAAAGTGGTGTAGGGAAAATATATACAGGTGTTAAGCTTCCTTGTGAAGCTTTTGACACATCATTGATGTGGTGGACCTTCCTTAGCCTTCCCATATTAGTGGAGTGGGGCAAAACTTGTTTTGTCTCATCCCACTAATTTACGGGTATTTCTCGATTCTAGTTTCCTCGATTTGCGTACCCTCGGGTCATTTTACGAAAAACGTTTTTATTAATTATGAATCAACGGCACAAAACGAATCTAATAAAAGTTGTTTCATCAAAAACGGAGTTCAAAAACGTAAATACGTAATCCTAAGGTTTCCGGTTTAATCGTAAAGGACGTTAAATTAAAATCGTAAGTCCTAATCTCTTCTCGTAAATTTGTGAGTTTATGAACCAACACAAATTTAAAACTCCAAAATAATATTCACGGATAAATTTATTTCCTGAAATGTCGGACTGTCACCAAAACGGTGTATGTAAACGTAAGCACGTAACGTAGAATCCTCCGGTTTAGACGTAGTCGATGCTACTTTAAGACGTAAATCTAAATTTCTTCCCAAGAATAAGTGAGTTCATAATATAACATTAAAATAATGTTTTTAAATAATACTTGAGAATAAAATATCAACCATAAATTGACGAATTGTCACAGCATTTACCCCTAAACAGGATCTTTGTCCTCAAAGATCATCTTATCTTACTACTCGCTTATTATAGAGTTTAAGCCATGTGGGTATTTCCTCCACATTCGGTCATTTCTCACAAGTGTAATCCATTACAATGCGCGAGTTTCATCAAACATAACTACGGGAATAAGATCAGGCTTAATGTTGACTTACTTTCTCTATCCATGATGTTCACGGGTTTTTGATGAATGCAACTTTTCTTCGATCTAAACTTCATCAAGAAGAATTCAGATTTTCACGAAACATAATTCACGCATCACTTGAAGTCCTAGGGTAGATCCAGCTTATATGCCTTTCAAACCAATCTTTTACATCATCTCAATGGTCCCATACAACGGGGACTTATATCCCATGATCTTTCAGATCATTAATTCATTTTTCCATGGTTAATGTTTTTGGCATAACTTTGCTACCCATCTGGCACTTCAAGATCTACATTTCATATTCACATAACCTCCTGCCCACTACCGGCAGTCAATAATCAGATCCTAATTTCAACAATCATTTCAGGTCTCACGGGTCGAGTATTTTGTAAGGTTAGGTTCGCCACCATAGGAAACCTTAAACCTAAAGGACATGTCCAACTCACAATGGGTGTATGTCGGGTGTCTTCATCCCAACTCCTGCTTACAGATGCTCTAATATATATCCTCACAAGATTCGATCTCGATCCTAATACGATAGTTTTCAATGATAATCTCTCCAAAGGGAAACGATTTTACAGTTTATTACCAAAGGTCAATCATTCAAGCATAAAACAACACTTATAGTATTTTGTATCGTTACTTTACCTCGTACCTTCGATTGGGGTGGTACATAGTACTCTCATCAAGATTCGTTCTCAATGACTTCTGAGAAAATCTCTAGAAATTCGATGCGGAGCGAGGATCTTGATAGAGATAATTGATACGGCACACTATGTTTACACAACTCCTTTAAATACAAAGAGTCAATTTCTTCATCAAGAATTTATCATTAACAGGAATGATATTAGCAGATTTGGTCAGTCTGTCGACGATGACCCAAATCAAATCAAATTCAGATGATGACCTTTGCAATAGCTAGACGTTTACTAATGTATGAGGCGATATCTGCCTTCATAATTTTTCCATCAGTACAACTTCTTTTGATAATGATACATTAAATCAGAATTGACAGGAATAGAATACTTATACTTACAAGATTCCAATATAACTATATCTCACAATCCTCCATATTTAGATAATCACAAGTGGCCTTTTATACATTTAACGCTATTGGCTTCTCAATTCTAATGGTTCACATTAGCCGCGAACCCCTTTTAGTATCTATATTATCCTTTTTATAAGCATCGACTATATTTTAAGTTACTCGGTAGTTTATTTTCATAGTCATTACTAAGGAACACATTCTAATTGATTCTTTATCCTTTTTACATAATGCGTCAATATTTATATTCATTTTTCCTGATGAAATAATTATCATGTCCACAATTTACTCAGAAATTCTTTCTTTATATTTTCTAAGTTTTAGTTTCGTCTCGACTATCATTTTTTTTATCAGTTTTGCTTAATCTGACGTTTTAAAGCGTCGATAATTATTACACGTAAATTAACAATAAATATTAAGTTTTTATGAAACGTAAACGTTAAAAGTTTAAATTTCTTAGTTTGTCCAATTATATAAAAATGTTCAAAAGAATAAATTTGAATTTAATTAACAAGATTTTTGTTGATTTATCCAAAATATTTAATAAGATCCGTAATTGTTCGAAAAATCTTTGTTTATACTTTGGTCACAATTTTCTTATTTGATAAGCAAAAATTGTCGTTTTAAATTTCAGGTCATGATTTCCTCAATCCCTCTTATGTTGTCTTGAGGCATAGACAAACATTTACCCCTAAACAGGAGTTTAGTTAAATGATTTGTGTATAAGAGAATAATCCTTTAAAAATCCTTTGTTAAGACATTTGTCAAAACATATTTCCATTTTCTTTTTGGTAAAACCCAAAGTCTCAAATGGCTCAAATTTTTAAAGAGTCAATATAGATTCCATTATTTATTAATCACACTGTCAAATAATGTAAAGGATTTAGTCTTTAATCACATGTTAAATATTTAAGGTACAGGTTTTTATTGTTCGGCCAATTTAGGGCAGTCTATAACTAATTATTAACTCATTCTTATTCTTATAAATAAACAAATAAATGTTCCTTAATGATCACGAGCATGAATTTATCAAATTACAACCTACACACGTGATTCACCAAATTTATGAATGCTACATGTGTATTAGTCAATCCAAACGTCATCACGTGAAACTCATAATGTTCATTACAAGTACCGGATGTAGTGATTGGAATAGATAATCTTCTTCGCGGACGCGAAGTTGATAAGAACCATGCCGTGGATCAAATCTTTAGAACATACGCTAGAACCTTGTAAATGATCGAACAAATCTTCCATTTCGAGTTATGGATATCGTTTTCGATTGTCAGTTTACCTAGTTCACAGTAATCTATAAATATAAGGAATGATAACACCATAGCTCTTCATGATGACGAGCTTGGTAGGATAAAAGCTTTCTTCGACAACTCTCTCAGTTGTACGTTAATTCCTTTAATTTAGATGGTGCGGACGTACAGTGCACAAGCCACAGGTGCAGCACCGGAAGTATAATCAATACCAGTTTCAACTTGCCTAAATGGCAAAAGTCTAGGTAATTTACCAACAAATACCTTCTAAAATTTCAGATAATAGACACATCTTTTAATAAATTCATATTAAGTTCTTTCTAGATTATAATATCTATGACTAGTTCACAACCATTCATGGTATAGTTTCAAGTCTAAATGCAGGATGTGGTCATCCGTCAAGAATTATTTATATCACTTTTGATTATCAACATCTTATCATTTAGGGGAATTCTACTTGAGTTCCCATCAATTAAGACAATGTCGTCATGTCATAATCAATCAATCCATTCTACTGGCACTATCAACTTTCCAGTTTCATTACCGTTGATAAGATGTGAACTTCTCAAAAGACCAATAATAACTCATAATCCTTCACAAATTCAGGGATATATGGAGACACAACTACTATTAAAAGAGTAAGGTCAACGCATAATCTACGCGAGAGAATTTCAAATCAGATATAGACGAAAACATTTAACGAATGTGTATATATCCCATGTTTTCATAATTTGAGTACGCATTCGAAAGCTCCTCGAATCGTTACCCAGGTCATTCAAATGAAATCTAATCAAAAGAAATGATAGGAACGTCGATACATCCAGTCGGGTATCAACACTCGGTAATCAAATACTTTTCCTAAGAATCTCACTACGGGAGAATTGGACAAGAAAGAATTGTCAATTGTCAAATAAGACAATTTGCACAGATGAGTAAATTCGACTCAGAAGAATAAATGGTACGTGTACATATGTAGGTGTCCCTATCAATATGTCCCTATTTTTCACTTCTTGCAGATCCCATAAATTCTAATCTTTCACAATCTTCAAAGAAAATTTAGTGTTTATTAATCAGTTTTATGGTGACTACTAATCAGCCTTGCATGGTCCATTCCAAATTGTATGTTGGCGCGCAACTATATACAATTTCAAGATTAACGTTGCAATACTCAGTTCGTCAAAATTTTATCATCATGTTTATAATAAAAACATTTTCATGCTTAATTCTTAAATAAGAATAAAAAATAAATTTACAAAGATTTTCTTTGTTATGAAAACAATTAAGTTTTCCAAGATGTTTCATAAACAACTTCATTTCGATAACAATCACTTATAAATCTTACTTTGAATAATCCTTATAGTGATGAAAATTCAATTTTTCTCAAGGGATACCGTTTTATCTTATAAAAACAATGTGTGATCTGCAAAAGAGTGATGAAGAGTTGTTCACCAAGAACTAACTACAATATGATAGGAAATGAGCTTTAGCCAATTAATTATGAGGTTCATGACCTCGATGGCACTCAGGAATACAAAGAGAATAATCCACAACGTAACTCAAATCGAGATGAGTACTTGTTCAATGGTTGCATCACTAATGCGATCATTAGAAAGAAGCAATAAAAGATAGATAACATCGATACATGTAGAATTTAGCAATCAAAGGTAGTCTTTTCATTAATCACAAGCAAGTCAAAATTGTACCGTAACACATTATGTGTCACTATGTCATACAATTCCAAGAACTCATCCTACCAACTGATGTCACAGTTAAGTTAGGGATTATTTTTAAAAGATACCATAATGAATACTAATCTACAAGAGTCATGGGGGTTCCACCTGTCCAAGAAGATCCATCGGTCCCAATTCAGAAGAAGATGTCTTCAATTTATTTCTTGGACACTGGGCATCCTCGTTAGTGGACAATGGCCTAGGAACAACCCTTAACACGAACCAACAAACATTTAAAACCTTATAATTCAATCACAGAACTTAACGACTTCTATTAACAATCTCATATTCCATACGGGTTAAATTTTACTTTATTCAAGTTTCAATCAACTTATACTTAATGCGATATCCTACCTCATTCTCCAATACTTCAACTTTATTCTTAGGCCTTAAAAGGGCAATAAAAGCTCGATATCAACAACGCTTAATTTCCAATCCTATAGCTCTTACAATAGTTATCAAATGAGTCACTAGCATGAGATGACTCACACATTCAATTAGACTTCTCGGAAAGGTACTAGTGGCATGAGGCTTTTGGGTAATGGTTCCAATGACAGCCTCAAGTGCAACATTCACCCTTTTGATTTCAATTTAAGAATTGGATGACAACAAATCATATGACATCTTTCTAGGTGGTAACGTTTTGTCAAACTCCACTCTATAAGGAAAGATCGTCATGACATCGATATCAGATTTAATCTCGCCAATTCTTTTTCAATATCACAATCAACTAATATCAACATTTCTACGAATATCAACCATTGTGTTGGGATCATAAATATCCACAACTTGGTTTAGATCTAGAATAGCTAGAATTCCTACGAAAGTAGCTTCGATTAATTTACTAGGGGATTTAGGGTTCCTTGTGACAATCTACGTCGTATAAATACCTTGTATAAATATCAAAATAACCATCAAACAATCATGTAATAAAATTACATCATATATATATAATACAAGTTATATATATATATATATTAAAATAACACTTCTCAGTCTGGCCTTGTCGGTAACTCGGGAAGTCTTCGGCACCGTTATAGTCAAAAGATTTTTAGACATTTTTAGAAAAATGTTTGTAGTTGAAAGATTTTGAAATGTTTTATTCAAAACCTTAATTTTTAAAAAATCTTTCGTTCTCTATAACGAGAGCTCTGGTACCAAACTCTAACACCCCCAAATTTACACAATTCAATACAGCGGAAGACTCGTTGGTGTTACGGGATAGCACATTACTCACATCATAGACAACGCTTAAAAATCACGTCGTTTAGTAATAAAACATTTCCATTCATAAATATCAAATTTACATAGGTCCCAAGTCATATTCATTTCATACAATTTTACAAAAGATTTGAATGGAAATTATTGTTTAAGTGCGGGCCATGAATTCTTGTCGTCTTCCCGAGAATTACCTTCAAGTACCTGAGACAAAACATGTTAAAAGAAAAGGTCAGCGATAACGCCGAGTGAATTCATAGAGTTTAATGAAATCTATCAATATATCGGTATGAAATTATTACCGAGAATCATTTTGTACAAATCATTGTAATAGGCCATAAAATAGCCAAAGTCATTTTTATACAAATCCTTATCGAAAATCATAATATAGGCATTTGCCTTGAAAATCATTATACGAGCCAATGTCGTAAAAATATCATACAATACGTTTTATAACGTTGTATGGAGTTAAATAAAAACTGTTATATGATTATGGTTATGAAAAACCAAAACACGAACATAATATAAATAGTAAGACCCCGTATTGCTAGTCAGGCAATATATCGTAATTTAATGCTTAAAGCAGTATTTCGTTAATTGGATTATTATAAGCCGCATGACATTGTTACCTTACTATCACAACAACGGGTAGCTAACCCGATACTAAATTTGCCCATCTAAGTTAGCGTGTCGTCACAATAATCACGCTATGGAAATCTTCTCATACATAAATTCGCTTACCAATCAATGTGGCACGACGGGGATAAACCGTCAAGGCGCGAACTGGGGTGATCGTCCCCAAATAGTACTATTATATGCATAAGCGTCTACCAAATCCCGGTAGTTCACAATTCATGCTAATGGGACTTTTAGTGACATAACCTAACTTTAATAATCCATCTCATTTCATCTATCGGTTCATTTAATCATTCATCGGGTCATACAATCATTCGGGTCCAAATCAATAAACAAACAATCGGGACAACTTGTGTCCTATTTTATAAAACTAACATGTTATCTCCCTCGCGGGTTTATAAAACATTTCTTAAAAGCAATTAAAAGAGTGCGAGGCTATGAACTCACGTTGATGTGGGAAGGCGGTTATCGGCGATTCGGATGTACGGTACGTGCTTCAATCACGGAAACCTAGACAAATAATACTCGTCTTAGACTCTTGTCCAATGACTTTATAAAAATAACAATTATGTATACATATGATGATTATATATATATGATGATCAAGTGGGTTTACATATTCTCTTTTACTCATTTTAGTGTTTATGTTTTGGTAACTTCTTACTAGTTTACTAGTTTTACCTATTTACGTGTTTTAGGTCCAATAACCCTATTATAAGTTCATTAACTTGTATTAATCCATTTCATACTTTTATTATCAGTATTTATACTTTAAAATGTTAGGCCTAAATGGGTTAAGCCCAATAAATAAGTTTATAAGTGTTTTAGCCCATTTTGTTGTATTATTAGTCCAATAACGTTAACTTAGCCCGTTAATGTCCGTATGTTATATAGTTCGGGTTTTATCGGTTTTTACTTGTTATATATGCTTATATATCAGTATATGAGTTTATAAAAGTTTACATTAGACGGGTCCAACCGTCTAAGTTTTATTTAACAAAAACGTTAATTTTACGGTAATAGCCGAAAAAGTCGTAAAAATCATGTTTATAGTTTTATAACTTATAAAACTTATCAAACTACCATTTTTATAAAATATCCATTTATTTATCCTTATAAATATTTATATAAATGTATTATATGAGTTGGTGGGTTTTAATTCACATTTTATACTATTTTTATTTGAGTGCTTATATAATACTATTATACTTTAATTTCCCAAAATCTGATTTTTATTTTCATGTTCACCAAAACTGCCATATCTAGAGTTCTATATGGATATAGAAGCTCAAATTTTTATGACATAAACTAAATGATATGTGCTCCATTTAACTCTTCTATAGCTACTGTTGAATCAGCCTCTAAGTATTTTCTAAAATCGTCCAAAACAGTGAACTCAGATTTGTATTTTAAACTTGTTTTGATCATATCTCACTCATCCTAATGATTCCATTGCATGGCCAACTCTCACATGTGTACAAGACTCATAGCTTACTGTATATCTATTAATCTATGCCATTTTATCAGTTCATCACATGGTTCTTTACTGTTTTATACAACCAACAGTTTAAACAAGATTTTGGCCTTGTTTCTTATAGTTTTTCATCTTTTTAACCATGTTTATCAACACCAAATCCCCACACAACATTTTTTATCATCATATATTCATCATATACATATACAATAAAAAAGAAAATACATGATTACATAATAAAATAACAAGAGGATGGGAAGAACAATCTCTATACCACCAAAGTGATGAAAAGATGGGGTTGATGATGAACAAGACTTGGTTTTGGTTAACCAATCTTATGAGATATCAACATCACTTCTAGGATCACCAAGTATTTGTAGATTCCTCCAAAAATCAGCCCTTGTTATTCATGAAAACTCCTTGAGAAATTAGCCCCAAACTCCCTTGAAAACTCCTTTTTACATGTTTAGATCACCTCCAATCTTTATAACTTCAATGGGTTTTCATCATATGTAAATTATACATATGATTTATGATTGAATCAAGATCAAATGGAGGTTGTTTTGGGTGAATATGGGACGAAAATAAGAGAGAGAGATGAGAGAAATTAGTGGTTTTGCATGTATGTTTTTGTGAGGAAATGGTTTAGCAAAGTGGTTTAGGGAAAATATATACAAGTGTTAAGCTTCCTTGTGAAGCTTTTGACACATCATTGATGTGGTGGAGCTTCCTTAGCCTTCCCATATTAGTGGGGTGGGGCAAAACTTGTTTTGTCTCATCCCACTAATTTACGGGTATTTCTCGATTCTAGTTTCCTTGATTTGCGTACCCTCGGGTCGTTTTACGAAAAACGTTTTTATAAATTATGAATCAACGGCACAAAACGAATCTAATAAAAATTGTTTCATCAAAAACGGAGTTCAAAAACGTAAATACGTAATCCTAAGGTTTCCGGTTTAATCGTAAAGGACGTTAAATTAAAATCGTAAGTCCTAATCTCTTCTCGTAAATTTGTGAGTTTATGAACCAACACAAATTTAAAATTCCAAAATAATATTCACGGATAAATTTAATTCCTGAAATGTCGGACTGTCACCAAAACGGTGTATGTAAACGTAAGCACGTAACGTAGAATCCTCCGGTTTAGACGTAGTCGATGCTACTATAAGACGTAAATCCAAATTTCTTCCCAAGAATAAGTGAGTTCATAATATAACATTAAAATAATGTTTTTAAATAATACTTGAGAATAAAATATCAACCATAAATTGACGAATTGTCACAGATGATATTCAAGTGTCAAACTTTTTGAAAAAGATTTATGGAGTAAACATCACCATTAGCCTTGTTGAAGCTCTTGCCCAAATGCCAAAATTTGTTAAGATGTTTAAAGATTTGCTTAATAATAAGGAAAAAATGGCAGAGTTTGTCAACACTCGATTAAATGAGAATTGTTCTGCAGTCCTTCTATAAGAACTTCCGGAAAAACTTGGAGATCCCGGTCGTTTTGTGTTACCTTGTACTTTTCCAAAACTGAAGAATTTACTGCCTTAGCCGTTCTCGGGGCAAATATCAATTTAATGCCATTAAGTGTTTGGAAAAGTTATCATTACCCGATCTTACACCAACAAAGATGACTCTTGAGCTAGCAAATCGAACTCTCGCTTACCCCGTTGGTATTTCCGAATATGTGTTTGTTAAAGTTGGTACCTTCACTTTTTCCGGTCGATTTTGTTGTTGTTGATTATGAAATAGACCCTCGTATTCCGTTAATACTTGGATGGCCATTCTTGAGAACCGGAAAAGCTTTAGTCGATGTTGCCGAAGGTGAACTAATCTTAAGGGTCGGGAATGATCAACAAAATTTTAAGATGGAGAAGATTACAAACAAATCCAATGGAATAGAATCGGTGAAAATGATTGATGTGCTTCAAGACGAGTTTGTCACAACTCCATTGGAAACTACAAAGCTTGATGTCAATGATTTTACCGTTTACAACAATCCTCTTTTCGAGCCTATCTATGATAATCCACTTTTTCAAGAATATGTGGAAGATTCTGAAGATCCTCCTCCCAATTTGGATGCCCCACCAATATATGATGCTCCACCAATCTATGATGTTGATTCTAGTTCCGATGTGTGTTGGGAATAAGTTATAGCCAGTCTACTTGAGCGCTGACAAGAGTTAATCAAGCGTTGATAGGAAGAAAACAAACGCTGACAGATCTAGCGTTGACAAGACAAAGTCAAGCGTTGATACATTGAAGACAAGCACTGATGGAAGGATATACTCTACGCGTTTATTATGTTCTAGATTACTTCTAGTAAAGATAGGAACAACAATGTATTTTCTATATTTATCTTTACTTAGAATAGTTGATACGTAGATTATTGTACAAGGCTTCTTATGTCTATAAAAGAATACCTTTAGGTTAATGTTCAATACAAGTTTTCATACGTTAACACTTTCATTGTAAGCAAGTTTGATATCATTAATCAAAGTGAAAGTTTGTTTACATCCTGTGTGTTCTTGTTTAAGTGTTAATTCCGCATAACACTTAGATTGTCATATACATATACAAAGGTTTCTCTAAGTGTATTACTTGATCTAATCTCGTATACATAAAGCTAAATCGATCTAAGTTTGGGATCAACAAGTGGTATCAGAGCTTGTTGAGGAACTTTTGATCATAAAGAACACAAGAACCCTAAAATCACCAAAACCCTAATTTTCTCAAAACCTTAAACAACATCATGTCAAATCCAGAAATAACCTCTTCTGTTGATCCCAAACTTAGATCGATTTAGCTTTATGTATACGAGATTAGATCAAGTAATACACTTACAGAAACCTTTGTATATGTTTATGACAATCTAAGTGTTATGCGGAATTAACACTTAAACAAGAACACAATGATATAAACAAACTTTCACTTTGATTAATGATATCAAACGTGCTTACAATGAAAGTAGTTTACGAATGAAAAACTTATATAGAACATTAACCAAATGTTTTTTTTATAGAGATAAGAAGCCTTGTACAATAATCTACGCTATTCTAGGTAAAGATAAATATAGAAAATACATTGTTGTTCCTATCTTTACTAGAAGTAATCTAGAATACAATAAACGCGTAGAGTATATCTTCCCATCAGTGCTTGTCTTCAATGTATCAACGCTTGACTTTATCTTGTCAACGCTTGAGCTGTCAGCGTTTGTTTTGCTCCTATCAACGCTTGTTTTACTCTTGTCAGCGCTCAAGTAGATTGGCTATAATTTATTCCCAACAATCCTCCCCTAAACTTGAAAATATCCACTCTAATGATCAAGTTTCTGAATAAACATTAGGAACTAGGAGGAATCTTACAAACCTTCTCATATTGGTAATAAATAAATCTGATCAAGTCTTTTGCCACATCACTTGAATAATCAATTTCTAGCTGAGTGTTCTTCATCTTCTCCAAGATATCCTTGAATATGAAATACTGACCATCCATAAGTAGATACTCAGCAAACATTGTAGCACTCAAATAATAAACACCAGCAGCTGAATACAATCTCCATTGAAGACCCCTGAGGTCATCTTCAAGATCCTTCCAAATAGCAGGATCCTCATCTTTTGGTCCACACATTCTCTTGAATGTGGACCACAGTTTTATTCCATTAGCTGAAGTTGGTGCTTCAGCCTCATACTTGGCCTCTAATAACCTCCATAGGTCTACCAAGTCTTCTCTGTCAAAACTTGCAAACAAAGATATAAGGGTGGTAAAAGTGTGAACCTCTTTGCCATACCTGCCAATCTTCCAAAATCCACATTCATGTTCTTCATAGCTCACAATTGGATTTCCGGAATCTAGTGGTAACACTTGTACCATATCTGAAGCTTCTAATGGTGAGAGCTTGAGGCTCTTTCCTATGACAGCTTCACTTGGATATAATGGATCCATATCTTTGGGAAACTCAAGAGGAACTCCCTTTTTCACTGGTCTAGGAACAAACATTGCCTTCTTGAGCTCAATTTCCTCTGCAAGTTCTTCTTTTCTTTCATCAGAAAGAAGTCTGAGAGTGTTTTATTCCTGCACTCTATACCAAATGGGATAAGCTTTACATTCCAACTCATCAAATGTCAATGCCCTCAATTTCTGATAAGGCCATCCTACTCCATGACATCTGAGCAACATGCAGTATAACTCCCTTCTATCCCTTTTCAACTCTGAGAGAATATTGCTTGCCTTGTGTTTTAAAATAACCTGGCAATCTTTTTGTACTCTGCGGAGAATCCCCAAACCCCATATCTGATCTGAAATGGTCAAGTGTGGATTCTCCATACATCTTTCTTCCCAAGCATGATACATTTGAACCACCTCTGGCATATCAAAGTCAACCTACAATTTCAACTCTCTCAATTTCTCCTTGGCCAACTCATCTCCATATTCAAGTCTTTCTGGCTGTTCTATGATCATAATAATTGAGTCTGAGCTAGCTTCATCACTTCCTTCTTGCTCTACTGAAGTGACAACAAATGGTGACTCTCTCACCTCCTTCTTGTCTTGTTCCATAATTTGTGCAGCCAACTTTCTATCAAACTCAGTTTGAGCTGCATTCTTTAGAACAACCTCATCCACCATAATGCCCTTACCCTTATCTAATGGATCAATTGTTGGTAAGGTAGATGGTGATACCTGTGAAGAAACTTCCTTGATGATGGATGATGACTGGGATACATCACCCTCATTTGCAGGTCTGTCAACGCCCAATTTTGCTGTGTCAGCGCCCAAAATACTCATGTCAGTGTTCAACTTCTCCTTGTCAACGCCCAAAGTTCCTGCCTCAGCGCCTTTTGCAATTTCCTCCAACATGGCTGTAAATGATAAATTTAAGTTTGTAGGAGAGACTAAGGACGTATCAAAACCTGTCCGTTTCTTCAAACTTGTTAGGGCCTCAGCAACATCCAAAGATTGACCATCATGGCTGCCCTTATCACTCACATTTATTTAATCTTCCTCCCCTTTGGAAGATTCCTCCATCCCTCTCCTTGCACTAGCAGTCTCCAAAATAACAATCCTCTCCCTCAATTGCTTGAGTTCAAGGCCTTGTGAGCTGACAACTTGTACCAAGTCTACATTTTGCTTTTGCAAGCTCATGCAGATTGCCGTCAATTCCATTAGGGTCATTGGTTCCAATCTGCCCTCTTCTAAAATGGGTATTTGACCTCCCAAGTCAGATTCATTGGGCATGGATGAGGACTTAATGATGGTGGGACTGGCTTGGCCAGCATCTAAGCCAGAACCAATAGTCCCAACCTCATCCATAGCACCAACCACACTTGTGGTGGTGGTTCTCTCTGCTACATGGCTAGGACCACCAGAGGATAACACTCCAGTAGTCCTTTGGCGTTTAATCAACTTATATTCAGGGGGTGTAGAAGATGATGTGGATTGGGTGGATGTGGGTTGGTTAAGGGGTGTTTGGGTCTGTGAAGGTTGTGTGTCAACGTTTGAAATAGGCACATCAACATTTAACGTGTCAGCGTCGAAGGGTTCTTGGTCAATTTGCATATGTTGGGGTGAAGGTAATGGTTCAGGTATTGGGTCAATTTGGGGTTGGGGGTCTGGTTGGGGTTGAGCTGCTGCAATGACAGCAAGCATAGCTTGGGTTAAAGGTAGGTCACGATGTGGGGGTGAGTTCATCTTCATAAAAATTGCTTTCTTTTGCACAGGGATCTCATAAAAATCATTATGATCCCTTGTGCAGTATCCTTGAACATCATGCCCTCAAAAATCATTTTAGAATAATTAAATTTTTGCCCAGTTGCAATACACACATTAGCACTTGCAATAGATCTATTGATCTCATTGTGTGCAGTGCACTTGGGACTCAAACATTGAAGGAGGACATGTATGAGGTACTTCCAGGCTGGGGGAAACTCCTGTTTATGATATTTATTTAAAGTTCCTTCATCAGGAAAAGGATAACCCAAAGCCCTTAGTCCTTGTTCTATTTCACTAATGGGAAGGGTGGTTATACCATCAGCATCATCAAGATGCAAGGCTTGGCGTACCAAAGCCTCAGTAACCACCCAAGGTCTCCCATGAACAATAGAAGTTAATGTAGTCACTCTATTAACTGTTGAAGAACTGACATTGTTCCAAAACTGTTTAATATGTGTGTTAGGAATGAGTGGTGCTTGAGAAAGAGTATACCTAAAAGGAGATGCGTTCAAATACGCCACCATTTGTGTGTATTGAGGAAACAGAGTATCATCAGCTTCAAGATACGCGATCATGTTGTGTTGGCTTCTGAACCCCAATTCCAATTCTGATGGTTTAAACTTTGGTGCCATTGTTGAAAGCTGTTTAAAGTGAGTGATGAAGATGAAGTTGATAAGAGAAAATTGTGTTAGACAAGAATTATAGGTATCCTGTTTAAAAATAGGAGCCAAATTTATAGGAGAAGAAAATGCATGTGATTGGCCCAAAAAGAGGCAAGTATTTTCAAAATACAATCATGAAAATATTGAAAAAGAATAATTTTATCTCATGCATTAAATGAAGTTTATCAGCTCCCAAAATTACGGCCTAAAAATATGTCAAAAAGTAACAACTAGGTAGGACCCATTGAGTGTCAACGGTCAAAAATAACCTATCAACGCTCAACGACTATATTCTTGTCAACGTTTGCCTATAGCCATGTCAGCGTCTAAATTGGTCACAACAACGCTTGGAAAAATACTTGTCAGCGTCCAAAAATAAAAATGTTTAAAAATGAAAAATGACCTTAACAAAGTAATTTATCCTAGAGAAGATAAACAAAAAGCTGATAATTATTATAGGGCGGCAAGCACTGTCCAGTTATGCACACTTGCTTATGCAAGATAGACATAACAGTCCTCTAGTGTCCCTTGCTAACCAAAACTCTTAACAACTAAGTTACCTTATAAAATTCCTTGTTACTCCCAGGTAAATCCCATAACAAAATTATTCCTGAGTCTCCCAACAGACCACAACCAATTCTAGGCCAAAAATGTCTTGGCAGCATGCATAGTATATCAACTTTGCATGCTACAGTGCCTCATGATTTAGTAAAACTAACTCATACTCACCTGTGGACACAATCTAGAATTGTGATAAGAGTATCATATGGATACCCAAACATCCTAAAGGTTCCTAAAACCTCCCCTTAACTATGATACATAAGTTGCTAAAAATATGCATGAACATAAAAATTTATGTCAAGATAGGAATTAAAAATTCCAACCATCATCCGTCAATAAAAACTTGTCCAAATGCTTCTCCAATGATCCATAAGCAACTCTGTATCCAATGATATACTGCTAACACCACCTGCACATTTAGATTGAAAACCACAAAACTAACATTTGTTGTTGACAACGCCCCGATAACACATGACAGCGTTGAGGGAAGCTTTGTCAGCGTTAGACAAATATATTGCTGACAACGTCACAAAAACACTTATCAGCGTTCAAGCAACCTTTGTCAGTGTTAGAAAAATATAGTGGAAAATCTAAATTCTCAAAAAGACTAATAACAATGCATCATCCTGTACATACTTTTACAAAAAGACTCCAAAACACATATTATGTGAGATTGATCATTCCAATACTTGTTACCAAGTATTGAAACCTCCCAGCATCAAAAGGTTTAGTTAGTAAATCCGACACATTTTCCTCAGTGTCAACCCTATCTGGTTGTATTAAACCTTTTTCAAAACAATATCTTATAAAATGGTGTCTAATTTCTATGTGTTTAGTTTTAGAATGATGTACATGATTCTTAATGATGCATAAAGTGCTGTTATTGTCAACAAATATCTTGGTATGCACGAAATTATACCCATAGTCCAACAACTGGTTCTGAATCCACAAAACTTATCCACAACAAGCAGCTGCAACCACATACTCAGCTTCAGTTGTATAATTAGCCACCACTGTTTGTTTCTTGCATTGCCAAGATATCAACCTGCTCCCAAGAAACTGACATCCACCAGTTGTGGATTTCCTATCAAACTTATCACCTCCATTGTCACTGTCTGAATATGCAATCAGCTCCAATGGTGAATCCTTTGGGTACCACAAACCAAGACTAGGATAGCATCTCAGGTACCTAAAGATCCTCTTCACAGCATAAAGGTGACATTCTTTGGGAGTCACTTGATGGCGTGCACAAGCACACACAGCAAACATGATATCAGGTCTGGAGGCTGTAAGGTACATCAATGATCCAATCATGGACCTATAGTGCCTAACATCAACATCTTTCCCATCTCCAATCTTTCCCCAAGGGTGTTCTCTATCCATAGGAGTAGTAGCCCTCTTTTCATGTGGAGAAAAGCCAAACTTCTTCAAGATCTCAGCCACATATTTATCCTGGGAGATGAAGATACCATCTTCTTTCTGCTGAACTTGTAAACCAAGAAAGAAGTTCATCTCCCCCATAGCACTCATCTTGAATTTGTCTGTCATAAGCTTGGAGAAATCCTCACTCATCTTTGGATCAGTAGACCCAAAAATGATGTCATCAACATAGACCTGAACAAGCAACACATCCTTACCTTTCTTCTTTGTAAAGAGTGTCTGATCTATGGTGCCCCTTTTGAATCTATTGTCCACTAAGTAAGTAGACAAAGTACCATACCATGCTCTTGGGGCTTGATGAAGTCCATACATAGCCTTTTTGACTCTATACACCATGTTTGGATTCTCTGGATCCTCAAAACCAGGAGGCTGCATCACATATACCTCCTCAACAATAGTTCCATAGAGGAAGGCACTCTTGACATCCATTTGATAGACAGTGAAGCCCATGCAAGACGCATAGGCCAAAAAGATCCTTATAGCTTCAATCCGTGCAACTGGTGCAAAGACCTCCTCATAGTCTATCCCCTCCTCTTGTATATATCCCTGAGCCACTAACCTTGCCTTGTTTCTGACCACAATTCCTCTTTCATCTCTCTTGTTTTTTAGAACCCATCTTGTCCCTATAGGTCTGACATATCTGGGACAATCAACCAGCTCCCAAATATCCTGAATTGCAAATTGGTGAAGCTCATCCTGCATTGCTTCCACCCAACTTAGTTCTTTGAGAGCATCAAATATTTTCTTGGGTTCCTGTTGTGACAGAAAACAGGTAAACAAACATGCTTGCACAAGAGGGGTATCAACCTTCTTGTGTATATTGGCAATAAACCCACCAAGACCTTGATGAGATCTTCTAGTCTGAACTGGAGTCATAATATCACCAATGATTTGAGAAGTGGGGTGATTCTTCATAGTGGAAGTGAGAAATCCTCCTTCAAAAAGTCTGGTGTCCTCAACCACATTCTCCATGTTGCCAATATCTTCTTCATCAGACTCTCTTACATCAACATGGGGATGACCTTCTTCATATAAATTGGAAGGTTCAACTTGTTCAAAAATGGAAGAGAAAAGATGTGCAGAAGTGTTGTCAACGCCTGAACCTTGTTTGTCAGCGCTTGGGCTAACAACGCTTGGATAGTTGTTGTCAACGTCTGAGCCATCAATGTCTGAATTGGTCTTGTCAGCGCTAGATTTGCCTTTGTCAGCGCCTGAAGGACCATGCATGTTTGTATCTGGTGGTACTTGGAGACCGCCATTATCTTTACCAGCAGCAGCAGCAAAAGCATCTGTCCAAATGGGAATTGTAACATATTCTTGTATAGGAGATGTCTTTTCTGCATGTGATCCAACTTTTTCATGAACCTGTGTACCTGAAACATCAACAACTTGTTCCTCCACAACATTTGAAGTTACCTTTACAATGTCTGGATTAGTGACAGGCATATAATTTAAAGTTCTAGATAAAGGTTCCAATTCAAACAACCAATTAGGACCACTTTCAGGATCACTAGGTTTATTCTCTAAAAACCTAACATGTACTCTTTCAAGTATGCGTTTTTCTCCTTTAAGATAAACCCTATATCCCTTGCTCTGCACTGAATACCCCATGAAGTAGCATTCATCACCTTTTGCACTAAATTTACCTAAGGCATCACTAGTATCTAAAACTAATACATGACAACCAAAAGGTCTGAGAAAACCAATATTAGGTTTTCTACCCCAAAGTAACTCATAAGGTGTTTTGTTCTGAATTTTGTAGACCAATGCTCTATTTTGAACATAGCAGGCTGTATTAACAGCCTCAGCCCAAAAGGCTATAGGAAAATGAGCATCAGCCAACATGGTTCTGGCTGCTTCAGTTAGGGTTCTATTTTTCCTCTCAGCAACCCCATTTTGCTGTGGGGTTCTGGCAACACTAAATTGCCTAGTAATTCCTTTCCTGGCACATAAATCATCTAGATTTTTATTCCTAAATTCACCACCATTATCACTCCTAAGCATTTTAACTTCATTGAAAGACTTCTTCTCAATCTGAGTGATAAAATGAATTAAAATATCAACTGTGTCACTCTTCATAGCTAGAAAGAATGTCCAAGTAAACCTAGAAAAGTCATATGTGATAACAAAGAAATATGACTTACCATTCAAACTTTCTATATTGGTTGGACCAAAGAGGTCCATATGAAGCAAATGAAGAGGTCTAGAACTAGAATGCACCTGTTTGGACTTGAATGAGACCTTGTGCTGCTTGCCTTTAAGACATGCAACGCAAGAGTGGTCATTGTGGAAGGCCTTCTCAGGCAAACCATCAACCAAGCCCAGTCTCACAAGCCTATTTATATTCTTAAAATTTAGTGCCCTAGTCTCCTGTGCCACAAATTACTCTCATCTACTAAAGCTTTAGCATAAAAACAAGACATATTATTATTCATTCTAATCCCATTCAGATTCACATTGTATATGTCTTTATGCCTAGGTGTTCTATATTCAATATATTTCTCATCAGGGATCTTATAATCCTTGCTTAACACCAAACATTCAGTATCAGTAAACAGAACTTTATTTTTGTTATCACACACTTGTGATACACTAAAAAGATTGTAATCAAGTTCTTTTACCAGAAATACATTTTCAAAACGCAAATTCTTGGTGAGAAGAGTTCCTTTGCCTGTGATAGTTCCATATCCGCCTCAAAAGTAAACCTTATCACCATCCTTAATGGGAGTGAAGTTGGTCAAATAGTCTTCCTTCCCTGTCATGTGCCTTGAGCATCCACTATCCCAATATCCATAATCATTGACCTGTCTTTGAATGCCCTACACATAAAGAAAACAAATTAGTTTTCTTTGGGAACCCAAGCCTTAGAAGACTTGGATTCATCTGGTTGTTCAATAAGAACAAACTTAGTTCTCACAACAACCCCATTTTCATCCTTCTTAGGATGAAATACCCAGTTAACCCCAATAGGTTTTGTAATGACCTTTGAAATGTAATTAAATCTGTTGTAGGTCATTGAAATCCCATTATCATTAGGGTTTTGACCTTTCTTGGGTCTCCATGTTAAGCTTGAAGAAGCTTTAGACCCCTTACCCTGTGGTTGCAAATATTTAGGTCTGGTCACGTTTCTGTCAGCGTTGGAATTGGTCTTGTCAACGCTGAAATTACCCTTGTCAGCGTTGAACCTAGGGTTTGCTACAGAAACCCATTGCCTATTCGACCAAGTGTTTGTCTTTTGAAATGGTCTTTGTCCATGAGTGTTAGACCCTCTAGTAAAGAATAGGGCAGGTCTAATCACTTGTGGACTTTGCTGCATACAAGGTTTGGGTCTGACAACGTTTGACTTCCTAACAACGCTGACTTTGTTCCTGTCAGCGCTGAATTTGTTCCTGTCAGCGCTGACTTTGGGAGCATTGACACACTTATATGCCAAGTGTGAAAAGCTACCACAAGTGTAACAAGCTTTTCTAGACACAACCCTAGGTCTAGAAGAGAAGAAGCCTGTTCTATTATTGCTAACTTGGCTCTTGGGTGACCTAGTATTCCTATACATCTCTGCATACTTAATGCTAGGTTTTCCAACAGTGTTTGAGCCTAGGTCAACAGCTTTACCAGTGATTGGGTTTGTAACTTTAATGGGAGTTGACTCATTAGGACTTTCACATAGCAAGCCACCCTTAACAAATAATGTAGGGTTAGCTTTCTTCCATTCATTCAGGTCAGTCAACTTTTGATGATACTCTTCAACTGGGGTGACAACTCTTGGTGGAGGAATGAATTCCTCCTCTTGGAGTTCTGGCAAACTAGTCCAAGATAGGTCCTTTTGTTGGACACCATAGAAGTCACCAGCTGGTGGTGGAACCACAGAGTAGTCTTTCATCCCAATCCCAGTCATGTCCTTAGGATCCCTTTATTTTACCACACATTCTCCTAGGGTTTGTGTTGCCTTATCAAATTGATGAGACTGCTTTTATACATGGTCTCATCATCCAAAACGGGCTTAAAATGCATAAAATATCATCAATTATACCAAATATATGCTCGTGTTTGTTACTTGTGTATTTTTAGGTACGGATATTGAGGAAATGGCAAAAGATCACAAGAATCATTCAAAAACGAACACGGGAAACAAAGTCGCACAATGAAGCGGGCCCAAGTTTGGAATTTTGCAAAAAGACCCTTGAATAATTGAAGATTGGCAATTTTGGTCCCTCATCTTTGAAGAACTTGTCACAAATGACCCTCCAAATGTCAATTGTACAAGTATGGTCCTTGATGTTTGAAGATTGCACAAGATCAGCCCTTGGAAAATCCAAAATATGCATTTGAAGCCCTTATTTCAAGTTTATAAGTTTTTGTGCCATATTTGACAACTTTCCAAAAGTTGTCTAGTGCAAATTGGGCGCTGATGGAGTTATTTACAAAGTGAAGAAGAGAGAAAAGCTTGGGGGCCAAGTCTGCCAAACCACCAAACCTCCTCATCCACTCAGGACCTGCCACCTCATCACAACCCACCCATATTACAAAACCCATACCCAACCCGTACCCACCACCCATTAACCCAACCAGTTTATTAAATAAACTAGTCAAACCCCAGTCAAAACTTACCCTTTCCCACCCAAACAACTTCTTAAATCATTTTATTTCCCAAAACAGATTAAAAACCCCACTAATCCCTCCTTAAACCCTAATCCTACCCAGACTCAATCACACTCAAACCAAAGGGGTTTTCCCCTTTTTGTCCAGATCCTTAATTCACTCTTCTCTCATCCCATCCCACACAAAACCCCTTTCCCCAACATAACCATGTGACCTATGGGACCCTCCCCTGCAACGTCACTCTCACCCAAAACCCTAAATCCGACCAAATAAACGACTCAGATGATCCCCTTGTCCTCCAAGCTCAATTGGACGTCCAAGATCAAGTCTTCACAGCCTGGCATCCTTCAGCATTCACATGGGAGATATTTGACCAAGTTCGTCCAAGGGCCTTTTTGGCATTTTAGCAGCTAGGGTTTACACATTTTAAATATTTTATTCCAGTATTCTAGAATAGTCCTAGTGTAGTATAAAAGGAGAATGAGGCATGTTCATTCCCTTTGTTCCAGTTTTAAGCTTTCAAATATTGTAATTCCGTTTTCTTAATATAAAAGTTTGGTGTTTGTCTTTGAACAATTGTAATCCCTTTTTATGATTATTAAAAGTGTGTGTTTATTGAGAAAGCTAAGACTGAGTTCCAAAATCATTTTGTGTGTTTTAAGTTTTCAAAAAGGATTTTTGAAAAAGGTTTAAGCAAATTTCAGAAACCTAAGTTTCCTTTGAAGTGAAAGTGGATAAGGAGGATTTAGATTCTTGGGATTGTGCTTGTTTGAAACTTGTTAAGTTTCAGGATTCATTGGTTTAAGAAGTTTATAAGTTTTTAAGAAAAATCAGAAAAGTTGCATTTTTCTTGTATTTTCATTTTCATTTTGCAGGTTTGATTATTGATTGTTGTTGATCAAGGTTCAGCTCAGGCCCCAGCCTGAAAGGAGGTGACCTAGCTGTCACTAAGGGTCCTGGATGTAGGACACTTGAGGTAGTCTCTTGCTTCTATTTCATTTTTTTAAGTTTCTGAAAAATATTAGTGGTTATGTGAATTTGTATGCAAGGTGCTCTTTGTTTGTTTAAGCTGTTTAATGTTGCTTTATTTTGGTATGTATGCATGATTGAAGTGAATGAAATCAGTTTGAGTGTGTTTTGATTGGATTTTGTTTGAAAAATCTTGGTATTCAGTTTTTAAAGGTGTGTTTGGATAAGGGTTTAAGTAGGGTAAATAATCATTACTTGTGCTTAAAACCTGTTTAGATATACTTCATAGGGTAGCAATAGGTTATTGATAGGTGTGTTATGAGTTTGGTACAAGTTTGAAGCAAGTTTGTATAAAAATATTTGGTTTATAGCTTAAATCTGCCCAAGTCATTTTTCTGCTTATCTTGTATAAAATTTGCTCATCAGTCTTGTTAATTGTTAGATCCTAAGGTTGTTTAAGGATTGGCTACTGTTTGTATGCTAGTTAGTGTGATTGTGTGCAAGTTTTTGGACTTTGAATCCCACAATTGTGCAAGTGAACCTAGCTAAAAGTTACCAGACCTTATTATCCATTACAGTAACTTGATATTGCCTGGTGTGCTTATTTGTGTGCATTTGTGGCTAAGTGCTTGTGTGATTTTGAGTATTTGTGACTCCCTATACTCCAAAGAGTATAGGGGTGCCTTGTTCCATCAAAAAAATACCACCAATCACACAATCAAGTCCTCTTGATTGATATATTCACCAGTGAAGATACGTATTTTGCTCCTTTTTGATTCATCAGAAACCAAGTGCTCTCCTGGGCACGTTTTGATTCCAATTTGGTTTAAATCTTGATAAACTTGAATTGTGTTTGTGTTTTAGTGATTAACAAGGTTACTGTTTGTGTTCTTAAAAAAAAAAAGAAAAAAAAATCAAAAAGGCACACCCTGCCTGGACTCGAACACGGGACCCCTCGTTGGGGGAGTGTACGTGTTAACCAGTGATCTAGATGGCCTTTTTACGTTTATGTTTCATTTCAAATTATACTTAAGGTCATTTTGTGTTGTGCTTGTTGAAATAAGCCGTAGCTTATTTTGGTTATATTAAGCTTACTTGTTTAGCTTTTTGGTCTAGCTTATTTTTCTTAGGTTCATATTAGGTTGTTAGACTTTTCTGTTTAAAAATATTATTTTTCCCTTTATTTATTTATTTATTAGGATTATTTTTATTTTAAATTTTAGAAAGTCAATTAAAAATAGTAAATAGTATTTTAAAAATCCAGAAAAATAGTTTTTAGGTTTTAATTCATATATTTGAGGTTTACATTCAAAAAAGTTTTCAAAAAGTCTAATTTTTAATTTTATTTGATTTTAGGGTTTTTCAACAACTTTAAAAATTAATATAAAATTAATAAAAAGGTTTTAGGAACTTTAATTTGCATTTTTGTTCTAATTAGAATATTTAGGATTTTTGGTAATTTTTTAGAATTTATTTTTAAACTTTTAATTTTTTAGATTATTTTAAATTTTATTTTATTAGAAAAATTCAAAGTTTGTTTTTTCTACTTTTTTCATTTTTCCTAGGTTATAGACATTAAATTAGGAACTTTGTCACTTTCCAATTAATTTTTAGGCTTTTCATTTATTTTCTAGATTTAATTTAAGATTTAATAGATTTTAATAGTTTTTAAGTGTTTAAAAATAGTTTAATTTTGTTTTTAAATTTTAAAAATTAGTTTTTAGCTTAATTAGGTTATTTTTGAGGTTTACAAACTATAAAATCTTGTTTAGGGCTTTTTAATAATTATAAGTGATTTTTAGGGCTTTAATTAGCATTAAAAAGTCATTATTTAATTAATTAAAAGATTTTAGCAAGTTTTGATTTTTTGTAAACCCTTAGAATTTTATTGTGGATTTTTAGTAATTTTTAGGAATTTTTAGGTTAAAATTTTAATTTTTGTGTTTTTTTTACGTTTCTACGTCTTAACTTTCTAGTAGTAGTTTTTGTCAATTTTTATACTTTTTCGTCTTCGTCATTTTCTCTTCTCTTTTCTTCTTCTTAATAATCAAAAACATTAATCAATCATTCATTACACAACACACGTGCCTCCTCGAGAGAACGATCCCCATTAAGGGTCATAACTTGTGGTTTTCCTAAATCGCTCGTTAATACTTACCACTACTTTGTTGCATCCTTTTCCTAAAGGTGTGTACAAAAAGCTACATCAAAATTGGCACCGCTGCCGGGGAGGCGTGTTGTGTTTTGATTGAACCATTGTTGTTTTTTATATTAGCCATAATAGTATTTGTATTAGTAGCACTCTACTAATACGTATTATCGTTTTAAGGTTTTTGTGTGAATATTATTACTATATTGTATACGTAGAACAATAAATACACAAGTACTCCAAATACGTGAGCAATCACAACCTTGATTCGGGATTTCATCACTCGATCATTGTATTCGAATCTCAAACCAAAGAAAAAGGCAAAAATAGATAAATACTTTCGTGAAGCTTGATCTTGATAATACAAACTATAAGGTGGGTATAAGGCGGTTGTATTTCACGACCTAAAGGAAAAAGGCTCTTAAGTGCTTCGCGCCGCCTCGTTTCCTCCGATTGCTTGTGCGTATTTGATTTTAAGAGTGAATCGAGGGTTTTGCCGCCCAAAGTATTATTACATATCATATATATTTTCTTGGTTTCTATTTGATTAAACCCTCTTGAACGATTTGGTGTTCCACCATCGTTCTAAAGTCATCGAAGGCGTTCACTCCACGTGATCGTTTTCATTCCTTGAGGCTTCTTTAATCGAGAGACTTGATTAAGGAGGAGATTTGTGGACCTTTTTGTCTACTTAATACATTCACCAATTTCCAAAAAAGTTAATACCATCAAAAACAACAAAAAAATTGAAAAACACAAAATACCAAAAAGAATCTTCTTTGCTCGTCTCCACGTTGTATGTGACGTTTATGCTCACTCGTAATCAAGCAAAACGTGTACATAGATGAAAGAACAAAACTCCCACTCCAACTCATTCTAGTGAGGAGTCTCCTATTGACGAACCCATTGTACGAGAAGCACCAACCATGGCGAATCGAACTATGATGGAGTTACTTCAAGCACCCACCGAGGGTTATGGAGAAGCTATTGTGATTCCCGCAATCCTTGCGGAGAATTTTGAGGTGAAAACGGGTTTGTTGTCGATGATCCAAAACAACAAATTCCATGGTGATGAGAAGGACAATCCCCACAACCATATCCGCCAATTTAATCGTCTTACCGCCACGTGCAAATTTAAGGATGTCTCGAATGACTCGATTAAGATGATGCTTTTTCCGTATTCCTTAGCGGGGCCCGCTAAAATTTGGTTAGAGAAAGAGCCACCCAATTCTATATTGACGTGGATGGATCTCGTTTCGAAATTTGTGAACCAATTTTTTCCGCCCTCTAAGACTACGCATTTGAAAAATGAGATTTCTAAATTTTCACAAGAATCAAATGAAAGTTTTTCTACGGCTTGGAATAGGTTTAAGGAGATGTTGCATGAATGTCCTCATCACGGTTTTTCCGACTTGCATCAAATCGACACGTTTTACAATGGACTTAATGATCATGAAAGAGATTATTTGAATGCCGCCGCGGGTGGTTATTTTTTGTGTAAAACGGTTGAAGAAGCTTTGGTCATAATTGAGAATAGGTCTAAGGTTTATAGCCCTCGTCACACACCGAGTGTTGCCAAAATGGGCTCATCATCGTCTCGTAGTATCAATGCATTACATGATGAGGCAAATGAAGAAAACCGATTTTTCGATAGATTTGCTAACCTTATGTCCCATTGGAAAGCTCAAGAAGCTTCGAACTCCGCTTCAGTTAAAGCGGTTTCTAAAAGTTGTTTGTCGTGTGGTGGAGCTCATGATCTTTCCGAGTGCATTACCGCGGATGGTAACACTTCGAATGCTTTTGTAGCCACGGGAACTTATAACCAAATCGGTCAAGGTTCCCACCAAAATCAAGCTCCACCCAATCAAAATGCTAATAACTATCGCAACAACAACCAAGGTGGAAATTACCAAGGAAATCAAAGAAATTATAACAAAGGTAATTATCAAAGTGGTAATGGGCAAGTTTCAAACCAAAACCAAAACCGTGATTTTCAAAACAATGCCCAAGGTTTTCAAAACGATCACACCAAAAATCTTCAAGGAGAATTTTTGAATTATGCTAACGCTAATGATGCTAAGTTTGACAATATGCAACGTGAAATGGTTAGCTTAAGATCCGAGTTGAAAAACGAGCTTAAAAACGAACTTGCTAATGAACTTAAAACTCATGCTAATAAAATGGAAGGAAATGTCACACGACTCCAACAAAATCAACAAAAAATGGAGCAAGGTCAACATGAGATTAAGCAAGAATTGTTAAAAGCGGATGCTAGGCAATCTAAGTTTGAAGACCGTATGGCTAAAATGTTTGAAGCTATCATGTGTAAGCCCTCTTCTTCGGGTGGTCTTCCTAGTGATACCATCGTGAACCCGAAAGGAGAATTGAAGGTTATTACTACTCGTAGTGGTAAAACTTTCAAAGAACCCATTTCTCGTCCAAGTACTTCTATGGAGAAGGAAAAAGAGAAAGAACCCGAGGTTGTGGTTGAAAAGGAGCAAATTAAAGCCCACGAAGTACCGCTCAAACCACACCTATGGTTGAACCTACACCAATCATGGAACCCGAGATTCCAAGGCCGATGCCTATGCCTACTTTGCCCCAACCCACACCACCTTTACCCTACCCTTCAAGACGAGACAAGGAAAAGGCACAAGAATGAAATAATTATCAATTTGAACTTTTTATGAAAATGTTTCCTGATTTGCATTTTAATATAAGTTTTGCCGACGCCTTAGTCATGATGCCTCGATTTACCGCGAACTTCAAAAGTATGTTGAATAACAAAGAAAAATTGCAAAAATCGTCTAGTTGTTCTTTGGTTTTTTTAAGCCGCATACCTCAAAAAGTCGGTGATCCTGGAAAGTTTTTAATCCCATGTGCTATACAAGACATGGAAGAATGCTACGCCTTGGCCGATCTTGGTGCTAGTATTAATTTGATGCCTCTTGAGATTTTTAAATCGCTCAATCTTCCCAATCTCACTCCTTCAAGAATGTCAATCGAAATGGCCGATCATTCTATGATTCTAGCTTGTGGAGTTGCCGAGGACGTCTTTGTGAAAGTTGGAAAGTTCTACTATCCTGTAGACTTTATTGTTGTTGACATTCCCATCGATCCTAAAGTTCCGTTAATTTTAGGTCGATCTTTTTTGGATACCTCGAGAGCACTTATCGATGTGCATGCAAGAAAAATCACTCTTCGTTTCAATGAGGAAGAACTAGTCATTAATGCAACCCAAAACTCCACTCTTTCTCATGTGTATTCTATCACATCTTTTTACAATGTCAATCCCATCAAAAGCATTTGCAAAAAGATTTCAAAAAGAGTTTTAGGAGTTGTTGAGAAAAATGAAGTTCCGTCCCCTCCGCCGGTGGAGGTTAAGAGTGTTAAGCCTACGATTCTAATCTCGAGTGATTCTTCAGATGATGAATACGTTGATCCCGATGGGGAGGTTTTCTTTGTTGACAAAAGATTTGAAAACTTGCCACCACCTAAACCAAAAAGATTTCAAAATGTGAGAATTTTTAGTGTGACTAACATTGCTTTAGATACACCAAATATTTTTGACATAATCAAATCGGGTTTTCACAAGGAGAGTTTAAAAGATGAAAAAGGAAAAGATTTTGAATTAAATTTAAAAGATTTTTCTACAATTCTAACTCCGTCATCACCGCGTGTATTGAGTACTACAAGCTCGTCTTCTCCTTTTGACGATGCTTTGTGTGGACTTAGTGTGGGGGAAGCCCCTTATGTTCCCTCCCCTTTCTCCACCAAGGACGAGATATTTGATCCTGGAATTGCTTATATAGGGAAATCTCGGTCTTCCACCGATGCAATAAATGGAAAATCTTTTCATTTGATTGGTGCGAGTCTACCTCGAGTAGCTCAATGTTTTTATGACTTACCCATTGTCCCACCCTTCTATTTCTTCTCTCCTATTTTCTTCTACCCCATTGGGGTTTGTGTTGGAGTGGCGTTGTTTCATCTTTCATCCGAAAACGAGGACGCTATCTTTGACCCCGGTATACGTTTATCGGGTTTTTAAAGTACTCCACGTACTTTTGGGCCTTGTTTATCATGTAAGCCCCACTAAAAATTGGCCACACCATGATTATCCCTAAATGATCACATTTATGGGGATTCGAGTCGAGCTTTTGACTAGGTTATCAAAAACAAGGTGCCTCGTGGGGGAGACCCATGCTTATCCATGTACATATTATTGCTTTCTAATTAGTTTAATGTGAGGGGATTTGTGCCCTTCCAACCTTTGTTTCGTGGTTGTTTGTGCATTGTGGTTTTTAGATCATGATCTTCACGATTGGAGCCTCTCGTGTTTTGTTTCATGGGAGCACTCGATCGTTTGCTTTGGAGACATTTCTCAATATCCAATGATATATCCTTTTATGTTCTAACCTTAGGTTTTTAGCACACTTCATAAACGGCTATTACTTATTGGTTACACCCTTTCCATGCTAGATTAGGCATTCGACTACGTCTCTAGTATGAGGGTGTTTGCACCCCTAGACTCGAAACATTGAGGACAATGTTTAACTTTAGTATGGGGGGGGGGGTGAATAGATACTTGCCTTGCCAAATCTTCACGCTTTCCAAAGTTTATCTTTTTGTTTATCGTTTTGTTGCAAAATAAGGCTAAAAATGGCCAAATTTTAAAATTTTTCTCATGTTTTATAAGTGTTTGAAGACATGAATGTAGGTTTTCCGATGGCGAGAATAAGAGTAATTTTTGACTCGACCGTGCGTGTTGAGCACTTAGCTTTGATTCCTTAACTACACATTAGGCTAAGTCTCTTAAATGAGGACGAGAAATGATAGAGTTAATTATAAGTTACTATGCTAAACGTAGAGTACTCGTATTCTTTCAAAAACTCATGTGTTCTCATTATTTGCTTATTCTCCCTTCGCTTGTAAATATTTTTTGCTTAATAAATATTGACTTAGCGGTTTAGTTAGGATTGTTGGGTTTCTAGTCTTTTCTAGTAGCTTCTGTGTAATTAAATTGGGAAGACATTAAGGTATCGCCAGCGTCACGGTTTTGAAGTATTGGCACCCCAATAATCGAAAGCTTCACCTAATAATAAGATTTCAAGTGCTCACCTAAATCTAGCAAACAATTTGAAGCCCCACAAGGCCTAAAATCTATGCAAAATTGAAAGTGAATTAAGCCTTAATCTTCGAAGCTTTAAAGATCCAAAATTCGCTTTAGCGTGAGGATATACGTCTTTGGCTAATAAAACCACCGATGATGGCGGATAATAAAAGGCAAGGCAAGACCGAAGTCATAATAAAAGCTTCATGGCGAAGTTGAATAAAAGATGGAGGTAAACCAAAGATAATAAGGCCCTTCCGTTAGGGGGCGTATAAAAGTCTTGGTAATAAGTCTCATGTTCAAAACCGTTATAAAACCGTGTTTATCGATTCTTCTTGTCAACTTAATTTTTTAACATCGTTGTCTATTAGGAGGGGTTATTGATTTGATGGTCTTGGTTACACCGTTAGGACTCTATTTTTAGACCTAAATCTCTATTATCGCATAAGTCAACAATGTATCCTCGTGATCATTAAGACATAATAAAATATAAGAGATACAACTTAGGAATAATGGGAGGATAAGTACGTGATTAGGGCATATGAGTAGTGTTAGCATTACTAACTTATAATGACAATGATCTCGTTGCATGCTTGGCATGGAATTAAGGTGAAAATCGAGGACGATGAAATTATTTCTAACGAAGCATTCACATGTTCTTATTCTATGAACCTAAACGTCCCATTTTGCGATGAAAATCATACATTATGTCTAAAACGCAAGTGGTAGTAGTGTAGCTAGTTTATCATTCCAATAAAGTGAATAAAAATGAATTTTGGAGATGCTTTGATACTTTATTCTAGCATTGCGTGAGGGCACGGCAATGGTTTAGTATGGGGGAGTGATGAGACTGCTTTTATACATGGTCTCATCGTCCAAAACGGGCTTAAAATGCCTAAAATATCATCAATTATACCAAATATATGCTCGTGTTTGTTACTTGTGTATTTTTAGGTATGGATATTGAGGAAATGGCAAAAGATCACAAGAATCATTCAAAAACGAACACGGGAAACGAAGTCGCACAATGAACCGGGCCCAAGTTTAGAATTTTGCAAAAGACCCTTGAAGAATTGAAGATTGGCAATTTTGGTCCCTCATCTTTGAAGAACTTGTCACAAATGACCCTCCAAATGTCAATTGTACAAGTATGGTCCTTGATGTTTGAAGATTGCACAAGATCAGCCCTTGGAAAATCCAAAATATACATTTGAAGCCCTTATTTCAAGTTTATAAGTGCCATATTTGACAACTTTCCAAAAGTTGTCTAGTGCAAATTGGGCGCTGATGGAGTTATTTACAAAGTGAAGAATAGAGAAAAGCTTGGGGGCCAAGTCTGCCAAACCACCAAACCTCCTCATCCACTCAGGACCTGCCACCTCATCACAACCCACCCATATTACAAAACCCATACCCAACCCGTACCCACCACCCATTGACCCAACCAGTTTATTAAATAAACTAGTCAAACCCCAGTCAAAACTTACCCTTTCCCACCCAAACAACTTTTTAAATCATTTTATTTCCCAAAACAGATTAAAAACCCCACTAATCCCTCCTTAAACCCTAATCCTACCCAGACTCAATCACACTCAAACCAAAGGGGTTTTTCCCCTTTTTGTCTAGATCCTTAATTCACTCTTCTCTCATCCCATCCCACACAAAACCCCTTTCCCCAACATAACCATGTGACCTATGGGACCCTCCCCTGCAACGTCACTCTCACCCAAAACCCTAAAACCGACCAAATAAACGACTCAGATGATCCCCTTGTCCTCCAAGCTTAATTGGACGTCCAAGATCAAGTCTTCACAGCCTGGCATCCTTCAGCATTCACATGGGAGATATTTGACCAAGTTCGTCCAAGGGCCTTTTTGGCATTTTAGCAGCTAGGGTTTACACATTTTAAATATTTTATTCCAGTATTCTAGAATAGTCCTAGTGTAGTATAAAAGGAGAATGAGGCATGTTCATTCCCTTTGTTCCAGTTTTAAGCTTTCAAATATTGTAATTCCGTTTTCTTAATATAAAAGTTTGGTGTTTGTCTTTGAACAATTGTAATCCCTTTTTATGATTATTAAAAGTGTGTGTTTATTGAGAAAGCTAAGACTGAGTTCCAAAATCATTTTGTGTGTTTTAAGTTTTCAAAAAGGATTTTTGAAAAAGGTTTAAGCAAATTTCAGAAACCTAAGTTTCCTTTGAAGTGAAAGTGGATAAGGAGGATTTAGATTCTTGGGATTGTGCTTGTTTGAAACTTGTTAAGTTTCAGGATTCATTGGTTTAAGAAGTTTATAAGTTTTTAAGAAAAATCAGAAAAGTTGCATTTTTCTTGTATTTTCATTTTCATTTTGCAGGTTTGATTATTGATTGTTGTTGATCAAGGTTCAGCTCAGGCCCCAGCCTGAAAGGAGGTGACCTAGCTGTCACTAAGGGTCCTGGATGTAGGACCCTTGAGGTAGTCTCTTGCTTCTATTTCATTTTTTTAAGTTTCTGAAAAATATTAGTGGTTATGTGAATTTGTATGCAAGGTGCTCTTTGTTTGTTTAAGCTGTTTAATGTTGCTTTATTTTGGTATGTATGCATGATTGAAGTGAATGAAATCAGTTTGAGTGTGTTTTGATTGGATTTTGTTTGAAAAATCTTGGTATTCAGTTTTTAAAGGTGTGTTTGGATAAGGGTTTAAGTAGGGTAAATAATCATTACTTCTGCTTAAAACCTGTTTAGATATACTTCATAGGGTAGCAATAGGTTATTGATAGGTGTGTTATGAGTTTGGTACAAGTTTGTATGAAAAATATTTGGTTTATAGCTTAAATCTGCCCAAGTCATTTTTCTGCTTATCTTGTATAAAATTTGCTCATCATTCTTGTTAATTGTTAAATCCTAAGGTTGTTTAAGGATTGGCTACTGTTTGTATTCTAGTTAGTGTGATTGTGTGCAATTTTTTGGACTTTGAATCCCACAATTGTGCAAGTGAACCTAGCTAAAAGTTACCAGACCTTATTATCCATTACAGTAACTTGATATTGCATGGTGTGCTTATTTGTGTGCATTTGTGGCTAAGTGCTTGTGTGATTTTGAGTATTTGTGACTCCCTATACTCCAAAGAGTATAGGGGTGCCTTGTTCCATCAAAAAAACACCACCAATCACACAATCAAGTCCTCTTGATTGATATATTCACCAGTGAAGATACGTATTTTGCTCCTTTTTGATTCATCAGAAACCAAGTGCTCTCCTGGGCACGTTTTGATTCCAATTTGGTTTAAATCTTGATAAACTTGAATTGTGTTTGTGTTTTAGTGATTAACAAGGTTACTGTTTGTGTTCTTAAAAAAAAAAAAGAAAAAAGTATCAAAAAGGCACACCCTGCCTGGACTCGAACACGGGACCCCTCGTTGGGGGAGTGTACGTGTTAACCAGTGATCTAGATGGCCTTTTTACGTTTATGTTTCATTTCAAATTATACTTAAGGTCATTTTGTGTTGTGCTTGTTTAAATAAGCCGTAGCTTATTTTGGTTATATTAAGCTTACTTGTTTAGCTTTTTGGTCTAGCTTATTTTTCTTAGGTTCATATTAGGTTGTTAGACTTTTCTGTTTAAAAATATTATTTTTCCCTTTATTTATTTATTTATTAGGATTATTTTTATTTTAAATTTTAGAAAGTCAATTAAAATAGTAAATAGTATTTTAAAAATCCAGAAAAATAGTTTTTAGGTTTTAATTCATATATTTGAGGTTTACATTCAAAAAAGTTTTCAAAAAGTCTAATTTTTAATTTTATTTGATTTTAGGGTTTTTCAACAACTTTAAAAATTAATATAAAATTAATAAAAAGGTTTTAGGAACTTTAATTTGCATTTTTGTTCTAATTATAATATTTAGGATTTTTGGTAACTTTTTAGAATTTATTTTTAAACTTTTAATTTTTTAGATTATTTTAATATTATTTTATTAGAAAAATTCAAAGTTTGTTTTTTCTACTTTTTTCATTTTTCCTAGGTTATAGACATTAAATTAGGAACTTTGTCACTTTCCAATTAATTTTTAGGCTTTTCATTTATTTTCTAGATTTAATTTAAGATTTAATAGATTTTAATAGTTTTTAAGTGTTTAAAAATAGTTTAATTTGGTTTTTAAATTTTTAAAAATAGTTTTTAGCTTAATTAGGTTATTTTTGAGGTTTACAAACTATAAAATCTTGTTTAGGGCTTTTTAATAATTATAAGTGATTTTTAGGGCTTTAATTAGCATTAAAAAGTCATTATTTAATTAATTAAAAGGTTTTAGCAAGTTTTGATTTTTTGTAAACCCTTAGAATTTTATTGTGGATTTTTAGTAATTTTTAGGAATTTTTAGGTTAAAATTTTAATTTTTGTGTTTTTTTTACGTTTCTACGTCTTAACTTTCTAGTAGTAGTTTTTGTCAATTTTTATATTTTTTCGTCTTCGTCATTTTCTCTTCTCTTTTCTTCTTGTTAATAATCAAAAACATTAATCAATCATTCATTACACAACACACGTGCCTCCTCGAGAGAACGATCCCCATTAAGGGTCATAACTTGTGGTTTTCCTAAATCGCTCGTTAATACTTACCACTACTTTGTTGCATCCTTTTCCTAAAGGTGTGTACAAAAAGCTACATCACAAATCTCTGGATTTTAAGACCAACATTATCTTTGTTTTTAATGGCTTCATCTAATTTAGCCTGTAACTCACCATTAACCCTTTCCATAATGTTTCTAATATCCATACTAGCATTTAACTCATGTTTTAAGATATTTATTTTATCTTTTAAGTCAAAATCCATTTTCTTGTATTCAGAAACTGTCTTCTCAGTTTGAGTGAGAGCTAGTTGGTAATTAGACAGTTTGCACCTTTCAGTACTCACATCACTTAATAATCTTAACACCTCTTTGTTAAGTTTCTCAGTGTTTAACCTACAACCTTTACTATAAAAAGCATCATTCTATACCTCATTATCAGATGAAGAGGAGGAGTGTGCCATGAGAGCATATTCAACATGCTCTTCTTCTTCAATTTCAGCAACCAAAGCTTTATCCTCTTCCACATCCTTAGCCAGATAGCTCCAATCCAATCCCATACCATCAATTCCTTGAACTGCAACCATGGCTTTAGGATCCTGAGCTTTAACAATTTGACTTGAGGGTTTACCAGCATCAGATCTTCTAGGAGATCTGCATTCCCTCATGAAGTGCCCCATACGATGACAGTTGTAGCACTCAACTTTGGATTTATCAAATCCAGCTGTGTCTTTTGCATTGAAGGTCATCTTCTTCTTAAACCTTCTGTTCCACCTGTTTGCTCTTATACTAGCAAGAGCTATGTTCCACTTAATGTCCATCTCTTCCAAGTGCTCATCACTTATCTGCTCAAGGTCCTCATATGTAATCACTGAACCATTGGGCAAAGAAGCAATATAAGCAAATACAGTATCCAAATCCAAACCAGCAGGTTTAACTCTTGGTGAGTCAATTTTGAATGTGTCAGCATGTGACAACCCGTCAATTTCAGGTCGTTATTTTAATCTCGACTATTACGTATTACGTGTTTACTTTAATGAGAAATTTGAATTTATCGACTAACCGAGAAGGTTATGACTTGAAACTAGCGTAAGAATGTCGATTAGACGAAAACCGACAAGGAATATGTTAGGTATCGATATTATATTCTCAAATAATCATGAAAATGATTTTTATTATATTTAATCGTTATTTCTCGTATTTTACGTTTTAACGAATGACGATAACTATTAGTGATCGCGATACCGACGGATGCCCAAAAACTTACGTTTTATTATCGATTGTCTCGATATTGTATATTTTCGACGTTTTCGATTTAATTACGTTTTTAGTCGTGTCGAAGCTTTATTATTATTTTTATGAAGCGTTTTAACTTTCGAAAAGTATTTTTACGAAACCCGAGCCCCGTAAATATTTTTAAAAATGTACAATTTACATTTTCTACCTTGTAAACTATTTACTTGCACTTTGGGACCAAAAGAATGCAAATATGACAAAATCTACCCCCACCCCACTATATAAGGAAATTCCACTAACCATTTTTCAATTAAAAATTCATTTTACAAAAAAAAATCAAATCCTCTCTCCTTGTTCTTCATTTGGCCGTCCACCATCAACCCACAATCTCTCAAGATTTTTGATTTTCTACTTTGATTCTTCAAAAACTAAAACAAGACCCATCTTGGAAATTTGATAAGCTATCTATTGGTATAATTTTTTTTCACATGCATTCACTAAATTTTTATTTCAATTTTTGATGATGAACACCATGTTTGATCCACTTTTATGGTGATGAATGGTGTTAATATTATTATATTCATAGTGGGTTTTGGTTGCATGCAAGATTTTTATATATTTAATTTTTGTAAGATCAAATTTGAGGGTGTTTTGAGTTAATTAGATGTGTTATTATGATATTAGGATCATATTAGGACTATAGGAATTGTTGGAATGGGTTGAAAAATTGTTTTGGTATGATTTTTAGATAGGCTATTTTAGGCAGTAACTTTAAGTCCGTTTTTGAAATTGTTACTGTGGTAAACTTGGTAAACTAATAAGATAGGGTCGTAGAGAATTTCGTTAGCTTCGATTTGAGCTAAAGTAGAGCTTCTAACTCATTACGAGCGAAAAGTTATGCTACTTTTAGTATTTGTGTACCGGGAGACGGGTATCGGCACAATCCGAAAATTGTTGTCGATATTTGGAACGAATCTCGGGGACTATAAAATGAGTTTTAAAAATGTTCAAGGGCTGTTGTAAGTTGATAAACCTCAGGTCATGAGTCTATTTTCAAACCCGAGTGTCGGTTTTGCAAACGGAAATGTTTAGATAAGTCAAAATGGTTTTACAAGTCGAAGGCGTAAAACTGTCCGGTTTTTGTAACACGAAGGTGTGTCGGGCAGAAGGTCTTAGAAGTAATATTTTTGAATGAAATTTAAACTGAGTCTTATTCATATTATGTGTGAGTTTGTCACCAAGTTTCGTCGAAATCGGACATGTCTAGATAGGTTAGATTGGTGTGTACATTTGGAGTGTACATGCTGAGTGGTATTTTGGACACGTAGTTCAATACTTGTATGGCGTGAGTTGAGTATTCACTATTGGACATAGTGACTTACTCGAGTGTTAAGTCATTATATAAATGACTTAGCTACTGGTCCGAGGAAAGTAAAATGATGGTTTGACTTGCGTTGACTTGGCGTCTATCACGGGTCAATGTCGAGGGTGTAAGTGTTTAAAAGAATAAGTGTTGAATAAAAGGGTATAGTAGTACACTTATATTTTTGTTATTTTTCGGAATTTTCATGGTTATATGAAATTGAGTTTCATATTATTTAAGTATTATTTATACTTGAGTCGTTTATTAACGAACGCGCCTTAATTGGTAGGTTGCGGTCTTCGTGTTTAACGGGCATCACAAATCGTCGGCGATCGTCACGTCACTACTATCGTACCAAGGTGAGTCTATAGCCTCGCTTTAACATGTTTACTTGTTTTATAAAACCCGCGAGGGGGATAACATGCTTGTTTTATTAAAATAAAAGGGGTACGACGAGAAGTTGAGGAAACCCTTATTATTGGAAAAACATTATATAAATGAAGGGTACAACGAGAAGTTGTGGTAAACCCTCTTTCTTTTAAAAATTGAACACAAAGGACCCGATTGTATGCTTAGATGAAAGTTGTTATGTAAGTTTGTTTTAGCCTTAAAAGACCCATGAATCGTGAATTGTTAATCGAAAGGAACGCTAATACTATGGGATAGATCTATCGGGGTGACACCCAGTCCGGTCGCGAGTAGCTCTCGCGTGGTGTTGTGATGCACCAGTAATGAAACATCGGATGCAATTGTATAAGAGAAATATACGCACTTGGCTAGGTGTGTTGGGCTGAAATATATATGTTAACGTTCAATTTCACGAGGCAAATAGAAATAACAACGATAATTATGTCTGATCCACATGATTGTCAACCACGGAAGGTTTATTCAGAATACTTGTGTTCGTTTATTTAAATTTAAACTCTATAGATTCGCTCAACATTTTTGTTGACTTTATAGCATGTTTTATCTCAGGTCCATGAAGAAGGCACTCAAGGAAGGCGGTTTCGTACAGCTTGCTTAATTTAAATGTTTTGGCCCACTTTTCTAAACTATGTCTATTCTAAGAAACTTTTATCGTTTGGTTGGTTGTGTAAACTTAAAACTATTTGGGACCGTGTGTAAACTGTTTTATCTTTAAACAAATGAATGGACGTATGTTTTGTTAAAACGACTCATTTTGAGGCGTTTTCTATGATATTGAGGTTGAACCATGATAGTAACACCCAATGACCCTTCCGCTGCTATGACATGAAATTGGGGGTGTTACAGATTGGCATCAGAGCTCAAGTTATAGAGAACGAAAAGATTTTCCAAAAATAAAATTTTGAAATCTTTTGACTATAACATCTGCAAGCGAAACCTCCGAGTTGCCAATGGACGAGAACAAGCAAAGTATATATATGTTATACATATTTAATTATTAATTATGCTTAAAGCATAATGGATTACATTTATTTATTTATAAATGTCTATTATTTGATTATTATAATACTAATACGTGATTTACAAACGACGCTGATTGTCACAATAGAAATCCCTGTCTTTTGACTCATTCCTCGTGAATCCTCGTTCCTTGTCTAAATTCTATTCCTTATTCTATCATCCATTCTTGTTTCTTTTCATCTATCTATTCTTATTCTGTGTTATTCATGTTTTGTTATCACAAGCGTTGAATGAATACTCATTTTGATGTGAATTGTGTAACAGGATCATGCCGCCAAAACAGTTGACTGAGACTCAGTTACGTGCTATAGTAGCTGATCAATTTCAGATATCTATGAATGCATTTATGGCAAACTTGAATAATGGAGCCGGTGGATCTGGTGGAGCTAGTGGATCTGGTGGAGCTGGTGGATCTGGTGGAGCTGGCGATACTGGAGCTGGCGCTACTGGAACTGGTGCTACTGGAGCTGGCGCTACTGGAGCTGGCGCTACAGGAACTGGCGCTACTGGAACTGGCGCTACTGGAACTGGTAATACTGGAGCTGGCAATGCTGGTGCTGGAACTGGTAATGCTGATAGACCGGTGATTCCTGAAAATAAGAAGTGCAATTATACCTCGTTCATGAAATGCAAACCTCCAACTTTTAAGGGTACTGAAGGCGCTGTTGGGTTAATGCAATGGTTTGAGAAATTAGAATCCGTGTTTCGATTTAGTGGAAGTGAGGAAGGAGATAAAGTGATGTTTGCCTCTGCTACTCTTCAAGGGCGAGCATTAACTTGGTGGAATGGAAGAATGGCATCAATGGGTATGGATGCTGCTTACGCTACACCTTGGATGGAAGTAAGAGGGTGGATGACTGAGGAATTCTGTCCAAGGAGTGTTATTCAAAGGTTAGAACAGGAATTATACCAGCTGAGACTGAAGGGTACCGACATCGATGGATACACCAACAGATTCCATGAGCTTGCTCTACTTTGTCCAAACAAAGTTAATCCAGAATACTTGAAGGTAGAGCAGTATATTCGAGGCTTACCGACCAGCATCCGTGGTGATGTGACCTCATCCAAACCTGCCAATATTGATGAAGCTGTTCGTATGGCCTACCAACTAATGGGTCAAATCATCCAAGACAAGGCTGATGGTGTTTCTGAAGGTAACAAAAGAAGAGCTGAACATGACAGTGATGATCGTGGTGATAACCGTCAATCTCACAACAGAAATCAAAACCGAAGGAGGGGCAACGCTAATGCGATGACTGAAGCTGTAACTACGGACAAGGGAACCAGATGTCAACGCTGCAAGAAGTCTCATACTGGTGAATGTGCTAAGTGTGGAAAGTGCAACAAGTTAGGTCACAAGACTGAGGACTGTTGGGGACCAGGAAAGAAGGGAGTGACGTGTTATAACTGCCAAGGTAAAGGTCACATGAGGAACCAATGCCCTCAACCTCCGAAGAATGCACGTGGTGGAGATAACCAAGGAAAAGCTTATCAGTTGGGAGAAGCCGAAGCGAAGCAAAACCCGAAAGTTGTCACTGGTACGTTTTTATTGAACAACCGTTATGCTACAGCTTTATTTGATTCTGGTGCGGACAAAAGCTTTGTGTCTACAAGTTTTTGTGCCTTAATTGATATCAAACCGGTCGAATTAGACGCAAGTTATGAGGTAGAACTAGCTGATGGTAAATTAGTGAGAACCAATCGTGCGCTCCTAGGATGTTCTCTTAATCTCTTGAACCGTATTTTTATGATAGACTTGATGATTGTCGAATTGGGAAGTTTTGATATTATTATCGGAATGGATTGGTTATCCAAGTATAACGCGTCTATCTTGTGTGGAGAAAAGAAAGTTAGGATTCCCTTGGATGACAAGACCATGGTTATAGAAGGTGATCAACGTAATACACGACTGAAAATCGTTTCGTGCATTAAGGCTCGTAAGTATATCAAAAGAGGGTGTGAGTTATTCCTAGCTAAAGTAGTGGAGAAAGAATCGAAGGAGAAACGTGCTGAAGATGTACCTGTTATCCGTGACTTTCCTGAAGTGTTTCCGAAAGATTTGCCTGGACTTCCTCCTCCAAGGCAAGTAGAATTCCAAATTGATCTAATTCCTGGTGCTGCACCCGTGGCTCGTGCGCCATATCGTTTAGCACCATCCGAGCTGAAGGAGTTATCTGTACAATTGCAAGAGCTATCTGATAAAGGTTTTATACGACCGAGTTCGTCACCTTGGGGAGCCCCTGTCTTATTCGTTAAGAAGAAAGATGGTTCGTTTCGTATGTGTATTGATTACCGAGAGCTGAATAAGCTAACGATCAAGAATCGTTATCCGCTTCCAAGAATTGATGATTTATTCGATCAACTTCAAGGTTCTCGTGTTTTCTCCAAGATTGATCTTCGTTCTGGTTACCATCAACTTCGCATACGTGAGGAAGATATTCCTATTACGGAGTTTAGAACTCGTTATGGTCATTATGAGTTTCTGGTTATGCCTTTTGGTTTGACTAATGCACCTGCTGTATTCATGGATTTAATGAATCGCATTTGTAAGCCGTATCTTGATAAATTCGTGATCGTTTTCATAGATGATATTCTAATCTACTCCAAGAGCAATGAAGAGCATGCCGAACACTTAAGGATTATCTTGAACTTGTTGAAGAACGAAAAGTTGTACGCTAAGTTCTCAAAGTGTGATTTTTGGCTTAATTCTGTACAATTTCTCGGACATGTGATTGACAAAAGTGGAGTACATGTTGATCCTGCAAAGATCGAAGCCATCAAGGATTGGAGTGCTCCGACTACTCCAACTGAAGTACGATAATTTCTAGGTTTGGCTGGTTATTACCGAAGGTTTATTGAAGGATTCTCTTTGATATCGAAACCATTAACGAAGCTGACTCAGAAGAATAAACCGTATGTGTGGGGCGATGATGAAGAAGAAGCTTTCCAAACCCTGAAGATGAAACTCTGTAGTGCGCCGATTTTATCGTTACCTGAAGGAAGTGAAGACTTTGTTGTTTATTGCGATGCATCTCTTCGAGGATATGGTGCTGTTCTCATGCAACGTGAAAAGGTGATCGCATATGCCTCTAGACAATTAAGGAAGAATGAGGAGAACTACACTACCCATGACTTGGAATTGGGCGCTGTGGTTTTTGCTCTGCGACTTTGGAGACATTATCTGTATGCTACGAAGTGTACAGTATTTACTGATCATAAAAGCCTACAATACATATTGGATCAAAAGGAGCTGAATATGAGGCAACGTCGATGGGTTGAACTATTGAGTGATTACGACTGCGAAATTCGTTATCATCCGGGAAAGGCGAATGTGGTAGCTGACGCGTTAAGTCGAAAGGAAAGGGAGAAACCGATTCGAGTGCGTGCTTTGGTGGTGACAGTTCATAATAACTTACCTGAGCAGATTCGGAACGTACAAGTCGAACCATGCAAGAAGGAAAATATTGCTGCCGAAAGATTTAGAGGAGACGGTGAAACACTCGAGACGCGAGCCGATGGTATCAAATGTTTGAGAGGTCGAATCTGGTTACCATTATATGGTGGACTGAGAGACTTGATTATGTTAGAATCTCATAAGTCCAAGTATTCTATTCATCCTGGATCGGACAAAATGTACCAAGACTTGAAAAAGTTATACTGGTGGCCGAATATGAAAGCTGATATTGCAACATACGTCGCGAAATGCTTAACATGTGCAAAAGTGAAAGCTGAATATCAGAAGCCGTCAGGATTACTTGTCCAACCTGAGATTCCAGTCTGGAAATGGGAGCGAATTACGATGGACTTCATCACAAAACTCCCAAGGACACCGTCTGGGTTCGATGCAATTTGGGTTATTGTCGATCGTTTAACTAAATCCGCTCATTTTATTCCAATCAACGAGAGGTTCGGTTTGGAGAAACTCGCCGATATTTATCTGAAGGAAATCGTGTGCAAGCATGGTGTTCCTATTTCAATCATTTCCGATAGAGATAGTCGTTTTGCTTCTGGATTTTGGAGATCACTTCAAAAGTCGTTAGGAACCAATTTGGATATGAGCACAGCCTATCATCCACAAACTGATGGGCAAAGCGAAAGAACAATTCAAACTTTGGAGGATATGCTACGTGCTTGTGTGATAGACTTTGGAAGTAGCTGGGATAAGCACTTACATCTGGCCGAATTCTCGTACAATAACAGTTATCACGCGAGTATTAAAGCTGCACCTTTTGAAGCACTGTATGGGAGAAAATGTAGATCACCCGTTAGCTGGAGTGAGGTTGGTGATGCCCAACTCACTGGACCAGATTTGATTAGAGAGACGACGGATATGATTGTGCAAATCAAGAATAGGTTGTTGTCTGCTCGAAGCCGACAGAAGAGTTATGCGGATGTGAGAAGAAAACCATTGGAGTTTAACGTGGGAGATAAGGTTATGCTAAAGGTATCACCATGGAAAGGTGTTGTACGATTTGGAAAACGTGGGAAGTTAAGTCCTCGTTATATCGGACCATTCAAGGTTACATCTAGAGTAGGACCCGTGGCATACCAACTTGAACTACCACAAGAACTGTATGGGATTCATAACACTTTTCACGTGTCGAATTTGAAGAAGTGTTTATCCGATGAAGAACTCATTATACCGTTAGACGAGGTTAAGGTTGATAAGAAGTTGCATTTTATTGAAGAACCGGTCGAGATCATGGATCGCGAGGTCAAGCAACTGAAGCAAAGCCGAATACCTATCGTCAAAGTTCGATGGAACTCTCGAAGAGGACCGGAGTTTACTTGGGAACGAGAAGACCAAATGTGGAAGAATTACCCTCATCTCTTTGATTTCAACAAGCGATCGGGCAAGAACGCAAGTTGATCTTCGAGGGCGAAGATCCTAATTTGGTGGGGATGATGTGACAACCCGTCAATTTCAGGTCGTTATTTTAATCTCGACTATTACGTATTACGTGTTTACTTTAATGAGAAATTTGAATTTATCGACTAACCGAGAAGGTTATGACTTGAAACTAGCGTAAGAATGTCGATTAGACGAAAACCGACAAGGAATATGTTAGGTATCGATATTATATTCTCAAATAATCATGAAAATGATTTTTATTATATTTAATCGTTATTTCTCGTATTTTACGTTTTAACGAATGACGATAACTATTAGTGATCGCGATACCGACGGATGCCTAAAAACTTACGTTTTATTATCGATTATCTCGATATTGTATATTTTCGACGTTTTCGATTTAATTATGTTTTAAGTCGTGTCGAAGCTTTATTATTATTTTTATGAAGCGTTTTAACTTTCGAAAAGTATTTTTACGAAACCCGAGCCCCGTAAATATTTTTAAAAATGTACAATTTACATTTTCTACCTTGTAAACTATTTACTTGCACTTTGGGACCAAAAGAATGCAAATATGACAAAATCTACCCCCACCCCACTATATAAGGAAATTCCACTAACCATTTTTCAATTAAAAATTCATTTTACAAAAAAAAAATCAAATCCTCTCTCCTTGTTCTTCATTTGGCCGTCCACCATCAACCCACAATCTCTCAAGATTTTTGATTTTCTACTTTGATTCTTCAAAAACTAAAACAAGACCCATCTTGGAAATTTGATAAGCTATCTATTGGTATAATTTTTTTTCACATGCATTCACTAAATTTTTATTTCAATTTTTGATGATGAACATCATGTTTGATCCACTTTTATGGTGATGAATGGTGTTAATATTATTATATTCATAGTGGGTTTTGGTTGCATGCAAGATTTTTATATATTTAATTTTTGTAAGATCAAATTTGAGGGTGTTGTGAGTTAATTAGATGTGTTATTATGATATTAGGATCATATTAGGACTATAGGAATTGTTGGAATGGGTTGAAAAATTGTTTTGGTATGATTTTTAGATAGGCTATTTTAGGCAGTAACTTTAAGTCCGTTTTTGAAATTGTTACTGTGGTAAACTTGGTAAACTAATTATATAGGGTCGTAGAGAATTTTGTTAGCTTCGATTTGAGCTAAAGTAGAGCTTCTAACTCATTACGAGCGAAAAGTTATGCTACTTTTAGTATTTGTGTACCGGGAGACGGGTATCGGCACAATCCGAAAATTGTTGTCGATATTTGGAACGAATCTCGGGGACTATAAAATGAGTTTTAAAAATGTTCAAGGGCTGTTGTAAGTTGATAAACCTCAGGTCATGAGTCTATTTTCAAACCCGAGTGTCGGTTTTGCAAACGGAAATGTTTAGATAAGTCAAAATGGTTTTACAAGTCGAAGGCGTAAAACTGTCCGGTTTTTGTAACACGAAGGTGTGTCGGGCAGAAGGTCTTAGAAGTAATATTTTTGAATGAAATTTAAACTGAGTCTTATTCATATTATGTGTGAGTTTGTCACCAAGTTTCGTCGAAATCGGACATGTCTAGATAGGTTAGATCGGTGTGTACATTTGGAGTGTACATGCTGAGTGGTATTTTGGACACGTAGTTCAATACTTGTATGGCGTGAGTTGAGTATTCACTATTGGACATAGTGACTTACTCGAGTGTTAAGTCATTATATAAATGACTTAGCTACTGGTCTGAGGAAAGTAAAATGATGGTTTGACTTGCGTTGACTTGGCGTCTATCACGGGTCAATGTCGAGGGTGTAAGTGTTTAAAAGAATAAGTGTTGAATAAAAGGGTATAGTAGTACACTTATATTTTTGTTATTTTTCGGAATTTTCATGGTTATATGAAATTGAGTTTCATATTATTTAAGTATTATTTATACTTGAGTCGTTTATTAACGAACGCGCCTTAATTGGTAGGTTGCGGTCTTCGTGTTTAACGGGCATCACAAATCGTCGGCGATCGTCACGTCACTACTATCGTACCAAGGTGAGTCTATAGCCTCGCTTTAACATGTTTACTTGTTTTATAAAACCCGCGAGGGGGATAACATGCTTGTTTTATTAAAATAAAAGGGGTACGACGAGAAGTTGTGGAAACCCTTATTATTGGAAAAACATTATATAAATGAAGGGTACAACGAGAAGTTGTGGTAAACCCTCTTTCTTTTAAAAATTGAACACAAAGGACCCGATTGTATGCTTAGATGAAAGTTGTTATGTAAGTTTGTTTTAGCCTTAAAAGACCCATGAATCGTGAATTGTTAATCGAAAGGAACGCTAATACTATGGGATAGATCTATCGGGGTGACACCCAGTCCGGTCGCGAGTAGCTCTCGCGTGGTGTTGTGATGCACCAGTAATGAAACATCGGATGCAATTGTATAAGAGAAATATACGCACTTGGCTAGGTGTGTTGGGCTGAAATATATATGTTAACGTTCAATTTCACGATGCAAATAGAAATAACAACGATAATTATGTCTGATCCACATGATTGTCAACCACGGAAGGTTTATTCAGAATACTTGTGTTCGTTTATTTAAATTTAAACTCTATAGATTCGCTCAACATTTTTGTTGACTTTATAGCATGTTTTATCTCAGGTCCATGAAGAAGGCACTCAAGGAAGGCGGTTTCGTGCAGCTTGCTTAATTTTAATGTTTTGGCCCACTTTTCTAAACTATGTCTATTCTAAGAAACTTTTATCGTTTGGTTGGTTGTGTAAACTTAAAACTATTTGGGACCGTGTGTAAACTGTTTTATCTTTAAACAAATGAATGGACGTATGTTTTGTTAAAACGACTCATTTTGAGGCGTTTTCTATGATATTGAGGTTGAACCATGATAGTAACACCCAATGACCCTTCCGCTGCTATGACATGAAATTGGGGGTGTTACACAGCATCTGAAAAGGAGACGTTGACAGGACATGTTCCAGCGCTGACACATGATGATCCAGTAACTGGATGCATATAGGAGTCCTCTGATTGAATTGACCTTCACTATGAGAGAAGAAGGCCATGTTACTGTTGGTAGACTTGCTTCCATGCTCTAAGAGAGTTTCATCTTCCAACAGCCTCAGTTTGTTGTAAATGTCATCAAACGTGGAACTTTTGTAAGTATTATTGGCAAGAATAGATCTTGCGTCAATCTTCCACGCCTCACCAAGACTTTTAAGAAAGGTAGCATTAATGTCAACATCACCAAGTTGTGTCCCCATGAAGGACAATTTGCTTGTGATGTCAAGCAATCTGCTTCTCACACTACTCAGCTTCTCATTGGGTTGAGCTTTGAAAACAACATAATCATGCATGAGTTGTTTCTTCTTTTCTTCCCTGGTATCTGCATTGCCACCATATGCAATTTTAAGAGCTGCCCAAAGGTCTTTAGTAGAATCATAACCTCTGTATTTATGCTGGTTCTCTTGTCCTAAAGAGAGTTTCAGAATATTTAAGGTTTTCATGTCAACCCTTTTCTTTGCTATGTCTTCAGCAGACACAGCTCTACCATCTTCAGGTTTTTCTTTCTTATCTTCTTCAGAACATCCAGTAACAGCTGACCTTCTAGAAATAGCATTAGCAATCTTTTCGGCTTTATCGAATGTGTTTCCATATTCAATGATCTCCCAGAGTGTGTAGTCATAGATCCCTAGATATTGCTCAAAGTTGAATTTCCACAATTCAAAGTTGGTTGCATCAAGCATGGGAATCTTGATGTTTGGTAAAGGTGAGGAGGAGGTTATTTCTGAAGTTGACATGATGTTGTTAGGGTTTTTAAGAAAATTAGGGTTTTGGTGATCTTTAGGGTTCTTGTGTTCTTTAAGATCAAAAGTTCCTCAACAAGCTCTGATACCACTTGTTGATCCCAAACTTAGATCGATTTAGCTTTATGTATACGAGATTAGATCAAGTAATACACTTAGAGAAACCTTTGTATATGTTTATGACAATCTAAGTGTTATGCGGAATTAACACTTAAACAAGAACACAATGATATAAACAAACTTTCACTTTGATTAATGATATCAAACTTGCTTACAATGAAAGTAGTTTACGAATGAAAAACTTATATAGAACATTAACCTAAAGGTCTTCTTTTATAGAGATAAGAAGCCTTGTACAATAATCTACGCTATTCTAGGTAAAGATAAATATAGAAAATAGTTGTTCCTATCTTTACTAGAAGTAATCTAGAATACAATAAACGCGTAGAGTATATCTTCCCATCAGTGTTTGTCTTCAATGTATCAACGCTTGACTTTATCTTGTCAACGCTTGAGCTGTCAGCGTTTGTTTTGCTCCTATCAACGCTTGTTTTACTCTTGTCAGCGCTCAAGTAGATTGGCTATAATTTATTCCCAACATCTTCCTCCTCACCCTTGCCAAACATCAAGATTCCCATGCTTGATGCAACCAACTTTGAATTGTGGAAATTCAACTTTGAGCAATATATGGGGATCTATGACTACACTCTTTGGGAGATCATTGAATATGGAAACACATTCAATAGAGCTGAAAAGGTTGCTGCTGCTATTGCTACAAGAACTGTTGTTGCTGGATGTCCAGAAGCAGATAAGAAAGAAAAACCTGGTGATGGTAGAGCTGTGTCTGCTGAAGACATAACAAAAAGAAGGGTTGATATGTAAACCCTAAATATTCTGAAAGTCTCTTTGGGACAAGAGAACCAGCATAAATACAGAGGTTATGATTCTGTTAAAGACCTTTGGGCAGCTCTAGAAGTTGCATATGGTGGCAATGAAGATACTAGGGAAGAAAAGAAGAAGCAACTCATGCATGATTATGCTATTTTCAAGGCTCAACCTAATGAGAAGCTTAGAAGTGTGAGAAGCAGACTGCTTGACATTACAAGCAAGCTGTCCTTCATGGGGACACAGCTTGGTGATCTTGACATTAATGCTACGTTTCTTAAAAGCCTTGGTGATGCGTGGAAGATTGAGTCAAGATCTATTCTTGCCAATAACACTCACAAAAGTTCCACGTTTGATGATATCTACAACAAACTAAGGCTGTTGGAGAATGAAACTCTTTTGGAGCATGGAAATAAGTCAACTAATAGTAACATGGCCTTCTTCTCACACAGTGAAGGCCAATTTGATCAGAAGGACTCTTACATGCATCCAGTTACTGGATCATCATGTGCAACGCTGGAACATGTCCTGTCAACGCCTCCTATTCAGACGCTGACACATACAAAAGTGACTCACCAAGAGTTAAACCTGCTGGCTTGGACCTAGATACTGTATGTGCTTATATTGCTTCTTTGCCCAATGGTTCAGTGATTACATATGAGGACCTTGAGCAGATAAGTGATGAGCACTTGGAAGAGATGGATATCAAGTGGAACATGGCTCTTGCTAGTATAAGAGCAAACAGGTGGAATAGAAGGTTTAAGAAGAAGATGACCTTCAATGCAAAGGACACAGCTGGATTTGATAAATCCAAAGTTGAGTGCTACAACTGTCATCGTATGGGGCACTTCATGAGGGAATGCAGATCTCCTAGAAGATCTGATGCTGGTAAACCCTCAAGCCAAATTGTTAAGGCTCAGGACCCTAAGGCCATGGTTGCAGTTCAAGGAATTGATGGTATGGGATGGGACTGGAGCTATTTGGCTAAGGATGTGGAAGAGGATAAAGCTTTGGTTGCTGAAATTGAAGAAGAAGAGCATGTTCAATATGCTCTCATGGCACACTCCTCCTCTTCATCATACAATGAGGTATACGATGATGCTTTTTGTAGTAAGGGCTGTAGGTTAAATACTGAGAAACTTAACAAAGAGGTGTTAAGGTTATTAGATGATGTGAGTACTGAGAGATGCAAACTGTCTAACTATCAATTAGCTCTCACTCAAACTGAGAAAATAGTCTCTGAATACAAGAAAATGGAATTTGATTTAAAAGATAAAATAAATATCTTAAAACATGAGTTAGATGGTAGTAATGATGTTAGGAACATCATGGAAAGGGTTAATAGTGATTTACAGGCTAAGTTAGATGAGGCCATTAAGAATAAAGATAATGTTGGCCTTAAAATTCAGAGATTTGATAGGGCCACACAAACCCTAGGAGAGTGTGTGAATAAACAAAGGGATCCCAAGGACATGACTGGGATTGGGATGAAAGACTACTCTATGGTTCCACCACCAGCTGGTGACTTCTATGGTGTTCAATAAAAGGACCTATCTTGGACTAGTTTGCCAGAACTCCAAGAGGAGGAATTCATTCCTCCACCAAGAGTTGTTACCCCAGTTGAAGAGTATCAACAGAAGTTGACTGACTTGAATGAATGGAAGAAAGCCAACCCTACCTTATTTGTTAAGGGTGGCTTGTTATGTGAAAGTCCTAATGAGTCAACCCTTATTAAGGTTACAAACCCACTCACTGGTAAGGCTGTTGACCTTGGCTCAAACACTGTTAGAAAACCTAGTCTCAAGTATGCAGAAATGTATAGGAATACTAGGTCACCTAAAAGCCAAGTTAGTAATGATGGAACAGGTTTCTTCTCTTCTAGACCTAGGGTTGTGTCTAGAAAAGCCTGTTACACTTGTGGTAGCTTTTCACATTTAGCATATAAGTGTGTCAACGCTTCTAAGGTCAATGTTGTTAGAAAGTCAAACGTTGTCAGACCCAAACCTTGTGTGCAGCAAAGTCCACAAGTTGTTAGACCTGCCCCATTCTTCACTGGAGGGTTTAACACTCATGGAGAAAGAATATTTCAAAAGACAAATACTTGGTCTAACAGGCAATGGGTTTCTGTAGCAAACCCTAGGTTCAACGCTGACAAGGGTAATTTCAGCGTTGACAAGACCAAATCCAACGCTGACAAAAACGTGACCTGACCTTAATATTTGCAACCACAGGGTAAAGGGTCTAGAGCTTCTTCAAGCTTGACATGGAGACCAAAGAAAGATCAAAACCCTAATGATAATGGGATTTCATTGACCTGCAACAGATTTAATTACATTTCAAAAGTCATTACAAAACCTATTGGGGTTAATTGGGTATTTCATCCAAAGAAGGATGAACAAGGGGTTGTTATGAGAACTAAGTCTATTCTTGTTGAACAACCAGATGAATCCAAGTCTGCTAAGGCTTGGGTTCCCAAAGAAAACTAACTTGTTTTCTTTATGTGCAGGGCATTCAAAAACAGGTCAATGATTATGGATATTGGGATAGTGGATGCTCAAGGCACATGACAGGGAAGGAAGATTATCTAACTAACTTCACTCCCATTAAGGATGGTGAGAAGGTTTACTTTGGAGGCGGATATGGTACTATCACAGGCAAAGGAACACTTCTCACCAAGAACTTGCGTTTTGAAAATGTATTTTTGGTAAAGGAACTTGATTACAATCTTTTTAGTGTATCACAAGTTTGTGATAACAAAAATAAAGTTTTGTTTACTGATACTGAATGTTTGGTGTTAAGCAAGGATTATAAGATCTCTGATGAGAAATATATTGACTATAGAACACCTAGACATAAAGACATGTATAATGTGAATCTGAATGGGATTAGAATGAATAGCAATATGTCATGTTTTTATGCTAAAGCTTCAGTAGATGAGAGTAATCTATGGCACAGGAGACTAGGGCACATAAATTTTAAGAATATAAACAGGCTTGTGAGACTTGGCTTGGTTGATGGCTTGCCTGAAAAGGCTTTCCACAATGACCACTCTTGTGTTGCATGTCTTAAAGGCAAGCACCACAAGGTCTCATTCAAGTCCAAACAGGTGCACTCTAGTACTAGACCTCTTCACTTGCTTCATATGGACCTATATGGTCCAACCAATATAGAGAGTTTGAATGGTAAATCATACTGCTTTGTCATCACAGATGACTTTTCTAGGTTTACTTGGACTTTCTTTTTAGCTATGAAGAGTGATACATCTGACACTTTAATTGATTTTATCACTCAGATTGAGAAGAAGACTGGTAATGAAGTTAAAATGCTTAGGAGTGATAATGGTGGTGAATTTAGGAATAAAGTGTTAGATGATTTTTGTGCCAGGAAAGGAATTACTAGGCAATTTAGTGTTGCCAGAACCCTACAGCAAAATGGGGTTGTTGAGAGGAAAAATAGAATCCTAATTGAAGCAGCCAGAACCATGTTGGTTGATGCTCATTTCCCTATAGCCTTTTGGGTTGAGGCTGTTAATACAGCTTGCTATGTTTAAAATAGAGCATTGGTCAACAAAATACAGAACAAAACACCTTATGAGTTAATTTGGGGAAGAAAACCTAATATTGGTTTTCTCAGACTTTTGGTTGTCATGTAGTTGTCTTAGATACTAGTGATGCCTTAGGTAAATTTAGTGCAAAAGGTGATGAAGGCTACTTCATGGGGTATTCAGTGCAGAGCAAGGGATATAGGGTTTATCTTAAAAAGGAACCTTTATCTAGGACTTTAAATTATATGCCTGTCACTAATCTAGACATTGTGAAGGTAACTTCAAATGTTGTGGAAGAACAAGTTGTTGATGTTTCAGGTACACAGGTTCATGAAAAGGTTGGATCACAAGCAGAAAAGTCATCTCCTATACAAGAGTATGTCACAATTCCCATATGGACAGATGCTTTTGCTGCTGCTGCTGCTGCTGGAAAAGATAATGGTGGTCCCCAAGTACCACCATATAACAACATGCATGGTCCTTCAAGCGCTGACAAAGGCAAATCTAGCGCTGACAAGACCAATTCAGACGTTGATGGCTCAGACGTTGACAACAACAGTTCAAGCGTTGTTAGCCCACACGCTGACAACCAAGGTTCAGGCGTTGACAACACTTTTGCGCATCTTTTCTCTTCTACATTTGAACAAGGTGAACCTTCTAATTTATATGAAGAGGTTCATCCTCATATTGATGAAAGAGAGTCTGAAGAAGAAGATATTGGCAACATGGATAATGAGATTGAAGACACCAGACTTTTTGAAGGAGGAGTTCTCACTTCTACTATGAAGAATCACCCTACTTCTCAGATCATTGGTGATATTATGACTCCTGTTCAGACTAGAAGATCTCATCAAGGTCTTGGTGGATTTATTGCCAATATACACAAGAAGGTTGATACCCCTCTTGTGCAAGCATGTTTGTTTGCGTGCTTTCTGTCACAACAGGAACCCAAGAAGATATTTGATGCTCTCACAGAACCAAGTTGGGTGGAAGCAATGCAGGATGAGCTTCATAAAGTTGCAATTCAGGATGGTTGGGAGCTGGTTGATTGTCCCAGATATGTCAGACCTATAGGGACAAGATGGGTTCTAAGAAACAAGAGAGATGAAAGAGGTATTGTGGTCAGAAACAAGGCAAGATTAGTGGCTCAGGGATATACATAATAGGAGGGGATAGACTATGAGGAGGTCTTTGCACCAGTTGCAAGGATTGAATCTATTAGGATCTTTTTAGCCTATGCATCCTGCATGGGCTTCACTGTCTATCAAATGGATGTCAAGAGTGCCTTCCTCTATGGAACAATTGTTGAGGAGGTATATGTGATGCAACCTCCTGGTTTTGAGGATCCAGAGAATCCAGACAAAGTGTATAGAGTCAAGAAGGCTATGTATGGACTTCATCAAGCCCTACGAGCATGGTATGGTACTTTGTCTACTTATTTGGTGGACAATGGATTCAAGAGGGGCACCATAGATCAGACATTGTTTACTAAGAAGAAGGGTAAGGATGTTCTACTTGTTCAGGTCTATGTTGATGACATCATTTTTGGATCTACAGATCCAAAGATGAGTGAGGATTTCTCCAAGCTTATGACAAAAAAATTCAAGATGAGTCCTATGGGGGAGATGAACTTCTTTCTTGGGTTACAAGTTCAGCAGAAAGAAGATGGTATCTTCATCTCCTAGGAAAAATATGTGGCAGAGATCTTGAAAAAGTTTGGCTTTTCTCTACATGAAAAGAGGGCTACCACTCCTATGGATAGAGAACACCCTTGGGGAAAGATTGGAGATGGAAAGGATGTTGATGTCAGGCACTATAGATCAATGATTGGTTCATTGATGTATCTCACAGCCTCTAGACCTGACATCATGTTTGCTGTGTGTGCTTGTGCACGCCATCAAGTGACTCCTAAAGAATGTCACCTTTATGCTGTCAAGAGGATCTTTAGGTACCTAAGATGCTATCCTAGTCTTGGCTTATGATACCCAAAGGATTCACCATTGGAGCTGATTGCATATTCAGACAGTGATTATGGAGGTGATAAGTTTGATAGAAAATCCGCAACTGGTGGATGTCAGTTTCTTGGGAGCAGGTTGATATCTTGGCAATGCAAGAAACAAACAGTGGTGGCTAATTCTACCACTGAAGCAGAGTATGTGGCTGCAGCTGCTTGTTGTGGACAAGTCTTGTGGATTCAGAACCAGCTGTTGGACTATGGGTATAATTTCATGCATACCAAGATATTTGTTGACAATAACAGCACTTTATGCATTATTAAGAATCCTGTACATCATTATAAAACTAAACACATAGAAATTAGACACCATTTTATAAGAGATTGTTTTGAAAAGGGTTTAATACAACCAGATAGCGTTGACACAGAAGAGAATGTGTCAGATTTACTAACTAAACCTTTTGATGCTGGGAGATTTCAATACTTGGTAACAAGTATTGGGATGATCAATCTCACATGATATGTGTTTTGGAGTCTTTTTGTAAAAGTATGTCCAGGATAATGCATTGTTATTGGTCTTTTTGAGGATTTAGATTTTCCACTATATTTTTCTAACACTGACAAAGGTTGCTTGAACGTTGATAAGTGTTTTTGTGACGTTGTCAACAATATATTTGTCTAACGCTGACAAAGCTTCCCTCAACGCTGTCAAGTGTTATCGGGGCGTTGTGAGCAACAATGTTAGTTTTGTGGTTTTCAATCTAAATGTGCAGGTGATGTTAGCAGTATACCATTGGATACAGAGTTGCTTATGGATCAATGGAGAATCATTTGGACATGTTTTTATTTATGGATGATGGTTGGAATTTTTAATTCCTATCTTGACATAATTTTTTTTATGTTCATGCATATTTTTAGCAACATATGTATCACTATTTAAGGGGAGGTTTTAGGAACCTTTAGGATGTTTGGGTATCCATATGATACTCTTATCACAATTCTAGATTGTGTCCACAGGTGAGTATGAGTTAGTCTTACTAAATCATGAGGCACTGTAGCATGCAAAGTTGATATACTATGCATGCTGCCAAGACATTTTTGGCCTAGAATTGGTTGTGGTCTGTTGGGAGACTTGGGAATGATTTTATCATGGGTTTTACCTGGGAGTAACAAGGGATTTTATAAGGTAACTTAGTTGTTAAGAGTTTTGGTTAGCAAGGGACACTAGAGGACTATTATGTCTATCTTGCATAAGCAAGTGTGCATAACTGGACAGTGCTTTCCGTCCTATAATAATTATCAACTTTTTGGTTATCTTCTCTAGGATAAATTACTTTGTTAAGGTCATTTTTCATTTTTTATAATTTTTTATTTTTGGACGCTGACAAGTATTTTTCAAAGCGTTGTTGTGACCAATTTAGACGCTGACATGGCTTTGGCAAACGTTGACAAGAATATAGCCGTTGGGCGTTGATGGGTTATTTTTTACCGTTGACACTCAATGGGACCTACCCAGTTGTTACTTTTTGACATATTTTTAGGCTGTAATTTTGGGAGCAGATAACTTTCATTTAATGCATGAGATAAACTTATTCTTTTTCAATATTTTCATGATTGCATTTTGAAAATACTTGCCTATTTTTGGGCCAATCACATGCATTTTCTTCTCCTATATATTTGGCTCCTATTTTTAAACAGGGTACCTATTATTCTTGTCTAACACAATTTTCTCTTATCAACTTCATCTTTATCAATCATTCAAACAACTTTCAACAATGGCACCAAAATTCAAACCAAGTGATTTAGAATTAGGATTCAGAAGTAAACACAACATGATCGCGTATCTTGAAGCTGATGATACTCTATTTCCCCAATACATACAAATGGTGGCGTATTTAAACGCATCTCCACTTAGGTATGCTCTTTCTCATGCTCCACTCATTCCTGTCACACATATTAAACAGTTTTAGAACACTGTTAGTTCCTCAACAGTTAATAGAGTGACTACATTATCTTCTATTGTTCATGAGAGAACATGGGTAGTTACTGAAGATTTGGTACGCCAAGCTTTGCATCTTGATGATGCTGATGGTATAACCACCCTCCCCATTAGTGAAATAGAACAAGGACTAAGGGCTTTGGGTTATCATTTTCCTGCTGAAGGAACTTTAAATAAATATCATAAACAGGAGTTTCCCCCAGCCTGGAAGTACCTAATACATGTCCTCTTACAATGTTTGAGTCCCAAGTGTACTGCACACAATGAGATCAATAGGTCTATTGCAAGTGCTATTATGTGCTTTGCTACTGGGCAAAAGTTTAATTATTCCAAAATGATTTTTGAGGGCATGTGTAAAAATAAAGGGAACAAAATGACTTTAGCTTATCCCAGATTTTTACAAATGGTTTTTGATGTCCAAGGTTACTGCACAAGGGATCATGATGCTTTTTATGAGATCCCTGTGCAAAAGAAAGCAATTTTTATGAATATGAACTCACCCCCACATCGTGACCTACCCCTCACCCCTGCTATGATTGCTGTCATTGAAGCAGCACAACCCCAACCCCAAATTGACCCAATACCTGAACCTTTACCTTCACTACAACATATGCAAATTGACCAAGAACCCTTCGACGCTGACACGTTAAATGTTGGCGTTGATGTGCCTATTTCAAACGTTGACACAAATCCTTCACAGACCCAAACACCCCTTAACCAACCCACATCCACCCAATCCACATCTTCTTCTCCCCCAACACAATATAGGTTGCAAAAACGCCAAAGGACTACTGGAGTGTTCTACTCTAGTGGTCCTAGCCATGTAGCAGAGAGAACCACCACCACAAGTGTGGTTGGTGTTATGGATGAGGCTGAGACTATTGGTTCTGGCTTAGAAGCTGGCCAAGACAGTCCTACCATACTTAAGACCTCATCCATGCCCAATGAATCTAACTTGGGAGGTCAAATACCTATTTTAGAAGAGGGCAGATTGGCACCAATGACTTTGATGGAATTAACGGTAGTCTGCATGAGCTTGCAAAAGCAAAATGCAGACTTGGTACAAGTTGTCAGCACACAAGGCCTTGAACTCACGCAATTAAGGGAGAGGATTTTTATTTTGGAGATAGTTGAGTCAAGGAGAAGGCAGACAAGGGTCCTTTTATCTGAGGAGGATTCTTACAAAGGGGATGAAGCTGCTACAGAGCCTGTTAATTTGAGTGATAAAGGCTCACATGAAGCTACTACAGAACCATTTGTTGAGAGTGGAAAAGGTTCATATGATGAAGAATCTTTGGGTGTTGCTGAAACCCTTACTGAGTTGAAGAAATAGACAGGTTTTGATATGTCTCTAGTCTCTCCTACAAACTTAAATTTGTCATTTACAGCCATGTTGGAGGAAATTGCAAGAGGCGCTGAGACAGGTACATTGGGCATTGACAAGCATAATTTGAACGCTGACATGAGTATCTTGGGCGCTGACAAAGCAGAATTGGGCGTTGACAGACCTGCAAATGAGGTTGATGTATTCCAGTCATCATCCATCATCAAAGAGGTTTCTTCACAGGTATTACCATCTACCTTACCAACGGTTGATCGATTAGATAAGGGTAAGGGTATTATGGTAGAAGAAGTTGTTCCAAAGGATGCAGCACAAATTGAGTTTGATAGAAAGTTGGCTGCACAAATTGTGGAACAAGAAAGAAAGCAGGTGGGTGAATCACCTTTTGTTGTCACTTCAGAAGAGCAAGAAGGAAGTGATGAAGCCAGTTCAGACTCAAGTGTTATGATCATAGAACAGCCAGAAAGACTTGAGTATGGTGATGAGCTAGCCAAGGAGAAATTGAATGAGTTGAAATTGCAGGTTGATTTTGATATGCCAAGGTGGTTTAGATGTACCATGCCTGGGAAGATAGGTGTATAGAGAATCCACATTTGACCATTTCAGATCAGATATGGGGTTTGGAGATTCTTCTCAGAGTACAAAAGGATTGCAAGGTCATTCTGAAACACAAAGCAAGTAATGTTCTCTCAGATTTGAAAAGGGATAGAAAGGAGTTGTACTTCATGCTGCTCAGATGTCATGGAACAGGGTGGACTTATAAGAAATTGACTGGATTGACATTTGAAGAGTTGAAGTGTAGAGCTTATCCCATTTGGGTTAGAGTGCAGGAAGAAAACACTCTAAGACTTCTTTCTGATGAAAGAAAAGAAGAACTTGCAGAGGAAATGGAACTTAAGAAGGCAATGTTTGTTCCCAGACCAGTGAAAAAGGGAGTTCCTCTTGAGTTTCCCAAAGATATGGATCCATTACATCCAAATGAATCTGTTATAAGAAAGAGCCTCAAGCTCTTACCATTAGAAGCTTCAGACATGGTACAAGTGTTACCACTTGATTCTAGAAACCCTATTATAAGCTATGAAGAAGATGAATGTGGGTTTTGGAAGATTGGCAGGTATGGAAAAGAGGTTCACACTTTTACCACCCTTATATCTTTGTTTGCAAGTTTTGACAGAGAAGACTTGGTAGACCTATGGAGGTTATTAGAGGCCAAGTGTGTGACTGAAGCACCAACTTCAGTCAATGGAATAAAACTGTGGTCCACATTCAAGAGAATGTGTGGACCAAGAGATGAAGATCCTGCTATTTGGAAGGATCTTGAAGATGATCTCAGTGGTCTTCAATGGAGATTGTATTCAGCTGCTGGTGTTTATTATTTGAGTTCTATAAAGTTTACTGAGTATCTACTTGTAGATGGTCAGTATTTCATGTCCAAGGAAGTCTTGGAGAAGATGAAGAATACACAGTTGGAAATTGATTATTCAAGTGACGTGGCAAAAGATTTGATCAGATTTATTTATTACCAATATGAGAAGGTTTGTAAGATTCCTCCTAGTTCTCAATGTTTATTCAGAAACTTGATCACTAGAGTAGATGTCAAGTTTAGGGGAGGATTGTTGGGAATAAATTATAGCCAGTCTACTTGAGCGCTGACAAGAGTTAATCAAGCGTTGATAGGAAGAAAAAAAACGCTGACAGATCAAGCGTTGACAAGACAAAGTCAAGCGTTGATACATTGAAGACAAGCACTGATGGAAGGATATACTCTACGCGTTTATTATGTTCTAGATTACTTCTAGTAAAGATAGGAACAACAATGTATTTTCTGTATTTATCTTTACCTAGAATAGTTGATACGTAGATTATTGTACAAGGCTTCTATGTCTATAAAAGAAGACCTTTAGGTTAATGTTCAATACAAGTTTTCATACGTTAACACTTTCATTGTAAGCAAGTTTGATATCATTAATCAAAGTGAAAGTTTGTTTACATCCTGTGTGTTCTTGTTTAAGTGTTAATTCTGCATAACACTTAGATTGTCATATACATATACAAAGGTTTCTCTAAGTGTATTACTTGATCTAATCTCGTATACATAAAGCTAAATCGATCTAAGTTTAGGATCAACAATGTGGATGATTATGATGATTTTTCTTCAGAGTATAACGACATGCCAAATTATGATGATTTTGATGATGTTGACACTCTTTCGAGTGATCCTTCAAGTGTTATGTCTTCTACTGATGATTGTGCTCCTATTTTTGATGAAGATCCTCCGCCAACAATGCTTGATCCTACTTTGGATGATTACTCATTTGAGGAAGATTTTGCCACTTTTCTCAATACATACTTTTCCAATGAGCATGATTCTCCTCCTTTGGACTTTGATTATGTTCTTTATCCTCCTTCGGATGTAAAGAAACCCATTTCCAAGGAGAAGAAACCAGAAGACACCAATATCCGTAGTACCTATGTTTTGACACCTCTCTTTCCACCTTCTTCGGATGAGATTGTGCGGTTTATGGGCGAATCTTCAAGGTCTACCGGGGTCTAAGTCTTATTTTCCCCTAAAGGAAAAGGTGTTCGATCCGGGTATCACAATTTTTAAGCTATCTCATTATCCATATGATGAAATAAAAGGAAAGACTTTTGGAAATAATGGAGCTATGCTTTCACTTCATCATACCTTCTACCACCATGCTCAATCTTTTCTTAAGGGAACCTCGCCTACTCTTCTTTGGCTTGTGCTCTTCACCTTAAGCTTATGTTATTTGATGGATAAAAACCATGTATTTGATCCCGGTGGATGTTCTTCAAGGTTCTTACCATTGTAATAAAGGTCGAGTCAAGCGCACGACTCGGTAAACAAAAACAAGCGCTTCTCGGGAGGCAACCCGAGTATCTATCCTTTTATTCCGTTTTTCTAATAAGTGTAGGGGGAGACCCTAGTATGTGTTTTTTGTTTTCTTTCTTATGATGTGCAGGGATTGGAGCTTCAAAGATTCACTTTTGATGACTTATGACGACCCGTGATTTCGTGTACCTGTCTTCCCGGTTCTATCCTAAACTCTTTTGATTCACTATTTTATATTTTTCAATATTAAAATAAGAATCACTTTGTTGTCTCTTCCTTAGAAAGATTTAAACAAAGTGCACAATGTCCTAAGTGTAGGGGAGGTTACTTCCACATGCTTAAACATTGAGGACAATGTTTATATTAAGTGTAGGGGGGAATTCTATCAAAGTTAAGTGGGGTTTTCCTTGTATATGTCCTCATTTTAACCGGAAAATTGATTTTTCGACATTTTTTTCAAAATTTTTGATCTATTTTGGCCTATTAGTATTTTCCTTTGTTATCGTTATTTTCTTTCATTAGAATAAATTTTAATAAATGGTTTTAATAAGTTTAGATATCTTTGATACTTTAGGCCCGTCATGAATCTTTTGACTCAACCCGATTTTACTTATCTAAGTTTACTCTTGCTAGTATCTTTAACGTGTTTAAATCAAGTTTTGCTAAGCTTTTATATAGGGAACTTTAAAATGCGAAAGTCTTAACTCTTACGGGTTAAGAACAAGAACTTTTCGCAAGTTCCTATAATTGATCCTAGAAAGTCGTTTATCAAGAGAACTTTAAAATGTGAATTCTAAGCTTGAAAAAGTCTAAGAAGTTGAAAGATCCTATAAATGACTTGAAAACCCAAAACTTTGATTTAATAGGCTAAGCATCCACGAGTCTCATTCCTTTAGATTTTAAATTGTGGAGAACGAGAGATGATAGAGTCAATTATAAGTTTGGTATTCTTTCATGAATTTATGTGAGTTAATTATGAGATTTTTCTCCCATCGCTTGTTAATAATTATAATTGCAATAAGTAAGGTCGTACGATTTGAAAAGTCACTTACCTTCTACACAAGATCGTTTAAAAGTTGCTCGGTATTAATTAGAGTTCATAGCCAATGCATAACTTATTGAAGTGGGATGCGAAGATTGGCGAGTCCGAAAAGGCCCTAACAAGGCATGAGGGCTACATTTTGTTGCTAAAGATCCCAAGTGATGTGAAGAATCATTTATCAAAAATCAATATTAAGGATCGAGACACACGACGAAAAGCAAATACTCCCCTAAAAATCATGGAGAAGTCTGTCCGAAAAGACCCTAGCAAGGTATGAGGATAAATAGATCCAAGTCCTAAAAGGAGGCGGATCGTTGTATATCAAAATCCCAAATAAAGCTTGGAAAAAAATGAAGAAGTCGTGGTCCAAGTATGAAGAATCTCTCAAAAAACTTCAAGTAAAGAAATTCCTATTATGAAGAAAAGACCATTATTTCAAGAACGTCTCTCAAGATTCGAAGTATGAAGTCAATGCCAAATATCGGTTCGAGAAAGTCTCAAATCATGAAGCGAGTTATGCCAAGATATGAACTTTATGAGGTCTCGCGAAGCAGTTTTAAAAGATTTTGTCCTTTAGCTAACTATTTATTAAATCGTCCTACTTTATTTTCAGCCTAAATAATTATCAAAATAAGAGAACAATGCATCCTCGTGATCATTCAAGACAACAATAAAATATAAGAGATACACCTCGGAATAAGGGAGTCTAAGTGAATAATTGGGCCACATGAGTTTTTGTTAGTTTGCTAACTTATAATAACAATGATCTCGTTTTTAAGCTTGGTTTGGGGAACGTGAAACGTGAGGGTGATAAACATTCATGACAACCAAAACCCTAATGTAAGTCTTCGATCTATTTACTTGTTTTCTTCCTTTAAATATTTTGTAATTTTCTATCTCTTTAAGTTTCCTTAATGTCTTGTGTTTAACAAAGGCCAAGGTGGGTTAATTATGATGGAAAATATAAATCTTGCTTTGTAACTAATGCATTGCATGAGGGCATTGCAATGGTCACGTGTAAGGGATTGATAGGTGTGAAAACACCCATTCTTTTACCACTTAATTATAATAATAACCAAGCCTAAACGTGTATTTAACGTCATAAAAGGCGGAATTATGTGTGGTTTGTGTTTTTATTGTGTTTTAGGACAAAAATATGAGAAAGGAAGAAAACACGGGCTTTTATCGAAGAAAAAGACAAAAGACGAAGTCAAAAGATCAAGAGTGCAAAAAGAACGGAAGTCAAAGGCCTATTCTGAAGTTTTATCAAAGAAAAAGTCTAAAGACGAAAGTTTAACGAAGTCGAAGAACCAAGTCTAATAAAAGAAGAAAATTATTAGACGAGTTCATTTCATATCGACAAATCCCGAGACAACGTCGAGAAAGAAGAAGAATTTAAAAGACGAAAAGACGAGAAAGAAAGAAGGAAGCAAAACACTCCTTCCATTTTTCTCCTATAAATACCTTCCTTATGTCATTAGGAAGGGTGTTAGCTAATTCACCATTAGTTCTCCACATATTGTCATTTCATTATTGTCTTTCTTTCAAGTAAGTCTTTAATCTTGTTTTTGATCTTTAATCCTTAATTTTAACTTCAAGCTTTCATAATCATTCTCATTCTTGTCTTCTTGTTTTTAAAAAATCTATTTTTGATTTGTGTAATCTTGAAGTTATCTTAATCCGTATGCTTATTTGATTAAAGTTTTCATCTTTTTGTTCTTATCATTTTTTTATACGATTGGTAGTTTTTATCTTATTGCAATTTTTGCTTATTTCGTGTTAAGCTTATTTTCTTTTAAGTGTTTTTAAAAGTTGTATCTTTTTAAAGATTATTTTATAAATCTCGCTTATTTAGTGTTTTGAAAGTTTCTCAATTGTGGCTTATTTAGTTCTTTCTATTGTTGATTTGGTAAAGTTTTGCTAAGTGCTTATTACAAAAGTGCTTATTTGGTTTTTGCTTATTTGCCTCTTGAATCCCATCGTAAGAGTTAAGGGTTTTGCTTGTTCCGATCGAGTTTCGTGATCGCATAAACCCAAGGGTTTCTACTTGCGATCACAAAATGCGATCAAAGGTTGTGATCACAAACTGAGATCACACACTACGATCAAGGACCACGATCGCTTGTTGCTGGTATCCAAATGTTGCGATCGAGGGGTTCAATTACTGGCTACAATCTGTGCCACGATATGTGGTTGTGATCAAGGACCACGATCTGTGGTTGCGATCTAGTCTAAGATATATAGTACGATCGCTTGTTGCGATCAAGGACCACCATCCGTGGGTGCGATCGGGACTGCGATCCAAGTTACGATCAGAACGCACCTCAGTTTTGGTTTTTATTTCCTGTTTTTATTTTTAATTTAAAATTTAACTTTTCCCGCCGTTTTTACTTAGTGTTATTTCAAACTTGTTTTGTCTTAGTTTTATTTTTAAGTTTTCAAATTTTACTTTTTGTCGAGTTTTAATCTTTCGTCATTTATTTTTTTAAAAAGTCTTTATTTTTAGTCTAAATCTTTTCAAGCTTTTATTTTTATTTTATTTTCATTAATTACTCAACGACATTTTCATTTTAAAATAGATAATCAACGACTATTCTTTCTTTTCACCAAAAACAACCAAGTCACAGTTTAATCCGTGATCAATTCGATTAGACCAATCCAAAGAACGATTTCAACCTTAATAAAGTTCAGTTATTAGAAGTGAAGACATCATTTCTTAACGGTCCTTTAAAGGAAGAAGTCTATGTCACGCAGCCGGAAGGATTCGTTAATACTCATTATCCTGACAAGGTGTATCGTCTCCACAAAGCACTTTATGGACTCAAGGAAGCTCCAAGGGCGTGGTACGACGAGCTCTCGAAATTGCTGGCATCCAAATGTTTCTCAAAAGGTTCCATTGATCTAACTTTGTTCACTTATAAATATGGGTATGACATTTTGCTTGTGCAAATTTATGTTGATGACATTATTTTCGGGTCTACAAACCTAAAACTTTCAAAATGGTTTCGAAAAAGTAATGCACAACAAATTTGAAATGTCAATGATGGGCGAACTAAAATTCTTTCTAGGAATTGAAGTTCACCAATCCCCAAGTGGTATCTTTATTAACCAAGCTAAGTATTTTTCAAGAGATAATCAAAAAGTATGGTATGACTTCATGTGACCACGTTGGGACACCATTATCAACCACATCGCTAGATGCTGACTTAGAGGGAAATGCCATAGATCAAACGAGATATCGTTCCATGATCGGCTCCCCCATGTACTTGACAGCATGAAGACCCGATATATCGCATGATACGTGTTATTGTGCACGATATCAAGCACGATCCACTGAAAAGCACCTCAAGGAGGTTAAACGGATCTTTCGGTACCTCAAGAATACCATTCATATGGGACTCTGGTATCCGAGGGAAACCGATTTCTTTATAACGGCCTATTCATATTCTAATCATGCAGGGTGTCTTGATACACGAAAAAGTACTTCTAGTGGTGCACACTTTCAAGGTCAAGATAAGCTTGTGGGATGGTCTTCCAAGAAGCGAGATTGCACGTCACTGTCTCTATCTGCGTGTTGTGCTCAAGTTCTATGGATGAGAACACAACTCACGGATTATGGCTTCTACTTTGATAAAGTACCCATGTACTGTGACTCAAAGTCGGCCATAGCCATCTCCTACAATCTGGTACAGCATTCCCGTACGAAGCACATCGATGTCAGATATCACTTCATAAAGGAACAAGTTGAACGAGGTATCGTTGAGTTATACTTTGTTGGAACGGATTACGAATTAGCCGACTTGTTTGTCGAAAGATAGGTTTGAGTAACTCGCTAGGCAAATTGGCATGAGATGTTTGACTCCAGTAGACGTGGAGATTTTGGAAAAGGTGCCTGCTTGATTCATCTATCAAACATCTACTTGTACATATCTATGGAAAAGCAAAATACAAAAAAAATAAAGCATATAAAAACAAAACACAAAATTTAAAATCATTGAAAATCTAAAAATATTCTTATCGACATGTCTTTCAGTATCGATAATATGGACGTACCTAGAAATGTCGCTCAATAACGACACGGGTGTGTACATAAAGCTCGAATGAAAGTTGTAAATATTTTTTTCAAAACATGTCATTTCTATTTCATAAAGGTAATTGTCTATTTTGGAAAATATTTCTAAACAACGGGTTGAGCAATCTATCTTCGGTTGAGCTTGTCATAAAACATTCAACGTTTTGAGCTCAACACAATGACTTGTAATCACTTTCAGATTGCAACCCGGATCTATTTACACTTGATTGGATTCGTCAAGACATTCAACGTCTATGAACTCAAGTTTATGCTTTATAAAAACCTCTTCGCCAAAAAGAAATAGAGTTTTTCTAACAGCGTTGAACACAATTTTTTCAAGAATTATTCAATGATTATTCAAAATCTTTCAAAAATTGTGTGTTCAACAACTCCTATCTTCTAAAAGTGAAATATAGATCACATCCTCACAATGCCAATTCAATTGGATCAATTTCTGAGGGGGGGCTATCCAAATTCCTGCTATGTTAAGACACATTTTTCTCCGGAAGATTTTCAAGACAATTTTTCACGATATATTTTAATCAAATTTGGTATCTCTAATATCAAAAGATTTTATATATTAGAGATAGAGGAGAAAATGTGATTAAAATGTGATCTATTTTGTAAGAAACAAGCATTTGAACTCTCACCCACATGTGCGAAACACTTTCGCTTATCAATGCACATGTGTAGGGGGAGCTTTTCTGAACGACAAAACTAGCAAGGTGTTAAATGTTTTTCAAACACTTTGTTATAGTTTTTGAAGTGGTTTTATGGTTACGATCTGATACCCACAACATATTTTATTCACGACGTTATTGGTGTCAAAAGGGTGGTTAGGCCTACGTCCTATGATCCAACCAAAACCAGAGGGATCTTCCCATGGAAAATCCAATAGATTATTAGAAGTCCTTAGGAAAAATGGAGTAGAATGTGAACGTAGCTGAATGCAGACTAAGTACTGATGCTAGCACTGGAACAATCACAACAAGGTGTTAGTAATAATGTCTTGGTAAGCATTGAGGGGGTTGAAGAATGAAAAAGAAATGTACGGATAAAGGGTGAAAAGAAAGAAGCCCTCCATACAACATAGGCAGAAACCAGGTCAACACATCATGAGGACTACACATCATGGACCCAGTGATGTAATGCACAACTCTTTCCCAGCTAACTTAGGCTTCTCTCAAAAGAAGTTTTGTTTTATTGTCACGAAGATCAACATGACTTCTATTTACTTTCTCACTCCGAGATAGTTGATATTTAATAGGTGGCATCTGCTCCAGCCTCCGACCACTAAAAGTGCACAAATCGAGTCTAAAGCCAAGAGATCAATCAAATCTTGTTAGGACACACAGAATGACAAAGAAGCGAGTCCTATGCTATATCCTTGCGATTTTGCTAGAACACTCAGAGTGAAACTACTTAGTATTCACAATGATGAGTGGAAATCCTTCCAGTGTTAACATCAAACAACACTGTGGTAGGTCATATGTAAGATTCTTTATGAATTAAACATATGTAAAACTGAAAAGGAACAGTGGTTTGATTCTGAATTGATTCAAACTCGTTTCAGGTTTCTACGCAATATCTTTATGGTCTTGCCAGAACATTCAGAGTGATATTCATTAATATTCACAGTGACAAATGGAAATCCTTCTAGCGTCAACCTCAAACAACGCTACGGTAGGTGACTTGCGAGATTATTATGAATCAAGCTTGTGTCAACTGGAAAGCAACAATGGTAAGATTATTTATGAATCAACTTGTTCCAGGAATTTGAATTGACAACTTTAATCAAGCGGATATTTATCCAATTGATTCACTCTTTATGTTCGCAGTCTTGCTTTGAGACGGTCGAGTAAAGAGAACGGATAGTACTGCCGTGAAACCCTGTCAAGGAGGTTCTTAACTGAATCTACCTAATCACATGTATGATATTTAATATCGTGTAACAGTCTTCACCGACCGGAGGTAAAACGCTACTGATTTAGGACTAATGTCAAAGCCATTCAGTCCGTGTCTATGTTTTGTCTCAAGAAGGTGGCGTTACGGTGTACTCAGCAAAGTCAAAGATTCAAAACCATATACTCATGCCTAAAGACATATTCAATAATTAATAGTGTGAGCATGTGGATGAAGACACAAGATCGCAAGATGGCAAAGGCATGTAAAGGATGATTTGATGATCTCAAGACCAAAAGACAAAGTCGAAAGACAACGACAAAGGCTAAAAGACCACAGTATAAAGGAACAAGACTACTATTACACGTTCAAGACTCATTTACGGCGAGATTAATAATCTCTACAAATCTACAAATGACGAAGGGTAATTGTTGGAATGATACACACGACTATATATGATATAGAAATGAACATAAAGATTAAACCAAAAAGAAAGATTAGATTAGATGAAGAAAAAGAGAAAAACAAAGATGGTTGTGAATTCCTAGTGAGAGAAGCACATATGTTTCTCTCTCTACAATCTATAAAAATGGAAGACACGCACCACAAATGAGGTGTCTTAGGCCTTTTATACTATACGTCTAATGTATGGAAGGCCTTCCTCATTTGTGAGTTCGGGACTAATTCCCGTTACATACATAACATTATGCTTGAACTCTCAACACCGTTAAGTAGCATTTTCCACGAGCTTCGCAACGGTATATTATAAGACCATCACTTTAAATACTTCTAACAATCTCCCCCTAAGGGGTGGTCATGTAATAAGTGACTTCACTTCTTTGGTGTTGTTGACTTTGAAGCTCGTTGTCTTGAGAGTTCCTTCATTGTTCCTTTCATGACTTGTGATCTTGGATCTTTGATCTTTGCCTTGACTTGATCTTTAATCTTTTCCAACTTGTGTTCTTGTGTCTTTTCCCACATACTCGTAGTTTGCGTAGTCTTGAAAGCTTGTTAACAATCTCCCTTGATAATCAGAGTAGCGGAAGTCTTTGTTTGAGATGTTCTTGAGATTTCTTCTTTTACATGAGCATGTGGTCTTGAATTACGACTCTTGAGGTTACGCCACCGTTTGCATTCCTCCGGTTTCTCGTTATACAGTACGAATACTGTACCTGTGATTAGGTAAGATCAACGAACTTCCTTGACAGGGTTTTCGGCTGTGGTAGCCGTTCCCATTACTTGAACATCTCGAAAGATAGTTCATAGTAAAGAGTGAATCATGCAGTTCCATTCTACTGATTAAGTCGTTAATTCATTTCCTGGAACAAGTTTGAATCAATTAAGAACCAAACCATTGTTGCTTTCCAGTTGACACAAGTTTGATTCGTATAGAATCTCACAAGTTACGTACCGCATTGCTGTTTGATGAGGACACTGGAAGGATTTCCATTCGTCACAGTAAATACTAAGAAGTATTACTCTGAATGTTCTGGCAAGATCATAAAGATATTGCGTCGAGACCTGGAACGAGTTTGAATCACAAAAGAATCAAACCACTGTTGCTTTCCAGTTAACATATGTTCAATCCAAGTGAATCTTACATATGACCTACCGCAGTGCTGTTTGATGTTAACACTAGAAGGATTTCCATTCATCACTGTGAATACTAATGAGTATCACTCTGAATGTTCTGGCAATATCACAAGGATAAAGGGTAGGACTCTGAAAATTATCGCATGTGTTCTTGTGATGAACAACAATTTATATATGGAATAAGTGTCCTAATGAGATTTTTTGATGAATCTCGTTGGCTCTAGACTCTATAAGTGCACGTTTATTTGGTGATCGGAGGCTGGAGCAGACTGCCACCTTTTCAATATCTACTATCTCGGAGTGAGAAAGTTGATAGAAATGATTTGAACTTCGTGACAATAAAACAAACTTCTTTTGAGAGAAGCTTGAGTAGGCTGGAAGGGTTGTGCATTGCATCACTGGGTCCATGATGCTTTGTCTTCAGTATCAGAAATCATCAAAGTGATTCTGATAATAGATGTATTGACCCGGTTTCTGCCTAAGTTGTATGGAGGGCTTCTTTCTTTACACCCTTTGTCCTTACATTTCTTTTTCATTCTTCAACCCCTTTAATGCTTACCAAGACTTCATAACTAGCACCTTGTTGTGATTGTTCCAGTGCTAGCTTAGGCCATTAGTCGGCATTTTCCCCGTACACTCAACTACTCCATCTTTTCTAAGGACATCTAAATAATAATGGATTGTCCCCGGGAAGATCCCTCCGGTTCTGGTTGGATCATAGGACGAATACCTAACCACCTTTTGACACCAATACCGTCGTGAATTAATGTGTTGAAGGGTATAGATATCGTAACCAGAAAAACCTGTTGAAAAAGCAATCAAGGTGTTGATGAAATCAGTGTTTACACCTTGGAGGTTTTTTATATCACCAAAACGCCCCCTACATATGTGCATCATAAAAGGAAAGGTTTTTGCACATATTAGGAAGAGAAAGCACTTATATCAAAGATCTTATCCAAGAGAACACATTTTAATCACTATTCTTCCCCTTAAAAATTGCATGACATTGAGATTTTTGTGAAACTAGTGATGAAACATAGAGAGAATAATGTTGCATGAAAGTTTGTACTCCCCCTCGAAAAGAAATTCTATTTAAAATTAGGGGAATATATGAGCACATAGTTTTGAAATACTTTGAAAAATTGTGCTCAAAACCCCGAGAAAATTTACTTTCCCGTTGTTAAGGAGTAATGTACATAAATGAACATTTTCCTTGTGTTCATGAGCTTAAAACTTTGAATGTTTTGAAATAAGCCCATGACCGAGAAAAATTAATTTCTCGTTGTTGAGGATAAGTCAAAGACTTTCCTTTCTTTGGGGACCGGGTTATAGTTTGACATGTGACTATAAGCCATTATGAGAAGAAAGTAGAAAAGACATGTTTTGAAAACATTTGAACTCTCATTCGAACTTTATGTACGTACCCGTGTCGTTATTGAGCGACATTTCTAAGTGCGTCCATATTATCGATGCTGAGAGACATGTCGGAGAAGAATATTTTTGATATTTTTTGAAAGATTTTCTCATTTTTTATTTTGTTTTTATAGGTTTTATATTTTGTATTTTGATTTTCTGATAGATATAAACAAGGTTACTACGAATGAGCAAGACGTTTAAGTTCATCTGGAGTGAAACCACGCATACCAAGTCGATGAACCAAGAATTCAAATCTTTCTTGAGAAAGAGCTTTGGTGAAGATGTCGGCTAGTTGGTAGTCCGTCTTGACAAAATACAGTTCGATCGTTCCTCTTTCCACATGCTTCTTTATGAAATGGAATCGGACAGCTATGTGCTTGGTCTTGGAGTGTTGGACCGAGTTGCAGGATATGGCTATGGCTGATTGTGAATCACAATTAGGAACTTTGTTAAAGTGAAAGCCATAATCCGTGAGTTGTGTTCTCATCCAAAGGACTTGAGCACTACATATGGATAGAGACACATATTCTGCTTCCGTGGTGGACAACGCCGTACAATCTTGTTTTCTTGATGACCAGCTCACTAGCTTCTCGCCTAAGAACTGTGCTCCACCGGAAGTGCTCTTGAATGTATCATGACACCCTGCATGGTCGGCATCTGAAAAACCAGTGAGATTAAAACCAGAATCCTTCATATACCAGAGACCCATGTTAATGGTTCCCCGGAGATAACGAAAGATCCTTTTAACCTCCTTGAGTTGCTTCTCGGTTGGCTTCGCCTGGTACCGAGCACATAAACAAGTAGCATGCACAATGTTCGGTCAGCTTGAGGTTAAGTACATAAGGGACCCGATCATGCTTCGGTATTTTGTAGCATCTACAAATGTCCCCTTCTTATCTAAATCAAGCTTGTGTTTAGTGTCCATTGGAGTACCAATAGGATCATAGTTTTCCATGCCAAATTTCGTTAGAATCTCAAGCACATACTTGGACTGATTTATGAAAATACCACGGGGGGATTGGTGAACTTGCAGACCAAGAGAGAACGTCATTTCCCCCATCATGGACATTTCAAATCGACTTTTCATAAGGTCGGCAAATAATATGGAATATTTTGGGTTAGTAGAACCAAATATAATATCATCTACATAGACCCGAGCCACCAAGATGTCTTTGCCGTAGTGCTTGATAAACAACGTTGGATCAATGGTTCCTTTGCTGAAGTGATTTTGTAGAAGAAATTATGATAATTCGTCGTACCATGCCCTCGGTGCTTGTTTCAAACCATAAATTGCCTTTTTCAACTTGCAGACATGGCTTGGATGTTCGGTATTAATGAAACCTTCAGGTTGACATACATACACATCTTCTTTTAACAGCCCATGCAAGAAAGCCGTCTTCACGTCCATTTGATACACAGTGAATGATTTGTGTGTCGCGTATGCCAAGAATATCCTAATAGCTTCCATTCGAGCTACCGGGGCGAAGGATTCTGCGAAATCAATTCCCTCCTGTTGTTTATAACCTCTCACGACTAACCGAGTCTTGTTCCTAATGACCGTTTGCTCCTCATCCATCTTGTTTTTGAATAACCATTTCAGAGTAAGGGGATCGATATTGTCCAGTCGAGGTACTAGCTCCCATACATCAAGCCTGATGAACTGACTGAGTTCTTCTTGCATAGACTCAATCCAAGATGCGTCGGTCATTTCTTCTTTCACACTTGCTGGTTCCATTGTGCTGACTGATAGTGCATAGATATACATATCACCGTCGGTACACAGCTGATTTCTTGTTGAGATTGCTCGTGAGAGATTGCCAATCACTTGAACCAAAGGATGATTCTTAGTCCATTTGTGTTCATGTGGAAGTGTATGAGAAACTTGATGCGAGCTCGACGGATCCACATATGGTGTTGAAGGCTGAGTAGAACTTGTGGAAGCCGCAAATGGATTAACAAACTCGTGTTCATTGAGCATCACATTGTTTGCATTTTCTGCAACTATTTCATTCTGAAGATGAACATGAGTAGGAATTTGCTGAGAATGTTGTTGAGTTGCGTCAGCAGTCAGAGAAGTGGTTGGAATGTTTGGAGTCAATATGGTTGAGGTTGACGTAGATGGTGCAGAAGTAGATGCCGTTGGTGTAGATGCAGTCAGAGGTTCTTGAACTACCGTAGCAGGTGCAGCCGGGGCATTTTAAGGAACACCAAATGACGAATGACCCTCCATATATTCATCATAAATTGGCCCAAATAAAACTTCCAAGTCACATTCCGAAGGTTGTAACGATGAGATTGCTGATTGTGCAAATTGAAGCGCGAGTCCTGAACTTACGTGTCAGAAGTCTGACCTTGAAGCTCGGGATGTGAACTTATATGTTGAGGGGCCATACCCGAGAGTTCATAAAAGGTAACATTCATAGTCTCCATTACCTTTCTTGTCCTTCGACTATAAACCCTGTAAGCACAAGCAGTTGAAGAATAACCAATGAAAAAACCAATATCACCTTTAGGTTCAAGTTTACCGATATCTTCACGATCATTCTTCGGATAACATAATGCACCGAAGACATGTAAAAATGAAATATCCGGTTTTCTTCCATTAATGATCTCATAAGGTGTTTTGTTTAAACGGGTGTGAATAATGGAGCGGTTTTGAGTATAACATGCAGTTGCTATAGCGTCAGCCAAAGGAATAACGGTGCACTGGAGGAGAGAAGCATCGTCCGAGTAGCTTCAACTAACGTACGATTCCTCCGTTCCACAACTCCATTCTGCTTTGGAGTTCTTACAGCCGAAGTTTGATGAGAAATCCCAACTTCGTCAAAATAAGCTTTCAATTTCTGATTGGTGAATTCTGTTCCGTTATCCGTTCTCACAATAATGATAGGGATTGCAGTAGTACTGATGTTTTCTTCAAGAAGTTAATAATTACATCAGGGGCTTCATCTTTTGATGCAAGAAAATGAACCCATGTGTAACGAGAATAATCATCCACAAATACTAGGACATACCGCTTTCCATTAATGCTTTTGATTCTCATTGGGCAACATAAATCCATATGAAGGAGATGCAACCTATTCGTTGAATTTGGAACAGGTTTGGGTTTGTGAGGCTTCTTCTTACTTTTTCCTTTATCACAAGAAGGACAAAGGTGGTCTTCAACTTTGGAAGACCGGTAACGAGATCATCTTTCGCGAGTTGGGTGATGGCATCGAAATTGAGATGAGATAACCTTTGATGCCATAACCATGACTTTGTTGATGTGGCTCGGGTCATGAGACAAATTGGAGAAGCAGAAGACATTTGAAAAAGATCAATGGTGTAAAGGTTGGTGGTACGATTTCCTTTTAACAAATCAATTCCTTCAAGATCTCTTACAAAACATGTATGACTTCTGAAAGCAACCTCCAAGTCTGAATCACAAAATTGCCCAACCGAGAACAAATTATGTCCCAAGCCATCAACAAAAGAGACTCTGGTGATGATTATATTTCCCCAATGAAGATCACCATATCCTAGAATTGACGCAACATGATCATTTCCAAATCGAACAGTTCCCATGAAACGCCATAAAAGTTTTTGAGAAGGCTTCGATTCGCAGTCATATGTTTGGAACAACCCGAGTCCGCGCACCACAGACAAATTTCAACAGCCTGCCAATGATAAGAGAAGAAAATATTTTGGCAACCAATGAAATAGGTTCCTGTAGGGTTAGATGATAATTAAGCCATATCACATACCGACGTTTCACTATCAGTATGAGATCTACTAGTGTTGATAATTTTGCCACTACAGTCAAAATTTCTACCAGTAGGCAACCAATTAGAGGTGAATCTAGGTCTACTAGGCTTAGCAAGACTTTCTGTGGACCCTACATGCGTGCTTTTTGGAACATACACCTTAGCCTTAGGAGTGCGTTGTTGTTCACTGACTGACAGCTTGTCAATTCGAGTGTAACCACCATAATTCAACCCATTCATAGTCAAACCACAAGCATCATGACTAAAAGTAAAGAAACATTACATTTAGCACAAATAACTTCAGATTTTTCATTCCAAATAGCAAGCTTAAAGTCATTAAATTCAGATGAATTAGGTTTTTGATTTTGATTAAAAAGCAGTAAATTCCTAGGGTGTTCTTCTACTTCCACATTATTGATCTTGGGGCAACTACTTCTAGAGGCAAAAGGGACCCTATCATTCCTTGTATTGCTCGTAGGCTGTGGCCTTCTGCTCTTAGTGTAGTTGTTTATTCCTGTAGAAGAAGACACGCGTCTATTAGAATTAGCACTTTTTGAATCAATAACTTGTGGTTGAGTTATAGTGATCGATTTTGTCCTAACGCTTGCTTTACGTTGTTTGCAAGGCATAGAGGGAGAACTAACATGAAACATTCCTAGGGAAATCACAGCAGTTTTCGTTCCAGCAACCTTGGGAAAAGGTGTCACAACAATACGAGTGGGTCCCGAGGTTGCTGGTTTCTGGATCATCGTATCCACAATCGAGCTAGGTTCAGAAGACTTATCTTTTAACAAGGCCTTTAACTTACAGTTCTCACAGATTTTATCAAGAAGTTTCTGATAGACAGACTTACTTTGTTCACCAGCCCGCTTATATGAAACAACAACAGATTCTAAACCTACAATCTTAGCCTTAAGCTTCTGAACATTACCATCACTAGCACTCTCTAACCCTGAAGAGGCCAAATTCATTTCCGTAACCCCTCCTAACTGAGCCTGCAACCGTGTGATAGTTTGTTGCATTTCATTGTAAGCTTTTTCATACGAAATCTTGTCATATTTGCATTCATCACATTTTTTGACAAATTTATTCCAAAGATCGGTGAATTCTTTATCCTTTTTAATGACATAAGATTCCATTTTCTCTTTCATAAGATCAAGCTCAGTTTGAAGGTTTTCATTATGCAACACAGAGGTACTTAACTCAACAGGGTTACTATCAATACAATCACGTGCTTTAGAGAGGTGTTCAAGATCGTTTTCCAAAACTTTGATTTATCAAGAGATTTATCAGCTTCCTTCGCCAAAGATTTAAAGTCTTCAACAAAGTTGGCAAATTCTTTTAGAAAAGCGTTTTCCAAATTGCCTAACCGAGCATCAACTTGATTAATAATCGGGTTAATATCATTTTGAAGAATTTTCTGGAACTCTATCTGAACAGGTGATGTAAAATTTCCTCCAGTAATTTTGGAATTAACAACACGTTTAAGGATGACAAAGTTATCTTTAAGCTCGTTTAGAAATCGGCGTGTGATACTCAGTTTAGGAGGGTCATCAGACAATTCCTCACTTGGTAGCAAAAGCATTTCAGTACTCGTTTTCGACCGAACAAAAACAGTTGGAGGATTAACTTTCGGATAATAAACGGGTGTCACTTCTCTATCAAGCTTTTTCATTCTTAAACGAGTCTCTACTGCAAGATCAGTAGTTTCCTTGGAATCATGCACACTAGGAGGATCATGCTCATCAGATAAGAGCACACTACCGTTATATAAGGTTTCATTAGTGGCCTGATCTTGCTTAAGATATCCAGGGTTAGGGGGAAGAGGACAACCTAAAGCCAATTTGTATCGAGTGTAATTTATCTCATTCACTTTTGGTGCGAGCATATTTATTGTCTGCATAGATTGGCTGCGTTTTACTAAGAGGTTGTCTAATTCTCTAATCTTATCCCGAGCTTTGCAAAAATCCTCAAGAAGCCCATCTTCTCGAATTTTGAAATCATGTTTCATCTTCTTTCGTTCTTCTTTTAAATCCAAAATAGTAGATTTTTCAATGGAAAGCTGTTTATTAAGAGAAGTAATTTCATCATTCAATTCTCTTATCTTTTTAGCACTACTTAAGTGTAAGGAATTTAATTTCTTAGTTGTGCATTTTTCTTGATAAACAGATGTAGCATGAGCTTGTTTAAGTTCTTTAATTTTAGCCTGATGAATTTCAAAACTTTTCTCTCGTTCCTTATATCCCGCAAGATTAGTGGTCAATTTGGCGTTAGTTTCTCTAAACTTATTATTAACCACCGTAGCATGGTCAACATCCTTAGCAAGCTTATCAAATAGATATTTATAATACGCATGTGCCGCATCAGGAAGGTTTGTAGGCTGGGCAACTTGATCCACACTAAGGTCCACACTGGGCTCATTCGAACTAATATTACTATTATTCGTTTGATCCCCCGTGTGTCTCAATGTAGGGCTCAAGCATCTCAGTATACTCCTCCTCCTGATTAGACGTACTATATATATCATTATCATCAAAACGTGGATGTACCTCAGAAGGACCGTCTGAATCATAAACAGGAGCTCTGTCCACATGCATTCCTGAGGTAGATGCTTGTTGTAAGTTTGCCATCAAGATGTAGTTGGCATTCACCTCTTCTTCCTCGTCATATTCTGCAGCAGAAGCCATAAGATCAAATTCCTCAGCTTGAAGTGGAATCCGTGCCTCTTCTTTTGGTGCTATGAAAAGCTGGGTCTGAAGATAAGAAGCATCCCTCTTTTTTTGGCTGTGCAATCTCGAGCATAATGACCTAATCCCCTGCAGTTGTAGCACTGAACCTGACGATTGTTGTTTCCAATTCCCGTACCAGTATTCTCAGCCCTTGCAGCCATAATGTTTCCCATCTGGTTACCAACCGTTGGGACAACTATTAACCCATTATGATTACCCGCATTCGGAACACCCAGATTTTAACCACGGTTATGACCATACTGATTTCCTGCATTGGCAACGGTCTGCCCATCATTCTGACCATATTGTTGAAACTGAGTCCCCGTGTTTCCAGCAACTACCAATTGGCGATCCTGATTCACATTTATGAAAGGTTGAGCAATCTGCCTATTTCTATTGTTCGAGGAGATTCTCTGATTGTTGTTGGTGGGGTTAATGGTGAATTTGAATGCCTTGGCAAGTAGGGCAAGACCAGTATTAATAGCATGTGTAGGAACGGTGATGTCATCATAACAGGCAATGGGTTGTTGTAAGTAATTCATAGCAGGAGGAGGTTGATATCCATAAGCAGTGAGTTGTTGTTGTGGCATGAAGGTACTTGATGAGGGTTGATGGTAGGGTACCATGGGATATGACATAGATGATGGAGAGTTTGCCATAAAAGCCAATGGATCTTGTGTCTTGGCACGTCTTTCTGCCCTAACTTCGTTAGCTTCATCTTGATTCATCTTCAAATAGTCATAAACTTGAGTGTAGTCCACGACATGAAGATCCTTGGTTTGATTGACAAGAGTGACATATCGTGACCATTCAGAAGGAAGATTATCAAGAAATTTGAAGTTGATACCAATTTGTGCATGTTCATGTTTGTTTCTTCTAAGATGATTCATGAGGGTTGAAAACCGATGATAATAAGTTTCAGTTTGTTCCTCTTCAGTAGACGTAAATTTCTCCCATTCACGAAGCAACTTAGTTTCCTTTTCTTGTAAACCGATTTCACTTCTCTTCATCATTTTCTGAATCCTAAGCCACATCTCGTGTGCGGTTTCACAACTATCGACAGCAGCATAAACATCTTCAGGAAGTCCCATAAGAATGACTTGAATTGCTTGATCATCAGCATCGAGTTGTTTGGATTCAGCTTCAGTTAATTCTTCATCCGTTTGCTCATGACTAGAATCAGCCACTGGGTTAGCATTCGTAGGGTCCCCAGGCACAATAATTGTTCTTCTAACATACGGACCCTTTTGAATCGAGTTGACAATCAACTTTCCCAAAGGTTTACATTTTCCATAACGAAGGAGACGACTAGCCCATGTAGTGTAGTTCTCATTGGTAAGCATGGGTGGACGATTCACAGTACCCGCAGCATAAATATCTTGTTGAGACGTCATCGTAGAAGTCATGTGAAAATCAGGATCTCAATTCGTAGAAAGCGTGTGATGTTGTTGAAATTCCGAAACTTCCGGTTTTTTCTCAGTCCGACAATAAATTCCTCAGTCCGACAAAACGGTAAGCTGAAAAAATTGTGTATCGCCAAATTTTGAAATTGAGTTCGAGATAGCCAAAAACTAGAAGGAAAAAATTTGATTTTACTAGACCTAAAATTTTTAACTCTTTTTTTTAATCTTCGTATAAAATATGCTCCGAGACAAGTCTAGATGGTGGCTAAGTCTAAAACAATACTCGAACAAGATTTAACAAAACAGATCGTAGTCCCTGATCGTACTCAAGTGATCGTACTCAAGTGATCACACTTTGTTATCGTATCCTGTGATCGTACTCAAGTGATCGTACTCCTATCGTACTCACTGATCGTACTCCTATCGTACTCACTGATCGTACTCCCCTATCGTGTCCACTGATCGTACTCACCTATCGTGTCCACTGATCGTACTCACCTATCGAATCCAACGATCGTACTCACCTATCGTAACCATTGATCGTACTCACCTATCGTACTCCCCCGATCGTACTCCCTATCGTATCCTAGATCGGACTCCCTGATCGTATTGATGATCGTAAGCAGTGATCGTAGTCTAGATCATACATGTGATCGTAGTGGTGATCGTGGTCACTGATCGTAACCTTGATCGTACTTGTGATCGCAGTTATGATCGTAGTATGTTATCGTGACTATGGATCGCAAGTAGAAACCCCAGGGTTTATGCCATCACAATAATCAGATCGTACTAAGGAAACAAAGTTACCACTTTTCTCAGATAGAACAAGAACGCAACAAGTTCGTGATTCGAAGCCTAAAAATGGATCAAACACCCAAAATTTTTGAGTTTTTAACCAAAGCCATGAACTCAAATCGCTACTACAACTACTTAGGAGAAATATGAATCACAAAACACAAGAAAGACACGGACAACACCCAATCGCAATCCACGAATCCCTTGGTGAATGATACCACTAGTTAGAATGATACACACGACTATATATGATATAGAAATGAAGATAAAGATTAAACCAAAAAGAAAGATTAGATTAGATGAAGAAAAAGAGAAAAACAAAGATGGTTGTGAATTCCTAGTGAGAGAAGCACATATGCTTCTCTCTCTACAATATATGAAAATGGAAGACACACACCACAAATGAGGTGCCTTGGGCCTTTTATACTATACGCCTAATGTATGAAAGGCCTTCCTCATTTGTGAGTTTGGGACTAATTCCCGTTACATACATAACATTATGCTAGAACTCTCAACACCGTTAAGTAGCATTTTCTACGAGCTTCACAACGGTATATTATATGACCATCACATTAAATACTTCTAACAGTAATGACCTCTCATTGGGGGAGATTGTTAGCCTCAAAATATTGAGTCAAACAAGAATGCTCGGTCATATGTTTATTATGTATCGTATTTTAGAACGTTGTAATAGGTAGTAGATTAGTCGTATTTTACGGGCTTAACTTTAAGCTAAAGTTCATTCATAAGTAACTAAAGCCTAAAAGGAAAGGCCAACCCATTAATATATAGCCCATATAAGCCCGCATGTGGGTGGACTATATATACCCTCCTCCTAGCATGTTAGGAGGAGGTTGGCTCATTTGTATTCACTCTCTCTAATCTAATATTCACCAAGTTTCCAACCATTCTCTCTATTTTCTCTCTCTACTTTCTCTCTCTAGAATTCATTTGTCTTCTATCTATTTTTCTTGTTTGATCATCACAAATTAAAGGGACAACAGAATGCCATACCGATGCTTTGTTAATTGGTTATCACAATGAGCTCCCTTGTTGTGCTACTAGATTTAAGCATCTAATGCAAGTGCTTTGTACTTGATTGTTGCTATGTCATAAGCAGGCGTAGCTTCTTCTTATGCGCCTATAAAAGTCATTTGGCCATTTAGTTTACTCAAATTAGTGACGCTCTGTAGAATATTGATAATCTTGTTAATCTATGAAGTGGGTTGAAGATTTCTAGAGAGAGAAACTAGTGAGAGAAAGTGAGAGAGAACTATGTGTTTTTCATTAAATGATAAAATGGAAAGGGGTATTTATATCAAAGCCACTATTGGGCTTGGGCCGACCCATGACAAGCCCATGGGTCGGTTTCTTACTTAACTTAATAAGCACACATTAACTACGAGCTATTACAACATTAATAATATTGTGGAGTGACCGATACTTTTAATATACGTTAAAACGTATTTTCTAACAATCTCCCCTTAAGGGAGGTCACTCCACGTTACACAATTCTAAACCTAGCATACTATACTAAGTCTTCGTTCTTCAGCTCGTAGTCTTTTCTTCATTCTTTTTGTTGTGAATATGTTGATTTGATCTTTTAGGTTTTGGCTTGTGAGCATTGTTCTTTTGACCAATCACGTGTGATCTTTGCCTTCTTGTGAATCTTGCCTCCTCGTGACTCCATGTTCCACACACTTATGTCTTTTGTTGAATTCTCGAAAGCTTCAGAGTTTGGTACATCGGAAGACTTCATTTTGTACTTTCTTGAATTTTGCTGAACTTTGATGCATAAAAACATAAGCATGTGGGAACGACTTCAGCTGGTACACCGCAACGCCACCGTCTTTGCAGCAACATGATAAGACACGAATGAAATGGCTTAGAACATTTCATTCTAAATCGGTAGCGTTTTACCTCCGGTCGGTGAAGACCGTTGGACGATATTTGATATCGTACCTGTGACTGATAGTTTCAATTAAGTAACTTCCTGACATGATTTCACGGGTAAACCCATTCTCTTTATTCGACGATCACTAAGCTTGACTGCGAACATAAAGAGTGAATCACTTGGATAAATTATCCTTGTGATTGAAGCCGTCAATTCATGAAACCTGGAACAAGTGAATTTCAATTAAGATTTTCACCATCGTTGCTTTCCAGTTATCACGAGCTCAATTCATAAAGAATCTTGCACGTCACCTACCAAGTGCTGTTTGATGTTAACACTAGAAGGATTTCCACCCGTCACTGTGATCAATAAAGAATCACTCTGAGTGTTCTGGCAAGATCATATTATAATGCGTAGAGGCCTGGAATGAGTTTAAGTTCAATTAAGAATTAAACCACTATTTCTTTCTAGTTTTTCACAAGATTGGTTCTTAAAGAACCGCACGTGTAACCTACCATGAGCTTGTTTGATGTTGGCTCAAGCAGGATTTCCATCTTCATTGTAATACTTGCGTATTACTCGGATGTTCTGGCAATATTACAAGAATACTGCGTAGGACTCATAAAAATCTCTTACTTTTCACAGTGTGTGAGAAAGCAAGGAATAAATGGAAAGTGTCCTAATGAGACTTTTGATGATCTCGTGGCTCTAGACTTGATAGTGCATTTTGATTTAGTGAGCGATGGCTAGAGAGGAGTGCCACCTTTTCAATATCAGTCTATTCGGAGTGAATAAACCAATAGATAACGTGTTGATCTCCGTGTGATTAAAACAAATACCTTTTGAGAGATATTTGAGTTAGCTGGGAAGGGTTGTGCATTGCATCACTGGGTCCATGTAGAATATTGATAATCAATGAATCTATGAAGGGGTTTGTTGATTTCTAGAGAGAGAAAGTTAGAGAGAGAAAGTGAGAGAAACTATGTGTATTTTATTAATATGGAAAACAAGAAATGACAACAACCAACCCCTTTCCTTGGTGGAAAGGGGTATTTATAGTTCCAAGTCATAAGTGGACTTGGGCCGGTCCATGACAAGCCCATGGACCGGTTCTTACTTAAGTTAATAAGTAACTAACAACTATTTTCTAACTACGAGCTATTACAACATAAATATTATTGTGGAGTGACCGACACTTCTAATATACGTAAAACGTATTTCTAACAATCTCCCCCTAAGGGAGGTCACTCCATGTTACAAAATTCTAAACCTAGCATACTATACTAAGTCTTCGTTCTTTAGCTCGTAGTCTTTTCTTCTTTTCTTTCTTTTGTTGTGAATATGTTGGTTTGATCTTTTTGGCTTTGACTTGAGAGCATTGTTCTTTGGCCTTTCACGTGCGATCTTTGCCTTTCTTGTGAACTTTGCCTACTCGTGACTTCATGTTCCACACACTTACGTCTTTTTGTTGAATTCTTGAAAGCTTCAGAGTTTGGTACAGCGGAAGACTTCATCTAGTACTTTCTTGAATTTTTGTTGCAAAAGACATAAGCATGTGGGAACGACTTTTACAGGTACACCGCAACACCACCGTCTTCACTGGTACACAGCAACGCCACCGTCTTCAACAGGTACTCAGCAACGCCACCGTCTTTAGCAGGTACACAGCAACGACACGAATAAAATGGCATTGAACATTTTATTCTAATTCGGTAGCATTTTACCTCCGGTCGGTGAAGACCGTTGGACGATATTAGATATCGTACCCGTGACGGATAGTTTCAATTAAGTAACTTCCTGACAGGATTTCGCGGGTAAACCCGTTCTCTTTATTCGACCGTCCAAAGCTGACTGCGAACATAAAGAGTGAATCACTTGGATAAATTATCCTTGTGATTAAAAGCCGTCAATTCATGAAACCTGGAACAAGTGAATTTCAATTAAGATCTTCACCATCGTTGCTTTCCAGTTGTCACGAGCTCAATTCATAAAGAATCTTGCACGTTACCTACCAAGTGCTGTTTGATGTTGACACTAGAAGGATTTCCACTCGTCACTGTGGTCAATAAAGAGTCACTCTGAGTGTTCTGGCAAGATCATATGATAATGCGAAGAGGGCTGGAACGAGTTTAAGTTCAATTAAGAGTTAAACCACTGTTACCTTCCAGTTTTTCACAAGATTAGTTCTAAAAGAACCGCACGTGTAACCTACCATGAGCTTGTTTGATGTTGGCTCAAGCAGGATTTCCATCTTCATTGTAATACTTACGTACTACTCGGATGTTCTGGCAATATTACAAGAATATTGCGTAGGACTCATGAAAATCTCTTACTTTTCACAGTGTGTGAGAAAGCAAGGAATAAATGGAAAGTGTCCTAATGAGACTTTTGATGATCTCTTGGCTCTAGACTCGATTGTGCGTTTTGATTTAGTGAGCGATGGCTGGAGAGGAGTGCCACCTTTTCAATACCAGTTTATTCGGAGTGAATAAACCAATAGATAACGTGTTGATCTCCGTGTGATTAAAACAAATACCTTTTGAGAGATATTTGAGTTAGCTGGGGAAGGGTTGTGCATTGCATCACTGGGTCCATGATGTCTTTCTTCAATACCGAGAATCATTAACAAAAATGACCTCAATAGCATATGTATTGACCCGGTTTCTGCCTAAAGTTGTAAGGAGGGCTTCTTTCTTTACACCCTTTATCTTTACATTTCTTTTTCATTCTTCAACCCCTTCAATGCTTACCAATACGTCATCACTAGCACCTTGTTGTGATTGTTCCAGTGCTAGCTTAAGTACTTGGTCGGCATTCAGCTACGTTCACATTCTTTCTCCATCTTTCCTAGGACTTCTAATTCTATCTAGGGAATTGTCCTTGGGAAGATTCCATCGGCTCTGATGAATCATTGGACTTAACCTATTCCTACCACCCTTTTGTCACCACATCCGTCGTGAATTAAGCGTGTTTTGGGAAGGAATTGCCACCATGAGAAATCATTGAAAATCACCTAAAGTACTTGTGATATTGAAATCAAAAGTTTTGTACCTTAGGTGTTTTGTTCATCAAAAACGCTCCCCCTTAACACGTGCTTTACACATATTAAGTTGGATAATCTTTAAGTCTTTTTCATCTTTTAGCCAAGTATCACTTACGTCTCCTTAATCCCATTTTCTCCCCTTATCCAAAATGTTAACCATTAATATTTGGGATATTGAATGGATTAACCGGTCTTTGGGTAAAAATGAAATTGATGTTTGGCCATAGAACAAGTTATTGCTCCCCCTTAAGTTAATAAGGGATAGTTGTAGTGCTTTGGTATGACATATTTTGAAAGATTTAGAATCTCGTGAGAAATTCTTGAAAAATTATCATACCTTAACACTACATCAAGCCATTCAAGCACAGTATTCACAAATATACATATTCACAATTGAAAACCAATATAGAGTGACCTGAAATGTACGACCCATTAGATGGATCGTTGCAGTGTCCTGTAGTGCACTCCATATGGTCTACCACCCACGAATCTTTCCAAGCTCCTCATCAATCTACGTTCACGGAGCTTCTGATCGATCTTCTTGATGACATACTTCGCCATCTACCGGTAACCCGGATGCCAATCCTCCGTCATCTCTGGCAAAGTCCCACCCGAGTTCAGATGCTCCAATTTACCTCGGACTTGTATAAGAGTTCCATCACTATACTTGTGGAGCTCCCCCACCCTCATAAACTTCATCAAACCTCGACTGTTCAGGTAGAAAATGCCGTAATTCGGGACAGAAATGCCGGTATAGGGACATCTTTCTACATGTTGAGGTAGCACTTGATTCACAGGACGGGTTAAATTGAGCTTCCTCTGATAGCTTTCAACTCCCAACTGAAGGTCTTCAACTCGTGACTTGATGACAACGCTTCGTGTGAACATACGAAGTGCTGTATTCAAAGCAATCAGGTCTTCACGAGGAATGTGTGTAAGTTGATCTCTGGTCATCAGAAGCAGCATGTCCTCGATATCCTCAAGGCGAATGATGGAAAAATCTCCTTGCTGGATTTTGTATTCCCTGTCATCCTCCCTTTTCAAGCGAATCTCCGTCACATGATAATAGCCGTTCTTGGCTTCCGTTTTCATTCCTAATATGCTGGAGATGCGGATTTCGGATCTAACATTGCTTCCAGAATTGACCAAGCAGCAACCCCTGTACGCCCTTCGGACTCGTTCGTCCCAATGAGATGCACCTATGACAGCATACATATCATAATTACGATTTATCTTAGGGACCCAGAGTCTGTTTACCTTTTCCTCGATAAAGGGTATTGTCCCCCAGTTGGCAGCTTTCAGCAATGTCAGGGAGGTTGCGTACTTTGATGACCCCTTCAGTAGATACACAAGATCGTTGGTGACGAAGAAGTCAAGAGCAATCTGATTATCTTGAGCAGGATCCATTGGAGGTGGAGCTCTTTCGGATTCATGAAGTCCTGGCCGTTGAACGGTTTTCAAAGCCTTCAGGATCTCATCGGCATAGTACTCGAACTCCATTCGGGTTAATCGGGTTTTGGCACGCAGTCTCTTATCTTTCAGCGCCTTCTTCACCAAGGATGGAGTAACCGAAGTCTTATACTCATGAGAAAAGAATGCACATAAGTCAATCGGACTTCGGATACGGAGATACAACACATCTTTGTCGGCGTCTGTGATCGGATCATATTGTGCTGCTGCCGTGATCCAAGCTTGTGGTGGTGCAGACTCGTCTATCTCCAACGTGTCTTCCCAATTTCGTGTGCTTGGTTCAGGAACCGTAGATTGTTGAACTTGTTGTTGAGGAGTGGAAGTGCGAACATCTACGGGTTCAGTTTCAGGCATTTCGGCAGTGTCGTGAACTGGGGAGTGTTGTGCAGCTTCGGGTTCCGTCACTGATTCTGCGATCACAGGAGCAACAACAACAGAACTAATGGGGTTAGTGGTAATAGGTAAAGATACAGCGATAGAGATACCGGGAGCCGAAGACGCTGTAGTGGCATTCACATCGTGGCGCCACTTAGTTCGTCTTGATTCCGAGGATGTCGATTTGTCCTTCTGTGCTGCATCTTTTGTGGACTTGGTTCCAGTCTTAGTAGCAGTCTTCTTGGAGCTGGTAACCTTGTCTCCCTCTTTCGGTTGTTCACCCCCATCATCATCCTGATTGTCATCCCCGTTACTACCCCTAGCACTCTCCTGATTCTCATCACCACCATCATCGCCATCATCATCATCCTCATCATCGTCATCATCATCATCATCCTCATCATCATCACCACCCTCATCATCCTTTTCTCCTTCTTCTTCTTCTTCTTCATCTTCTGCACCCGTACCCTCTTCTTCACTCTCTTCCCTTTCTTCCTCAGGTAAGATGTGATATGGTACCACACTTCCAAACGTCTTGAATAATCTATCATCCTCCATAATAGCATCATTCAGGGATTTATATAGAGCCCGTTGAATCCTCGACTTATCAAACGACCCAAGTTCCACCATACGAGCCTTAAGGATCTTCTTCAATTCAAAATCCGTCAGGTCATAAGCAATCTTGTAGGCGGCTTCTGAAGGGTTGGATGATTTGACCATCAAGTTGTCAGCAGCAAGTGTCTTCAACTCATCGCGAAGTTTAGGCATTAAGGATTCAACGGATTCTTGCACTCTTTCTTTCACAGATGCTTCAAGTGCTTCTTTTTGTTCCTTATATTTATCCCTCATCGCTTGAAGTCTGGTAATGCGTGCAGCATGCTTATCAGCCTCAGCCTGCTTAACCCGAGCAAGTTCTTCCGCATGTGCTTTACGAGTCAACTCCATATCTGAAGCGAACTTAGCAATCATCTCCTCTTGGGCTTTCCTAGATTCTTCTTCCCTCTGAGCTCGTCTTTGCAACTCTTGGCGAAGTTCATCCATTTCGCGTTTGTGAGTGTCCACATGTTTGTCAAACATTTCGGCCATCACTAATGCAGCCATTGCAGAGGTTGCAGAGCTGCTCTGGGTTGACTGAAGGGGCTCGGTTGTTACTGCTGTACTAAGGATAGGGATTATGGGTGGTGGAAGAAATGGTGTCAAAGCCGGTTGTGTTGGTAAAGGTTGTATGGGTGGAGGTTGAGTTGTTAAGGGTTGAGTTGACACCACGATCGTAGGAGCAACAGGTTCCTTTTCCACACTTGCTGAAATAGGGATTGATGGCTCCTTCGAAGTGGAATAGTGTTCAGGTGACCCAAACTCATCAACGTCATCTGGTTCCACGTACTCATCCTCAATATCTACCCTTGCCCCTGAACCACTACCTCCAGTATCTTTCCTACTCCTTTTAATAGCAATCTTCATCATTTGTTGCTCGGTTTTATCAAGAGTAGGATCAACAATATCTTCTTCGTCACGTAGACGCATCTCATCCTTACCCTTTCCCTTCTTACTCTCTGTCTTCTTCTTCTTGGGTTCGGGTTCAGGTAACGCTGCTGGTTGTTTGCGTTTACCTTTACTCTTAACCGTTGTGGACGAGTCTTCTCCAGTCTGAAGGTTTGCTTTCAGCCTCTTGATCTCTATCTGCAGTAGCTTGTAATCCGCAGAACCTTTGATTTTGTCAGACAGAAGGTAATCAGGAATAGGACCCGGAATCACACCAATAGACGGTCCTTCATGCCTCAAATCTACAGTATCATCAGCTTCTTCAGTGTGATAGCGACCTCCTGCACGCCTATCAATAGTAGCATCAAGCTTCATAAAATAATTTATGATAAGCTTAATAAACCGAGGATAAGGAAAGAAGTTTGTCTTCAGCTTCTTGTTGTAGAAGAGTTGAAAGGTGAATTCTTCCCATATCAACAAAGCATAATCTGAATTTGCAGCTTTGTACATGCCATAGAAGAGGTTTATTATCGGACTTCACAAAGCATCATGGCCACTCGTTTTTGGTGTAAGACATTTACTGAGAATACCCATCAACGCTCTCCAAGGTTGTCCCACCTTAGCAGTGGTAAACTCAGATGCAACTCGTATTTCCGGACATCCAAGTGCGTCAAATAACTCCACGAGTTCATCTTTAGTAGGGTCCCTCGAGAATGACATGCCCTTGGGTGTATCCCGTATACCAAGAATCTTACGGAAGTCTGAAACGGTGAGTGTCTGCTGCTTGTTGTCGATGGTGAAGGTGATCTTGTTCGAAGTGATTTCCTTGGTTGCCCAAAATTCAAACATATACTCATAAGGCACCGAGGCTGTATTCCTAAGGGCGTTCTTGAAATGAGAGTTATCGAGAATGGCTATGGCGACCTTAAAACCATGGTGAGTGGACTTAGAGACTTGCTTCAGCCGGTAGTTGTTGGGTATAAACTTAAGGGTTCGGGCTTTAGCAATATCGGCTTCTCTAGATTCTTGGATTGCTTGTACTGTTGGATTAGTCATTGTATCTGCTTAAGATAAGACATGAAAGGTTGATGCACAAAAGCATATAGATATATATCAATCTTACTTCTAAGCATAACACACTTCATAAGATTAAACAACAAGTACATATATAGCATGCAAGCAAGAATAATCAAACTCTTCATCCGGAACTTTTCCTCATTCGGAACATCTTCATCCGGAACTTTTCCTCATTCGGAACTTCTCCTCATTCGGAACTTCTTCATCCGGAAGTTCTTCATTCGGAACTTCCTTCATCCGGAAGTTCTTCATTCGGAACTTCCTTCATTCGGAAGTTCTTCATTCGGAACTTCCTTCATCCGGAAGTTCTTCATTCGGAACTTCCTTCATCCGGAAGTTCTTCATTCGGAACTTCCTTCATCCGGAAGTTCTTCATTCGGAACTTCCTTCATCCGGAAGTTCTTCATTCGGAACTTCCTTCATCCGGAAGTTCTTCATTCGGAACTTCCTTCATCCGGAAGTTCTTCATTCGGAACTTCCTTCATTCGGAAGTTCTTCATTCGGAACTTCCTTCATTCGGAAGTTCTTCATTCGGAACTTCCTTCATTCGGAAGTTCCTCATTCGGAACTTCCTCATTCGGAAGTTTTTCAGAAGAAATCCTTCATTCGGAAGTTTTAAGCCATGTTCATCTGGAACTTTTACAAACTAAACTCAGATGTTTGATCTAGCGCGTTTGTGAGTTTCTAAGGCAATCTAAAGCGATTTAATCATCATTTAACCTATTCCGAGCAAAACCCACCATAAATCCCTAATCAATTTAGCCTAATTTAATCATAAACCCTAAATGGATTAAACTGATTAATTGAGACTGTTTAACAGAATTATATGATAAGAAATGAGGATTAGAAGTTAACATATTGATGTATATACCTTAATTAGTCGAATAAACAGGAAGGAATGATCAGACGAGATGCTTGTAAGAGTTTGTGTGTGTTTATGCAACAATGGCGGCAAAGGAATAGGAAAACAGTGATTAGAAAAATAGGGGGGCGGGGGGTGTGATATTTGACTTAGGTCAAAAGAAATTTGACAAGTTTCAATAAATCACACTTTTAGTCCCTACATTTTCTAAACTTTTCCTTTTTGTTTCTAATTTTTCCATTTCACCTAACTCTTGTTAAACGTACACACAATTTAGCAAACGCATCTATTAGCATCTCTCCAATATCTAAAAGCAATGCCTATCACTTAGAACGAACACTAGTCGTTTTCTAAAGCAAAACCACTCAATTACCATGAAGCCCTTAATTTTCACAATCACTTTTGAAAATCAATTTTAATGACGAAGATGATTTTACTATTTTCTCCCCCTTAAACAATGACCCGTTTTCTATTTAAAGAGCTGTAGTCATTGTTTAAAGAGTCAAATAGTGATGAAAGCATTTCCAATTTATCTCTTGAAAAATTTTGATTCGTGGTTTTAATAAGATTTCTCTTATTTTAACAAATTAATGCACTGAGACGTACACAAATTCGTGTTAGACCAAGTTATAAAGTAAACCTGATCCCTTTGCATGATTTGGCTTGTAAATCACGCCCGAGAAAATTAATTCCCGTTCTGAGCCAACGTTTTCCAAGGAAATACGTGACTTTAATATGAAAACCGGGTTGCAGTCTGAAATAACTACAAACCATAGTGGGCATGTTTTAAAAATGTACAACTTTTATACGGACTCTATTTATGGCACCGTGTCAATATTGATCGACATTTCTAAGGCCGTAAATATTACCGTACTAAAAGACATGCCCGATTTAAAAACGAAAATATTTTTGGTTTTTCTTGATTTTATAATTTTTATGGTTTTTCTAGGTTTTATATTTTTTATGGTTTTTGTTGGTTTTATATTTTTGTATTTTCTTTTTGTGGTTTATATATTTACGATAATATACATGATCACAACCAAAGGATACTCTGAATAGTTTACCACGACTATTCAGCTGATTCTTCTGCCAACTCTTTGAGAGTCGCTGGAGTGAATGATTTCATGCCAAGCTTGTCGATCAAAAACTCGATTCGTCCTCGATCTAAGGCTTTGGTGAACATATCCGCCAGCTGGTACTCAGTAGTGACAAAATACAGCTCGATCACTCCGTTCTCCACCTGCTCCTTAATGAAATGGTAGCGAATGTCTATGTGCTTGGCCCGGGAGTGTTGAACATAGTTGCAGCAAAGGGCAATGTCGCTTTTGTTGTCACAATACATCGGGATTTTGTTAAATCCAAGACCGTAGTCAGTTAATTGTGATCTCATCCAAAGGACTTGAGCACAACAACCGGACATGGCGATGTATTCAGCCTCCGTGCTTGATATTGCAGCGCTTTTCTGCCTTTTTGAAGACCAACTGATCAATCTGTCCCCAAGGAGTTGCACAGATCCAGACGTACTACGCCTCGTGTCTTGACATCCAGCATGATCGGCATCTGCGTATGATATTAAAGCAATCGAGGAATCTTTCGGATACCATAGACCACGATGAAGTGTTCCTTTTAGATACCGAAAGATCCTTTTCACAACATGTAGGTGCTTTTCGGTAGGCCGAGCCTGATACCGGGCACACATGCATACAGCAAATTGCAAATCAGGCCTGCTAGCAGTCAGATATAGAAGGGTGCCGATCATCCCACGGTAAAGTTTTGGATCGACAATAGTCCCATTCCTATCTTCATCTAACTTGGATTTCTCCACCATTGGAGTGTCTACGGGGTCACAATTCTCAAAGTTATATTTCTTAAGAGATTCTAGAGCATATTTGGATTGATTTATAAAGATGCCTCTGGGATTCTGAGAAATCTGTAATCCTAAGAAAAATGAGATTTTTCCCATCATCGACATCTGAAAGCGTGTGGACATTATCTTCTCAAATTGTTTAGACAATTCTATGTTAGTGGCAGCAAAAATTATATCATCAACATAAATTTGTACCAGAAGCATGTCGTTGCCGTCCTTGAGAGTGAATAGAGTGGGGTCCACTTTGCCTTTGGAGAAGCCTTCCGACATGAGATATGTTGACAGGAGATCATACCACGCGCGTGGAGCTTGTTTCAACCCATAAAGAGCCTTCTTAAGCTTGTACACATGATTAGGAGACTCCGTACTGACGAACCCATCCGGTTGACTTACATAAACCTCTTCCCTTAGTTCACCGTTCAAAAATGCCGTCTTTACATCCATTTGATAGACGATCATGTTCATATGAGCAGCAAACGCAAGGAATAGTCTAATCGCCTCCAATCTAGCCACAGGAGCAAAAGATTCCTCAAAGTCTATACCCAAGGCTTGTTTATATCCTCTAGCGACCAATCTAGCTTTATTCTTCAATACCGCACCCATCTCATCAAGTTTAACCTTATAAACCCATAACAAAGTAAGGATGTTAACCTTGTCAGGGCGAGGAACCAATTCCCATACTTCAAGTCGTTGGAATTCATTTAGTTCCTCCTGCATAGCTTCAATCCAAGATGATTGGGTCATAGCCTGCTGCCAATTTTTGGGTTCAACTTCAGAGAGAAATGCATCAAAGTAACAATATAGTGCACTCTCTTGTAATTGATGGCGTGTAGAGACTGGTCGATCTAGATCTCCAATAACATTCCTAATCGGGTGATCTTTTGTCCATTTAGTGCTATGGTTTTCAATCCTAGGTGGTCTGGAGTGAACAATAGAAGGAGCTTCTTCTGAGGTAGACGCGGCTGAAGGGTTTTCAGGGATCGCTACACCAAAGAAAGGAAGCTCTTGCAAGTGAGCATATTCCAAGTCGTGATCAGTAGTATCCTCTTCTACATCATTAGGCACAAGTAGGGGTGATGATTCAGGTGTAGTTTGAGAATCACTTGGTGAAGGTGCATCCGGTTCAATGTGAATTGTAGATGCATTAGATAAAGGTTCATTAACTTGAGCAACCACTTCAGGTATTGGAGCAATTACTACAGGTGCTGGAACTTCATCAGTCGGGGGATCGAAGAATTCATCAAACAACGGTTGAAACAGTTTATCCCACTCGGGCCTTGATGGTGGTAAAAATGATGTAGAAGTAGGATTATTGGGAACTAATCCGGAACTTATAGCACCGGTTCCCATCTCATGAAACGCGGGTTCAGAGCTGTGTTGCTCAGAAGCCATCGCTGTCAGCTCGTCGAAATCTGCGTCCATAGTTTCTACAATCTTGCCAAGACGACGGTTATAGATTCGGTATGCTCTTTTGGACGGTGAGTAACCAATGAAAATACCTATATCGGCTTTTGGTTGAAGCTTACCCAAGTTCTCACTATTGATGTTTGGATAACACAAGGCACCAAACACATGGAAAAATGAAACATCGGGTTTGCGGTCATGTAGAAGCTCATAAGGTGTTTTTCCATGGCGTTTCCGAATGATAGAACGGTTTTGGGTGAAACATGCAGTAGAAATAGCCTCTGCCCACAAGAACAATGGAGCGTTCGCATAAATAAGCATGGTCCTATCAGCTTCCATAAGTGTACGATTCCGTCTTTCAACGACACCGTTTTGTTGTGGAGTGCGTGCAGCGGATGTTTCATGTGATATACCAACTCCTTCATAATAATCACGAAGAGTCTGGTTGACGAACTCAGTACCATTGTCTGTACGAATACGGCGGACAGTGGTATTCAAACGTACCTGGATGAACTTCAGAAAAGTGATAATAGCCTTCGGTGCTTCATCCTTTGTACGTAAAAATCTAACCCATGTAAACCTTGAGAAATCATCCACAATAACCAGAATGAATTTCTTACCGCTCACACTTTCAGTTCTCATCGGCCCACAAAGATCCATATGCAAAAGATGAAGTTTTTCTTGATTGGTGTCTTCAGCTTTGGGCTTGTAAGATTTCTTGGTACTTTTCCCCCTTGAACACGCGGAACATAAATGGTCCTTGTGAAATTTAAGCTTTGGAAGACCACGAACTAACTCGTTTTTAGCCAGATGATTAATAGCATCAAAATTAAGATGAGATAATCTGCGATGCCATAACCATGACTTGGTCTTAGAAGCTTTAGAGAGAAGACATACTGGAGAAGCGGCCATCATGTCTTGTAAGGACAAAGTATAAAGATTTGCACCACGAGATCCCTTCAACAAATCTTTTCCTTCCATGTTGCGGATGAAACAAGTGTGTTGTCGAAAAGCAACCTCAAGGTTGGAATCACAAAACTGTCCTACTGAGAATAAGTTATGACCAAGACCTTCTACATAGTATACCCTAGAAATCGTCACGTTTCCAATCTGATATTCACCATACCCCATAATCTTTGCTATATGATCATTCCCAAATTTAACCGTACCAAGAAACTTGCTGACGAAATTTCGGAGCATCGAGCGATTTCCGGTCATATGTTTTGAACAACCGGAGTCCAAATACCACAGGATGATTTGGACCACCTGAAAATATCACCACACAACGACAATGTAGAGGTATCGGAATATGAGTGTTCCTTGTTATTAGCAGGTACAGATTTAATAATCTTAGATTTGCTAACTCTAGGTTTCTTAGATTTCCTAGCCTTCTTCTTCTTAATTGGTAGTGTAGATTCTAGTTGGCTCAAATCCTGAGGTATTTCTTCACTGATAGGCACTATAGTGGGGGCTGACCTAATTAAAGGGCGCTGTTTCCATACTTGAGTGCGAGTGTTCCTAACTAAAGGACGCTCAGACCTAACCTCGATAGATGCATTCCTAGTTAAAGGGCACATTTTTCCATCTAATGTGAAGGTCCTACCAGTGGGACGCCATTGCCAGCCAACTTGGGCACGAGTTCTACCCGTTGGCTTCCATTCAAGACCATTCTTAATAGCATTCATTTCATTAACGTGATCAATCAGACACAAATCATGGCGCTGGGAAAACATACATTCATTACAGTTCCAACAATTTAAATCAGAATTCACGAATGGTTTAGGCTGCTGCACAGGCGCAGAGCTTTTAGTCTTAACATGATTCGTTTTATTTAAAACTGAACTAGCATTCCTACTGTGAACTTCTACTTTCTTCTTTGTGGCACTACTAGTGGAGGGCTTGATCTTAGCTTTCTTGAGTGGCGATCCTTTAGCCTTAGTAGTCGCTTTTAATCCTGTAGAAGGCAAAGTGGGAATATTAGCAACAGATTTTAATGGTGTCTTACTTGATTGTGCCAATGACGGTTTCGCTCCTGGAGTCTTATTAAATGGAGTGACAGCAATGGGCCTATTATTAAGTAGTGCAGAACCTGGTGTACCTATGTATTGCAAATAAGCCAGGCAATATTGAACTCGCTTAACATATTCATGAGCCGAATAATAGTCGCTACTTGAGGGATCTAAGGCATAAAGATCGTCTAAAATATCCCTAAGAAGATCGACATGCTTAATGGCATTCCTCATATAATCATCATAGGTAACCTGGTTTCTCTTATGAAGCGGATTCTTATAAAGCACTACTGATTTGGTTGTTGGAGCACTAGTGGACGGTGCAGAGTCGGTAGCTAAGTTATCAACAACTTCTTTTCGGGTGAGAAGAAGTGTCTCCTTTAACTCAGCCAAAACCATATTTTTGTCTATGAGCAGGATGTTCAAATCAGAGATTTCCTCGCACTTTTGGTTCAGTTGTTCAACAAAATATTGTTGCTGTGCCGCATTAAAAGCGAAGCGTTCTTCTAGTGAACCATAAAGAGCGGATAATCCCTGTCTTGTCCGATCCATCTCCCCTAGAACAGATGATAGTCTAATTTCTAAGACTTGGTTTTTAGACTCTGCAGCCTCTAGTTCCATTTTTAATGTTTCCTTTGATGAAACCTCTCTCTTCAATCTCATGATTTCTTCCTCTAATGTCTTAACAATTGCAATCATCTTGTCACTTGTCTCAACACCGTTTTCACAAACATTTGATATCAAAAGATTTTCATTTTGAGCTTGTTGTTTTAATTCTAAAGATATACAATGTTGTTCTAGTTGATTAAAGCGTTGTGAAAGTAAATTATAAGAATCTTGTAGCTTTAAAAACTCAGCGTTAGATTCGTGACAAGAATGATTATCTACCTCATTTACAGTTTCAGCAACATTTACAGAGATATCACAAACATCATCATAAATATGCACAGCATCACAATTCATCATAGCGGATGTAAGCTCATTAGAATAATTAACATTTACAATAGTAAGCACATCACACGAGATTACTTCAGACAAGAATCGGTCATATTCGGTTAAAATCTTTTCTTTTTCAATTAGTTGCAGTTCGTAAGCGGTGTCCATTTCATAAAACACTTTTTGAACTTCCCCAATTTCAAACTGAAGATTTTCCTTAAGAGATGCAAAACTTCCTTTTAGACTTTCGACAAACGGCTTGATCTCAGTTTTAAACACCTCGTTCATGTGTTCGAAAGCCCATTCTCCGGCGTTTAAGCCATTTGAAGTCGTACATTCCAAAATGACCTTGTCAAAGTTAGTAAAGTATCGGTTAATCTCTTGCAAGTTTAACCATACAGTGCTAACAGGTGGAAGATTCTTTGGAATTTCCTTAGGACCTTCCATGTTGACAAGTGTAGGAAATGTACTAGGGCTTTCTTCCTCTATCATGTAGGTTGGTGCTGTAATGAGATCCTTATCCATATGGAAGCGAACTCTAAAATCAGTTTTTGCAAGCTCCTTATTCATTTTAAAATAATCACAATCGGGATATTTTGCTGAATTGTATGACTGATCCTCATCAACTAGATCCTTATTTGTTCGATCATCGGGAAAAACAATCGGGTCTAAAGCCAATCCTAATTGAGTTGCATTATACAATCTTGGACTATGTCTAAAAGCTTGTTTTGCATACTTTGGGTTAGGGGGAAGGCCTTTTTGACGTGATAAGTTAAACTCTCTAAACGAAGCATCAAATAAGTGCACTAGTTGAGAAGCAGCGTATTGTCTTAAAAGCAAGTAGTCTAGACTTCTAATCTTATTAGCAGCATTAATCTCCATTTCATTCTTCTTAGATTCGAGTAATTCAAAATCAGTTTGAAGTTTTTGAAAATTAGTGACCACTAACTCCTTTTCTTTAAGTTCATTAGACAGATTTGCTCTTAAGTTTTTGATCTCTTGCAAGTGACCCAATTGTTTGTTTCTAAAATGATCATATTCGAGATTTGTGAGAACACTTGACGAAGGCACTAATTCCAAAGTTTGTACTTTCTCATTGCTTAAGGCAAGCTCATCAGACAAATTCTTATTCTTAGCTAAGGTTTCTAAGAGTGCAGCATTCATTTGGCTAAGTAATGTAGCAGGAACCATTACCAAATCTTGTTGAGCAGGAGTAGGCGTATGCGAACTGGGTCCCGGTTGTGATTCACTCAAAGTCTGGGGACTCACATTGATATTGCTATCATTGTTTGTCTCCTCATTTGAAGGACTCACCACCGAAGATTCATTCGAGTCAGCACTCTCTTGCACAACTTGATGTGGTTGAATACTAGCATCAGTGGTATTATCGGTGGTATTAATAAGTACCTCAGATCTCTTATCTGGCCCTAAGCTGGAGATAGTTGCCATGAGAGCAGCCTTTGCAGTTTGAAAGTCATCACAGTCGGAGTCATACGCATCAAGATCATCGGCTTGGTAAGCTGCATTCTGCGTAGTGACAACGTCTTGTTCAGCAATCCCTGGGTCAGCAAGAAATGCAAGCTCCTCTTCATCAAGTTCCCTTCCTTGCGCCTGAGCATTTACCAGATAGATCTTTTCTGCAAACCACTGTCCATCCCTTCTCCTCTTGGGTTTCTTACAATCCCTGGACATATGACCCTCTTCCTTGCAGTTGTAGCATGTAATCATTCTCAACTTGCCTGTATTAGCCCGTGGAGGGTTGTTGACCATTGGAGCAGGAGCAGGATTGACGGTGCGAACATTGGTTGATGTGGAAGTTCTCCCCTGATATGGTTGAATTGGCTGAACCATTACCCTGCCATTCTCAATTGTAGCTTGTTGGCGAGAATTGGATGAATTCCTCAACTGATTGTTGGTAGGAGCTGATCCTCTGAATCCTCGTTTGCTTAAAGTTCTTGTGAGATAAGCAGACATAGTAGTTAGCACTTCAACTGGGTCAGCTCCTTGTTGGAATACAGGAACTGGGACTTCCTCATCATCACAATAAAGTGCTTGATCTGGATAAGCTGCATAATCAGTAGAAGGAATACTCATTTGATCAGGGTAGCTTGTCGGATATGCTGCATAAGGTGCAACGTTTGCTGGATGAAGTTGTGAAGCATACTGTGGTGAGGGTGAATTGAACCGATATTGTTGCTGATGTGAGGTGGGTGGTTGTGGTAGAATCGAGTATTGGGGAAAGGCTGGTGTCATGTAAGGTGATTGATGATAAGCTTGATGTCCCAAGATATAAGGTGTGTTGTTGTGAGACAAGCTTGGTTGATTCGCCATCAAAGCTAAGGAATCTGGGTACATACAGCGAGGAGAACGGTGCATTATCACATGCTTCTCATGCTGCTGAAGGAAGGCATATATTTGATCCAAATTGCACTTATGCAGATCCCTGGTTAACTTGACATCGGTAATGTACTCACCCCATTTAGCTTGAGGTAGAGTGTTCAAGAATTTGGTGTTAACCTGAAATGGTGCAATCACAAGATTATATACATTCAGATCATTCATGAGTGTGGTGAATCTGAAGTAATAATCGTGAAGCGTTTCCCCTGGGTTGTAGGTGAATCTATCAAACAGGTCATACAACTGACATTCCCTTTCCTGTTTGGTGAGAGACGTTCCTTGTAGCAACACCTTAAGACGTTCCCATAGATCCTTTGCCACCGTATACTGACTCACCATCCTATAGATGTCATGGGGAAGAGCTTGGAGAATTGTTTGAAGAGCTTTTTCATCTGCATCTGCAACAAGTTGTTGAGCTGGAGTGAGTTCTTCAAATTCTCGTGGTCTAGTCACGTTGTCAACCGTAATGGTACCATAATCGAGTGGACCATTCAAAATCGATTTGACCATAAGCCTTCCGTATGTTGGTTTCCCCTTTAGATATTGCATCATTCGACCTTGCCACGCCTCAAACACCTCTTTAATAAGCATCGGTGGACGACTATCAGTTCCCGTTATGATTGATATATCCGTAAGAGATGTCATCTGAGGCATTACTGAATTTGGATTCATTTTTGTTTTCTTCAAAGAAACAGAGATTATCGGTTGATCGAGCAGTGAAGTAAAGCTTGTGAATTGTGTTGTGTTTTTGTTGTAAGAAACCAAGATTAAATCCTCTAAAAAATCGTCGAAAAAACAAGTAAAATAACCCTTGATTCGGAACTTTTTGTTGATTCGGAAGTTTGATTCGGAAGATTACCTTGATTCGGAACTTTTTGTTGATTCGGAAGATTACCTTGATTCGGAAGTTCTTGGTTCGGAACTTTGGTTTGATCCGGAACTTCTTGACTCGGAAGTTCTTGGTTCGGAAGTTTGGCTTGATCCGGAACTTCTTGACTCGGAAGTTCTTGGTTCGGAAGTTTGGCTTGATCCGGAACTTCTTGACTCGGAAGTTTCTTGATCCGGAACTTCTTGGTTCGGAAGTTTCTTGATTCGGAACTTCTTGACTCGGAACTCCTTGATCCGGAACTCCTTGATCCGGAACTCCTTGATCCGGAACTTCTTGATCCGGAACTCCTTGATCCGGAACTTCTTGATCCGGAAGTTTTGCTGAATAAACAGAAACTTCCTCCGATGAACAGTCGAACAGTAAAACTTAAGATTAAGCCCAGATTTTGACCAAATAACCCAAAAAGTTTTGTGCTTTCGACTAAAATAAGTAACAACTAATACTTATCCACTAATCCCAATCACAAAAACACCAAAAACACCAAGAATCAAGATGATTTTTCTTAAAGAACACTAATACAATCAAAAACTAAAAAACCACACAAATCACCACCTTAAATCACCCCATAGCTCTTGATACCAAATGTAGAATATTGATAATCAATGAATCTATGAACGGGTTTGTTGATTTCTAGAGAGAGAAAGTTAGAGAGAGAAAGTGAGAGAAACTATGTGTATTTTATTAATATGGAAAACAAGAAATGACAACAACCAACCCCTTTCCTTGGTGGAAAGGGGTATTTATAGTTCCAAGTCATAAGTGGACTTGGGCCGGTCCATGACAAGCCCATGGACCGGTTCTTACTTAAGTTAATAAGTAACTAACAACTATTTTCTAACTACGAGCTATTACAACATAAATATTATTGTGGAGTGACCGACACTTATGATATACGTAAAACGTATTTCTAACAGTCCATGATGTCTTTCTTCATTATCGAGAATCATTGACAAATGATCTCAATAGCATATGTATTGACCTGGTTTCTGCCTAAAGTTGTAAGGAGGGCTTCTTTCTTTACACCCTTTATCTTTACAATTCTTTTCATTCTTCAACCCCTTCAATGCTTACCAATACGTCATAACTAGAACCTTGTTGTGATTGTTCCAGTGCTAGCTTAAGTACTTGGTCGGCATTCAGCTACGTTCACAATCTTTCTCCATCTTTCCTAGGACTTCTAATTATATCTAGGGAATTGTCCTTGGGAAGATTCCATCGGCTCTGATGAATCATTGGACTAAACCTATTCCTACCACCCTTTTGTCACCATATTCGTCGTGAATTAAGCGTGTTTTGGGAAAGTATAGCCACCATGAAAAATCCTTGAAAATCACTTAAGGTACTTGTGATATTGAAATCAAAAGTTTTGTACGTTAGGTGTTTTGTTCATCAAAAACGCTCCCCCTTAACACGTGCTTTACACATATTAAGTTGGATTATCGTTAAGTCTTTTTCATCTTTTAGCCAAGTATCATTTAAGTCTCCTTAATCCCATTTTCTCCCCTTATCCAAAATGTTAACCATTAATATTTGGGATATTGAATGGATTAACCGGTCTTTGGGTAAAAATGAAATCAATGTTGGCCATAGAACATGTTAATGCTCCCCCTTAAATTATTAAGGGATAGTTGTAGTACTTTAGTATGATATATTTTGAAAGATTTAGAATCTCGTCAGAAATTCTTGAAAAACTATCATACCTTAACACTACATCAAGCCATAGAAGCACAATATTCACAGAATTTACATATTCACAATTAAAAAACCAATATAAAGTGGACCTGAGATGTACGACCCATTAGATGGAACGTTGCAGTAACTTGTGGTGCACTAGATATGGTCTACCACCAACGAATCTTTCTAAACTCCTCATCAATCTACGTTCCCGGAGCTTTTGATCAATCTTCTTGATCACATATTTTGCCATTTGCCGATAACCCGGATGCCAGTCCTTAGTCATCTCTGGTAAAGACCCACCAGAATTAAGATGCTCCAATTTTCCTCTGACGTATAGGAGAGTCCCATCACTATACTTATAAAGCTCTCCTACCCTCATAAACTTCATTATCCCACGACTGTTCAAGTAGAAAATCCCGTAACTTGGAACAGTAATGCCGGTATAGGGACATCTAGCGACATGTTGAGGTAGAACTTGATTCATTGGACGGGTCAGGTTAAGCTTCCTTTGGTAGCTTTCAACTCCTAATTGAAGATCTTCAACTCGTTTCTTGATAACAACGCTTTGTGTGAACATACGAAGTGCTGTATTCAAAGCAATGATTTCTTCACAAGTAAGATGGGTGAGTTGATCACGGGTCATCATAAGCAACATATCTTCGATATCCTCAAGGCGAATGATAGAAAAATCTCCCTGCTGTATTGTGTATTCTCTGTCATCCTCCCTTTTTAGACGAATCTCCGTCACATGATGATAGCCATTCTTGGCTTCAGTTTTCAGCCCTAAAATACTGGAGATGCGAATATCAGATCTCACGTTACTTCCTGAATTGGCTAAGCAGCAACCTCTGTACGCCCTTCTGACTCGTTCGTCCTAGTGTGATGCACCTATGACAGCATACATATCATAATTACGATTTACCTTTGGGACCCAGAGTCGGTTTACCTTTTCCTCGATCCAGGGTATTGTCCCCCAGTTAGCAGCTTTTAGCAAGGTCAGGGAGGTTGCGTACGTGGATGATCCCTTGAGGAGATAATCAAGATCATAAGTGACAAAGAAGTCAAGGGCAATTTGATTATCTTGAGAATGATCAAGTGGAGGTGGAGCTCTTTCTGACTCATGAAGGCCTGGCCTTTGAACGGTATTAAGAGCTTTCAGGACCTCGTCAGCATAATACTCGTACTCCATGTGGCTTAACCTGGTTTTGGCGTGAATTCTCTTATCCTTTAGTGCCCTCTTCACCAACGACGGAGTGACCAAAGATTTATACTCATGAGCCAGAAATGCACACAAGTCTATCGGACTACGGATACGGAGATATAGAACATCTCTGTCAGCGTCTGTGATTGGATCATATTTAGCAGCTGCCGTGATCCAAGCTTGTGGCGGTGCAGTTTCATCAATCTCTAGTGTGTCCGCCCAGTCCCGTGTGCTTGACTCGGGAACAGTAGATTGTGGTTCTTGTTGTAGAGGAGTAGAGACATGAACACGTGCTAGTTCTGATTCAGGCATCTCGGCGGTGTCATAAACAGGCGAGTGTTGTGCAGCTTCAGGTTCAGTTACTGATTCTGCAATCACAGGAGCAACAAAAGAACTAACAGGATTAGTGGTAACAGGTATCGAAACAGCAATAGATGTACCGGGAATCGATGACGCCGTAGTAGCATTCACATCATGGCGCCACTTGGATCGTCTTGATTTCGTTGAGGTGGATTTTTCCTTCTGCGCAGCATCTTTTTGAGACTTGGTACCAGACTTAGATGGTTTCTTTGTGCTGGCAACCTTGTCCCCCGTTTCAGGCTGTTTACCATCATCATCCTCGTTGCTTCCCTTAGCACTCTCCTCATTTCGATCACCACCATCATCACCATCATCTTCATCATCATCATCCTCATCATCATCACCATCATCGTCACCATCATCATCATCTTCTTCTTCTTCTTCTTCTTCTTCACCGTCACCCTCTTCTTGTTCACTATCATCCTTTTCCTCCTCAGGCAGAATGTGGTAAGGTACCACACTTCCAAACATCTTGAACAACCGATCATCCTCCGAGATAGCTTCATTGAGTGACTTGTAGAGTGTCCGTTGAACTTTAGACTTATCAAAAGATCCAACTTCCCTCATGCGAGCTTTGAGGATCTTCTTTAATTCAAAATCCGTCAAGTCATATGCAATTTTGTAGGCGGATTCGGAAGGATTAGACGACTTAATCATCAAATTATCAGCCGTGAGTTTCTTCATCTCATCACGCATTTTTGGCATAAGGGACTCAATGGATTCTTTCACTCTCTCTTCAAGTGTTTCTTTCTGCTCCTTGTATTTATCCTTCATAGCTTGAAGTCTCGTGATTCGTGTTGCATACTTATCAGCTTCAGCCTGCTTGACCTGAGCTAGTTCTTCTGCATGAGCTTTACGTGTCAACTCCATCTCTGCAGCGAACTTAGCTAGCATCTCTTCTTGGGATTTCTTGGATGCTTCTTCACTTTGAACTCGTCTAAGTAGCTCTTGGCGAAGATTATCCATCTCTTTTCTTTGATTATCCGTGTGTTTATCCAAGAGTTCTGCCATTACAAATGCAGCCATTAAAGATGATGCAGAGCTTCTCTGGGTTGGTTGAAGAGGCTCGGTTGTGACTATAGTACTGAGGATGGAAGTTATTGGAGGTGGAAGGAATGGTGTTGGCACCGGTCGGGTTGGTAATGGCTGGATTGGTGGAGGTTGAGTTACTAAAGGCTGGGTAGGTACCATGATTGTGGGAGCACCAGACTCCTTTTCAACACTTGCTGAAACAGCAATGGATGTCTCCTTCGAAGTAGAATACCGTTCAGGTGATCCAAACTCATAAATATCATCTGGCTCCTCGTACTCTTCTTCAATATTCATCTGTACACCCGAACCACTACCGCCCGTGTCTCTCCTACTCTTTTCAATAGCTATCTTCATTAATTTTCTCTCAGCCTTGTCAAGAGTAGGATCGACATCAACATCTTCTTCGTCGTGGAGAACTAACTCATCAGTCGTGCTCTTTCCCTTCTTAGCCTCAGTCTTCTTCTTCTTGGTTTCGGGTTCAGATAAAGCAGCTGGTTGCTTGCGTTTACCTTTACTCTTGGCCGTAGTAGACGAGTCTTCTCCTGTCTGAAGGCTTGCTTTTAGCTTTTTGATTTCTAGTAGCAGTAGTTTGTAATCAGCAGAAGCTTTAATTTTATCCGTCAGAAGATAATCGGGAATAGGACCAGGAATAACAGCACTAGATGGTCCTTTATGCCTTAGATCCACAGTGTGATCAGCCTCTTCAGTGTGATGACGACTTGCTGCACGCTTATCAATAGTGACATCATTCTTCATAACATAATTAATTATAAGCTTGATAAACTGAGGGTAAGGAAAGAAATTAGTCTTCAGCTTCTTGTTTTGGAAGAGTTCAAAGTTAAATTCTTCCCACAGCAATAAAGCATAATCTGCATTTGAGCCTTTGTACATTCCATAGAGGATTTTCATAATTGGACCATGCACATCATCATGCCCAGATGTTTTAGGTGTAAGACATCTACTGAGAATACCTAAGATTGCTCTCCACGGTTGACCCACTTTAGCGGTGGTAAAATCAGACACAACTCGTATGTCAGGACATCCAAGAGCATCGAACATCTCCATGAGTTCGTCTTTGGTAGGATCCCTTGAAAATGACATACCTTTGGGTGTATCCCGTATTCCAAATATCTTGCGGAAGTCTGAAACGGTGAGTGTCTGTTGCTTGTTGTCGAGAGAGAAGGTGATCTTGTTTGAAGTACTTTCCTTGGTAGCCCAGAATTCATACATGTAATCATATGGCACCGAAGCAGTACTCCTTAAAGCATTCTTGAAGTGAGAGTGATCAAGGATTGCTATGGCGACTTTAAATCCATGGTGAGTGGATTTTGAAACTTGCTTCAGCCGGTAATTGTTTGGTATAAACTTGAGGGCTCTTGCTTCGGCAATTGCGGTTGCTCTAGCATCTTGGAGTTCTTGTACTGTTGGATTGGTCAACGTATCTGCTTAAGATAAGACATAAAAGGTTGATGCACAAAAAAAAAATATATATATATATATATATATCATTATGACTTCTAAGCATAACACATTTCAACAAGTAATTATAACAAGCAAACAACTATCAATCCAACAACCCTTCATTCAGAACTCTTCATCCGGAACTCTTCATTCGGAACTCTTCATCCGGAACTCCTTCATTCGGAACTCTTCATTCGGAAGTTCACTCGGAACTCTTCATTCGGAAGTTCGTTCGGAACTCTTCATTCGGAAGTTCGTTCGGAACTCTTCATTCAGAAGTTCGTTCGGAACTCTTCATTCGGAAGTTCGTTCGGAACTCCTTCATTCGGAAGTTCGTCTGGAACTCCTTCATTCGGAAGTTCGTCCGGAACTCCTTCATTCAGAAGTTCATCCGGAACTCCTTCATTCGGAAGTTCATCCGGAACTCCTTCATTCGGAAGTTCATCCGGAACTCCTTCATTCGGAAGTTCATCCGGAACTCCTTCATTCGGAAGTTCATCCGGAACTCCTTCATTCGGAAGTTCGTTCAGAACTTCATTCGGAAGTTTGTTCAGAATTTCATTCGGAAGTTTGTTCAGAACTTCATTCGGAAGTTTGTTCAGAACTTCATTCGGAAGTTTGTTCAGAACTTCATTCGGAAGTTTGCTAGCCTTGTTCATTCGGAAGTCCTAAACGCACCCTATTAATGATTATTCTAAGCGCGATTGTGAGTTTTAAGGCATTCTAAGGCAACCATAGTGTTCTAATCTTAATCCGATCCAAAACCCAGCAAAAACCCCTAATCAATTTTCAGAACTTCATTCGGAAGTTTGTTCAGAACTTCATTTGGAAGTTTGTTCAGAACTTCATTCGGAAGTTTGTTCAGAACTCCATTCGGAAGTTTGTTCAGAACTTCATTCGGAAGTTTGTTCAGAACTTCATTCGGAAGTTTGTTCAGAACTTCATTCGGAAGTTTGTTCAGAACTTCATTCGGAAGTTTGTTCAAAACTTCATTCGGAAGTTTGCTAGCCTTGTTCATCCGGAAGTCCTAAACGCACCCTATTAATGATTATTCTAAGCGCGATTGTGAGTTTTAAGGCATTCTAAGGCAACCATAGTGTTCTAATCTTAATCCGATCCAAAACCCAACAAAAACCCCTAATCAATTAACCCTTAATTAAACACAAACCCTAAACTTGATAAGTTTGATTAACCGAATCAATTAACTGGATTAAATAGTGAATTAGGCGAATTAGAAATTAAAGAATCGATGTTTGTACCTTTTTTGATCGAATGAAACGGGTTGAGTGATTTAGACGAGAGTTTGTGAAAGCTTGAGTGTGTGTAACAATGGCGGGTATAGAAACAGTGAAGAATAAAGACAAAAAGCACGGGGGGTTTGGTTTTGACTTAGGTCAAATTTTAACAAATTTCACACTTAATCATTTTAAGTCCCTATACTTTTCTTTTCTTTTCCTTCTTAGTTAATAACTCCTTTCAGGCTAACATCCGTTAAGGTACTTAACAATCATTAGTCTAACTCTTTGTAATAACTATTCTAGCCCGCACCGAACTTACACACTGTATCCTAATTAGCGGATTTCCAAGATCTAAAGCAAGTCATATCTCATTGAGCGAGCACAAGTCGTATTCTAAAGCAAGACCACTCATAAACCATTTAGCCAATTAATTTTCCTCAAGCACTTTTGAAAATCGTTTTGATGACGAAGATGATTTAATATTTTTCTCCCCCTTAAACGATGACACGTTTTCTATTTAAAGAGCTGTAGTCATTGTTTAAAGAGTCAAATATTGATGAGAAATATTTTCAATTAACTTCTTGAAAAGATTGATTCGTGGTGGCAATAAGATTTCTCTTATTTAGACAAATTAATGCACTGAAACGTACACTAACTCGTGTTAGACCAAGTTGTAAAGTAAACTTGATCCCTTTGCATGATTTAGCTTGTAAATCATGCCCGAGAAAATTAATTCCCGTTGTGAGCCAACGTTTTACAAGGAAATACGTGACTTTAATGCGAAAACCGGGTTGCAGTCTGAAATAACTACAAGCCATAATGGGCATGTTTTAAAAATGTACAACTTTTATACGGACTCTATTTTTGGCGCCGTGTCAATATTGATCGACATTTCTAAAGCCGTAAATATTACTGTACTAAAAGACATGCCCGATTTAAAAAACGAAAAATATTTTTGGATTTTCTTGATTTTATAATTTTTATGGTTTTTCTAGGTTTTATATTTTTTATGGTTTTTCTTGGTTTTATATTTTTGTATTTTTCTTTTTGGGGTTTATATATATACGATAATATACATTATCACGAACAAAGGATACGCCTGAATAGTTTACCACCACTATTCAGCTGATTCTTCTGCCAACTCTTTGAGAGTCGCTGGAGAGAAAGATTTCATGCCAAGCTTGTCGATCAAAAACTCGATTCGTCCTCGATCTAAGGCTTTGGTGAACATATCTGCCAGCTGGTACTCAGTAGTGACAAAATACAGCTCGATCACTCCGTTCTCCACCTGCTCTTTAATGAAATGGTAGCGAATGTCGATGTGCTTGGCCCGGGAGTGTTGAACGTAGTTGCAGCAAAGGGCAATGGCGCTCTTGTTGTCACAATACATCGGGATTTTGTTGAATCCCAAACCGTAGTCAGTTAATTGTGATCTCATCTAAAGGACTTGAGCACAACAACCGGACATGGCGATGTATTCAGCCTCCGTGCTAGAAATTGCAGCGCTTTTCTGCCTTTTGAAGACCAACTAATCAATCTGTCTCCAAGGAGTTGCACAGACCCAGAAGTGCTACGTCTCGTGTCTTGAAACCCAGCATGATCGACATCTGCGTATGATATTAAAGCGATAGAGGAATCTTTCGGATACCATAGACCATGATGAAGTGTTCTTTTGAGATACCGAAAGATCCTTTTAACAACATGTAGGTGCTTTTCGGTAGGCCGAGCCTGATACCGGGCACACATGCATACGGAAAATTGCAAATCAGGCCTGCTAGCAGTCAGATAGAGAAGGGTGCCGATCATCCCACGGTAAAGTTTTGGATCGACAATAGTCCCATTGCTATCTTCATCTAACTTGGATTTCTCCACCATTGGAGTGTCCACGGGGTCACAATTTTCAAAGTTATATTTCTTTAAAGATTCTAGAGCATATTTGGATTGATTAATAAAGATGCCTCTGGGATTCTGAGAAATTTATAATCCTAAGAAAAATGAAATTTTTCCCATCATTGACATCTGAAAGCGTGTGGACATTATCTTCTCAAAGCGTTTTGACAATTCTATGTTAGAGGCAGCAAATATTATATCATCAACATAAATTTGTACCAGTATCATGTCGTTGTCCTCCTTGAGAGTGAATAGAGTGGGGTCCACCTTACCTTTGGAGAAGCCTTCCGAGATGAGATATGTTGAAAGGAGATCATACCACGAACCCATCCGGCTGACTAACATAGAATTCTTCCCTTAGTTCACCATTCAAAAATGCCATCTTCACATCCATTTGATAGACGATCATGTTCATATGAGCAGCATACGCAAGGAATAGTCTAATAGCCTCCAATCTTGCAACAGGAGCAAAAGATTCTTTAAAGTCGATACCCAAGGCTTGTTTGTATCCTCTAGCAACCAATCTACCCTTATTCTTCAAGACTGCACCCATCTCATCGAGTTTAACCTTATAAACCCACAACAAAGTAAGGATGTTAACCTTGTCAGGGAGAGGAACTAATTCCCATACTTCAAGTCTTTGGAATTCATTTAGTTCCTCCTGCATGGCTTCAATCCACGATGATTGAGTCATAGGCTGTTGCCAATTTTTAGGTTCAACTTCGGAGAGATATGCGTTAAAATAGCAATAGAGTGCACTCTCTTGTAATTGATGGCGTATAGAGACTGGTCGATCGAGACTTCCAATGACATTCCTAATGGGGTGATCTTTTGTCCATTTGGTGATATGTTTTTCAATCCGTGGTGGTCTGGAATGAACAATTAAAGGAGCTTCTTCTGAGGTAGACGCGGCTGAAGGGTTTTCAGGTATCGGTACACCAAAGAAAGGAAGCTCTTGTAGGTGAGCATATTCCAAATCGTGATCAATAGAATCCTCTTCAACATCATTAGGCACAAGTAAGGGTGACGATTCAGGTGTAGTTTGAGAATCACTTGGTAGAGGGGCATCCGGTTCAATGTTAATTGAAGATGCATTAGATAAAGCTTCATTAGCTTGAGCAACAACTTCAGGGATTGGAGCTATCACTACAGGTGCTGGAGCTTCATCATTTAGGGGATCAAAGAATTCATCAAACAACGGTTGAAACAGTTTATCCCACTCGGGCCTTGTAGGTGGTAAAAATGATGTAGAAGTAGGATTATTGGGAACTAATCTGAACTAATAGCACCGGTTCCCATCTTGTGAAGCGCGGGTTCAGAGCTGCGTTGCTCAGAAGCCATCGCTGTCAGCTCATCAAAATCTGCGTCCATAGTTTCTACTATCTTACCAAGACGACAGTTGTAAATTCGGTATGCTTTCTTGGAGGGTGAGTAACCAATGAAAATACCTATATCGGCTTTCGGTTGAAGTTTGCCCAAGTTCTCACTATTAATGTTTGGATAACAAAGAGCACCAAACACATGAAAGAATGAAACATCGGGTTTACGATCATGTAGAAGCACGTAAGCTGTTTTTCCATGGCGTTTCTGAATGATAGAGCGGTTTTGGGTGAAACATGCAGTAGATACAGCTTCAGCCCACAAGAACAATGGAGCGTTCTCATAAATCAGCATAGTCCTAGCAGCTTCCATAAGCGTACGATTCCGTCTTTCAACGACACCTTTTTGTTGTGGAGTACGTGCAGCGGATGTTTCATGTGAGATACCAACTTCTTCATAGTAATCACGAAGAGTCTGGTTGACGAACTCTGTTCCATTATCTGTACGAATACGGCGGACAGTAGTATTTAAACGTGCCTGAATGAATTTCAGAAAAGTGATGATAGCCTTCGGTGCTTCATCCTTTGTACGTAGAAATCTAACCCATGTAAACCTGGAGAAATCATCCACAATAACAAGGATGAATTTCTTACCGCTCACACTTTCGGTTCGCATTGGCCCATAAAGATCCATATGCAAAAGATGAAGTTTTTCTTGATTGGTGTCTTCAGCTTTGGGCTTGTATGATTTCTTGGTACTTTTCCCCCTTGAACACGCGGAACATAAATGGTCCTTGTGAAATTTGAGCTTTGGAAGACCACGAACTAATTCGTTTTTAGCCAGATGATTAATAGCATCAAAGTTGAGATGGGATAATCTGCGATGCCATAACCATGACTTGGTCTTAGATGCTTTAGAGAGAAGACATACTGGAGAGGCGGCCATCATGTCTTGTCGGGAAAACGTATAAAGATTTGCACCACGAGATCCCTTCAACAAGTCTTTTCCTTCCAAGTTGCGGATGAAACAAGTATGTTGTCGAAAAGCAACCTCTAGGTTGGAATCACAAAACTGTCCTACTGAAAATAAATTATTACCAAGACCTTCTACATAGTATACCCTTGAAATTGTAACGTTTCCAATCTGATATTCACCATACCCCATTATCTTTGCAATATGATCATTACCGAATTTAACCGTTCCAAGAAACTTGCTGACGAAATTTCGCAGCATCGAGCGATCTCCGGTCATATGCTTTGAACAACCGGAGTCCAAATACCAGAGGATGATTTGGACCACCTGAAAATATCACTAGACGAGGACAATGTATAGGTTTCGGAATCTGAATGTTCCGTGTTATTAGCAGGTACAGATTTAATAATCTTAGATTTGCTAACTTTAGGTTTCTTAGATTTTCTAGCCTTCTTCCTAGTTGGTGGTGTAGATTCTAGTTGGCTTAAATCCTGAGGTATTTCTTCACTGATAGGCACTATAGTGGGGGCTGACCTAATTAAAGGGCGCTGTTTCCATACTTTAGTGCTAGTGTGCCTAACTAAAGGACGCTGAGACCAAACCTCAATGGATGCATTCCTAGTTAAAGGGCACATGTTTCCATCTAATGTAAAGGTCCTACCAGTGGGACGCCATTGCCATCCAACTTGGGTACGAGTTCTCCCAGTGGGCTTCCATTCAAGATCATTCCTAATGGCATTCATTTCATTCACATGATCAATAAGACACAAATCATGACGTTGGGAAAACATGCACTCATTACAATTCCAACATTTCAAATTAGAATTCAAAAATGGTTTAGGCTTCTGCACAGGCACAGAGCTTTTAGTCTTAGAAACATGATTCTTTTTATTTAAATCTGACAAAACATTCCTATGGTGAGCTTCTACTTTCTTCTTGTTGGTACTACTAGTGGAGGGCTTGATCTTATCTTTCTTCAGTGGCGATCCTTTAGCCTTAGTAGACTCTTTTAATCCTGTAGAAGGCAAAGTGGGAACATTAGCAACAGATTTTAAAGGTGCCTTACTTGATGGTGCAAATGACGGTTTTGCTCCTGGGGTCTTATTGAATGGAGTTACAGCAATGGGTCGATTAGTGAGTAGTGCAGAACCCGGTTTACCTATGTATTGCAAATATGCTAAGCAATATTGAACTCGCTTAATATATTCATGAGCTGAATAAAAGTAACTGCTTGAGGGATCTAACGCATATAAATCATCTAAAATATCCCTAACAAGATCTACATGCTTAATTGCATTCCTCATATAATCATCGTAGGTAACCGGGTTTTTCTTATGGAGCGGGTTCTTATAAAGCACTACTGACTTGGTTGTTGGAGCACTAGAGGACGGTGCAAAGTTGGTAGCTAAGTTATTAACAGCTTTTTGTCGGGTGAGAAGAAGTGTCTCCTTTAAATCGGCCAAAACCATGTTTTTGTCAATGAGCTGGATATTTAAGTCAGAGATTTCCTCACATTTTTGGTTCAATTGTTCAACATAAGATTGTTGCTGTGCCGCATTAAAAACGAAGCGTTCTTCTAGTGAACCATAAAGTTTGGACATTCCCTGTCTTGCACGATCCATCTCCCCTAGAATAGACGAAAGTCTAATTTCTAAGTCCTGGTTTTTAGACTCTGCAGCCTCTAGTTCCAATTTTAGTGTTTCATTTGATGACACATCTCTCTTTAATCTCATAATCTCTTCCTCTAATGCCTTAACTATTGCAATCATCTTGTCACTCATCTCAACACTGTTTTCACAACTATTTGTTATCAAAAGATCCTCATTTTGAGTTTGTTGTTTTAATTCTAAAGATATACAATGTTGTTCAAGTTGATTAAAGCGTTTTGAAAGTAAATTGTAAGAATCTTGAAGCTTTAAAAATTCAGCGTTAGATTCGTGACAAGAATGATTATCTACCTCATTTACAGTATCAGCAACATTTACAGAGAGATCACACACATTATCACATATATTCACAGCATCACAATTAATCATAGCGGATGTAAGCTCATTTGAATAATTAACATTCACAGTAGTAAGAACATCACACGATATTACTTGGGACAAGAATCGGTCATATTCGGATAAAATCTTTTCCTTTTCAATTAATTGTAGTTCGTAAGCGGTGTCCATTTCATAAAACACTTTTTGAACTTCTGCAATTTCAAACTCAAGATTTTCTGAAAGAGATGCAAAACTTCCTTTTAGACTTTCGACAAACGGATTGATCTCATTCTTAAACACCTCGTTCATGTGTTCGAAAGCCCATTCTCCGGCGTTTAGGCCATTTGAAGTCGTACATTACAAAATGACCTTGTCAAAACTAGCAAAGTATTGATTAATCTCTTGTAAGTTTAACTATACAGTGCTAACAGGTGGAAGATCCTTTGGAATTTCCTTAGGTCCTTCCATTTTGACAAGTGTAGGAAGTGTACTAGGGTTTTCTTCATTTAACATGTAGGTTGGTGCTGTGATGAGATCTTTATCCATATGGAAGCGAATTCTAAAATCCGTTTTTGCAAGCTCCTGATTCATTTTAAAATAATCACACTCGGGATATTTTGCAAAGTTGTATGACCGATTCTCATCAACTAGATCCTTATTTGTGCGATCATCGAAAATAACAATCGTGTCTAAGACCAATCCTAATTGGGTTGCATTATAAAGTCTTGGACTATGGATAAAAGCTTGTTTTGCATACCGTGGGTTAGGGGGGAGGCCTTTTTGACGTGATAAGTTAAATTCTCTAAACGAAGCATCAAATAAGTGCACTAGTTGAGAGGCAGCGTATTGTCTTAAAAGAAAATAATCTAAACTTCTAATCTTATTAGCCGCATTAATTTCCATTTCATTCTTTTTAGACTCGAGTAACTCAAAATCCGTTTGAATTTTGTGAAAATTAGTGACCACTAACTCTTTTTCTTTAAGTTCGTTAGAAAAATCTGCTCTTAAGGTTTCAATTTCTTGCAAATGACTCATTTGTTTGTTTCGAAAATGATCATATTCGGGATTTGTTAGAACAGTGGACGAAGGAACTAATTCCAAAGTTTGAACCTTTTCGTTGCATAAAGCAAGCTCAGCAGACAAATTCTTATTCTTAGCTAGGGTTTCTAAGAGTGCAGTATTCATTTGGCTAAGTAATGTAGCAGGAACCATGACCGAATCTTGTTGAGCAGGAATGTGCGTATGCGAAATAGCTCCCGGTTGTGATTCACTCAAAGTCTGGGGACTCACATTGATATTACTATCATTGATTGTCTCCTCATTTGAAAGACTCACCACCGAAGACTCATTCGGATCAGCACCCTCTTGCCCAACTTGATGTGGTTGAATACTAGTATCAGTGGTATTATCAGTGGTATTAGTAAGTACCTCAGATATTTTTTCTGGCCCAAGGCTAGAGATAGTTGCCATAAGAGCTGCCTGTGCAGATTGAAGTTCATCACAGTCTGAATCGTAGGCATCAAGATCATCTGCTTGGTATGCTGCATTCTGTGTGGTGACAACGTCTTGTTCAGCAATCCCTGGATCAGCAAGAAATGCAATCTCCTCTTCATCAAGTTCCCTTCCTTGTGCCTAAGCGTTCACCAGATAAATCTTCTCTGCAAACCATTGACCATCCCTTCTCCTCTTGGGTTTTTTGCAATCCCTGGACATGTGACCTTCTTCCTTACAGTTGTAGCATGTAATCATTCTCAACTTGCCTATGGAATTAGCCCGTGGAGGAGTGTTGACCATTGGAGCAGGATTGACCGTGCGTGCATTGGTGGCTGATGTAGTAGGTCTCCCCTGATAAGGTTGAATAGGTTGAACCATTACCCTGCCATTCTCAATAGTAGCTTGTTGGCGAGAATTGGATGAATTCCTCAGCTGATTGTTAGTAGGAGCTGGTCCTCTAAATCCTCGTTTGCTTAAAGTCCTTGTGAGATAAGCAGACATAGTGGCTAACACTTCAACTGGGTCAGTTCCTTGTTTGAATTCAGGAATGGGGACTTCATCATTATCACAATACAGTGCTTGGTCTTGTTGAGATGCATAAGCACTAGAAGGAATACTCATGTGGTCAGAGTAGCTTGATGGATATGCTGCATTTTCTTGATAAGAAGAATATGATGACTGAGCATAAGGTGCAATGCTTGTTGGTGAATATGGGTGAGGTTGTGAAGCATATTGTGATGCTTGTGGTTCTCTCTGAGATGAAGGTGCATTAAACCAATATTTTTGCTGATGTGAGGTGGGTGGTTGCGGTAGAATCGAATATTGGGGGAAGCTTGGAGTCATGTACGGTGATGGATGATAGGCTTGGTGTCCCATGATATAAGGAGTGTTGTTGTATGACAAGCTTGGTTGATTCGCCATCAAAGCTAAAGAATCAGGGTACATACCTTCGAGGCGAACGGTGCATGATCACGTGTTTCTCATGTTGCTGAAGAAATGCATAGAGTTGATCCAAATTGCAGTTATGCAAATCCCTGGTTAACTTAACATCGGTAATATACTCACCCCATTCAGCTTGAGGTAAAGTATTCTAAAACTTGGTGTTAACCTGGAATGGAGCAATCACGAGATTGTATACATTTAGATCATTCATGAGAGTAGTGAATCTGAAGTAATAGTCGTGAAGCGTTTCCCCTGGGCTGTACGTGAATCTATCAAACAGATCATACAACTGACATTCCCTTTCCTGTTTGGTAAGAGACGTACCTTGTAGCAACACCTTTAGACGTTCCCATAAATCCTTTGCAACCGTATATTGACTTACCATTCGATAGATGTCATGTGGAAGAGCTTGGAGAATGGTTTGAAGAGCCTTTTCGTCTGCATCGGCAACAAGTTGTTGAGCTGGTGTAAGTTCTTCAAACTCCCGTGGTCGAGTCACATTGTTAACCACGATGGTACCATAATCAAGTGGACCATTTAGAATTGACTTGACCATAAGCCTCCCATATGTCGGTTTTCCCTTAATGTATGACATCATACGGCCTTGCCATGCTTCAAAGACTTCTTTAATGAGCATTGGAGGGCGATTATCCGTTCCCGTAATAACGGAAATATCCGTAAGTGATGTCATTTGAGGCATTAATGAATTTGGATTCATTTTGATCACTTCAAAGAGACAAAGATTATCGATTGATCGAGCAGTGAAGTAAAGTTTGTGAGTTGTGTTGAGTTTTTGTTGTAAGAAACCAAGATTAAATCCTCTAAAAAATCGTCAAAAAAACAAGTAAAATATCCCTTGGTTCGGAACAATTGTTGATTCGGAAGTGTTGATTCGGAAAATTTTGGCTCGGAACTCCTTGATCCGGAACTTTTGGTTCGGAAGATTTGATCCAGAACTTTCCTTGATCCGGAACTTTTGATTCGGAAGAACTGATCCGGAACTTTCCTTGATCCGGAACTTTTGGTTAGGAAGATTTGATTCGGAACTTTCCTTGATCCGGAACTTTTGGTTCGGAAGTACTGATTCGGAACTTTCCTTGATCCGGAACTTTTGGTTCGGAAGATTTGATTCGGAACTTTCCTTGATCCGGAACTTTTTGATCTGGAACTTTTGGTTCGGAACTTTTTGATCCGGAACTTTCCTTGATCCGGAACTTTTTGATCCGGAACTTTATGATCCGGAACTTTTGGTTCGGAACTTTACTGGGAAACAGAAGCTGGTTCGTGTAACAGTCGATCAAATAAATGAAGAAACAAACCCAGATTTTTACCAAATTACCCAAAAAGTTTTGTGATTTCTACTAAAATAAGTAAAACCCAATACTTATCTACTAATCCCAATCAACAAAATCACCAAAAACCCCAAGAATCAAGATAAATCTTCTTAAAGAACACTAATACAATCAAAAACTAAATAACAACACAAATCATTACCTTAAATCACCCATAGCTCTTGATACCAAATGTAGAATATTGATAATCTTGTTAATCTATGAAGTGGGTTGAAGATTTCTAGAGAGAGAAACTAGTGAGAGAAAGTGAGAGAGAACTATGTGTTTTTCATTAAATGATAAAATGGAATAATCAACAACCAACCCCTTTCCTAAGTGGAAAGGGGTATTTATATCCAAGCCACTATTGGGCTTGGGCCGACACATGACAAGCCCATGGGTCGGTTTCTTACTTAACTTAATAAGCACACATTAACTACGAGCTATTACAACATTAATAATATTGTGGAGTGACCGATACTTCTAATATACGTTAAAATGTATTTCTAACACGCTCATAATCTATCATCAACAATAGTAATATTTTAGGTGTTGAGTTTGTGTAATTAACTTACTGTAAGTTTCAAGGTAATGATAGTTGTTTCCAAACAAATTCCCTATTTCAAGTTTCCCATCTTCTTTGTGATGGTGTCTTGCTGCTCCAAATACTATCTTCCTAGAAAATCGAAAAATTAAAAACATATATACTAATAAAATGAGCTCCTATTCAGCTGGCTCATTCACGGTGTATTGTATATTTCAATCAGATTACTTGATTCTTTTAAGAAACTACGAATGAGGGGCCTCAAATTATCTGCCTCGCCATGTACATAAAGGGCAATTTTAATAGAAGTTTATAATACGTGTACAAAACGGTTGAGACTAGTTGACCACCTTTAATTACTTTCAATAAAATAATTATAAAGTATTAATACCGTACAAATGACTATTGCTTCATATTTTTTTTAAGATTAAAAAAAAATAAAACTAAAGATATGTTACCTCTCATCCTTTGCAAAGCCTTGATTATATAGCCATTATACCCATAACACATTTCACAAATTGTTCAAATTCGCTATTCTTGATAATCTACAAAGAGAAGTAAGAAAAAAATCATTAGCTAACAGTACCCCATACATCAAAAAAGATGAAATCTTCACCTACAAGAAATTTTTTATGGTAAATATGTAAACTAAAGTTACCTTTAGCTTCCCTTGAGACATGTGAGTGTAACTCAATCATCGATTTGTTTATCCGTTCAACTACTGGTATCAAGCTGCCATACATGATTCCTAAAACTTAAGAATAATCAATAACATCTACCCAAGCAAATTCAGCCAGGACCATCATATACAACAACAAATTCATCAAACATAAAGTTACCAAAAAAAGAAATCACGTAACCTAACCTGTAACCCCAAATGATTAGATTCATATAAGATTGTAACACAATCACCAATAGATTCTTGATATTATGGTGATTATCAATTAAAAACATCATAAACACAAACCCAAAATTGTTTATGAGTTACAAACATTTATCCTACTTTTCGTGTGATAAGTGCTCGCAAACATTTTGAATGAGTTACGGGCCTGCTATATCATCGTAACTTTGTATCGTTTTGGTATAAATCGTATAATCATCATTTTACTCAAAATTAACAAATTCCAATAAATTCTACAGTAAATCAAAATAAACCCCAATTCAATCAGTAAAAACTGTTAACTAATATTTTATTTATGAATTCAATTAAATCATAAAATGAGAAATCACCTTCATTATATTTCCTTTAAACACGAATTCAGTTCTATATCCAAGATTAATGAATTAGAAACATGAAAAACAAAAAAAACTCTATAGATAAATCTTACCACAATTAAGCATCCAATTTCAATCATTCTGTTGGATCTGTGTGTTGTTAGCCTTTTGTGTGTGTAAGATTTTTGAGAGCGGCTGTAGGTAAAAGGGTTTGGGTAAAATAAATGCCTAAATGAATAAGAGAAAATATTTAAAGCTATATGATCGAACAGTTATTAAAAATCAGAGTTTACAGGTGTCAATTGATTAATAATTTTGACAGAGAAATTTTAGCAAAACAACCCTGCTATTTAAAGATAGTAGATTAGATTTATTCTATCATATTCTATATTTATAGATATAAAATATAGATTTTTAAATACTACAATAGACTCTAATTAATACATCATTCATTGTTGAATATACAAAACCAAGTGGTAATATATCTATTTATATCATAAAGGATTCCTAATTTTAAAGAATTTTTTTTGTAAGTAGAAGTTATTCCATTTCCTTCATTTTACGTTTGAGCTCTTGATGGATTTGAGGCAAAAGTTCACCAGAGGGCTGCCCTAAGAATGTTTTTTATAACATTTTTTTAAAATAAAGTACGAAAAAATTAAAAATAATTAAAAAATTAAAATGAAATTCTAAAAAATTATTATATGTAAACCAAACATAAATCTGGCATGGAATTTCATTTCTTTCTCCTAACTAAACACATGACATATTTTGAATTTTAATATTCCAATTCCTTAAGATTTCCCAATCGATGATAGATTCTAATTCCCTGAAAAACACTCTACGAACCAAGCGGACCCTAAGAAACTAGATTTTATGTAACTAAACGTGAAGTATAACCTGACCAGATATATTGGAATGTCTATTGCATTTTATTAAATTGTGTGTGGTATTGCTATCAACCGCTTTCGTCATGCATGTGTTAATAATGGTTTTAGTTTGATCACTATGCTCATGTGTATTGCCAAACACATTATACTCGTATATGCTTGTCCCTTATCATTTCGCTTGGAATAAAATATATGACTATTGTCATCTCCAGTGACTGTGAGAACCTCTTAAATCTTTTCCATGTACGAGTAATGTGCTTCGAGTTCTTGATCGGACCCCACACCGAGCTTCTTACATAGTAACATCTTTTACTTATGATATGCATAATCCTTAGCCCATTTTGGTTTTCTGAACTCTTTAGCCATGTGTCCAAATCCTTTGTAATTGAAAAGCACTGAATCTCACTCTGTTGCACAATTTTAATACCGATCGTTTCCCTATTCCCAACAACTCATACTTTAAAGTCTGCTTGTCATACCTTGTAGACTCCTCAACATGTGTTGAATTTACTCGATCGTACCTAGGAGGACTCTCAACATACTTGTTTCGTGTGTTGGATGATGTTATGAGGTTGTTGTTGGTAGGTTGGTAGATTTTCTTGTAGGATTTCATGATGAATGCAATTTGTTGCTTCAATTCCCTATCTTTCTGAGCTTGTTCTTCGTTATTTTTTTCAGATGATGACTCAGATGGTGGTCAAGGAGCTCTTGCAATCTCTTTACAACATATGTCTTGGATGTAGTGTTATATCGTGGTAATTGTGTATGAGTTTTAGATGATTTTGGTGCATGATGACGATATTTAGGATATTGCTGTGTAGTTGACACAAGTGTATGTGGATTAGCAGTCTTTGTTACCCTTTCAGCTCATATTTCATTTGCCACATTCTGAAATTGTTTCAAGATATCAAATAGTTTGTTTGTGGTATGAGACATTGTCCAAGTTTTCAGCTTGTTTTACCAACGTAACAAATTGTTCCCACTCTAGTTGAAGTTGTTGCAGAAACTGAACATTTACTTACATATTGGATACTTCTAATTTGTTTCTTGACATCTCATTCATCATTTTGTAGAATCTAGAGTAGTGTGATTCAGTAGATTCCCCTTCCAACGAAATAAATTTTTCAAATGCCCAAAACAAGTTTGTCTTCACATCTTGTAGATTAAGTGATTCTCCTTGTTGCAATATTTCAATGGACGTCCACATCTCTTTTGCATTAGGACATGCATCAACCATCGAGTATATATAATCTCCAATCCCACTGAGAATCATGTGAATTGACTCAGCTTCAGAATCTATCCAAGCACATTTTTCATATGTAGTGTTTGCATAAGTTTCTGCACGTTTGTGCTCGGGGACACCTCCCGTAGTGTCAGATGCTGGAATTAAGGGAATGATGATTGTAGATTAACATAAGGACCATCGAAGATGCAATGTCTTAGATCAACACTACTTAGGTGGTGTTTGTTTCAATAAGATGTTTTAAGTCTGAATCTGACTACCACCTCTTACTGGTAAGAGCTGGTTCAAAAGTCTGAATCTGAATGAAATAATGCTGTTTGTTTTTCTTATAATTGTCTGAATGGTTTTCGTTGTCCGTTTTTTATGTATATATAAAATCGTAACAATTAACATAATATTTATTTCGGTTCGACTCTATTTCCGCAAATTCAATTCGCTTATATGTTTGGTTCATTTAATTTTGTTGTTTCATCTATTCAAATATTACCCGAACAATGTCTGTGACAATGGTTGAACTTTGAACAAAAATAATTCATGAAGCTGTGTTTGGTAACAGCTTTTTATTTTATACTGAACTAAAATTAATCATTTATTTTAGGATATTTTAAAACTAGGGTACTACTATTTGGCTAGAACCAATTTTAAAGGATTAATAAAACACTTTTCAATCTATTCTTTAACTCACGTGACTTTAAAATATTGTCTTTGGTATTGACTTTTCGAATATCACGAGGCATCTTCTTCATTGAGCATTTACCTTTTTTTCAAAACTTCCATATCTTAAACTTCCAGATCTTATTTTTTAGTTTGTTAGTACATTGCAATTCAAAATAAAAAATTTATTCAAGGTTTGGACGTGAGTGATAGCTTTGTAAGTTTCAGAGGTAGTAAGACCAAATCTCTGACTCTGACTTTGTAAGAGGTTTCAAATCAGATCACGTCTGACTCACACGAAAAAAACAAACAGCCGCAACGTCTGACTGCGTCTGAAGGATTAGGTGTCAGAGGAGAGTCAGACATTTTTGGCGAAAACAAATACCACCTTAGTCTTATATTAACTTATCGAAGGAAACATGATTGCCATTATGCATATCATACGGGTATAAGCATTGGAGGAAGATCTTTGGTACCGGCTACCACAATGTTGTTGTGAGTCACACTATTTTTTGACGTGGAATCCATGATGATTGTTTTTGAGTGATGAAGGATTTTAAGTAGATTTGTTGTGATTAGATTATTGTTAAGTTATGAAAATTCTCAAAAAATTTTGACAAAAATAAACTAGAAAAATTTGTTTTGTCAAATTTTGAAGATCACTTAAAAATGCAATTCTAAGGTAGGGAAAAAATTTTGAAAATAAAAAAATTTGACGTCATATTGTGCTGAAATAAATTTGAATTTTGGGTCAAAAATTTTATGTGTTGCCAAACTTTGGAATTGGAGCATAAAAGGCCTAAAAATTTTATAGAAAAAAATAAATTTTACTTGTGTTTCCTGCCCTTTTTTTTAGAATTGGTGATTCCGACTCAAAAGGTGATGTTAATTCTGGCTCAAAGGTGAAGTTGCAACTTCGGTTCCTAAGCAATGTTGCATTTTCGCCTTGCAATTTCTCCTTACAATTTCGCCTTGTAGTTTTGTCTCTTTTGAAAATTGCAGTTTCACTCTTATGAACATTGCAGTTTTGCCTCTTACAATTTTTTTTCAATTTTGCCCCCTTCACAAAATTTGCAATTTTGCCTCCAAAGAAATCCTGCAATTTCGCCTCCAAAGGAAACGTGCAATTTCGCCTCTTAAGAAGATTTCAATTTCGCCTCTAAGAATACCTAATAATACAATAACCCCATAAAGCTATACTTTAGCGAGTTGTAACCCAAAACTACTTGTACTTTCGGATATTCTAAGCCATGATACACCTTAAAAATGCAAACTTCTTGATTTTTAAGCCGAAAATTTGAAAATCAAGAATCGTACTTTCAAAGCAATTTGAACCAAAAAGAGAGGAGTTTTTCTTGTGTTTAAGCTACTACACCTATATCTCAAGGATACTTGTGAGAGTGAAGCTCCATCCATACCAGATTCCTCCAGAATTGTTACGACTCTTTTCGGTCTTTGAGGTGTTTTCAATGTCTTGTTATGTTTTAGGCGTTTGAACCATTGTTAGTAATTATTATTTTCGACTTTTGAACCATGAGTATTATTAATGAAATATGATTTGAGATACAACTGTTTGTTATGTGTGGTAATAGTGTGCTATGTGATGCATGATGGTTAATATCAAGAAAGGTCGTCATATGAGTAACTACATACATGATGTGTTAATATCAAGATATGTCCTTATTAGAGCTTACTAGACGAGTACCCGCGCATAGCGGCGGAATTTCTAGCGACTGACATATGTGATATTACGTTAATGTTTCATGTAACGTATAAAACAGGACGTGAAGGGATCAAGATGTAACCATGCGATACTTCAATTCAAACAAATTTTTTTAACATGTATCAAAAAAACATATAAAATGAGTGATAGTTTAATCTATTGCTCTATTTATGTTGCAAAGATAATGTGCATTTAGACCCCGTTCTTTATATATGGTCGTGTGTTTAGGAATGAATTTTGGTTTAAGAGAAGAAAAATTTACATAAAATGAGTGATTGATTAATCTTTTGCTCGATTATGCCTTTAATCTATAAAAGCGTGTACCTTTTAACATACATTAGTTAGTCGTACATATTATCCAAAAACATTATACATCATGTCCTTTTAATCTACGTTAGTTATATATAATAACCAACAATTTGTCCAAGTCCTATAATGCATGTTGCATATATATCTTATGACAACATAATGAATTGTCCAAGTCCTCAAACACGCGTACATTGCAGTGCTTCAGTAATCTTGAAAGCCTCTGGAATTCACTTTTACTCGGCATCAGGTTATCCTTGCCGCTGAAATGAAAATATCATACTACCTGTATTATATTCTTCTGAAATACATGTAGATCGCAAACTAATAGGCAACGTTTGAAAAAACAGTAACAATGATTAGTACTTGAGTTGTTATAGCATGGATGCGAGAATAACTTTAATCTTTCTAGCCACCATCAGAAGTATATATAGCAGATATCAAATAGACATTCAGTTGCTAAAAAAGAATCAGGTACACGACCCATATTCGAGAGATAATTATCTTCTCGCTAGAAATTAGCGGTCCCAATCGGCTAGCTTAGAACCGAACACGAGAACCGAAGCGGACCAAAACATGCTCTCTGCTCGATTCTCGATTCCTAAAATATATGTTTTTGGGTTCTCAATTCTCTCGGTTCCGGGTCGGTTCTTTGCGGTTCCAGAACCGAGCTCACACCCATATGTTAAGAAGATAATATACGTATTCCATTTTATTTTTATGTGATCATCAATAACTTATTATGAGGTTTATTTGATCATTAATATCTACTGGTACAAAACAACAAACATCCTGCTACATAGCAATGACCATTAAGGAACTTCCCTTGACAACTTATTTGGATCGAATTATATTATTAGTTCACAAGATTAAGCGAAAAAACAGTAGATATTAGTCAAAATACTACTTTAAAAAAGCGTTATCAACACAAAACAATTGTTAAAATAGATACCATGAGAGACCAATGTAACATATATGGACTATCGCTGTGGATCCACATGCTAAATTTATTTGTCCGTAAAGTTGCAGTGTCGGAAAGAACAGTGAGTGAGAACACATTTAAAGAGATTCTGTTGTTGGGTAAATTATTTACTACATATCATTTTGAGATTTACAGAGTACCAAAAGAATTTTGATTTGCAAATTCCTTATTAAGTCACAGATTGATTAGAGAAAATATTTAGATCCAACACAAGTCCAGACAAATTAACCAAGATATCCAACACAGACCCAAACTAACCTAGGTCGAAACACCACTGACAAGGAAAACGTCACTGAAACAACCACAAAACAAAATAGTAACAAAAACCCGGTGAAAAATAAATCACTAAAAATAAAAAACCGGGTCCAAACATCATACTTCACCACAAACCAAAACCCAAAAAAACTGAAAACAACAAACCATAACTAAAAGGAGAATTAAGAACCGAAATACCTTTGGTTGTTTGACATCAAAGTATCAGTATTGTAGTGTTGGTTTCGAGGGGTTTTTTATTATGTCATAACGAGTGAGAGAGAGAGTGTGTGTTGATTTACCAAATTAATAGCATAACACATTATGGTTGTTAATATTTGATCTCAAGCACAAATCAACACCAAGAAACCATCACAACCAAAACCACCAGCCAAGATCACATTACTTCAAAACAACCAGCCTAACCCACCTACAATACTGGAAGGGGTGGCGAGTGGCGACAGAAATAAATGGTTCTGGCTGCAGAATGTGATAAGTGTGGCGTTAGATGATGTTGAAGAGGTGTGTGTGTTTTAAGAGAGAACAAAGTTGAGATGAATTGTAAATAACTTTCACAAATGGTTATTAACTTGCTTTCTTTTTCAAATCAGTTTCATGGTTGTTGTGTTTTGTAGTATAGTTTCCTTCCCTAGCAAATTAAAATTTAACTCATATTATATAGTTTCCTTATTTTATATCTATACATGTCTGGCAAATCAAAATGTATAGTTTCCATTTTTTTTTGTTTTTCAATTTCACGGAGGTTTTGGTTAAGTTGCCTAATTCTTTGGTTTTTTGTTAAAGTTTCCTAATTTAGTGATTTTTCAACTTTCAACATTCAAGTTTCAACATTTGCTATAAACTCTGTTAAGTTGCCTAATTCTTTGGTTTTTTGTTAAAGTTTCCTAATTTAGTGATTTTTCAACTTTCAACATTCAAGTTTCAACATTTGCTATAAACCCTGTTAAGTTGCCTAATTCTTTGGTTTTTTTGTTAAAGTTTCCTAATTTAGTGAATTTTCAACTTTCAACATTCAAGTTTCAACATTTGCTATAAACCCTTTATAGGGTATATAGATTAGTTAAATTATTTGTTCATTGATTTGCTATTTATTAATAGTTTTTCTTAATATTTAATATTAGATTTCGCATAATCTTTAATACATTTAAACATAGTTGTATAGGTGTGTTAGAATTATCAAATATAACTAAACCCTAAATAAGTTTAAGGAATTCAATCTATTGCATTGAATGGAATCAACAAACATGTATATACCTTTAGATAAAAGAATCCCAAAAATCAAACTTAACTCTCGATTTTTGATAGTTTATATGTTCTATGAAGGTGGAAGGCCTTTGATTTGTGGTGATTTTGATAAAAATGCAACGGTATAGTTTCTGTATGTGCAGATCTATGGGTTTTTTTTCTACGCGTGGATCTATTTATTAGCTAGACGAAACTTCAAGAGATGGACGAAACTATAAGTTGGTCGGTAAGAATGAAAAAAATAAGAGTCTGATATTTGCTCTTTTTTCTACAACGATGAATTTTTATCTTTTTGCGAGTAAACTAATCTTATGCGAAAAAGATAGGTTAATACTTGTGGGAGTGGGGTAAGCACACATATATAGAGATAACCAGCTTTGTGAGAGATTAATCTTATATTTTTTTTTAAACGTATGATACACAATTACTGAATTTTGATAAATAGATAAGTTATCGCACAAGGCCTCTGGAACCCCTAAAAACAGCCCCTGTAATTGGCTATGCATCACTTGACGGTAATCAATCATAAGAAGGCAAGAAGTAATGACGGTGTTTCTATCAACATAACCCAACCCATTAATAAAAGAACACCGACTGCACATGCATGTATATATACACACCACAAATGTCTAGCTTTCAAACACATCATACGATTGTGATAAAAGTCGAATCATCTTGACAAGGAATTGCAAACGAATAAAGGATGCCTGCTAAAGCAATGAATAGTAAGCGGTTGGTTCCTTTTCAGACGTTGTATCCTCTTCTTGAACCACAGCTTGATAAGGACCGTGCCGTGCAACTACGAGATCTATTTGCTCGATTTAGGGTATCGTTTTTATTTGCGAGTTTCGTTCTCAATCTTTTCTTTATCTTTAATGTGCCTTATATATGTAATGTTCTTTTATAAATGTGTTGCATATATGTTATGATCATTATATCTACAGAACGGTAGTATCGGCAAAGAGGAATTTGTCCCAGCGTTGAGAACTCTTGTTGGAGATCATATGCTTAAGATGGTGGTCGAGAAGTGTCAAACAACAAGGGCAGGTAAACAAATTAAAAACAATGTCTTCATGTATTGTTGCAGTTCGATTCACATAATTAAACTAGTTTAATTTCTTCATCAATTTTCGCTCCTCGCAAGCTCGAGCTAAATTGTAGCACATTTATTAACCGAGCTCGAGCCAGAGCTTTATATATAAAGCTTTGATTGGGCTCGTGAGCCTAAACGAGCCTTAATGTCACTGGGATATTTTAAGAATTAAGCATGTATTATACGTTATGCATTTGTATTATAGGCAAGCTCAAGAGCTCAAAATAGATAAATTAGAAACCAAGCTCAATCCAAGCTTTAATGTTTCATTACCAAACCGTATAAAAGAGCCGAGGCTGAGCCCATATAATATACCAGAAGAACAAGCCGTGCTCGGTCTTAAAAGATCATGCTCGATACTAGCCGAGATTGAGCTTGGCTCGGCTTGTTCCGCCGTATGTTGACAGGCTCGGATCGTCACATTATCTAGTCTGCAATAATCAAAGTTATATCGCTTCTTTGTCAACAAAACCTAGCCCTTATACATGATTTCTCAAACACCGCATATATATATATATACAATGTGGCTAATTAAGGTCTACTAATAAATAAGAAACTCACGAGCGTGCACGTTCTAATTTGCCTTGTAAAATTGCTGTATGTATGATTTTAATTATGTGAAGTTCTCTTTGACAGATAATACAAAAGGATTATCGGGTTTCCCTGCGAATCGCCCTTCAATCCAAACGCATAGTCCAGATATTGGTGAATCAGTGGTACGTACGTAATGAGATTTTCTTTTTTATTTACTATATTTTCTCTCCAACAAAAATGATAAAAATAAGTGAAGAGTTTATATAGTTTCAATGGACAAGTACCCACTTTTATTCAATGTTTCTCCAAATAGTAAAAAGCTTTACAAAAAGCTTCTATTAAGACGCCTTTACTTGTTTATAGGCGAGTTCCATACATGGTTTCTATTTTGTTTCTTATCTTTCTAGTTTCGCTATATATTTGCGTTATAGTACTGGTGCGGCCATCTAATGGCTAACTTAATCAGTTACATGAATGACTATTCATTAGCATACTAACTTAAGTACTCGTCACCTACAGCAATCAACTTTCGGCAACACAAATACATCATCACCAGTCGAGCATCTTACAAATGATCCTCAGTCTCTCTTAGTTAAACAACTATCACGTGCATCCATAGGTGATGATCGTTCAGTACTTGAAGATACAGGTTTGTTAAGTTTTGTATTTTTTTTCTAATTATAGTTGCTTTTTTTGGGTATGTATACCAGTTAAACACACACAAATGAATCTCTGGCATCACCATCTTTCACATCATATGTGTGAAAAGTACTTTTAACTCCAGTGTTTTTTATTCTAGATATGAAATTTTTACTGTAGTTTCTAAACGGGTTAATTGAGAGAAGGACTTGTTACGAAGGAGGTTGAGCCTTTTAGATTTGTATACACGGCCTAACCGGTATTCCAGTGACCTGGAGTTTTCCGTAGGCATCCCAAAATTTTCATTCAAGGAGGCCACCTTATCACCAGGCCACCTTAAAAATAATTTATTTGATTGTGAATTCGTGCACTTTTTCTTACACAGATACATCTCATCATTATCACTATCACCATCACTATTATCATCATCATCATGTGATGGATACTTCTCAAAATAAAGACAATCAATTGAGCTGCAGGGCGTGTCTAATGAAAAGTAAAGCACCTAATGCAATGAAGACACCATCTCCTATGCATGTTCCTTTTGCCAAGTTATATGATATTCTTGAACCACAACTTGATAAAAACAGCGCCAAGCAACTCCTGGCTCAATATGGTCTATTTATGGTATAGTTTCTATCTTGTTGTTTGTTTTTTTTTTTCTACTCTTTTTTTGTTTGCAGAGTGTTATAAAGTTGAGATCAATCTAGACTCTTAACATAGCATATAATCCATCAACCAATCACAATCACTAATTTTTTAAAAAACTCACTTCCATCACTTTCTTAAAAATTAAATATCTCACAAACGGTAAACCGTCAAGCGAAAAAAAATACACCATTGCACCGAGAATTAAATCATCATTCTAACGAGGGACACATGTATAAACTTTCGACGAACTTTTTTTTCCTGAGAAAATCATATAAGATTTGTATCACGAATCATATATGATTTTTCAGAATCATATATGATTTCAAAAAATCATATATGATCCATGATACAAATCATATATGATTTTCTCAAACAAAAAAAAAACTTCGTCAGAAAGTATATACATGTTCCCCTCGTTAGAAAAATGATTTAATTCTCGTCGCAATGGTATATTTCATTTTGCGTAACGATTAACGGTATGTGAGATATTTAATTTTAAAAAAAAATGATAAAAGTTGGTAGATAAAAAAGATAGAGAGCTAAATTGAACTTTTGCCGAGTGTTATATACCGTGTATTTGCTTATGGAAAAAGTGGTATATTTACAGATGAATAGCATTAACAAAGATGAGTTTGTCCAATACATGAGAAATCTTGTAGGAGAAGATACCCTTAAGAAGGCAAGCTATAAAGTTGTAACAGGTAAACGATACATCTCTTATTGATTTTTTTTAACCGTGATTTCTGACACATTGTCCGACTACGTATTCGTTATTTAATTATGTGTGTGAGAGATTAATAATTACTTAACTCTTGTTTTTGCATGATCAGATCTATGTTAGAAGAAAACGTTTAACTTCGTGTGTTGCATCTTCACCACTACATTATTTATCAGAGGCAAAGCAGTCCACAAGTAGAATGAAGACAAACGTTTAAGGTTATAAATCTTATAGAAACATGTGTGGAGTAGGATCATTTGTAGCATGAAGATGGTTATTGTTTAATATCTTTTCTTTTCTTGATGCTATAAGAATATATGTTAAAAATTCAGATATATGTTCTTGTGGGATTAGAGTAAGGGTGGGAATCGGGTTGGGTCCACCGGGTTCGGGTCAATTCGGGTTGGGTCAAGTCGGGTCAAGACTCAAAAAAATGAATCCGAGCCTAATTAGAACTTAGTTCAGTCGAGTTCGGGTCAATTTGGGTCAGGTTAACTCAGGTTCGGGTCAATCTGAGTATAAGTAAAAAAAAATTGGCTTATTTAATTATATTTCAATGTAAAATGTATTAAAAAAAACTCGGGTCAAGTCGGGTTGGCCAGGTTCGGGTCAAGTCGGGTCAGGTCAATTCGGGTCAAGGTTAAAAAATATAAACTCGAACCCGAGCCTAATTAGAATTCGGGTCAATTCGGGTCAACCCGAATACGTTTTTGAACCCGAGTGACCTGACCCGAATAGGCTTATTCGGGTTCGGGTCGGGTTCGGGTCGGGTTCTGGCCGGGTCAACTTTTTCGACACCCCTAGATTAGAGTGCTAAGTGTGGCAACAAGCCAAAACCTCCTCATTTGGCCCCACTGGTTGTCACGTCATTCGACACTCCCACTTTCTAAAAACTTATTTTGTAGCAACAAGCACTCCCTCTTTATTTGGGCCCCACTACTAGCAGTTTAATTTTATTTTCCTTTATTTTAACACAACTTAATTCATTTCATTAAAAATAAAATTACAATACAATAAATTAAAATACGATACGATACGTTTCGAATACGACATGCAAAAATACGATACGATACAAAGTTCGACGTAATTTAATCGGTTTTGGGATCCGAGTCAGATTCCGATGGAATACCCAAATACCTCTCGAGAAATTCGACAACCTTTTCGTTCTTGATTTGCTTCTCCAACTCTTGTTTTGCCCTTGCTTCTTCTGATAAGGTTTCTTGTAATGCTTCGTCATCAAGTAGCATTTGACGTTCTTGTTCCTTAGTAAGACGAAACTCATCAGGTACCTTATATTCTCCAACAGGGCCCTTTAGTTCATCAAGTAGACGAGAAGTGCTTGGGTAAGGTTGTGGAGGGATTGATTCGGGTATTTTTTCCAGTGTCGATGGGTTGCTTCGAGTTGCTTTTCGTTTATTTTGTTTCTTATCTTTAGTAGTATTTCCATTATACTTGTTTATGAGTATGTGAAAATTAAAGCAAGTAGAAGTAGCTTTTATAGAGAAAACATAGCCGTTATAAAATTTAAACTAATACATAGCCGTTGTAAAATTCAAACTAATACATAGCCGTTGTAAAATTCAAAATAATACATAGCCATTGGAAAATTCAAACTAACACATAGCTGTTGGAAAATTCAAACTAATTATTAATACAACACAAAAATTAAAATTCTTTCACCCGTTCCTTTTTAGATTTCATTTGTCTTTCGATTTTGGCCGCTTTTCGAAACAATGCATCATGCATCTCATATGTTTGTCGGATTCTTTTTTAAAAAATTTGAACAACGAATCACGTCACTCTTCTGGAACATCGGTGCATTCTTGATATGTTTTTTGCAAATCATCTTTAGCAAGAAGCACTTTCAAATTTGAGAGCTAAATCCATCATCAATTTGATTTGTTTCCAAACTGGGAAAAAGATGTTATTGTTACAATATAGCATATTTCTACTAATAATTTAAACATGATATTCATAATCCTTAAAGCATATTAGCTTCCAACATCAACGTTAGTGGGATTCAAAACTATTTTTTCCCTAGATTCGAACTCAATAATTAAAAGTTTATGCAGTGTACATCAACTTCTTTATGAAAAACATCATCATATATCATTTGGTACGAGGAAACCAAATGCATCCTTATATAGGAAAGGAACCAACATTGGTGTTCATGAAACAACATGTCATACAATATAAACTACATAAATCATCCAACTAATTCATTCAAAAAAACTTCTAAAGAACTTTCAAATATTTGAGTGACATAGCAACCTAATCCGCATTCTCGTATGGCTCTATCCCAAATCTAATAGTCATTCAATTCCAAAATCAAGTATACATGATATGAAGTAATATATTCATACGAAACTGAAGACAAGATCTTGATTAGTTGATCACTTAGGTACGTATCTCTTTCCTTTTAGTTTTTTATAGCCCTTTGTTGATTTATTATTAGATTATTAGTTTGTCACTTTGAAAGTTTGAGGAATATAGCTTATTCAAAGATTAATTGGCTTGGAATGATTTATACACTACAAGAAAAATGACCTAATGCAACCGTCCAAGTATACGATGCAAAAGGATATTTGCAACAAAAATGCAACCAATTTTGACTACTGCAAAAAGGCTCCAAGCAAATTTAATTTGCAACCGAGTTGCAACGAGCAAGAAAGTTTTGCAACCGTTTTGCAAGCACATATATTTCGTTGGAACTAAAGACTCTTTTTGCAACGAAGACTTCTCACCATAATTTTGCAATGAATATTTTTTGCATCGACACATTATTTGCAACGGTTCTGTTTTGCTACGGGTTTTGCAATATTAACTTTTGCAACGATAACATACTTATTAGTAGTTCCATGGGATTAATTCCTACTTAAACTTGGAAAATGATATAGATCTTTTAATATTGAGATAAAACAAGAATATTTAATGTTGTCTCACATAAAATAGGTGTGGCCATAAGATAACCCACTTTTACTTTGACATAGTGTCCCACTAATTTTTATGCGAGACAAAATTCAATGGCTTATATGGAGGGTTCACAGGCTTAATTTGGAACTGAAAATGCAAATAAGGTCATTTTTTAAACCAATCCAAAAAAATTACATCTAAATTTTTAGTTTTTGATATAAAAGTCATTACTTTTTGTAACTTCGAGCCTCTAAAACTTTAAAAACCAACAAAGCCTTCCACGATCCACAAAACCCCTAATAACTCGAATTATTATGAAGGAGTAACAATAAAAAACAACAAAACTCAAAATTATTAGATCTAGAGAAAGCATGCTACCATTCATAAACCTTAGTACCCCCAAACCATAAGTAAACCAACAAAAGATCTCTCATAAAGGTGAAACACCAAGAATAAGCCTCTTAATCGCATACTTAACACCTAAGGCACATTTATTCCACCCATCATCTTTATCCACTTCTAACCCAGACTCTTCTTTCCTTTTTATCAAATCATACATATTTTGAACCTTTACCAACTCAGGCAGCAACCTAAGTTCATAAAACTTAAAGACAATCAAATCATATAACCGGTGATATAAAAAAAACACAATGTACAAAGTTAAAAAATATATACAAATGATGCATAATACAAACATTTAAACGAATCCCAATACATTCTCACACCACGAATACACTAACCTACAACAAAAACAAAAGCATTAAAAGCAATCTATCCAAATACTCAAAATAACAATATTGAGTTAAAGAGATATAACATAAAACGTGTATGTACCTTTTTTATCTACCTGAATTATTTGATTCTTCCAACAATTTTTCTTCACTAAAACCCCCAAATCTTTAGATAAAAAAATCCCAAAAATCAAACCTAACTCTCGGTTTTTGATGGTCTACTACATCTTTATATGTTCTTGGAAGATGGGAGGCTTTAGATTTGCGATGATTTTGATGAAGATATGACGTTGAAGTTTGTGTGTGTAGATCTATGGGTTTCAGTGCGTGGATCTATTTTTTAGACAAAGCTTCAAGAGATAGAAGAAATTATGAGTTGGTTGGTAAGAATGAGAAAAAAATCAGAGTTTAATGTTTGTTTTTTTTTCTACTACGATGAATTCTTATCCCTTTTTGGCGAGTTTAATAATTGTTTTTTCTACTAATCTCGTGCAAAAAAAGGAGATTAATACTTGTAGGAATGGGGTAAACACACACAACGAGATTTGTGAGAGATAAATTTTATAATTTTCTTGTAATCGTACCGATACACAACTGGATTTTTATAAGAGGTGTTTAGAACCACATAATTTGTACAAAATAAATTTACTTAATGAGGTGTCATGATAATATGCGGTGTTCTTTCTTTTTATTTTCAAATCATATTGTAATGAGTTTAAGACAAAAAAAAAGCTACGTACTTTTTAAAATGTAAGGATATAGTACGTGTATTTTTTTATTGTCTATATAATACATCTACTTTTTGGCAAGTTTAATATTTGTTTTTTATACTAATCTCGTGCGAAAAAGGAAGGTTAATACTTGTTTGGAATAGGATAAGCGCACATACAACGAGCTTTGTGAGAGATTAATTTTATAATTTTCTTTTAATTGTACGATACACAATTACTGGATTTTTATAAGAGTTGTGTTAGAACCACATAATTTGTACAAAACAAAATTTACATAATGAGGTGTCTGAAGGTTTATTAATATCATAAAAATTATATAAAACCCTAAACGAGATCAAAGTACATATAGCGGAAGCGATTTAACAAGATCATAATAATAACACAATTATAACTAATCGAATTAGGGTTACATACCTTTACGCAAAAGCAAATCCACAAGACGAAGAACGGATCACCAATTCGGGTTTATACCGTAATATACAAAGATATAGTCTAAAGTAAGACTATATTACGATCTTGAGCACACGTAATACAACGAGCTAACTGTGATTCTAGCACGTGAAACCGAGCTACAACGCTTGTAAGTAATCTACCCAACAACCGTATAGAGGGGCTATTGTGACAATCCTCAAATTTCACTTATGTGCTATAAGTTATGATTGTCTCAATATGAAAATTTGGCTAGAAATTTTTGCTTTCTGTACCTTACTTGGTAAGATGAACTGCTTCTCACAACCTGAACTACCATTACAACATATTCCTATATGTTGTCAATACAATGTATATATCAAGTCTAAGATCTAAAAGTGATCTAATAAGTTAAATATCAATAAGAACATCTCAAATATAACCATGAAACCCTAAATTCCTTTAGAAACCCTAGAATCCCTATAAATGAGTTGCAAATTCAAGAATGGTAAGCTATGAATGGAAAACACATGTGAGTAAGTCATTATGGATTATAAACAAGTTGTAATCTATACTTTGAAGACATAAAATTACCTAAGAATGGCAAGAACAAACCATACAAAACTAAGTACAAGTAATTGTACATAATAGTCTAGATCACCACCTAGAAATCTTTGATAAACAATATTTCAAGCAATGTAATTACATAATATCCATGTACAAGTATCAAAAACAATATACTAGTTGTAATCTATCATATAAAGAAAAGTTAATTGATCACAAAATGCTAATATTCACTAATCCAAGGATAATTACAAGTTAAGACCTAGTAACCAAGATTAGCATATAAAGTCCATTTCATATTGAATTCGAGTCTAAAATTTTGCCATAAATTATAAAACTCAACTATATATCATATTAAGAATATAAATTTATTTCAAGTCAACTTACAAGTTGGTAAACCATAAAGTACAAGTTATCAAAGCATAGGATCTTAAGCTCCCATAATTGTCCCTAGAATATGATCAACCTATACAAACCCTTAAACTAAAAATGTAGAATCTCTAGAAGTCATAAAAATATGATATAAGCCATAAAATAAGTGTTTATAAAGGTACAAACACTAGTTACTCAAGATAAAAAGTCATTAGGATTAATAACCTAAAAACACTTATATTAAGAAATCTACATGGCACCATCACCTAGTTATTTTTGGACAAGTTTATAAATATTTATAGGACTTCATTAAGGTTATAACATTATATTAATATAATGTACAAGTACCCTAATGCAAAAGGTACAAGATTTTAATGCATGGCTTTTAAATTAGGTCAAAATGGGTATTTTCACCCTTTAGACTTGTTTACTTAGAATAACTTAATAAAACCAATGTAAGGACTTCATGAACACACTGAAGACAATGTAGGATGTATAAATTAAGTTTATATCAGTAGCTAATTTAAGGATAACATATATTAAGATTAAAACATAAAGCATTAAAACCCTAACCCGCCCAAGTTTTCTTCCTATTTTCATATCAAAACTTTATTAAACTTCAAATCAAAGACCCAAACTTCTTAATTACAATGTCTATACCCTAATAAAATCCTAATCCATCACTAATCACATTCCTAAAGCCTTAATCACCAAAATTACAAAGTTACAAGTTACAAGCGCTAGAATTGAACCCAGTTTTGGTTTTTACCTCCAAAAATGATTCAAAGTGCTTTCCCTCCTAAATTTAAACTTAGTATCAGAACATTTAGATATTTAGGAGATATTTTACATGTAGGTGATGCACCTACTTTCTAATGACACATACTTAATCCTATCTTTAAAATTCGTGGGTTAATAAGGACCATATGCTTAGATATTTTTCATCTTAGACTCTAGGAACTTGCATAGATCTTTCCTAGGCTTGCTTAGTCTCTAATACCTGGTCCTTACACGTTTCATGGCTTAATTTGGAGGCTAAGGCTTGAAAATAGTATAAATAGGGGTCTTTAGCTTCATTTTAGAATCATCCTTCACTTTTAATCTTCTACACCTATACATTCTGTTCTTAAACCTCCATTGAAGTCCTAAGAAGTCCCTAAGATCAGTAGAAAGCTTTGGAAGAAGTTATAGTAGTTTTTGAAGAGTTATGAGGAAGATATAGTCTATATACCTCATTCAGAGCCATTTTGGAGCATCCTAGGTAATCAATTTGTTAGATAAGCTTTGATCTTTTTATAATACTTTATTAGAGTTGTTATACTGTTAATAAGATATTAGAAATATAACCTAAAAGAAACTTTTCCATTTCATCAATTTAAATGAAAGTTATAAGCTAAAAATGTCTTAAAATCCTAGTTTTGTAGTTTACATAAAATAATAAGCAAAAACTCATTTCAAAAGCTATAATTCTGAATACATGTTTTATTATGATTATTAACATGTTTTTAAACTTTGTTTTAAAATCCTAGATCATTTGGTCCATTTTGGAGGTTGTTATGTGATTTTTACAAGTATAGGGACTAAAACTGTCATTTTTAAAACTATTTAACATTTTGGGCCAAGAGTGTCATTTTATGAAATTATAAGCTATAGGAATAAATGTTGAAAGGTCTTAGTTCCTAAGGTTAATTCTTGAAGGTTTAAAATGCAATTACTAAAACTATACACTTAAGGGGTTAAAAGTGTAATTATACCAAAGTATAACCAAAAGAACTATTTTTTCCAATTTTGAAAATAAATAAGATTAAGGTAGTAAAGAAAGTATCATGTTAGTAGGGATCTTTGTACGAAGATCTTCCATCTCGATATTACGTTCTGACTGAGTGGTTGGGTTTACGATTTAAAGTACCATCGCTCCTCAAATGTTTATAGAATGGCTTCTAAGTATGATGGCCCGAACAATAGTTATAGAATTACAACCAAATAATAATGAAATAATATACAACCAACACTTAACAATATTGAACTAAAAATCAAAGATTTGATACTATACACAATGTATTAATCCAAGTTTGTGTGAGATCAAGCTGTTGTCTGTGAGACCAAGTTGTGGTTTGTATGATCAAGTTGTTTATCTATGAATGAAATATACCTGATTATAGCTCGGATTCTATAGACATATGGTGAGTTCATATCCTTAATTTTTAAATTCTTTCTAAATGATTTCAAAACACGCGAGGGGGATATATGCAAAACTAGAATACAAGTGCTTTTAAAACTATATGGTATGATTATTGACACTATGTTTACTACTGCCATTAAGTCCCTTTTAAATTGTGAACCGCTAATCATTTCTTGAAAATGAGCGCTAATATTGTGAATATTAATATTTGGGGGTTGACATCCCCTAGCTGGGCAAGTCGCGCTTGCTAGCAGCTGAAGGTTCCTACATAGGCTAAACAGATACACTTTATTTTGCTTAACTCAGGAGTTTGGCAAACTGCCTGCATAAGGGAAATTTGCTGGTCTTTGTATGTCAAGTAGCGGTGTATGAGCATAGTGTAGTATGATGACTATTTTATGTGGGTGTATAACAACGTATCCCGGAGGATATACTTGTATTCAAAATTGTTATTACAAACCTATGAATTCACTCAACCTTTGTGTTGACTTTAAGCATATATCTCAGATAAATCGTGATTGATAGGATGGAGCAGCACAAGGATGGCATGAAGAGGAACAAGAAATTATTCTATATTTTGGGAACCTCATCTGGTAAAACTCTGAGTTTTCAATGAAATATAAAGAAAGTTGATTTCATCACTCTTTTGAGTTGCTTTCTATTATTTTGACTTGTGTTCTATGAAGTAATACCCCAGATCAATGTTCCGCTACGTAAAGGTAAAATGGAGGTGTTACATATTGGTACTTAGAGCCATGGTTATATAGAACAAGAAATAAAATCTTGACTATAACTACTTTTAAAATAATTTCAAGAAAGTCCTCCGTGCCAATGCCATGCTGCTACAAGAATAAGGTAATATTATACCAATACTAAGACTTCTACCCTCTAGAACAATGTGTAAATGATACCATGTTTATGTGTAATTACTTATGAGTAGGTAATAAGTTAGGATCTATTGACGTCTCTAGAAATAGGTATCCCTATCTCCCTCCTATTATCATCTTTTCAAGAAGAGCGTTTTGTAAGTAATCCTGATAATTTCCTGAAGTATCATATGGATTATTAGATGATTCCGAAAATACACCCAAAGATTAGAAATCCCAAAACCCGTTTCGCCTTTAGATGATGACCCCTATATGCAAGTTATACATGCAATAGATTTTTCACCTCATCACCAAAGATATCCATCACCTTACCCTATTAATACACCATCACCTATATTTGAAGATTCACCTAAAAATACCCATGAGATATCCTAACCTATTTAGAAAACTTCCTCCCTAGCATATTGAAGATATTGAAAGACATAGAAAAGGCCGATGAGTCATACAACGAGATTAAAAGAAGTTAGAAGAAGATTTGTAGAAAATATGAATGCATTAGACTAGAAGTTGTAAATACTTTCAACTTCATGTCTTTACTTTTATATTAACAAGAGAAGCTTGTCCTGTAAGTTAAAACAAGACAAGTTGTTAATACGTAAGAGTTGTGTTTCTCATCTTGTCGTTTCATACTTATTTTTTAGGAGTAAGAAACCCCTATTTCTTGACTTTCTCCCAAATGATTATGAATTAAATTGCGTTAATTCAAGAAAGCATATACATGAAAAAGTATATATTTTTGGAATTTCTGTTATCTTTGATGATAATACAAACTATTAGTTGAATATAACCCGTAATTTGGAAGAAAGACTTAAGAAGATATATGGTATACTTGGATATTATATAAGACAAGTTGTTGCATATCAAATTATGTTACGATTATGCATGAGTAATATCTTTATAAATCCGTTGTTAACTTTGGAACTATGTTTCATAGTTAGATTTATTATCCTCAGATATGAATGATAATCAACATATTAAGTTTCCCCTACACCCTACCAAATAAACCCAAAAGATATACCTTGTGTTCTATAAGAATTTATATGTATCCATATACATATATGACGAACGTTTTCTGATATGAGTATACCTTGGATTCTGAATTATTCTTTCCCTCATTCTAAACCCTAAAAAGTATTTAACGAAGATTTGACGATGATGTGGTTACAATCCTGCAATTACAAATTGTCAATAAGAAGTATTATCCAGAAGAAGAATCGATGACTAGTTAGTTTTTGATATCCAAGGAAGAAAAGATGCTATTAGTATCACCCGTTGGATTGAAAGAGCCAATTCCGTTTCCTATCATATTTGAAATGAATCTTGCTATAAGAATATAGTAGTTCGTCAGTTATCTTGGTAAATTCTTTATACTCAATCCATTGAGATAAAAGGAGTACATAAGATTGCTTGATTAAATATCAAATATTTCTTATCGAGAAGATGAAAGAAGAACTCCGCTATCTAATGATAAAAGAAATTAACCTCGAGACATACACGAGGAAATTTCAAGAGTTAGTAGAATTAAATCCTATTACGTAGAATGAGAAATGCCTTCATTAGAAGATTTTATCATGAAATTATGTCATGGAATTTCATCTAAAATTCTATTAAGAAGACTCCATTAGAAGATTTTGTTAGAAAAGTTTATTAGGGAATTTTATTAGAAGATTTTATGAAGGATTTTTTTCAAAGATATTAAAAAGAAAAGATTACCACTTCTAAAAATCCCAAATTATTGGAAGAGGTCATTAACATATCCTAAAAGTTGATGAACAAGGTAATTAAGCACAATCCTGTGCAAAAATCGGAAAAATCTTAAGCATAAATTCAGTAGTGAAAGAACGTCTAAAAAATTCAAGTAAATTAGAATCCAATCTACGGTGAATATGATGGAAATTTTCTTCTGCGTATGAATTGCACCCTACATCAAACAGAAATTTGCACCGTCTGGTGTCAGATTTTCAACATTGTAGATCATTGTACTAGGATTTTTAAGGGCAAGTGGCCTTATAAATCATATGCTTGGTAAGATTGTTCTGTATTTTATAGGGAATACAATACCATCTTCTATTTTAACGTCGTTCATCTCTAGAAAACCGTATTCTTAGATTTTATATACAGGACGTCTTACACACGCTAACGTAAAAAGGAAACTTAAGGGTAGAATATATGTTTATATTCGTGTTATGTCAGAAATTTCTAAGTCAATGATTTACATTATGTTTATTTGATTAAATTAGGACGCTTCTTCAGTCAAATGAATAAATCTAAATCACCAAATTTATGATTTCTTCCTCGTACAAAGTTGGGCGCATCTTTATGTTAGTGAGAGTTTATAAATGGACTTAAAGAGATTCGATATAAGACAAGTGTAGACTTAATAAAATGTTAGAACATTAAGTGAGAATATGTGAATATTCGTCTTAGATTTGGAATTTGTAAGTTGAAGTATTCCATTCAACTCGAAGAAACTTTGAAATCCTTATATTATGCTTTTAGAAATAAAGTAGAATATTAAGTCATCCTACTTACTAGTTCAACCTGAATTCCTCCATGGAAACAGGAAAGAACAATAAGGATTTTGTTACTTCAAATAGACGTGATGCCATCCGGATCATTTTCGATTGTTTTACTAAGGCTACATGATCTATTCATATCTAGGATATTGATAATATGGAAACTCTGACGAGATTATACGAGAAATAATCTATCGACATAGAGAATCAATATCTATGACCTAAGATCGTGACGAGTGTTTCAGATCCTGATCCTAAAAGTATACTCAAAGTTTGTGTTTTACACATAGATAAATATACCAAGGTGGTAAGAACTATCCAAATACTAAAATACATACTCCCTGTATGTCTTATCAAGTTTGGAAGGACACTTACCATTGGAAAAGTTTTCCTGTGTAACAATAGTATTCATGCTAGAATTAAAGCAATACTATTTGGAACACTCTATCGAAAGAAGTGCCATTTACGTATTTGTTGGGCTAAAGTTGGAGATTTTCAACTTACGAAAGTCAAAGTAGTTCATGAAACTATTTGAGAATGTTATTTGGGAATAGAGCTTCATAGTACGTTAAATAGTGACCGTTAGGTAACTACTAGATTTAAATGGTAAATTGGAAAGACTGTTTTGATGAAAATTTCTCCCTGTGAATGAGAAACTACACCATATTAAACAGTATCTGTTTGAGAATGATGTTTTCCCTATCAATTACCCAAATTGATTTAGAAAAATTCGATAATCAATTCAAGATTTTGAATTGAGCAGTGACATATTGACTTGAGTTTCCCAAAGAATTTAGTAATAATCACAATCCTTTTCATATTTAGGAATCTAAGAAAGATTTATGTGATTAAATGATTGATTTGAATATAAAATACAAACTGTAAAGCTGTATTCTTGATATGTGAATAAAATTATAAGAAATAATTTGAACACCTAAGAGCTATGTTTGCCCTTGATATGCTATGTTACCCTTATAATATCGGGACGAGATTTCTCTAAGGGGGAGAGACTATGACAATCCTCAAATTTCACTTATATTCTATAAGCTATGATTGTCTCAATATGAAAATTTGGCTAGAAATTTTTGCTTTATGTACCTTACTTGGTAAGATGAACTGATTCTCACATCCTGAACTACCATTACAACATATTCCTATATGTTGTCAATACAATGTATATATCAAGTCTAAGATCTAAAAGTGATCTAATAATTTCAATATCAATAAGAACATCTCAAATATACCCATGAAGCCCTAAATTCCTTTAGAAACCCTAGAATCCCTATAAATGAGTTGTAAACTCAAGAATAGTAAGATATGAAGGGAAAACACATGTGAGTAAGTCATTATGGATTATAAACAAGTTGTAAGCTATACTTTAAAGACAAATAATAGCTAAGAATGACAAGAACAAACCATACAAAGCTAAGTACAAGTAATTGTACATAATAGTCTAGATCACCACCTAGAAACCCTTGATAAACAATATTTCAAGCAATATAATTACATAATATCCATGTACAAGTATCAAAAACAATATACTAATTGTAATATATCATATAAAGGAAAGTTAATTGATCACAAAATGCTAATATTCACTAATCCAAGGCTAATTACAAGTTAAGACCTAGTAACCAAGATTAGCATATAAAGTACATTTCACATTGGATTAGAGTCTAATATTTTTCCATAATTATAAAACTGAACTATATATCATATTAAGAATATACATTTATTTCAAGTCAAGTTACAAGTTGGTAAATCATAAAGTACAAGTTATCAAAGCATAGGACTTAAGCTCCTATAATTGTCCCTAGAATATGATCAACCTATACAAAACCTTAAACTAAAAACATAGAATACCTAGAAGTCATAAACATACTATATTAGCCTTATAATAAGTGTTTATAAAGGTATAAACACTAATTACCCAAGATAAAAAGTCTTTAGGATTAATGACCTAAAAACCCTTATATTAAGAAATCTACATGGCATCATCACCTAGTTATTTTTGGAAAATTCTATAAATATTTATAGGACTTCATTAAGGTTATAAGATTATATTAAGACAACTTAAAAGTACCCTAATGCACAAGGTACAAGATTTCAATGCATGGCTTGTAAGTTTGGTCAAAATGGGTATTTTCACCCTTTAGACATGTTTACTTAGAATAACTTAATAAAACTAATGTTGGGACTTCATGAACACATTAAGGAAAATGTAGGATGTATAAATTAAGTTTACATAAGTAGCTAATGGAAGGATAATCACATTTAGTAAGATTAAAACATAAAGCATTAGAAACCCTAACCCGCCTAAGTTTTCTTCCTATTTTCACATCAAACCTTTATTAAACTTCAAACCAAAGACCCAAACTTCTTAATTACAATGTATATACCCTAATTAAACCCTAATCTATCACTAATCACATTCCTAAAGCCTTAATCACAAAAATTACAAAGTTACAAGTTACAAGCCCTAGAATTGAACCCGGTTTTGGTTTTTCCCTCCAAAAAATAATTCAAAATGCTTTCCCTCCTAAATTTAAACTTAGGATCAGATCATATAGATATTTAGGAGATATTTTACAAGTAGGTGATGCACCTACTTGCCAATGACACATACTTAATCCTATCTTAAAAATTTGTGGGTTAATAAGGACCATATGCATAGATATTTTTCATCCTAGACTCTAGGAACTTGCATAGATCTTTCCTAGGTTTCCTTTGTCAGTAATTCCTGGTATAAATAGGGGTCTTTAGCTTCATTTTAGAATCATCGTTCACTTTCAATCTTCTACACCTATACATTCTGTTCTTACACCTCCATTGAAGTCCTAAGAAGTCCCTAAGATCAATATCAAGCTTTGGAAGAAGTTATAGGAGTTCTTAAAGAGTTATGGGGAAGATATATAGTCCATATACCTCATTAGGAGCCATTTTGGAGCATCCTAGGTAATCACTTTGTTAGATAAGCTTTGATATTGTTATAATACTTTCATAGAGTTTTTATACTGTTAATAAGATATTATAAAGATAATATAAAATAAACTAAACCATTTCATCAATTTAAATGAAAGTTATAAGCTAAAAATGTCTTAAAACCCTAGTTTTGTAATTTACATAAAATAATAAGCAAAAACCCATTTCAAAAGCTATAATTCTGAAGAAATGTTTTTATTATGATTATAAAAATGTTTTGAAACTTTGTTTTAAAATCCTAGATCATTTGGTCCATTATTGAGGTTGTTATGTGATTTTTACAAGTATAGGGACTAAAATTGTCATTTTTGAAACAATTTAACATTTTGGGCCAAAAGTGTCATGTTATGAAAGTATAATCTATAAGAATAAATGTTGGAAAGTCTGAGGTCCTAAGGTTAAATATTTAAGGTTTAAAATGCAATTACTAAAACTATACACTTAAGGGGTTAAAAGTGTAATTATACCAAAGTATAACCAAAAGGACTATTTTTGCCAATTTTGAAACTAAAGAAGATTAAGGAATTAACTAAAATATCATGTTAGTAGGGTGCTTTGTACAAAGATGTCCCATCTCGATATTACGTTCTGACTGAGTGGTTGGGTTTACGATTTAAAGTGCCCTCGCTCCTCAAACGTTTATAGAATGACTTCTAAGTATGATGGCCCGAACAATGGTGCTAGAATTACAACCAAATAATAATGAAAGAATATGCAACCAACACTTAACAATATTGAACTCAAAATCAAAGACTTGATACTATACACAATGTATTAATCCAGGTTTGTGTGAGATCAAGCTGTTGTTTATGAGACCAAGTTGTGGTTTGTATGATCAAGCTGTTTATCTGTGAATAAAATATACCTGATTATAGCTCGGATTCTATGGACATAATGTGAGTTCATAGCCTCACTTTTTAAATGCTTTCTAAATGATTTCAAAACGGTATATATGCAAAACTGGAATATAAGTGCTTTTAAAACTCTATGGTATGATTATTGATACTATGTTTATTACTGCCATTAAGTCTCATTTTAACCGTGAACCGCTAATCATTTCTTGAAAATGAGCGCTAATTTTGTAAATAGTACTATTCGGGGGTTGACATCCCCTATCTGGGCAAGTCGCGCTTGCTAGCAGCTGAAGGTTCCTACCTAGGCTAAATTGATACACTTTATTTTGCTTAACTTAGGAGTTTGGCAAACTGCCTGCATAAGGGCAATTTGCTTGTTTTTGTATGTCAAGTAGCGGTGCATCAGCATAGTGCATTATGATGACTATTTTATGTGGGTGTATAACAACGTAGCCCGGAGGATATACTTGTATTCAAAACTGTTATTAAAAACCTATGAATTCACTCAACCTTTGTGTTGACTTTAAGCATATATCTCAGATAAATGGTGATTGATAGCATGGAGTAGCACAAGGATGTCATGAAGAGGCACAAGACTGAAATTATTCTATATTTTGGGAACCTCATTGATAGGTGTGTAAACACCCATCCTCTCTACCACTTAATTACAATAATAACCGGACTAAAACGTGTATTTTATGTCTTTTATGTCGGAATTATGCGTGGTTTGTGTTTTTGTTGTGATTTAGGACGAAAAGGTGAAAAGTGGAGAAAACACGGGCATTCACGGGCATTTACGGACTTTTATTGAAGAAAAAGATGAAAGACGAAGTCAAGAAGTCAAGAGTGCAAAAAGAACGGAAGTCCAAGACCAATTCTGAAGATTTATCGAAGAAAAAGTCAAAAGACGGAAGTTTACTTAAAGCCGAAGAACTCAAGTCTACTTTATTGAAGAATTAAAAGACGAGTTCAAAGAAATCCCGAGCCACAAGCCATTAGAGTCCAAGTTTAAAGAAGATTAGAAGAATAAAGGACTAATGGTGCAATTAATGAAGATTAAAGGCTTAAGCACTTAATCTTGCAATTAAGAGAAAAGGAAGGAGGGGAGGAAGCTTCCTAATCCTCCCCTATATATAGATTAGGCTAGTTAATTATTTTTGTTGTTGGCTAAGGTGACAATTAGTCTTCTACCATTTTCATATCTTGTCATTTACTTTTCATGTCATTTAAATTCATGTTTTGCATTTTAATTATCCTTTTAATTTCCAAGTAAGTGTTTTTAATTTGTGTTCTTTAAATTTTGTTGCTTTAATCTTTATTCATCTTTGATCAAGTTCTTTTTATCAATCTCATTCTACTCTTCTTCTTTTTGATTCGGTTACAATTTCGGATTAAGCAAGTTTTAGCTTAATCCATTTGATTATTTGATTCAAAATCTTGTCGTTTCTTTTTCCTTTTAAGTCTTCATACGAAATAAGCCACGAGTTTGACAACCTTGTGTGCTTATTTGGTATTTTGCTTAAGTGTTTTCAAAGTTTTCTTAAAAGTTTTACTTTTTCAGTTTTAATTTCATTAAGTTTCGTCTTCTAAATTTTGAAAGATTTTAACTTTTTAACTTTTTATCTTGTTTTGATTCCATTTCATTCAAGTTCTTTGTTACTGCTTATTAGAATTAGCTTATTTGGATTTGAGCTTATTACGAATTTGCTATTCCATCGGAAAGTAAGGGTTCCTACACATTGCGACGGGTGCCTTCTCCACATTCCGATCGTGACAGGTTTGGACAAAGGTTTGCATTCCGATCCGGGATTGCGACAGAGTGAATTACCCCCTTATTCCGATCGAGATTCCGATCGCACATTGCGATCGGGATTGCGACGGCTCTTAAGGCTTCACTAAAACGAAGTGCTGCCCAATTTTCCCTAGCATCATTCCGATCTGGACTACATTCCGACGGGTTGCACCTTTTTATTCCGATAGCTCATTCCGATCAGGATTGCGATCTGACGCATTGCGATCTGAGTTGGTTCTACATATTCCGATCTAGGGTTGTTTTGTTATTCCGATCTGAAAAGTGACATATTCCGATCGGGTTTTCCGATCGACATTCCGACAGGACGGTAAGTGGATTCCGACGAGGTACATTCCGATTGTGAGTCTAATCGGAATATATTCCGATTAGGGTAAATTTTTAGTGATTTGTCTTGTTTGATTTTTACATTCTCATTTTTATACTTTGTCAATTTTAATTCTCGTCACGCTTTTATTTTTAGTCATTTAGTTAATTTACTTTCAGTCACGTTTTTAAATATTGCACCCTTTAGTTTAATTAGACTTAGTTTAATTTTAACGCCATTTTATTTTAACGCCTTTTACTTTAATTGTTTTTGCACTTTTAATATACTACAACGACACAACTTTTGTTTCCACCAAAGAACAACTGAGTCACACATAGTTAACCAGGATCAATTCGTTAAGATATACATCAACGAAACTTTTTAATTAGGCCAAAAACCTAGTTATCAAATGGCGCCGCTGCCGGCTCTTTTCGTAAAGATTAACGGTTTTTTGTGAGAGACGCGTTGCTTTTTGGGATCCGTTCACTTGTGAGCGTTATTTTCTTGCATAAAAAATTCAAAAAAATCATAAAAATAAAAAAAAAATTGATAAAAAATCATAAAAATTAAAAATTGATAAAAATCCATAAAAATAAAAAATTTCAAAAATCCAAAAAGATTTTATCTTTATTGTGTATATATATTTTCTTTGTGTTTGGTTTCTTTTTCTTTTGCATTTTCAGGTGTATGCGTACTAGATCTTCTAATTATCAAGAGCCCGAGACTCGAGAAGATTTAAGTATGGCAGGTGTTACCAACAACAATAATCCACCGCACCTCAATAATAATAACAACAATGTTCTTTCACAGCCCGATCTTCGGACAATGGAGGAGCTTTGTCAACCTACCATGTTTGGACGAGGAGGACCGATTGCGCCGATGCAAATCAACGCTCTTGTGTTTTCGTTGAAGCACCACATGATTCAGCAAGTGCAAACAAATCCTTTCCGTGGATTGCCTGATGATGATGCCAACAAACACCTCGACATGTTCATTACAATCACCCAAAGCATGAAGTTGCCTGGTGCCACAATGGATGTTCTACGCCTACAACTCTTCCCACATACTTGATCACATCATGCCGAGAAATGGTTTGATCGTCTCCCGAAGAATTCAATTCACACTTGGGATGACATGACTCAACGCTTTTTGTCGCGCTACTTTCCACCATCCATGGTCACAAGCCTTCGCAATCAAATCAACGGTTTCATGCAAGAACCCGATGAATCTCTTTTTGATGCTTGGGAAAGATATAATGTCTTGATTGATCGTTGTTCAAACCACAAAATGCTCCCTGTGACCTTAATAGATATTTCTACAACGGTTTGACTTTTCGAGATCGTGATACGATTAATATAGCCGCCGGTGGCACATTTATGAAAAGGAGACCCGAGGAGTGTAGAGAGCTTATTGAGAACATGACTACTCACCACAAAAACTGGGATTCCTCTGCTTTTTCAAGGAACAACCCGAGAGTCAATGTTTCTTCCACCTCAGCAAACCCTGATATGACCGAACTCACCCGCATGATGACTGAAATGAGCAAGAGTATCACGCTTCTCGCTTCAAACCAACAACAACAACAAGTTAAAGCAGTTGCTAATCCTTGTGAAACATGCGGCGGTCCTCACTCATACACCGATTGTCCTTCGACACAAGGAAATCCGGAAAATGTGTATGCAGCTTATGGTAATTATTCACCGGAAAATTACCAAGCTCGACCACAAGGGGATAGAAATTTGTTGAGTTACCGGTCCAACAATTACCTTTCACCCGGTTTTTCTCCTCAAAACCAAAACCCCGCTAACAACTACAATAGAAGCAACCAAATCCCACCAAGATCTTCTAATCCTTATCACCCACCCGCTCAACAAACCCCACCCATTAATCCCGATGTTGAAGCCATCATGAGAACCCAAGGTGAGCAAATCAAGAATCTGCAAAGCCAAATTATCAATCTTAAAGGAGATATCACCAAGCAAGGAAATGAGATTAGATCCGAGCTTCGAGATAATATTCAATCCTCCTTCAGCAATCAAACAAATGATTTAAAGAATATGCTTGCTAGTTTCTTTCCTGCAGCTCAACCTTCTACTTCGAGTTCTCTACCTTCAAACACCGTCACCAATCCGCGAGCAAATGTGAGTGCTATTACTACTCGTAGTGGAATTACCATTGTCGATCCACCAATCCCACCCCCATCATCTACACCTCCTCCACCACCATTTATCCCTACTCCTCCTACACCTAGTATTAGTGTACCATTACTGTCTCCGCCTCGTCATGACGATGTACCCAGGAAGGACCCTTCAACATCTCAACCTCTACCTGCTACACCTGCACCTTCACCACCCAAACCCAATATCCCTTATCCTTCTCGTTTAGGCAAGACCAAACTGCTAACCAAGGAGGACTCTGAAGTGACACGCTATGTGAAGATGATCTCTCAAATGAACTTCAACATTAGCTTTCTTGAGGCACTTGTCCACATGCCCAAATTTGTCAAAGCATTTAAGGAATTTCTTAACAAGAAGGAGAAGCTGATTGAACTCGCCAACACACGCTTAAATGAGAATTGCTCTGCAGTTATTCTTAAAGAACTTCCGGAAAAGCTTGGAGATCCCGGTCGTTTTGTGTTGCCTTGCGTGTTCAACAAAACTGAAGAATTTACTGCCCTTGCTGATCTCGGGGCCAGTATCAATTTGATGCCATTGAGTGTTTGGAAAACACTATCATTACCCGACCTCACTCCAACAAAGATGACTCTTGAACTTGCAAATCGCACTCTCGCTTACCCTGTTGGTATAGCCGAAGACGTGTTCATTAAAGTTGGCACATTTACTTTCCCGGTCGACTTCGTCGTTGTTGATTATGAAATGGACCCTCGTATTCCTTTAATACTTGGTCGGCCATTCTTGAGAACCGGACGAGCCCTAGTTGATGTGGCCGAAGGTGAGTTAATCTTAAGAGTCGGGGATGATTCACAAGTTTTTAAAATGGGAAAGCTTACAAGCAAATCCTTTGGAGGCCGAGAATCAGTGAATATGATTAATGTGCTCGATGATTTTACCGTCTACAACAATCCTCTATTCGATTCTTGTATCGATAATCCACTTTTTCATGATGATGTGGATGATTATCTCCCTACTTTGGAAGCTTCTCCCATTTATGATTCTCCACCGGTCTTTGATGCTTATGATGATGAGTCTAGCTCAGATTCGGATGCTTATGATGAACTTACTTTTGAGTATCCCGACCTGCCTACCTATGATGATTTTGATGAGGCCGATACTCTTTCGAGCGATTCTTCACATGATGAAGATCCTCCGCCATCACTCGATCCTACTTTGAACGATTACTCATTTTAGGAAGACTTCTTTATGTTTCTCAATACTTACTTCCCTCATGAGAGTGATGCACCTCCTTTGGACTTTGAAGATTATCGTCTTGATCCTACTTTGGATTTGATGAACATTCTTTCTAAGGAGAAGAAACCGGTCGACACCAATATCCGCAGCACGTATGAGTTAACACCTCTTTATCCCCCTTCTGAGGACGAGGTTGTGCTTCTTCGCGGATCTTCTTCACACTCTGCTGAGCCTGAGTGCTATTTTCCCCTAAAGGAAAAGGTGTTCGACCCCGATATTCATATTATTCAGCCATCTCAGTATCCAGCTGATGAAATAATAGGAAATATCTTTGGAACTTATGGAAATCTGCTTGCACCACTTCACCCTTGCTTCCACCGTGCTCCATCACTGCTTAAGGGAACCTTGCCTACTCTTCTTTGGCTTGCCTTGTTCGCCTTAAGTATCTGCTATTTGATGGACAAAAACTATGTCTTTGATCCTGGTGGATATGTTTCATGCTTCTTCCTATGATGATCAAGGTCGAGTCAGGCTCACGACTCGGTTAACAAAAACCAAGCGCTTCTTGGGAGGCAACCCATGTATCTATCTTTTCGCTTTCTTCATCCTAAGTGTAAGGGAGACCCGTTGGTTTGCTTTCCTCTCCTCACTTCTTAATCAGGGATTCGAGCTTCAATGATCCACTCTTGATGATTCTTAACGACCCGTGATTCCGTGTTCACTTCTTCCCGATTTTATCCTAAACTCTTTTTGATTCACTATTTTATATTTTCTCAATATTAAAATAGGAATTTCTTTAGTTGTCCTTTCCTTAGCGAGATTTAAACAAAGTGCACAATGTCCTAAGTGTAGGGGAGTTTACTCCCACATGCTTAAACATTGAGGACAATGTTTATCTTAAGTGTAGGGGGGACTTCTATCGAAGTTAAGTGGCCTTTTCCTTGTGTTTGTCCTCATTTTAACCGGAAAATCAATTTTTCGACATTTTTCAAAAATTTTGATCTATTTTGGCCCATTAGTTTTTACCTTTGTATAGTTATTTTCTTTTCTTATTAGAATAAATGCTTTATAAAGTGGTTTTAATTTTCAAACGTTGTGAATCTTTTGACTCAACCCGAGTTTACTCTAGCTAGTATCCTTAACGTGTTTAAGTCGAGTTTTGCTAGGCTATTATATAGGGAGCTATAAAACGCGAAAGTCTTAACTCTCACGGGTTAAGAACACGAACTTTTCGCAAGTTCCTATAATTGATCCTAGAGAGTCGTTTATCAAGGGAACTTTAAAACACGATTTCTAAACTTGAAAAAGTCTAAGAGTTTGCAAGATCCTATAGGCGACTCGAAAACCCAAAACTTCGATTTAATAGGCTAAGTATCCACGAGTCTCATTCCTTGAGATTTTAAACTGTGGAGAACGAGAGATGATAGAGTCAATTATAAGTTTGGTATTCTTTCGTGAATTTATGTGAGTTAATTATAAGCCTATTCTCCCATCGCTTGCTAATAAATTTATCTGCAATAAATAAGGTTGTACGATTTGAAAAGTTACTTAGCTTCTAGCCCAAGATCGTTTAAAAGTTGCTCGGTATGGATTAGAGTTCATAGCCAAGGCATAACTCATTGAAGCGGGATGCGAAGATTGGCGAGTCCAAAAAGGCCCTAACAAGGCATGAGGGCTATATTTTGTTGCTAAAGATCCAAAAGTGATGTGAAGAATCGTTTATCGAAAATCAATATGAAGGATCGAGACACACGACGAAAAGCAAAAACTCCCCAAAAGTCATGGAGAAGTGAACCCGAAAAGACCCTAACAAGGTATGAGGATAAATAGATCCAAGTCATAAAAGGAGGCAGATCGTTGTATATCAAAGTCTAAAATAAAGATTGTAGAAAAATGAAGAAGTCGTGGTCCAAGTATGAATCTCTCAAAACTTCAAGTGAAGAAATTCCATTATGAAGAGAAGACCATAATTTCATGAACGTCTCTCAAGGTTTGAAGTATGAAGTCGCTGCCAAATATCGGTCTGAGAAAGGTCTCAAACCGCGAAGCGAGTTATGCCAAGATATGAACTTTATGAGGTCCCGAGAAGCAGTTTTAAAAGATTTTGTCCTTTAGCTAACTATTGATTAAATCGTTCACTTTATTTTCGGCCTAATAAACTATCGAAATAAGTCAAACAATGCATCTTCGTGATCATTCAAGACAATAATAAAATATAAGAGATACACCTAGGAATAAGGGAGTCTAAGTGAATAATTGTCCCACATGAGTTCGTGTTAGTTTACTAACTTATAATAACAATGATCTCGTTTTTAAGCTTGGTTTGGAGAAAGTGAAAACTTGAGGATGATGATTATTCACAACATTTCCAAAACCTAAGGTATGCTTTTGATTTCTTTACTTTGAATATTTGTAATTCTCTATCTCTTTAATAAAGGCCACTATGGATTGATTATGATGAAAAGTGTAAACGTGCTTTGTAACTAATGCATTGCATGAGGACATTGCAATGGTCAAGTGTAGGGGATTTGATAGGTGTGTAAACACCCATCCTCTCTACCACTTAATTACAATAATAACCGGACTAAAACGTGTATTTTATGTCTTTTATGTCGGAATTAAGCGTGGTTTGTGTTTTTGTTGTGATTTAGGACGAAAAGGTGAAAAGTGGAGAAAACACGGGCATTCACGGGCATTTACGGACTTTTATTGAAGAAAAAGATGAAAGACGAAGTCAAGAAGTCAAGAGTGCAAAAAGAACGGAAGTCCAAGACCAATTCTGAAGATTTATCGAAGAAAAAGTCAAAAGACGGAAGTTTACTTAAAGCCGAAGAACTCAAGTCTACTTTATTGAAGAATTAAAAGACGAGTTCAAAGAAATCCCGAGCCACAAGCCATTAGAGTCCAAGTTTAAAGAAGATTAGAAGAATAAAGGACTAATGGTGCAATTAATGAAGATTAAAGGCTTAAGGACTTAATCTTGCAATTAAGAGAAAAGGAAGGAGGGGAGGAAGCTTCCTAATCCTCCCCTATATATAGATTAGGCTAGTTAATTATTTTTGTTGTTGGCTAAGGTGACAATTAGTCTTCCACCATTTTCATATCTTGTCATTTACTTTTCATGTCATTTAAATTGATGTTTTGCATTTTAATTATCCTTTTAATTTCCAAGTAAGTGTTTTTAATTTGTGTTCTTTAAATTTTGTTGCTTTAATCTGTATTCATCTTTGATCAAGTTCTTTTTATCAATCTCATTCTACTCTTCTTCTTTTTGATTCGGTTACAATTTCGGATTAAGCAAGTTTTAGCTTAATCCATTTGCTTATTTGATTCAAAATCTTGTCGTTTCTTTTTCCTTTTAAATCCTCATACGAAATAAGCCACGAGTTTGACAACCTTGTGTGCTTATTTGGTATTTTGCTTAAGTGTTTTCAAAGTTTTCTTAAAAGTTTTACTTTTTAAGTTTTAATTTCATTAAGTTTCGTCTTCTAAATTTTGAAAGATTTTAACTTTTTAACTTTTTATCTTGTTTTGATTCCATTTCATTCAAGTTCTTTGTTACTGCTTATTAGAATTAGCTTATTTGGATTTGAGCTTATTACGAATTTGCTATTCCATCAGAAAGTAAGGGTTCCTACACATTGCGACGGGTGCCTTCTCCACATTCCGATCGTGACAGGTTTGGACTAAGGTTTGCATTCCGATCCGGGATTGCGATAGAGTGAATTACCCCTTATTCTGATCGAGATTCCGATCGCACATTGCGATCAGGATTGCGGCGGCTCTTAAGGCTTCACTAAAACGAAGTGCTGCCCAATTTTCCCTAGCATCATTCCGATCTGGACTACATTCCGACGGGTTGCACCTTTTTATTCCGATCGCTCATTCCGATCAGGATTGCGATCTGACGCATTGCGATCTGAGTTGGTTCTACATATTCCGATCTAGGGTTGTTTGGTTATTCCGATCTGAAAGGTGACATATTCCGATCGGGTTTTCCGATCGACATTCCGACAGGACGGTAAGTGGATTCCGACGAGGTACATTCCGATGGTGAGTCTAATCGGAATATATTTCGATTAGGGTAAATTTTTAGTGATTTGTCTTGTTTGATTTTTACATTCTCATTTTTATACTTTGTCAATTTTAATTCTCGTCACGCTTTTATTTTTAGTCATTTAATTAATTTACTTTCAGTCACGTTTTTAAATATTGCACCCTTTAGTTTAATTAGACTTAGTTTTATTTTAACGCCATTTTATTTTAACGCCTTTTACTTTAATTGTTTTTGCACTTTTAATATACTACAACGACACAACTTTTGTTTCCACCAAAGAACAGCTGAGTCACACATAGTTAACCAGGATCAATTCGTTAAGATATACATCAACAAAACTTTTTAATTAGGCCAAAAACCTAGTTATCACTTATATTGTAAAACTCTGATTTTTCAATGAATATAAAGAAAGTTGATTTCATAACTCTTTTGAGTTGTTTTCTATTATTATGACTTGTGTTCTATGCAGTAATACGCCAGATCAATGTTCCGCTGCGTAAAGGTAAAATGGGGGTGTTACAACTAGGACTAGATTATCAACACAATCGATCAACCAATAAAACCAACCGAAAAACCCTTCGTGGGTGTGTCTTGCGATCGACCAAGAGGAGAGGGAGAGAAGGGATTCAAGTTATGAAGATTATGAGGGGTGAGGGGATGTATTTATAGGACTCAAACCCATTGTAGCCCAAGTAAATAAAACGCAACTCCCCCCCCCCGGAGCCCTAACCGACCGACGAACACCCCCCATGAGGTGTTCCGGAATCTTCCGTCATTCTTCCTTTTATTCCTTTTACTATATATTATTTTAACATTCGTTAATATTTAACTATTAGTTAATTAACGATCGTAAAAAGTTAGATAGTTATTTGAACGGTTTAATTTAATAAATATAATAAATATATTTATTAAATAAATGAATTCTTTATGTATTGAGTGAAATCCCGTAATCTCGAGGTCGATCCTATCACACGACTATTAAATATAAACCCATAAACTTACAGCTCCCACTTGGACATATTTCGAATATCGTGATTACATTGACTAGCGTCTAGTTACACTTAGCAATGTCTCTAGTACAACTCGAGTAAGGTCTCCTAGACAAAACCTTTTAACGTTTCTGCATCGTTATTATTATCCTTTTATTTCTAATGCAACGTTAATAAGGATATGGGTCTTAGTCATTCCTTTCATTAACCATTATGTTTTTCGTTCACAGATTCAACAAGATTACCAAAACAAATTTGGGTGTGGCCACACAAACATCTTACTAAACACGCGAGGGGCCCAACTGTATTAAACTCCAAAAAGAAATTGGAGGAAATAAATTCCATATTGACTACGAGCAAGACTTGTGAATTTTGCAACACTTCTGAAAATAATCCTTATAGCTACCAGTTACGTTTAGCGTTAGATTATTCCACAGAGATGCACTAGATTCACAACAGTTTCATGGTATCTCAAGTCTAAGGATAACTATTTATGTTTTACTTTATGACAAAGATCCATAAAGTAAAAACATATAGTTGGGATAAGTCTAATATTTGATTCATCAAATATCATCCAAAATCGATCATATACTTTCAAGTATACTCTATCGCTATTTTGATTTGTCTTAATTTAAAAATATTCCCATATTATTAATCGACAATGGACATTTAGCATAGCAATTTATTCATGGATTAAAACATATAAAATAGGATACACTTATTAAATAATAGAAATAAACGAAACACAATCTTTATTTCATTATATAATAATCTCATAACATCCTTTTTCCAAATACTAATCACAGATTTATTACATGCGTTTGCTAGCTAGTTGCAGCCCAATCACCTTGGCATGCTTAACTACCTTTGGTCTAGGCAAAGCCTTAGTTAAAGGATCAGCTACGTTATCATCTGTGTGAACTTTTATCAATTTGATTTCATGAGATTCAACTTGTTCTTGGACGTAGTGATGTCTACGCATAATGTGTCTAGCGCCTTTCATGACTCCAGGGTCATTGGCAAATTTTATTGTGACAGAATTGTCACAATACATATCTATAGGTTATTTAATTGAAGGCGTCACTCCTAGATCTTCAATAAACTTCCTAATCCAAATGTCTTCCATTGCAGCTTCTGAAGCAGCCATGTACTCAGACTGAGTAGCATGCATTGCAATCATTGTCTGTTTCTTGCTCTTCCAGTCAACTACTCCTCCATTGATAACAAAAACGTAACCTGTCGGAGACTTCGTATCGTCTTTATCACATTACCAGGACGCATCACAATAACCTGTCACATTCAGTTATGTGTCTGGTTTCCCTCCATATACCAAAAACATATATTTCATACTCCTCAAATACTATAGAATATGTTTAACAGCAGTCCAGTGGAGCTTCCCTGGATTTTGTTGGTATCTACTGACCAAGTTCTGAGCAAACGCCACATCAGGCCTTGTGCATCTAACATCATACATTATAGATCCTACAGCCAAAGCATAAGGCACCTTCTGCATGTACGCCTCCTCTTCAGGAGTTGATGCATCTATCTCATGACTCAGATTATGCTTAACTTCCATAGGTTGAAAACCTTTCTTGGAATTATACATATTATACTTCTTCAAAATATTATTTATATAAGCATCTTGCCATAGACCAATTAACCGTCTTTTCCTATCCCGATAGATCTTAATTCCCCGAATGTATGTAGCTTCTCCTAAATCCTTCATAAAAAAACATTTACCAAGATAATCCTTAACAACTTTAAGTCTTGGAATCTTAATTCCCATGATTAATATGTCATCAACATATAGGACTAGGTATACTACATCACTCCCACTAGCTTTGCGATATACACATGGCTAATCACGATTATGAATAAATCCAAACCTTTTGATTTCTTCATCAAATATTTTATTCTATTGACGTGATGCTTGCTTCAAACCATAAATGGACCTTTGAAGTTTGCACACATGTCCTGGATTCTCAGGATCAACATACCCTTCTGGTTGCTGCATATAGATGTCTTCATATAAGCGACCATTCTAGAAGGCAGTTTTAACATCCATTTGCCATATCTCATAGTCATAGTATGCTTCTATAGCTATGAGAATCATAATATCTCTTAAGTCTGCTACAGGAGAAAATGTCCCCTCGTAGTCTACACCAAAAGTTTGAGTAAAACCTTTAGCTACTAAACGAGCTTTATAGGATTTTACTTTTCCGTCCATGTCGATTTTCATCTTGTATATCCACTTATGTATCACTACTTTAGCATTTGGTGGTGGTTCTATAAGAATCTAAACATCATTTACTTTCATGGATTTCATTTCCTCTTCCATAGCAACCATCCACTTATCCTTTTCAGGATCAAGTATGGCAGATTTATAATTAGCGGGATCACCAAGATCCACTAACTCATAATCATCCTCTATATTAAGACATATATTGCTATTTGCGTTTTTAATCCTCTTGGATCTACGCAGAGGAACTAATTCTGGTGGAACTGCCAGACTTTCTAGTTCTACAGGAATTTCATCGCTAGTGTTTTCAGAATGTAATGTATCTATATGACTCTCTTCAATATCATAATTTCTCCCACTGAATACTTTATTTACAAAATCAGATTCAAGGAAGTCTCCTTACCTAGCAACAATTACTTTGTTCTCAGGTAGATAATAAAAGTAGTAACCCATAGTTTCCTTAGGGTATCCTACAAAGATACATTTTATAGATCGTTGTTGAAGTTTGTCACCTGAGTCACGTTTCACAACGCCTCGCAACGCCATACCTTTAAATAAGATAAATATGGCTTCTTTCCATGCCATAGTTCATATGGTGTCTTATTGACCTTCTTTGTGGGAACCGTATTTAAAATACAAACAACAGACTCTATAGCATAATCCCAAAAGGATAAAGGTAAAGTTGTAAGATTAAACATAGATCGCACCATATCTAATAATGTACGATTTATCCTTTCGGATACACCATTTTGTTGTGGAGTATAGGGAGAAGTAAGATGCTGAGCAATTCCATTCTCACTAAGATAATTTATAAACTCTTGACTTACATATTCACCACCTCTATCAGAACGAAGAGCTTTAATCTTCTTCCCTAATTGTAGTTCTACTTGTGTTTTAAACACTTTGAATGTTTCAAATACTTCATGTTTGTGATTAAGTAAATAAACATAACCATAACGACTATAATCATCCGTAAATGTTAAGAAGTAGCTAGCACCTTTCCTTGACGTATGTCTATGTGGTCCACACACATTAGTATGTATAAGTCCAAGTAGATCACTAGCTCTTTTAATATTGCTATTAAAAGGTTTCTTGGTCATCTTTCTAGACATACAAGACTCACGTTTATCAAATGATTCATCATTGATACTTTCCAAAGACCTTCCCGTTGAAGCTTTTGTATACGAGTCATCCCAATATGTGCAAGTCTACAATGCCAAAGATAAGAAGAGTTCTTGTCAAACTTTCTCTTCTTACTCATGCTAAAGACAGATTTATCATTCTTGGATTAATTATCATGCATGTCTAATTCAAACACACCATTCACAGAAATTGTATTAAAATAGAAAACACCATTTTTCCAAACAGAAATTCCATTATTATCAATCGTGTGAACGAATTCATTATTTAACAAACTAGAAAAGGAAATAACACCCCTAACAATTGTAGGTGCATAATGACCATCATTTAAAATCAGTACTAAACCCGAAGGTAAAACTAGATTAAATGTTCCTATAGCTTCAACCGCTGCTTCTGCGCCATTGCGCACTTGTAGAAATTGTTCCCCATAGGAAAGCTGCCTTTCTAGATTAAATCCCTGCAGCGTATTACAAATGTTAATACCGCATACCGTATCATATACCCGTGAATTTAATTTGTATTTTAAATTGAACAATTCAATCATAAATAATGTAACACCCCCAAATAATTATACTTAAGTTCAGCGGAAGAGTCATTGGTGTTACGGGATAGCACATTACTCAAATCATAGACAACGCTTAAAAATCGCGTCGTTTAATAATAAAGCATTTTCCATTCATAAATATGAAATTACAGAGGTCCCAAGTCATAGTATTTCATACAATTTTTACAAAACATTTGAATGGAAATTGTTATTTAAGTGAGGGCCATAAATTCTTGTCGTCTTCCCGAGAATTACCTTCAAGTACCTGAGATAAAACATGTTAAAAGAAAAGGTCAGCGAAAACGCCGAGTGAATTCATAGAGTTTCATAAACCATTAATATACCACCGGTATATATAATCGTTACCAAAAATCATTTTATACAGTTCCTTGTCGATAATCATAATATAGGATTTTGCCTTCAAATCCATTATACGAACCATTGTCGTAAAAACATCGTACAATACGTTTTATAACGTTGTATAAGGTGTAATAAAAACCGTTATATGAAAATGGTTATGTAAAACCAAAACACGAACATAATATCAATAATAAGACCCCGTATTTCTAGTCAGGCAATATACTGTAATTCAATGCGTATATCAGTATTTTCGTTACTGGATTATTAGAAGTCGCATGACATTGCTACCTTACTATACCAAACAACGGGTAGCTAACTCGAAACTCATTTGCCCATCTAAAACAGCGTGTCGTCACAATAATCACGCTTATATAAATCTTCTCATACATAAATTCGCTTACCAATCAATGTGGCACGACGGGGATCAACCGTCAAGGCGCGAACTGGGGTGATCTTCCCCAAATAGTACTATTATATGCATAAGCGTCTACCAAATCCCGGTAGTTAACAATTCATGCTAACGGGACTTCTAGTTACATAACCTAACAAATAATAATCCATTTCATTTCATTCGTCGGGGCATACAATCATTCATCGGGTCATATAATCATTCGGGTCCAAATCAATAAGCACACAATCGGGACAACTAGTGTCCTTTTTTATCAAAACTAAAATGTTATCTCCCTCGCGGGTTTACAAAATATTTCATAAAAACATTTAAAAGAGTGCGAGGCTATGAACCCACGTTGATTATGAAAGGCGGTTTATCGGCGATTTGGATGTACGGTACGTGCTTCAATCACGGAAACCTAGACAAATAATACTCGTCTTAGACTATTGTCCAATGACTTTATAAAAATAATGGCTATGTATATATGATAATATTATAAGTATGATGATGATCAAGTGGGATTGTACATCTTTATACACTCATTATAGTGTCATGTGTTGGTAAATTTTTATACTAGTTTCACTAGTTTTACTTCTTTACATGTCAAGGCCTAATAAGCCCATTACATTATATTAGTCCAATTTATACTTTTAATATCAGACCTATACTCACATTTTGGGCCCAAGTGGGTTAAGCCCAATGAGTAAGTCCATTAGTATTTAGCCAAACTTGTCGGGTTAATAGTCCAATAAGGCTACTTTGGCCCGTTAATGTTCATAAGTCATAAAGCTCGGGTTTTATCGGTTTGTACTTGTCAAATGTACTTATACATCAGTATATGAGTTATAAAAAGTTTACATTAGACTGGCCCGACCGTCTAAGTTTTAATTGACGAAAACGTTAATTTATCGGTTTTAGCCGAAAAGACGTAAAACTTATGTTTTTAGTTTTATAACTTATAAAACTTATCAAATTTCTATTTTTATAAAATGTCCCTTTTATTTATTAAAGTACATACTTATTTATATGTAATATATAAGTTAGTGTGTTTTAGGTATACATTTTATATTATATTAACTTGAGTGTTAATATTATACTATATACTTTTATTTTACAAATTTGATTATTATTTTCACTTTCACTATTTTCACCATATCTTGAGTTCTACAAGGAGATAGAAGCTCATTTTTATACACCACAAGCTAAATGATATGTTCTACAATTAACTCAGCTTTAGCTACTGATCAATCAACCTCTAAATGTCTCTAACAGTTCGTCCAAAACAGACTATACAAATTTGAACTTCAATATTGTTTTGATCATATCTCACTCATTTTAAGGATTCCAGTGTGTGGCCAACTCTCACATATATAAAAGTCTTATAACTTACTGTGTATTAATTCATCCATTCCATTTTAACAATTTATCATAGGTTTCTTTACTGTTTTATACAGCCTACTTATTTAAGCAAGATTTTAACCTTTTTACATGTAGTTTTCAATCTTTTTAATCAAGTTTGTCAACACATGATCCCCACATAATATTTTTATCATCATATATCATCATATACACATACATAAAGAAAGAAAATACAATTTGCATTTACAAAAATAATAAGGAAATGAGAAGGATGATCTTGTTACCACCAAGATTATGAAAGTTAAGATCAATCTTGACTTTTGTTGGCAAAACTTGTGGTACACCAATATCAACTTCAAGATCACCTATCTTCAAGAACTCCTTGTGGAAAATCAGCCCTAGGACACCAACAAATCTTCTCTTTGGATGTTAAAATCACCACCAATCAATATAGTTTCAAAAGGTTTCCATCATATGTGTAAATAACATATGATTTATGGTTAAATCAAGATCAAAATAGGGTGTTTAGGGGTGAAATTGGACGGCAATGGTGGAGGAGTAGAGAGGATTTTGTGTGTTTTGCATGTAGAATAATAAGGTAAATGGTTTAAGCTTGGTGGTTTTGTGTTGCTAGTGGTTTGGAAAGAAAAAAGGACAAGTGTCCTTGTTTATTAAGTAAACTTGACACCTCATAAGGGGTGTTGCTTAAGCTTGCCGTCCCATGAGTGGGGGTGGGGCAAGTTTATCTTGTCTCATCCCCATTTATTTACGGGTACTCCTCGATTCTAGTTTTCTCGATTTGCGTGCCCTCGGGTCGTTTTACGAAAAACGTTTTTATAAATTATGAATCAACGTCACAAAAAGAATCTTATAAAAATTGTCTCATCAAAAACGGAGTTCAAAAACGTAAATACGTAAACCTAGGGTTTCCGATTTAGTCATAAAAGACGTTAAATTATGCACGTAAGTCCTAATCTCTTCTCGTAAATTTGTGAGTTTATGAACCAACACAAATTTAAAATCCCAAAATAATAGACACGGATAAATTTATTTCCTGAAATGTCGGACTGTGACCATAAACGGTGTCTGTAAACGTAAGCACGTAACGTAGAGTCCTCCGGTTTAGACGTATTCGATGCTACTTCAAGATGTAAACCCAAATTTATTCCCAAAAATGAGTGATTTCATAATATAACATTAAAATAATGGTTTTAAATAATACTTGAGAATAAAATATCGATCATAAATTGACGGATTGTCACATCATTTACCCCTAAACAGGATCTTTGTCCTCAAAGATCAATTTATCTTACTACTCGCTTCTTATAGAGTTAGAGCCATGTGGGTATTTCCTCCACATTCGATCTTTTCTCTCAAGTGTAATTCATTACAATACGCGAGTTTCATCAAACATAACTACGGGAATATGATCAGGCTTAATGTTGACTTACATTCTCCATCCATGATGTTCACGGGTTTTTGATGAATGCAACTTTTCGTCGATCTGAACTTTATCAAGAAGTAATCAGATTTTCACTTGATAGATATTTCATCAAGTTTGATATACGAAACATAATTCACGCAGCCCTTGAAGTCCTAGGGTAGATCTAACTTATATGCCCTTCAAACAATTTTTTTTTACATTATCTCAATGGTCCCATACAACGGGGACTTATTTCCCATGATCTTTCAGATCATCAATTCACTTCTCCATGGTTAAAACTTTTGGCATAACTTCGCTACCTATCCTGCACTTCAAGATCTACATTTTATATTCACATAACCTCCTGCTCATTACTGGTAGTCAATAATCAGATCCTAATTTCAACAATCATTTCAAGTTTTGCGGGTCGGGTATTTTGTAAGGTTAGGTTTGTCTTCATAGGCAACCTTAAACCTAAAAGACATGTCCAACTCACAATGGGTGTATGTCGGGTGTCCTCATCCCAACTCCTGCTTACAGATGCTCTCATATAGATCCTTACAAGATTCAATATCGATCCTAATACGATAATTATTAATGATAATCTCTCCAAAGGAAAACGATTATATGGTTTATTACCAAAGGTCAATCATTCAAGCATAAAACAACACTTCTAGTGTTTTGTATCGTTACTTTGCCTCGTCCCTTCGATTGGGGGTGGTAAACAGTACTCTCATCAAGGTTCTTCCCAATGACTTCTGAGCAAATCTATAGAAATTCAATGCGAAGCGAGGATCTTGATAGAGATGTTCGATACAGGCACACTATGTTTACACAACTCCTTTAAATACAAAAGAGTCAATTTTTTCATCGAGAATCTATCATTAATAGGAATGATATTAGCAGATTTGGTCAGTCTGTCGATGATGACCCAAATCGAATCAAATTCAGATGATGACCTTTGCAATAGTTAGACGTTTACTAATGTATGAGGTGATGTCTGACTTCATACTTTGCCATCAGTACAACTTCTTCAGATAAAGATACATTAAATCATAAATGTCATGAATAAAATACTTAAACTTATAAGATTCCAACATAACTAAATCTCACAAACCTCCATATTTAGGCAACCAAAAGCGGCCTTTTATACATTTAATGTCATCGGCTTCTCAATTCTAATGGTTCACATTAGCCGCGAACCCCTTTTATTATCTATATTATCCTTTTTACAAGCACCAACTATTTTTAAATTGCTCGGGCAATTTATTTTGCACAGTTATTACTAAGGAACACATCCTAATTGATTCTTTATCCTTTTTACATAATGCGTCAGTATTTACATTCTCCTTTCCTGATGAAATAATTATCATGACCACAATTTACTCAGAGATTCTTTCTTCATATTTTCTAAGTTTTAGTTTCGTCTCAACTATCATTTTTATCAGTTTTGCTCAATCCGACGTCTAAAGCGTCGATAATTATTACAAGTAATTAAATAATAGATATTTAGTTTTATGAAATGTAAACGTAAAAAGTTTTAAATTTTCTCGGTTCGTTCAATAATAGAAAAATGTTTAAAATAAATTTGAATTTACTTAACACGATTTTTGTTGATTTATCGAAAATATATTAAGATTCGTAAGTGTTCGAAAAATCTTTGTTTATTCTTTGGTCAAAATTTTCTTAGTTAATAGCAAAAATTGTCGTTCCAAATTCCAAATCATGGTTTAAATGGTTTTCCTCAATTCCTCCTAAGTTGTCTTGAGGTATGCACAAACATTTACCCCTAAAGGAGTTTAGTTAAATGATTTGGGCATAAGGGAATGATTCCTTAAAAATCCTTTGATAAATATTTGTCAAAACATTTTTGCACTTTCTCTTTGGTAAAACCCAAAGTCTCAAATGGCTCTAAGTTTTGAAGAGTCAATATATTCCATTATCTATTAATCACACGATCAAATAATTTAAAGGATTAAGCCTTAAATCACATGTTAGATATTCAAGGTATAGGTTTTCATTGCTCGGCCAACTCAGGGAAGTCTGTAAATGATTATTAACTCCTTCTTATTCTTATAAACAAACAAATGGTCCTTAATGATTACGAACATGTATTTATCAAATTACAACCTACACACGTGATTCACCATATTTATGGATGCTACATGTGTATTAGTCAATCCAAACCACATCACGTGAAACTCATAATGTTCATTACAAGTTTGGGATGTAGTGATTGGAATATATAATCCCCTTTGCTGACGCGAAGTTGATGATAACTATGCTGTAGATCAAATTTTTGATTATACGCTAGAACCTTGTAAATGATCGAACAAATCTATAATCTTGGGTAGTGGATATAGATTTTGATCATCAATCTACCTAGTTCACGGTAATTCAAGAAATATAAGGAATAATAACACCGTAGCTCTTCATGATGACAAGCTCGGTAGAATAAAAGCTTTCTCCGACAACTCTCTCAGTTGTACGGTAACACTTTCAATTCAGATGGTGCTGAAGTACAGTGCACATGCCACAGGTGCAGCACCGGGAATATAATGAATACCAAATTCAACTTGCCTTGTTGGCGGAAGTCTAGGTAAATCATCAGCAAATACCTCAGAAATTTTTAGATAGCAGAAATATCTTTTAATAAATTCACCTTAGGTTCTTTCTAGATTACAAGATCTATGACTAGTTCATAACCATTCATGATAAAATTTTAAGTCTAAAAGCAGGATATAGTTATCCATCAAGAATTATTTAGATCACTTTTGATTATAAATATCTTATCTTTTAGGGGAATTCTACTGGAGTTCCCATCAATTAAGACAATGTCGTCATGTCATAATCAATCCATCCATTCTAATGGCACTACTAACTTTTCAGTTTTATTGCCGTTGATAAGATGTGAACTTCTCAAAAGACTAATAATAACTCGTAATCCTTCATAATTCAAGGATATCTGGAGATATAACTAACATTAAAAGAGTAAGGTCAACGCATAATCTACGCGAGAGAATTTCAAGTCAGATACAGATGAAAACATTAACGAATACGAATATATCCTATGTTTTCATGAATTGAGTATGCATTCGAAAGATCCTCGGATCGTTACCCAGGTCATTTAAATGAAATCTAATAAAAAGGAATGATAGGAACGTCGATACATCCAGTCGGATATCAACACTCGGTAATCAGATACTTTTCCAAAGAATCTCACCACGGGAGAATTGGACAAGAAAGAGTTGTCAATTGTCAAATAAGACAATATCCACAGATGAGTAAATTCGACTCAGAAGAATAAATAGTACGGGCACATATGTAGGTGTCTCTAACAATATGTCCCTATTTTTACACTTCTTGCAGATCTCATAAAATTTAATCTTTCAAAATTTCAAGGAAAATGTAATGTTTATTAACAATTTCATGGTGACTACTAATCAGCCTTGCATGGTCTCTTCCAAATTGTATGTAGGCGCGCAACTATATACAATTTCAGGATTAACGATGCAATACTCAGTTCGTCAAAACTTTGTCATCATGTTTAAAATAAAAATATTTTCATGCTTAATTCTTGAATAAGAATCAAAAATAAATTTACGAAGATGTTCTTTGTTATGGAAACAATTAAGTTTTCCAAGGTGTTTCATAAACAACTTCATTTAGATAACGATTACTTATAAATCTCATATTGAATAATCCATATGGTGATGAAAACCCAAATTTTCTCAAGGAATACTGTTTTAACTTATAAAGACGATGAGTGATCTGCAAAAGAGTGATGAAAAGTTGTTCACCAAGAACTAACTACAATATGATAGAAAATGAACTTTAGCCAATTAATCATGAGGTTCATGACCTTGATGGCACTCATAAAGAATAGTTCACAACGTAACTCAAACCGAGATGAGTACTTGTTCAATGGTGGAATCACTAATGCGAACATTAGGATGAAGCAATAAAAGATAGATAACATCGATACATGTAAAATTTAGCAATCAAAGGTAGTCTTTTAATTAATCACAAACAAGTAAAAATTGTACCGTAACACATTACGTGTCACTATGTCATACAATTCCAAGAACTCATCCTACTAACTGAGGTCTCAGTTAAGTTAGGGATTTTAAAATATACCACAATGAATACTAATCTACAAGAGTCATCAGGTGTTCCAGCTGTCCCAGAAGATCCATCGGTCCCAATTCAGAAGAATATTTCTTCAATTTATTTCTTGGACACTGGTCATCCTCGTCATTAGACAGCGACCTAGGAACAACCCTTAACACGAACCAACAATCATTTAAAACCTTATAATTCAATCATAGGACTTAACGACTTCCTCTTAACAATCTCATATTCCATACGGGTTAAATTTTACTTTATTCAAGTTTTCAATTAACTTATACTCAATTTCGATATCCTACCTCATTTTCTAATACTTTTAACCTTATTATTAGACCTTGTAAGGGCAATAAAAGCTCGATATGATCAACACTTAATTTCCAATCCTATATGTAACACCCCCAAATTTACACAATTCAATACAGTGGAAGACTCGTTGGTGTTACGGGATAGCACATTACTCACATCATAGACAACGCTTAAAAATCGCGTCGTTTAATAATAAAGCATTTCCATTCATAAACATCAAATTTACATAGGTCCCAAGTCATATTATTTCATACAATTTTACAAAGCATTTGAATGGAAATTTGTTAATTAAGTGCGGGCCATGAATTCTTGTTGTCTTCCCGAGAATTACCTTCAAGTACCTGAGATAAAACATGTTAAAAGAAAAGGTCAGCGATAACGCCGAGTGAATTCATAGAGTTTAATAAAATCCATAAATATAACATCGGTATAGAATTATTACCGAAAATCATATCGTACAAATCTTTGTAATAGGCCATAAAATCGCCAAAGTCATTTTATACAAATCCTTATCAAAATCATAATATAGGCTTTCGCCTTCAAAATTATTATACGAATCATTGTCGTAAAAACATCATACAATACGTTTCATAACGTTGTATAAAGTTAAATAAAAACCGTTATATGAATATGGTTATGTAAAACCAAAACACGAACATAACATAAGTAAGACCCTGTATTGCTAGTCAGGCAATATATCGTAATTCAGTGCGTATAGCAGTATTTCGTTATTTGGATTATTATAAGCCGCATGACATTGTTACCTTACTACAATAAACAACGGGTAGCTAACCCGAAACTCAATTTGCCCATCTAAATTAGCGTGTCGTCACAAAAATCACGATATGGAAATCTTATCATACATAAATTCGCTTACCAATCAATGTGGCACGACGGGGATCAACCGTCAAGGCACGAACTGGGGTGATCGTCCCCAAATAGTACTATTATATGCATAAGCGTCTACCAAATCCCGGTAGTTCACAATTCATGCTAATGGGACTTTTAGTGACATAACCTAACTTTAATAATCCATTTCATTTCATCTATCGAGTCATTTAATCATTCGTCGGGTCATACAATCATTCGGGTCCAAATCAATAAACAGACAATTAGGACAACTAGTGTCCTATTTTATAAAACTAACATGTTATCTCCCTCGCGGGTTTATAAAACATTTAATAAAACATTTAAAAGAGTGCGTGGCTATGAACTCACGTTGATGGGAAGGCGGTTATCGGCGATTTGGATGTACGGTACGTGCTTCAATCACGGAAACCTAGACAAATAATACTCCCCTTAGACTCTTGTCCAATGACTTTATAAAAATAACAATTATGTATATATATGATGATTTTATACATATGATGATGATCAAGTGAGTTTATGCATTCTCATTTACTCATTTTAGTGTTATGTATTGGTAACTTTTTATACTAGTTTACTAGTTCAACATGTTTATATTTTGGAGGCCCAATAGGCCCATTACAAGCCCAATACTTGTCATTAGCCCAATTATACTTTTATTATCAGTATTATACTTTACATGTTGGGCCCAACTGGATTAAGCCCAATAAGTAAGTTTATAAGTGTTTAGCCCATTTAGTTGTATTATTAGTCCAATAACGCTAACTTAGCCCGTTAATGTCCGTATGTTATATAGTTCGGGTTTTATCGGTTTTTACTTGTATTAAGTACTTATATATCAGATATGACTTTTAAAAAGTTTAATTAGACGGGTCCGATCGTCTAAGTTTTAATTGACGAAAAACGTTAATTTTACGGTAATAGCCGAAAAAGTCGTAAAAATCATGTTTATAGTTTTTATAACTTATAAATCTTATTCAACTACCATTTTTATAAAGTGTCCATTTATTTAAACTTATACATATTTATATAAATGAAATTTATAAGTTAGTGGGTTTTAATTCACATTTTATACTATATTAGTATGAGTGCTTATATAATACTATTAAACATTAATTTTTCAAAATCTGATTTTTAGTTTCATATTCACCATTTTTATCATATCTTGAGTTCTATAAGGAGATAGAAGCTCATTTTTGGATGGCATAAACTTCATATTATGTGCTACAAATAAGTTAGTTATAGCTACTGCTCAATCCATGTCTAAGTATCTTTAACAGTCCCTACAAAACAGACTACTCAGATTGGTATACTAATTTTGTTTTGATCATATCTCACTCATTTTGATGATTCCATTGCATGGCCAACTCTCACATGTGTATGACATCTAATACTTACTGTAAATTGATTCCACCATGCCATTTTATCAGTTTATCATTTGGTTAGTTACTGTTTTTATACAGCCATCTTATTAAGCAAGATTTAACCATTTTTACATGTGGTTTTTCCATCTTTTTACCCATGTTTATCAAATCTATCAACACCAAATCCCTTCATAATATTTTTAATCATCATTCATAATCATATACATATACATAAATAAAGAAAATACAAGATTACATAATCAAAATAACAAGAGGATAGGAAGAACAATCTCTATACCACCAAGGTTGTGTAGTTTATGATCAAGGCTTGGATTTTTGATGGCAAAACTTGTGATAGATCAACACCAATCTTCAAGACCACCAATACTTGTAAACTTCATGTAGAAATCAGCCCTTGGACATCACCAAATCTTCTCCTTGGATGTTAAAATCACCACCAATCAATAGAGCTTGAAAAGGGCTTCATCATATGTGTGAATAACATATGATTTCATGGTTAAATTTGATCAAATGAGGGTGTTTAGGGGTGGTTCTTGGACGAAATTTAGAGAGAGAGGGAGGAGAGTATGAGTGGTTTGCATGTGTTTATGAGAGCAAGTGGTAAAGTGAAGTGGTTTTGTTAGTTTGGTGGAAGAAGTAGCTTACTTGTTAAGCTTTGCTTAACAAGTGTAAGCAACTAGCTACAACTTGGACACATCACATGTTGTGGTGTCAAGTTTTGGCCTTCCCATATGAGTGGGGTGGGATTAGCTTGTTTTATCCCATCCCGCTAATTTACGGGTATTCCTCGATTCTAGTTTTCTCGATTTACCTTCCCTCGGGTCGTTTTATGAAAAACGTTTTTATAAGTTATGAATCAACGACACAAAACGAATCTAATAAAAATTGTCTCATCAAAAATGGAGTGCGAAAACGTAAATACGTAATCCTAAGGTTTCCGGTTTAGTCGTAAAGGACGTTAAATTAAAATCATAAGTCCTAATCTCTTATCGTAAATTTGTGAGTTTATGAACCAACACAAATTTAAAATCCCAAAATAATATTCACGGACAAATTTATTTTCTGAAATGTCGGACTGTCACCAAAACGGTGTATGTAAACGTAAGCACGTAACGTAAAATCCTCCGGTTTAGACGTAGTCGATGCTACTTCAAGACGTAAATCCAAATTTCTTCCCAAAAATAAGTGAGTTCATATTATAACATTAAAATAATGTTTTCAAATAAATATTGAGAATAAAATATCAACCATAAATTGACGGATTGTCACAGCATTTACCCCAAAACAGGATCTTTGTCCTCAAAGATCATCTTACCTTACTACTCGCTTCTTATAGAGTTAAAGCCATGTGGGTATTTCCTCCACATTCGGTCTTTCTCACAAGTGGAATTCATTACAATACGCGAGTTTCCTCAAACATAACTACGGGAATAAGATCAGGCTTAATGTTGACTTACTTTCTCTATCCATGATGTTCACGGGTTTTTGATGAATGCAACTTTTCGCCGATCTAAACTTCATCAAGAAGTGATCAGATTCTCACTTGATAGATATTTTATCAAGTTCGATATACGAAACATAATTCACGCAGTCCTTGAAGTCCTAGGGTAGATCCAGCTTATATGCCTTTCAAACCAATCTTTTTACATCATCTCAATAGTCCCATACAACGGGGACTTATATCCCATGATCTTTCAGATCACCAATTCATTTTTCCATGGTTCAAATTTTTTTTTGGCATAACTTCGCTACCCATTTGGCACTTCAAGATCTACATTTCATATTCACATAACCTCCTGCCTACTACTGGCATTCAATAATCAGATCCTAATTTCAACAATCATTTCAGGTCTCGCGGGTCGAGTATTTTGTAAGGTTAGGTTCGCCATTATAGGAAACCTTAAACCTAAAAGACATGTCCAACTCACAGTGGGTGTAAGTCGGGTGTCTTCATCCCAACTCCTTCTTACAGGTGCTCTAATATTTAGATCCTAACAAGATTCGATCTCGATCCTAATACGATGATTATCAACGATAATCTCTTCAAAGGAAAAAGATTATACGTTTTATTACCAATGGTCAATCATTCAAGCATAAAACAGCACTTCTAGTATTTTATATCGTTACTTTACCTCATCCCTTCGATTGGGGTGGTAAACAGTACTCTCATCAAGGTTCGTTCTCAATGACTTCTGAGCAAATCTCTAGAAATTCGATGCGAAGCAAGGATCTTGATAGATATGATCGATATAGGCACACCATGCTTAGATAACTCCTTTAAATACAAAAGAGTCAATTTCTTCATTGAGAATCAATCATTAACAGGAATGATATTAGCAGATTTGGTCAGTCTGTCTACGATGACCCAAATCGAATCAATATTCAGATGATGACCTTTGTGATAGTTAGACGTTTACTAATGTATGAGGCGACGTCTGTTTTCATAATTTACCATCAGTACAACTTCTTCAGATAAAGATACACTAAATCAGAAATAGTATGACTAGAATACTTATACTTACGAGATTCCAACATGCCTACATCTCAATATTTAGGCAACCACAAGTGGCCTTTTATTCATTTAACGCCATCGGTTTCTCAATACTAATGGTTCATATTAACCGCGAACCCCTTTTTACAAACATCGTTTATTTTTATATTGTTCGGCAATTTATTTTGCACAGTCATTATTAAGGAACACAATCCTAATTGATTCTTTATCCTTTCTATATTATGTGTCAGTATCTACATTCACTTTTCCTGATGAAATAATTATCAGGACCGTATTTATAAAAAAATTCTTTCTTCATATTTTCTAAGTCTTAGTTCTATCTCAACTATTATGTTTATCAGTTTTGCTCAATCCGACGTTTAAAGCGTCGATAAGCATTACTAGTAATTAAATAATAAATATTTAATTTTATGAAACGTAAACGTAAAATTTTTAAATTTCTTAGTTCGACCAATTATATAAAAATGTTGAAAATGAATTTGAATTTAATTAACAAGATTTTTGTTGATTTATCGAAAATAATTAAAATAATTAATAAGATCTGTAAATGTTCGAAAAATCTTTGTTTATACTTTGGTCAAAATTTTCTTAGTTGAAAAGAAAAAATTATTGTTTCAAATTTCAAGTTATGGTTTAAATGTTTTCCTCAATCCCCTTTAGGTTGTTTTGAGGTATGCACAAACATTTACCCCTAAACAGGAGTTTAGTTAAATGATTTGTGTATAAGGGAATAATCCCTTACAAATCCTTTGTTAAAACATTTGTCAAAACATATTTCCATTTTCTTTTTGGTAAAACCCAAAGCCTTAATGGTTCCAACTTTTGAAGAGTAAATATATTCCATTTTCTATTAATCACACGGTCAAATAATTTAAAGGATTAAGTCTTAAATCACATGTTAATTATTCAAGGTACAAGTTTTATATGTTCGGCCAATTTAGGGTAGTCTATAAATAATTATTAACTCATTCTTATTATTATAAACAAACAAATGGTCCTTAATGATCACAAGCATGAATTTATCAAATTACAGCCTACACACGTGATTCACCAAATTTATGGATGCTACATGTGCATTGGAATAGATAATCTTTTTCACAGATGCGAAGTTGATGATAACCATGCCGTGAATCAAATTTTCGAATATACGCTAGAACCTTGTAAATGATCGAACAAATCTATCATCTTGGGTAGTGGATATAGATTTTAATCGTCAATTTACTTAGTTCACGGTAATTCAACAAATATAAGGAATAATAACACCATAGCTCTTCATAATGACGAGCTCGGTAGAATAAAATCTTTCTCCGACAACTCTCTCAGTTGTACGGTAATTCTTTTAATTCAGATGGTGCTGACGTACAGTGCACATGCCACAGATGCAGCACCGGGAATATAATCAATACCAAATTCAACTTGCCTTAATGGCGAAAGTCTAGGTAATTCACTAGCAAGTACCTCCTAAAATTTCAGATAACAGAAACATCTTTTAATAAATTTATATTAGGTTCTTTCTAGATTATAATATCTATGACTAATTTACAACCATTCATGGTATAATTTCAAGTCTAAATGCATGATAGTGTCATCCGTCAAGAATTATTTAGATCACTTTTTATAATCAACATCTTATCATTTAGGGGAATTCTACTCGAGTTTCCATCAATTAAGACAATGTCGTCATGTCATAATCAATCAATCCATTATACTGGCACTATTAACTTTCCAGTTTCATTGTCGTCGATAAGATGTGAATTTCTCAAAAGACTAATAATAACTCATAATCCTTCACAAGTTCAAGGATATCTGGAGACATAACTAACCTTAAAAGAGTAAGGTCAACACATAATCTACGCGATAGAAATTCAAATCAGATACAGACGAAAACATTTAATGAATATGAATATATCCCATGTTTTCATAATTTGAGTACGCATTCGAAAGCTCCTCGGATCGTTACCCAGGTCATTCAAATGAAATCTAATCAAAAGAAATGATAGGAACGTCGATACATCAAATCGGGTATCAACACTTGGTAATCAGATATTTTTCCAAAGAATCTCGCCACGGGAGAATTGGACAAGAAGGGAATATCAGTTGTCAAATAAGTCAAGTTCCACAGATGAGTAAATTCGACTAAGAAGAATAAATAGTACGGGCACATATGTAGGTGTCCCTATCAATATGTCCCTATTTTTCACTTCTTGCAGATCTCATAAAATTTAATTTTTCACAATTACAAAGAGAATGTAATGTTTAGTAACAATTTCATGGTGACTACTAATCAGCCTTGCATGGTCCATTCCAAATTATATGTAGGCACGCAACTATATACAATTTCAAGATTAACGATGCAATACTCAGTTCGTCAAAATTTTATCATCATGTCTATAATAAAAACATTTTCATGCTTAATTCTTAAATAAGAATCAAAAATAAATTTACAAAGATTTCCTTTGTTACGAAAACAATTAAGTTTTCCAAGGTGTTTTATAAACAACTTCATTTCGATAACGATTATTTATAAGTCTCATTTTAAATAATCCATATGGTGATGAAAACCCAATTTTTCTCAAGGGATATTGTTTTAACTTATAAAAACAATTAGTGATCTGCAAAGGAGTGATGAAGAGTTGTTTACCAAGAACTAACCACAATATAATAGGAAATGAGCTTAGCCAAATAATCATGAGGTTCATGATCTCGATGGCACTCAAAAATAGAATAATTCACAACGTAACTCAATTCGAGATGAGTACTTGTTCAATGGTTGCATCACTAATGCGAACATTAGAAAGAAGCAAGAAAAGATAGATAGTATCGATACATGTAGAATTTAGCAATCAAAGGTAGTCTTTTCGTTAATCACAAACAAGTCAGAATTGTACCGTAACACATTACGTGTCACTATGTCATACAATTCCAAAAACTCATCCTACCAACTGATATCTCAGTTAAGTTAGGGATTTTTAAAAGATACCACAATGAATACTAATCTACAAGAGTCATGGGGGTTCCACCTGTCCTGGAAGATCCATCGGTCCCAATTCAGAAGAAGATTTCTTCAATTTATTTATTGGACACTGGGCATCCTCATTATTAGACAATGGTCTAGGAACAACTCTTAATACGAACCAACAATCAATTAAAACCTTATAATTCAATCACAGAACTTAATGACTTCCTCTTAACAATTTCTTATTCCATACAAGTTAAATTTTGCTTCATTCAAGTTTCAATCAATCTTATACTCAATGCAATATCCTACCTCATTCTCCAATACTTTCAACCTTATTCTTAGACCTTAATAGGGCACTAAAAGTTCGATATGAACAAAACTTAATTTCCAATCCTATAGCTCTTACAACAATAGTTATCAAATGAGTCGCTAGTATGAAATGATTCACACATTAAATTAGACTTCTCGGAAAGGTACTAGTGGCATGAGGCTTTTGGGTAATGGTTCCAATGACAGCCTCAAGTGCAACATTCACCCTTTCGATTTCAATTTAAGAATTGGATGACAACGAATCAGATGTCATCTTTCTATGTGGTAACGTTTTGTCAAACTCCACTCTATAAGGAAAGATCGTCATGACATCGATATCAGTTTTAATCTCACCAATTCTTTCTCAATATCACAATCAACTAATATCTACATTTCTACGAATATCAACCATGTTGTTGGGATCATAAATATCCACAACTTGGTTTAGATCTAGGATAGCTAGAGTTCCTACGAGAATAGCTTAGATTAATTTACTAGGGGATTTAGGGTTCCCTGTGACAATCTACGTCGTATAAATACCTCGTATAAATATAGAAATAATCATCAAACAATCATGTAATCAAATTACATCATATATATATATATATATATAATCCAAGTTATATATATATATTAAAATAACACTTTTCAGTCTGGTCTTGTCGGTAACTCGGGAATTCTTCGGCACTGTTATAGTCAAAAGATTTTTAGACATTTTTAGAAAAATGTTTATAGTTAAAAGATTTTGAAATGTTTTATTAAAAACCTTGGTTTTAAAAATCTTTCGTTCTCTATAACAAGAGCTCTGGTACCAAACTGTAACACCCCCAAATTTACACAATTCAATACAGCGGAAGACTCGTTGGTGTTACGGGATAGCACATTACTCACATCATAGACAACGCTTAAAAATCGCGTCGTTTAATAATAAAGCATTTCCATTCATAAACATCAAATTTACATAGGTCCCAAGTCATATTATTTCATACAATTTTACAAAGCATTTGAATGGAAATTTGTTAATTAAGTGCGGGCCATGAATTCTTGTTGTCTTCCCGAGAATTACCTTCAAGTACCTGAGATAAAACATGTTAAAAGAAAAGGTCAGCGATAACGCCGAGTGAATTCATAGAGTTTAATAAAATCCATAAATATAACATCGGTATAGAATTATTACCGAAAATCATATCGTACAAATCTTTGTAATAGGCCATAAAATCGCCAAAGTCATTTTATACAAATCCTTATCAAAATCATAAAATAGGCTTTCGCCTTCAAAATTATTATACGAATCATTGTCGTAAAAACATCATACAATACGTTTCATAACATTGTATAAAGTTAAATAAAAACCGTTATATGAATATGGTTATGTAAAACCAAAACAAGAACATAACATCAATAATAAGACCCTGTATTGCTAGTCAGGCAATATATCGTAATTCAGTGCGTATAGCAGTATTTCGTTATTTGGATTATTATAAGCTGCATGACATTGTTACCTTACTACAATAAACAACGGGTAGCTAAGCCGAAACTCAATTTTCCCATCTAAATTAGCGTGTCGTCACAAAAATCATGATATGGAAATCTTCTCATACATAAATTCACTTACCAATCAATGTGGCACGACGGGGATCAACCGTCAAGGCGCGAACTGGGGTGATCGTCCCCAAATAGTACTATTATATGCATAAGCGTCTACCAAATCCCGGTAGTTCACAATTCATGCTAATGGGACTTTTAGTGACATAACCTAACTTTAATAATCTATTTCATTTCATCTATCGGGTCATTTAATCATTCATCGGGTCATACAATCATTCGGGTCCGAATCAATAATCAGACAATCAGGACAACTAGTGTCCTATTTTATAAAACTAACATGTTATCTCCCTCGCGGGTTTATAAAACATTTCATAAAACATTTAAAAGAGTGCGTGGCTATGAACTCACGTTGATGTGGGAAGGCGGTTATCGGCGATTTGGATGTACAGTACGTGCTTCAATCACGGAAACCTAGACAAATAATACTCCCCTTAGACTCTTGTCCAATGACTTTATAAAAATAACAATTATGTATATATATGATGATTTTATACATATGATGATGATCAAGTGAGTTTATGCATTCTCATTTACTCATTTTAGTGTTATGTATTGATAACTTTTTATACTAGTTTACTAGTTCAACTTGTTTATATTTTGGAGGCCCAATAGGCCCATTACAAGCCCAATACTTGTCATTATAACAATTATACTTTTATTATCAGTATTATACTTTAAATGTTTGGCCCAAGTGGTTTAAGCCCAATAAGTAAGTTTATAAGTGTTTAGCCCATTTAGTTGTATTATTAGTCCAATAACGCTAACTTAGCCCGTTAATGTCCGTATGTTATATAGTTCGGGTTTTATCGGTTTTTACTTGTATTTAGCACTTATATATCAGTATATGACTTTTAAAAAGTTTACATTTGACGGGTCCGATCGTCTAAGTTTTAATTGACGAAAAACGTTAATTTTACGGTAATAGCCGAAAAAGTCGTAAAAATCATGTTTATAGTTTTTATAACTTATAAATCTTATTCAACTACCATTTTTATAAAGTGTCCATTTATTTAAACTTATAAATATTTATATAAATGAAATTTATAAGTTAGTGGGTTTTAATTCACATTTTATACTATATTAGTATGAGTGCTTATATAATACTATTAAACATTAATTCTTCAAAATCTGATTTTTAGTTTCATATTCACCATTTTTATCATATCTTGAGTTCTATAAGGAGATAAAAGCTCATTTTTGGATGGCATAAACTTCATATTATGTGCTACAAATAAGTTAGTTATAGCTACTGCTCAATCCATGTCTAAGTATCCTTAACAGTCCCTACAAAACAGACTATTCAGATTGGTATACTAATTTTGTTTTGATCATATCTCACTCATTTTGATGATTCCATTACATGGCCAACTCTCACATGTGTATGTGATACAAGGCTTTTGGCCCGTATAAAAATTAAGTTCGTTGTTGTATGTCTCTTCGAATTGAAAACTTGTTTTAAGTATGACTCAGCTGTTCTTTGGTGAAACAAAAGTGTGTCGTTGTAGTATATTAAATGTGCAAAAACAATTAAAGTAAAAGTGCGTCAAAATAAATCTAAATCTAATGGTGCAAGTAAAAGGCAAGTATTTAAAAGCGTGACTAAAATTAAAGGACACTAAATGTAAATAACGCAAACTTAAGTCTAACTAAGGCAAACTTAAAACGCAACTAAAACTAAAACTAAGGCAAAGCTAAAATAATCTAAGGCAAGTAAATTTAAAGTGCGAGTAAGGAAAAAGGCGGGAAAAACAAAGCTCAAAATTAAAAGGCAGAAACTCAAAAGATAAAATTAAAGAGACTAAAAATGACCTATCCGGAATAAACCCTTACTCGGAATATTAGTCTTACTCGGAATATGTCACCTATCCGGAATCCCTATCCGGAATAAAAGCCTATTCGGAATAATCCCTATTCGGAATAATCCTTACCCGGAATAACCAGCCCTATGCGGAATAAGTTCTCCTATCCGGAATGTTGTCCTACTCGGAATAAAGTCCCCTATCCGGAATAGTTTGGCTATGCGGAATAAATCCCCTATGCGGAATATTATTCCTATTCGGAATAACAATCTTACTCGGAATGTATTGCCTATTCGGAATATTGGATATTCCGAATAGAGTACTATGGTCTAAGCCTATTCGGAATGTCACCCTCTATGCGGAATAATAAATATTCCGGATAGACCACGACTTCAATGCTTTACTCGGAATGTCTGGGAAAGCAGAACCTGGAAAGTTACAGTAACTAATACCCGAAGAACAAGGAAAAAGGAATAACACGAATCTAATCAAAACAAAGCTAAAACAACCACAAGATTAAATCAAACAAACAAATTAACATATACTAATGATAAACAATCAATCCAAAATAATCAAACTCACAAAACTAAACAAAATAATCAAAACCCACTTTAATCAAAATAAGAAAAATAAGAACATGAACATGAACATAAACAATAAAAATCAAAGATTAAGAAAGGTAGAATGAGATTAACAAGATAAAGATAAAGATTAACAAGAATTAAAAAGAAAAACTTACTTGAAATTAAATGGTAATTAAGGTGCAAGACAAGAATTTAAATTTGACAAGTATTTAAATGACAAGGTATTTAAAAGTGGAAGAACTAATTGTCACTATTAGCCAACAAAATAAAAATGATTAAGAACTAATCTATATATAGGGGAGGATTAAGGAATGCTTAGGAAGCTTCCTCCCCTCTTTCCTTTCTCCTTAATTGCATGCTTAGTCCTTTCTTCTTAATCTCTTTGTTAATTGCACCATTGGTTCTTAAGCCTTTAAATCTTCTTTAATCTTGGATTTTAATGACTTTTGGCTCGGGATTTCTTTGAACTCGTCTTTTAATTCTTCAATAAATTAGACTTGAGTTCTTCGGCTTTAAGTAAACTTCTGTCTTTCGACTTTTTCTTCGATAAATCTTCAGAATTGGTCTTGGACTTCCGTTCTTTTTGCACTCTTTACTTCTCGACTTCATCTTTCATCTTTTTCTTCAATAAAAGCCCGTGAATGCCGTGTTTTCTCCACTTTTCACAATTTCGTCCTAAATCACAACAAAAACACAAACCACGCATAATTCCGAAATAAAAGACATAAAATACACGTTTTGGCTCGGTTATTATTGTAATTAAGTGGTAAAAAGGATGGGTGTTAACACACCTATCAAATCCCCTACACTTGACCATTGCAATGTCCTCATGCAATGCATTAGTTACAAAGCACGTTTACACTTTTCATCATAATCAATCCATAGTGGCCTTTATTAAAGAGATAGAAAACTATAAACATTCAAAGTAAAGAAATCAAAAAGCATACCTTGGGTTTTGGAAATGTCATGAATAATCATTATCCTCAAGTTTTCACTTTCTCCAAACCAAGCTTAAAAACGAGATCATTGTTATTATAAGTTAGAAAACTAACACGAACTCATGTGGGCCAATTACTCACTTAGACTCCCTTATTCCTAGGTGTATCTCTTATATTTTATTGTTGTCTTGAATGATCATGAGGATGCATTGTTGACTTATTTTGATAGTTATTTAGTCCGAAAATAAAGTGAACGATTTAATCAATAGTTAGCTAAAGGACAAAATCTTTTAAAACTGCTTCTCGGGACCTCATAAAGTTCATATCTTGGCATAACTCTCTTTGCGATTTGAGACCTTTCTCGGACCGATATTTGGCAGCGACTTCATACTTCAAACCTTGAGAGACGTTCATGAAATAATGGTCTTCTCTTCATATAGGAATTTCTTCACTTGAAGTTTTGAGAGATTCATACTTGGACCACGACTTCTTCATTTTTCTCCAATCATTATTTTGGACTTTGATATACAACGATCCGCCTCCTTTTTGACTTGGGTCTATTTATCCTCATACCTTGCTAGGGTATTTTCGGATGCACTTCTCCATGACTTTTGGGGAGTATTTGCTTTTCGTCGTGTGTCTCGATCCTTCATATTAATTTTCGATAAATGATTCTTCACATCACTTGGGATCTTTAGCAACAAAATATAGCCCTCATGCCTTGTTAGGGCCTTTTCGGACTCGCCAATCTTCGCATCCCGCTTCAATAAGTTATGCCTTGGCTATGAACTCTAACCCATACCGAGCAACTTTTAAACGATCTTGGGCTAGAAGCTAAGTAACTTTTCAAATCGTACAACCTTATTTATTGCAGATAGATTTATTAGCAAGCGATGGGAGAATAGGCTTATAATTAACTCACATAAATTCACGAAAGAATACCGAACTTATAATTGGCTCTATCATCTCTCGTTCTCCACAGTTTAAAATCTCAAAGAATGAGACTCGTGGATGCTTAGCCTATTAAATCAAAATTTTGGGTTTTCGAGTCGCCTATAGGATCTTGCAAACTCTTAGACTTTTTCAAGTTTTAGAAATCGCGTTTTAAAGTTCCCTTGATAAACGACTCTCTAGGATCAATTATAGGAACTTGCGAAAAGTTCTTGTTCTTAACCCGTGAGAGTTAAGACTTTCGCGTTTTATAGCTCCCTATATAAAAGCCTAGCAAAACTTGACTTAAACATGTTAAGGATACTAGCTAGAGTAACCTAGATAAGTAAACTCGGGTTGAGTCAAAAGATTCACAACGTTTGAAAATTAAAACCACTTTATTAATGTTTATTCTAATAAGGAAAGAAAATAACTATACAAAAGGAAAAACTAATAAGCCAAAATAGATCAAAAATTTTGAAAAATGTCGAAAAATTGATTTTCCGGTTAAAATGAGGAAAAATACAAGGAAAAGAGCCACTTAACTTCGATAGAATTCCCCCTACACTTAACATAAACATTGTCCTCAATGTTTAAGCATGTGGGAGTAAACTCCCCACACTTAGGACATTGTGCACTTTGTTTAAATCTTGCTAAGGAAAGGACAACTAAAGAGATTCCTATTTTAATATTGAGAAAATATAAAATAGTGAATCGAAAAGAGTTTAGGATAGAACCGGGAAGAAGGGAACACGGAATCACGGGTCGTCAAGAATCATCAAGAGTGGATCATTGAGCTCGAATCCCTGATTAAGAGAGGAGAGGAAAGCAAACCAACGGGTCTCCCCTACACTTAGGATAAAGAAAGCTAAAAGATAGATACATGGGTTGCCTCCCAAGAAGCGCTTGATTTTTGTTAACCGAGTCGTGAGCCTGACTCGACCTTGATCATCATAGGAAGAAGCATGAAACATATCCACCGGGATCAAAGACATAGTTTTCGTCCATCAAATAGCACAAACTTAAGGCGAACAATGCAAGCTAAAGAAGAGTAGGCAAGGTTCCCTTAAGCAGCGATGGAGCACGGTGGAAGCAAGGGTGAAGTGGTGCAAGCAGATCTTCAATATTTCCAAAGATTTTTCCTTTTATTTCATCAGGTGGATACTGAGATGGCTGAAAAATATCAATACCGGGGTCGAACACCTTTTCCTTTAGGGGAAAATAGCATTCAGGCTCAGCAGAATGAGAAGAAGATCCGTGAAGAAGCACAACCTCGTCCTCAGAAGGGGGACAAAGAGGTGTTAAATCATATGTGCTGCGGATATTGGTGTCGACCGGTTTCTTCTCCTTTGAAAGAATGTTCTTCAAATCCAAAGTAGGATCAAGACGATAATCTTCAAAATCATAAGGAGGAGCATCACTCTCATGAGGGAAGTAAGTGTTGAGAAACATAGAGAAGTCTTCCTCAAATGAGTAATCGTCCAAAGTAGGATCGAGCGATGGCGGAGGATCTTCATCATGTGAAGAATCACTCGAAAGAGTATCGGCCCCATCAAAATCATCGTATGTGGGCAGGTCGGGATACTCGGAGGTAAGGTCATCATAATCATCCGAATCTGAGCTAGAATCATCATCATAAGCATCGAAGATCGGTGGAGAATCATAAATGGGAGAAGGTTCCATATTGGATAGAGAATCATCCACATCATCTTGAAAAAGTGGATTATCAATGCAAGAATCGAATAGAGGATTGTTGTAGACAACAAAGTCATCGAGCACATTAATCATATTCACTGATTCTCGGCCTCCAAAGGATTTACTTGTAAGCTTTCCCATTTTAAAAACTTGTGAATCATTCCCGACTCTTAAGATTAACTCACCTTCGGCCACATCAACTAAAGCTCGTCCGGTTCTCAAGAATGGCCGACCAAGTATTAAAGGAATACGAGGGTCCGTTTCATAATCAACAACGACAAAATCGACCGGGAAAGTAAATGTGCCAACTTTTATGAACACATCTTCGTCAATACCAACGGGGTAAGCGAGAGTGCGATTTGCAAGTTCAAGAGTCATCTTTGTTGGAGTAAGGTCGGGAAATGATAGTGTTTTCCAAACACTCAAAGGCATAAGATTTATACTGGCCCCGAGATCAGCAAGGGCAGTAAATTCTTCAGTTTTGTTGAAAACGCAAGGCAACACAAAACGACCGGGATCTCCAAGCTTTTCCGGAAGTTCTTTAAGAATAACCGCAGAGCAGTTTTCATTTAAGCGCGTGTTGGCGAGCTCAATCAGCTTCTCCTTCTTGTTAAGCAATTCCTTAAATGCTTTAACAAATTTGGGCATGTGGACAAGTGCTTCAAGAAAGCTAATGTTGAAGTTCATTTGAGAGATCATCTTCACATAGCACGACACTTCAGAGTCATCCTTGGTTAGCATTTTGGTCTTGCCTAAACGAGAAGGATAAGGGATATTGGGTTTGGGTGGTGAAGGTGTAGAAGGTGAAGCAAGTAAAGGTTGAGATGTTGAAGGGTCCTTCCTAGGTACATCATCATGACGAGGCGGAGACGGTAATGGTGCACTAATACTAGGTGTAGGAGGAGTAGGGATAAATGGTGGTGGAGGAGGTATAGATGATGGGGGTGGGATTGGTGGATCGACAATGGTAATTCCACTATGAGTAGTAATAGCACTCACATTTGCTCGCGGATTGGTGACGGTGTTTGAAGGTAGAGAACTCAAAGTAGAAGGTTGAGCTGCGGGCAAGAAACTAGCAAGCATATTCTTCAAATCATTTATTTGATTGCTGAAGGAGGATTGAATATTATCTCGAAGCTCGGATCTAATATCATTTCCTTGCTTTGTGATATCTCCTTTAAGATTGATAATTTGGCTATGCAGATTCTTGATTTGCTCACCTTGGGTTCTCATGATGGCTTCAACATCGGGGTTAATGGGTGGGGCTTGTTGAGCGGGTGGGTGATAAGGATTAGAAGCTCTTGGTGGGATTTGGTTGCTTCTATTGTAGTTGTTGGCGGGGTTTTGGTTTTGAGGAGAAAAACCGGGTGCAAGGTAGTTGTTTGACCGGTAACTCAGCAAATTTCTATCCCCTTGAGGTCGAGCTTGGTAATTTTCCGGTGAATAATTACCATAAGCTGCATACACATTTTCCGGATTTTCTTGTGTCGAAGGACAATCGGTGTATGAGTGTGGACCGCCGCATGTTTCACAAGGATTGGCAACCGCTTTAACTTGTTGTTGTTGTTGTTGGTTTGAAGCGAGAAACGTGATACTTTTGCTCATTTCAGTCATCATGCGGGTTAGTTCGGTCATATCAGGGTTTGCTGAGGTAGAAGAAACATTGACTCTCGGGTTGTTCCGTGAAGAACCGGAGGAATCCTAGTTTTTGTGATGAGTAGTCATGTTCTCAATAAGCTCTCTACACTCCTCGGGTCTCCTTTTCATAAATGTGACACCGGCGGCTGCATTAATCGTATCACGATCACGAAAAGTCAATCCGTTGTAGAAAGTATCAATTAAGGTCACAGGGAGCATGTTGTGGTTTGGACAACGATCAATCAAGACATTATATCTTTCCCAAGCATCAAAGAGAGATTCATCGGGTTCTTGCATGAAACCGCTGATTTGATTGCGAAGGCTCGTGACCATGGATGGTGGAAAGTAGCGCGACAAAAAGCGTTGATTCATGTCATCCCAAGTAAGAAATGGATATCTTCGGGAGACGATCAAACCATTTCTCGGCGTGATGTGATAAAGTATGTGGGAAGAGTTGTAGGCGAAGAACATCCATTGTGGCACCAGGCAACTTCATGCTTTGGGTAATTGTAATGAACTTGTCGAGGTGTTTGTTGGCATCATCATCAGGCAATCCACGGAATGGGTTAGTTTGCACTTGCTGAATCATGTGGTGCTTCAACGAAAACTCCGGAGCGTTGATTTGCATCGGCGCAATCGGTCCTCCTCGGCCAAACATGGTAGGTTGACAAAGCTCCTCCATGGTCCGAAGATCGGGTTGTGGAAGAACATTGTTGTTATTGTTGAGGTGCGGTGGATTATTGTTGTTGACACCTGACATACTTAAATCTTCTTGAGTCTCGGGCTCTTGATAATTAGAAGATCTAGTACGCATACACCTGAAAATGCAAAAGAAAAAGAAACCAAACACAAAGACAATATATATATACACGATAAAGATAGAATCTTTTTGGATATTTGAAATTTTTAATTTTTATGGATTTTTATCAATTTTTAATTTTTATGGTTGTTTGAATTTTTTAAGCAAGAAAATAACGTTCACAAGTGAACGGATCCCAAAAAGCAACGCGTCTTTCACAGAAAACCGTTAATCTTTACGAAAAGAGCCGGCAGCGGCGCCATTTGATACAAGGCTTTTGGCCCGTATAAAAATTAAGTTCGTTGTTGTATGTCTCTTCGAATTGAAAACTGGTTTTAAATATGACTCAGCTGTTCTTTGGTGAAACAAAAGTGTGTCGTTGTAGTATATTAAATGTGCAAAAACAATTAAAGTAAAAGTGCGTTAAAATAAATCTAAATCTAATGGTGCAAGTAAAAGGCAAGTATTTAAAAGCGTGACTAAAATTAAAGGACAGTAAATGTAAATAACGCAAACTTAAGTCTAACTAAGGCAAACTTAAAACGCAACTAAAACTAAAACTAAGGCAAAGCTAAAATAAATATAAGGCAAGTAAATTTAAAGTGCGAGTAAGGAAAAAGGCGGGAAAAACAAAGCTCAAAATTAAAAGGCAGAAACTCAAAAGCTGAAATTAAAGAAACTAAAAATGACCTATCCGGAATAAACACTTACTCGGAATATTAGTCTTACTCGGAATATGTCACCTATCCGGAATAATCCTCCCTATCCGGAATAAAAGCCTATTTGGAATAATCCCTATTCGGAATAATCCTTACCCGGAATAACCAGCCCTATGCGGAATAAGTTCTCCTATCCGGAATGTTGTCCTACTCGAAATAAAGTCCCCTATCCGGAATAGTTTGGCTATGCGGAATAGATCCCCTATGCGAAATATTATTCCTATTCGGAATAACAATCTTACTCGGAATGTATTGCCTATTCGGAATATTGGATATTCCGAATAGAGTACTATGGTCTAAGCCTATTCGGAATGTCACCCTCTATGCGGAATAATAAATATTCCGGATAGACCACGACTTCAATGCTTTACTCGGAATGTCTGGGAAAGCAGAACCTGGAAAGTTACAGTAACTAATACCCGAAGAACAAGGAAAAAGGAATAATACGAATCTAATCAAAACAAAGCTAAAACAACCACAAGATTAAATCAAACAAACAAATTAACATATACTAATGATAAACAATCAATCCAAAATAATCAAACTCACAAAACTAAACAAAATAATCAAAACCCACTTTAATCAAAATAAGAAAAATAAGAACATGAACATGAACATAAACAATAAAAATCAAAGATTAAGAAAGGTAGAATGAGATTAACAAGATAAAGATAAAGATTAACAAGAATTAAAAAGAAAAACTTACTTGAAATTAAATGGTAATTAAGGTGCAAGACAAGAATTTAAATTTGACAAGTATTTAAATGACAAGGTATTTAAAAGTGGAAGAACTAATTGTCACTATTAGCCAACAAAATAAAAATGATTAAGAACTAATCTATATATAGGGGAGGATTAAGGAATGCTTAGGAAGCTTCATCCCCTCTTTCCTTTCTCCTTAATTGCATGCTTAGTCCTTTCTTCTTAATCTCTTTGTTAATTGCACCATTAGTCCTTAAGCCTTTAAATCTTCTTTAATCTTGGATTTTAATGACTTTTGGCTCGGGATTTCTTTGAACTCGTCTTTTAATTCTTCAATAAATTAGACTTGAGTTCTTCGGCTTTAAGTAAACTTCTGTCTTTCGACTTTGTCTTCGATGAATCTTCAGAATTGGTCTTGGACTTCCGTTCTTTTTGCACTCTTGACTTCTCGACTTCATCTTTCATCTTTTTCTTCAATAAAAGCCCATGAATGCCGTGTTTTCTCCACTTTTCACAATTTCGTCCTAAATCACAACAAAAACACAAACCACGCATAATTCCGACATAAAAGACATAAAATACACGTTTTGGCTCGGTTATTATTGTAATTAAGTGGTAAAAAGGATGGGTGTTTACACACCTATCAGTATGACATCTAATACTTACTGTAAATTGATTCCACCATGCCATTTTATCAGTTTATCATTTGGTTAGTTACTGTTTTTATACAGCCCTCTTATTAAGCAAGATTTAACCATTTTTACATGTGGTTTTTCCATCTTTTTACCCATGTTTATCAAATCTATCAACACCAAATCCTCACATAATATTTTTAATCATCATTCATAATCATATACATATACATAAATAAAGAAAATACAAGATTACATAATCAAAATAACAAGAGGATAGGAAGAACAATCTCTATACCACCAAGGTTGTGTAGTTTATGATCAAGGCTTGGATTTTTGATGGCAAAACTTGTGATAGATCAACACCAATCTTCAAGACCACCAATACTTGTAAACTTCATGTAGAAATCAGCCCTTGGACATCACCAAATCTTCTCCTTGGATGTTAAAATCACCACCAATCAATAGAGCTTGAAAAGGGCTGCAACATATGTGTGAATAACATATGATTTCATGGTTAAATTTGATCAAATGAGGGTGTTTAGGGGTGGTTCTTGTACAAAATTTAGAGAGAGAGGGAGGAGAGTATGAGTGGTTTGCATGTGTTTATGAGAGCAAGTAGTAAAGTGAAGTGGTTTTGTTAGTTTGGTGGAAGAAGTAGCCTACTTGTTAAGCTTTGCTTAACAAGTGTAAGCAACTAGCTACAACTTGGGCACATCACATGTTGTGGTGTCAAGTTTTGGCCTTCCCATATGAGTGGGGTGGGATTAGCTTGTTTTGTCCCATCCCGCTAATTTACGGGTATTCCTCGATTCTAGTTTTCTCGATTTACTTTCCCTCGGGTCGTTTTATGTAAAACGTTTTTACAAATTATGAATCAACGGCACAAAACGAATCTAATAAAAATTGTCTCATCAAAAATGGAGTTCGAAAACGTAAATACGTAATCCTAAGGTTTTCGGTTTAGTCGTAAAGGACGTTAAATTAAAATCGTAAGTCCTAATCTCTTCTCGTAAATTTCTGAGTTTATGAACCAACACAAATTTATAATCCCAAAATAATATTCACGGACAAATTTATTTTCTGAAATGTCGGTCTGTCACCAAAACGGTGTATGTAAACGTAAGCACGTAACGTAAAATCCTCCGGTTTAGACGTAGTCGATGCTACTTCAAGACGTAAATCCAAATTTCTTCCGAAAAATAAGTGAGTTCATATTATACCATTAAAATAATGTTTTCAAATAAATATTGAGAATAAAATATCAACCATAAATTGACGGATTGTCACACTATAGCTCTTACAATAATAGTTATCAAATGAGTCACTATTATGAAATGACTCACACCTTCAATTAGACTTCTCAGAAAGATACTAGTGGCATGAGGCTTTGGGTAATGGTTCCAATGACAGCCTCAAGTGCAACATTTACCTTCTCGATTTAAAATTTAAGAATTGGGTGACAACGAATCAGATGACACCTTTCCAGGTGGTAACGTTTTGTCAAACTCCACTCTATAAGGAAAGATCGTCATGACATCGATATCAGATTTAATCTCGCCAATTCTTCTTCAAGATCATAATCAACTACTATCAACATTTCTACGAATATCAACCATTTTATTGGGATCATAAATATCCACAACTTGGTTTAGATCTGGAATAGCTAGAATTCCTACGGGAATAGCTTCGATTAATTTGCTAGGGCAGTTAGGGTTTCTTGTGACAATCTACGTCGTATAAATACCTCGTATAAGTATTAAAATAATCATCAAACAATCATGTAATCAAATTACATCATATATATATATATATATATATATATATATATATATATATATATATATATATATATATATATATATATATATATATATATATATATATATATATATATATATATATATATATATATATATATATATATATATATATATATATATATATATATATATATATATATATATATATATATATATATATATATATATATATATATATATATATATATATATATATATATATATATATATATATATATATATTAAAATATACTTCTCCGTCTGGCCTTGTCGGTAACTCGGGAATTCTTCGGCACCGTTATAGTCAAAAGATTTTTAGACATTTTGAGAAAAATGTTTATAGTTAAATGTTGGAAATACGTTTTTCCAAGGAAAGTCTCGATCACATCATTATTAGCATAGATCACGAGCTATAGACTATTTAGGACATTGTAACTTGGAGTGACCTCCCTTTGGGGGAGATTGTTGGAAATACGTTTTTACGTATTTAGAAAGGATCGGTCACTCCAATGATATTGGGCTCGTGATCCAATATAGCCCATATAGCCCACATGCAGGGTGGGCTATATAAACCCCCCTCCTAGCATGTTAGGAGGGGGGTTTATATAGCCCACCCTACATGTGGGCTATATGGGCTATATTGGATCACGAGCCCCATATCATTAGAGTGACCGATCCTTTCTAAATACGTAAAAACGTATTTCCAACATTAAAAGATTTTGAAATATTTTATTCAAAAACCTTGGTTTTAAAAATCTTTCGTTCTCTATAAAGAGAGCTCTGGTACCAAACTGTAACACCCCCAAATATTCACACTTTAGTTCAGCGGAAGAGTCGTTGGTGTTACGGGATATCACATTACTCAAATCATAGACAACGCTTAAAAGTCACGTTGTTTAATAATAAATCATTTTCAATTCATAAATATCAAATTACAGAGGTCCCAAGTCATAGTATTTCATACAATTTTTACAAAACATTTGAATTGAAATTGTTATTTAAGTGCGGGCCATAAATTCTTGTCGTCTTCCTGAGAATTACCTTCAAGTACCTGAGATAAAACATGCTAAAAGAAAAGGTCAGCGAAAACGCTGAGTGAATTCATAGAGTTTAATAAACCATTAATATACCACCGGTATATATAATCGTTACAAAAAATCATTTTATACAGTTCCTTGTCGAAAATCATAATATAGGCTTTTGCCTTCAAATCCATTATACGAACCATTGTTGTAAAAACATCGTACAATACGTTTTATAACGTTGTATAAGGTGTAATAAAAACCGTTATATGAAAATGGTTATGTAAAACCAAAACACGAGCATAATATCAATAATAAGACCCCGTATTTCTAGTCAGGCAATATATCGTAATTCAATGCGTATACCAGTATTTTCGTTATTGGATTATTATAAGCCACATGACATTGCTACCTTACTATACCAAACAACGGGTAGCTAACTCGAAACTCATTTGCCCATCTAAAACATCGTGTCGTCACAATAATCACGCTTATATAAATCTTCTCATACATAAATTCTCTTACCAATCAATGTGGCACGACGAGGATCAACCGTCAAGGCGCGAACTGGGGTGATCTTCCCCAAATAGTACTATTATATGCATAAGCGTCTACCAAATCCCGGTAGTTAACAATTCATGCTAATGATACTTTTAGTGACATAACCTAACTAATAATAATCCATTTCATTTCATTCGTCGGGTCATACAATCATTCATCGGGTCATATAATCATTCGGGTCCAAATCAATAAGCAAACAATCGGGACAACTAGTGTCTTATTTTATGAAAACTAACATGTTATCTCCCTCGCGGGTTTATTAAACATTTCATAAAAACATTTAAAAGAGAGCGAGGCTATGAACTCACGTTGATTATGAAAGGCGGTTTATCGGCGATTTAGATGTACAGTACGTGCTTTAATCACAGAAACCTAGACAAATAATACTCGTCTTAGACTCTTGTCCAATGACTATAAAAATAATGACTATGTATATATGATGATATTATAAGTATGATGATGATAAACTTGGATTGTACATCTTTATTCACTCATTATAGTGTCATGTGTTGGTGAATTTTTATACTAGTTTCACTAGTTTTACTTCTTTACATGTCAAGGCCCAATAACCCCATTACATTATATTAGTCCAATTTATACTTTTAATATCAGACCTATACTCTCATGTTGGGCCCAAGTGGGTTAAGCCCAATGAGTAATTCCATTAGTATTTAGCCTAACTTGTCGGGTTAATAGTCCAATAAGGCTACTTTGGCCCGTTAATGTTCATAAGTGATAAAGCTCGGGTTTTATTGGTTTTCACTTGTCAATGTACTTATACATCAGTATATGTTGGAAATACGTTTTTACGTATTTAGAAAGGATCGGTCACTCCAAATATAGATACAAGTATTGGGCTCGTGATCTAATGTATTAAGGTATAGCCCATATAGCCCACATGTAGGGTGGGCTATATAAACCCCCCTCCTAGCATGTTAGGAGGGGTTGTTGAACACTTTCATTTCACTAATTCCATCTTTCTTATCTTCCTCTCCTTTCTCTCTCTTCTTTTTCTCTCTAAGTTTCTACATTCTCCATCCATCTCAATAGGTTAATCCATACATGCCTAATCCTTAGAAAAATACGATCCTTCAATTGGTATCAAGAGCATGGTTGATTCTTCGGATTGACACGTTTTATCTATTGATTTGGTGGTAAAGTTTCTTCTTTTACAATTTTTTTCTTTCGTATAATTTTTTTCTTTAAGTTTAAGTTATTAAGAATAAAATGGTTTTTATATTCTAAATTTTTTTCCTAAAAGTTCTCAAATTTATTTCTTTACGTTATCAGTATTGTCAAACTTTTGTTCTTAAAATTCCTCAAATATATTTTTAAGTAATCAGTATTGTCAAACGTTTGCTCCATTTTGTTTTCCTCTATCTTTTGTCTCTAGCAAAAGTATCAATATTGTCTCCTCGAAAGTAGCACTGTATCTTGTTCATCAGTTTTTAAGGTATCAATTTTGTCTCAAAAAGGTTTTTAATTTACGAATCTACACATAAGGTAAGGTCACTAGGTTTGTAATCTCATCGCAATGCTATAAGGGTTTTGTGGGATTCCGATCAGTATTCCGATCGTAAGGTCACCAGGTTTGTACATCGATCGTAATAACCATAGGTTCTACTTTGCGATCAATCTTTTTCAGATTCCCTTACTCCGACGTGATTGCGATAGCCTTTTGCGGTCGTGATTGCGACGAATTTAAGGACCATAGTGACGAAACTCTGCCCAAATTTTTATAGACAGATTGCGATGGAAATACTTTGAGTATTGCGATGGATGTCTGTTGATATTGCGATGGATTTGGTTTTGAATATTGCGATGAAAAATCTGAACATTGCGATGGAAAATATCACATATTGCGATGGGTTGTGTAGTATATATATTGCGATGGAGTAAGTTCAGAGATTGCGATGGAAAATTATTTAGACATTGCGATGGACTCGATCTAAACTCAGACCTGACTCACCCTCGACACCTAGACCGACACCAAAAACAACTCTGACCAAGACTCACAAAACCAATCAACACCATCGTTTCACAAAACCAATCGACTTCAACACCCCCTCACAACTCTCGACTCCAACATTCACCCCGTCTTTCTCACACACTCAAAACCTATTCTCACCCTCGACCAAACCATTCTCACCCTCGACCAAACCTCCTCACTCTCGAACCCACTGACGCCTAAACACAACCTCAAAACACACAAACCTCAACCCAACACCCACCCTCAAACTCAAACACTAGACTCCCAACTGACTTCTCTCTCGAACCAAAAAAACCCCAAACTCGACTCATCGACTCTAACCCACCACACAGACCTGACTCTCTCGGTTTGCAAATCGATTTACTTTAAAAGATCTTTAAAAAATCAAAAATCAATTAAAAGATCTCAGATTTAATAAAACGTTTTGTTAATCTTTTGAAAGATTTTTTTGCGTTTTATCTATAAATCATCATAGAACTCTGTTTAAATATCAAATCACCACATGCATTAACAAACCTACCCGAGACCATGGAGTGATCTTGAAGCCGAAATAGAAGATGAGTGATCTTTGATTCGTATGGGATTCATATTAATATTTGATGGTTTCTTTGATTATTCAATTAAGCAGAAACAGGGTTTATTTCGCTTTGATGGGATGATGAAAAAAGGAGGCGGAGTAAACAAGGATGTGCTTATCAGTGTTTTTTTTGTTTTGTCTGAGTATTGATAAGGGGGAGGCGGACTTTACAAAGCATGTGTGTTTAGGTATTCGTGAGAATTTGTAGGGTTAGTTAACTTTTATAATCAAATATTCAGCCACGTATTATTCAACTATGCTACACGTTTTGAGTTAAAGTGATACACGTTATAACTAGATATATAAACCATTTAAATACGTGTATAGATTTTCTAAATAAAACGTTGTTTGTGTTGTTCAAATATGCTAATTAGATTTTATAATATTTGTTACGTTAAGACTTAAAAATTATACACGTTTTGTTCAAACGTCTAGCTTAACAAAACTATTCACCAAGTTTGTGTTTGGACGAAATTTTTTTGTCTAAGTTAAATTGGGTCGTGTCAAAATACTTAAGTTTTTGGGTCAGAAGGATATCAAGTTGTTTAGTTTATTAAAGAAATCATTGAGCCGACAACAATTTTTGAGCCGCGTAAAGAGTAATACCATCAAACGAGGATTGTGTCGAAGTTTTGACGGTTTATCAGTTGGTTGGTGTGAAATATCTCAAATTTGTCTTCACGAATTCTCCACGAATTGTCAAACCACTATTAGTTCTTCGACAACTAACACTTTTTCCTTCATCGACTTCAATGGAGTCGTTGAATTTGCCATCTCATGAGGGAGAGTCGCATTCAAGGCAAAACAAAGTTAGAAAAAGTGGAATCACTTCATTTCAAATGCTTCAGTATCATCTAGTTACTCTTTCACGGCTTCAAAGAGGGAGCGAATTTGTGACAATCTTTGGTCAAGATCGTCATATATTCATCGACTCAATTTTCACCACTTTGACCCAACTCACCGAGCAACTCAACAATGAAAACTTCAATCACTCTGCATCGGCACTTGCATATAGGACTCTTGTGACACAACTCACGCCATTCCTCCAATACAATATCATCAAGTCTGAAAGTTCAGTGATTTGCCAATTTTCGAGATACACATACCGAGCTTTGAGTTTTCCGTGATACAATATTGAAACTCATGACATCGGTCTCGTCTTCGATTTATAACGATCACAACTTCAGCAAGCGTATGATAATGGAGTGTAAGAATCAATGACGTAGATGCAAGAGGAGAATGGTCATACGGTTGACAACTTGGAGCATAACGATGGTAAGAGCACGGAATCAGGAGGACAACATGATACCAGTGGCACGTCAGGGAATGTTCACGAGATCTCTTTTGATGACACCTCACCCGTTTATGATGAAGAGCCTGCAAACATGGTACAATGTAATGTTGTTTATGATGTATATGCTGATGCCATGCCGCATATTGAGCATTCCGAACCTAATTATGACAAACGTGGGATGGAAAAGAGCGATAGAAATACCACTTCTGATTCATCCGATGTGAGTCATAATGGGGGAGAAAGTGTTCAAAATGCTATAGTACATCATGATAAATGCTTTATTACTGCCTCGTTAACTGATTCTGATTCCATGATTAAAGTGCTCGAAACGATCGTAGCTCAACAATCAAAAGATCTTGAGGATGCCAAACTTGAATTTTCTAAGAAAACGAACAAATTTGAAACATACTTTGAAAAACTTGAAAAGTCAAACATTGTTCTTGAAAGAAAATTGGATAAAAAAGTTTTAGATTCTAAAGCTGAAAAGGAAAATCTTTTGAAACAAATTCAGTTACTAGAGTCTAAATTGGCATCCCAAGATAGATTGCTCAAAGAGAATGAAACCTTAAAAGCTCTAGTTCAGGAAAAGGTTTTTGCTATAGCTGCGTTGAAAAACGAATTAAGGAAAAATAGAGGACCTAGTGTGGACACTAAGCTTGAAAAACCATCAATCTTGGGGAAACCGCCTACAAATCAGTTCGTCAGACAACCGACTGTCAAACAACCTACTGCATTTATATCCGAGCGACCACAATCCTCGAGACCGCGGTTTGCCTCCCAAGTTGATATGGTTCATCTTTCTAGAACAATCACTCCACCATCTAGGCCCAATGTGACTAAAACAGCTTTTGCAAGACCTAATCACATGATTTCCTCTAGTCTCCCTAGACATAGTCCAAAGAACACGTCTCAAACTAGTTCAAATGACGTTCGCCATACATTTGGTCTAAGGGAAGCTAAGCAAAAGACACAAGTAAGAGATAGGAATTTCAAACCTAGTCAGATGCCTTCTAGTTTACCCAACACTGCTAAACGTAGCATGTCACATCCTAGAAGCATCAATCAATCATCTAGGAATTCTAGATCTTACTCGGACATTAAATATGCTACTTGTAAAACATGTAGAAAATATGTCTTTACGGCAAATCATGATTCTTGTATCAAGAAACTACTTAATGAGGTGAACTCCCGTGCTAGACTTAAATCCCAGTGGGTTGCCAAAATCAAACCCATTGGTAAAATGTGGCGCCCCACTGGTAGAACTTTCACCCTTGTAGAAAACGAGTGCCCTTTAACTAGGATAGTCTCCGATTCTATTAAGACTACTAGGGAGGAAATTGAAAAGGAGGATGCATCACCTAAGCATGAACTTAAGGTTTTCTATAAAAGGAAACGTTTACCAGCTAAGACAAGTGAATCATCTCCTCAGAACACCTCTAGCACAAGAAAAGAAAACTGCGAACCCCCACTTGCTTCTAAGATAGATATCGCTAACCCATATCAAAGCATGCATGTTCCTAATGAGAATGCAGGTACCAAAGAGGATGTTCCAAAAGAACGAAGCGGTCCAATCATTGTATACCGTTCAAGTAAGGATACTCTTAGAGTTTGGTTGCTGAAGAAGCAGATATCGGAGAAACAAGTGTCTCAGGGGATTCATGGTTAAGCTTACACAAGGACTTACAGTCACATCACAGACTGTAACTCGTTCATCAAAGAAAGGAAAGTTTATCGCCGATGATAAACTTATCCTAACAACGAGAAATTAATTTTTCTCGGGCATGAGCTTATATTAAAACATTCCAAGTTTTTAAGCTCATGCACAATGGCTCACATTCAAATCACAGTCTGTGACCCGGACTTCAGAGAAAGGGAAGTTTATCTACGCAACGATAACTTACCCTCAAAACTAGAAATTAAATTTTCTCGGACACGAGCTTACATTTAAACTATTCAAAGGTTTCAAGCTCGTGTAAATGGCTCCTCGTTAAATGACAGACAATGAGCCGGACTTTAGAGACAGGGAAGTTTATCTACGCAACGATAACTTACCCTCTTAACAAGAAATTAAGTTTTCTTGGACACGAGCTTATCCTAAAACCATTCAAAGGTTTTAAGCTCGTGTATAAGGCTCTTCATTAAATATCAGATGATGACCCGTTCTTCAAATAAAGGAAAGTTTATCGCCGATGATAAACTTATCCTCACAACGAGAAAGTAATTTTTCTCGGGCATGAGCTTATATTAAAAACATTCCATGTTTTTAAGCTCATGCACAATGGCGTATAATTATATTTCAGATTATGCCCCGAAATTCTATTTTAGGAAAGCTTATCTTTAAAGATAGCTTATCCTCGTAACGGGAAATTAAATTTTCTCGGTCATGAGCTTGTATTAAGACATTCCAAGTTTTAAGCTCAGAAAGGAAAGTGTATCTTTTAAATAAGAGAACTTTTCCTCATAACGAGAAATTCATCTTTCTCGGTAATGAGCTTTACGTTAAAACATTCAAAGTTTTTCAAGCTCATGAAAACAACTTCTAAGTAAATGTCAACTTAGGACTCGTTCTTCAGTTAAAAGGAAAGTTTATCGCCGATGATAAACTTATCCTTAACAACGGGAAGTTTACAACTTCTCGGACTTGAGCTAGTTTTGTAAGATATTCTACATCTTAAGCTCAAGTAATTGGTTTTCAAAACTTTGAACACAATTTTTCGAGAATTTCTCAAAAGGTTTTTCTAAATCTTTAAAAATTGTGTGTTCAAAATTTTTTTGATAAAAAGAGCATGTCTTCTGGAATCGATAATATTTACGATACTAGAAATGTCATTCAATAACGACACGGGGTTGTAAATAAAGTTCGAGCAGAAGTTCAAATGTTTTAAAACATGCTCAAAATGGTTTGCTATTATTTCAGATAGTAACCCGCTTTTCATACTCAAGTCAAGCATTTCACCGGAAAGCTTTGACTCAACAACGGGAATTAATTTTCTCGGGCATGGTTTACTTTATAACCATGTAAGGGATTGTGTTTACGTTATAAAACAATGTAACCCGAATATATGTACGATTCAGTGCATTTATTTATTAAAAAAAGAGAAGTCTTGTTTTTATGAAGTTATCATCTCCACCAACCGTAGCAACTTACAATTGATATCTACATACTCGACGATGCGACTACTCAAACGATGACTACAACTCTTTCAATAGAACACGGGTCAACAATTGAGGGGGAGCAATTATCCAGCATTCAGAATCCTTGATGCCGAGAGTGCCAAGTTCACATATTGGTGTCAAGACAACGATATCAATCCTACACATGGAGTCAAGAGATAACTTCAGACGTGACGAGGTGACCAACATTCGTGAACAAGAACCATGTGAATCTTTCATATGATGTTCTCCATCATTCAGGTCCAACCTCGTAAATTGTTAATCTTGTGAATACATTATCATATATGATCTTTGCACGTGATAAATACCTTACACTTGTGTTTAAAAGGTATTTAATTTACGTTTCAAGTACTCCCTCATTAATTTGAGGGGGAGCTTGTGTAATTCATGAAGATAATTGGATTTGCATTTTTCTTCCCAAATTTTCTTAAAATGCTATTAAATCAATTGATATTAAAAATATCAATTGGGTTAATATTTTTAATATGGGGGAGAAAATGTGATTTAATATGGGAAATGATTAATCACAAATGGTTTGACTTAACATGCTAGCTCATCCCGACATGTGCGAAATGTTTTCGGATATCGTGGCATATGTTAAGGGGGAGCAAAATGGATTTGCACTTCAAAATGGATTTCATGGTGACATACACTTACCCAAAACATCTCTATTCACGACGGTGAAGATTGTGGTGACATAAGGATGGTAGGATAGGTTAAAGTCCAATGATTCCTCTAGAACCGGAGAAATCTTCCCAAGGACATTCCATAGCTAGAAATAGTAGTCCTTAGGAAAGATGGAGAAAGATTGTGAACGTAGCTGAATGCCGACCAAGTACTTAAGTTAGCACTGGAACAATCACAACAAGGTGCTAGTGATGACGTATTGGTAAGCATTGAAAGGGGTTGAAAAATGAAAAAGAACTGTAAAGATAAAGGGTGTAAAGAAAGAAGCCCTCCTTACAACTTAGGTAGAAACCGGGTCAATACATATGCTATTGAGATCATTTTAATGATTCTTGATATTGAAGATAGACATCATGGACCCAGTGATGCAATGCACAACCCATCCCAGCTAACTCAGATATCTCTCAAAAGATATTTGTTTTAATCACATGGAGACAACGCATTATCTATTGATTTATTCACTCCGAATAAATTGGTATTGAAATGGTGGCACTCCTCTCCAGCCCCCGATCACTAAAATCCAAAATGCACGATCGAGTCTAGAGCCATTTGAGATAATCAAATATCTCATTAGGACACACTTTCATATTTCCTTGCTTTTTCACACATTGTGAAAAAGTAAGAAAGATCTTAAGAGTCCTACGCAAAATCTTCATGATCTTGCCTGAACATCCGAGTAATACGAAAGTATTTACAATGAAGATGGAAATCCTTCTTGAGCGAATATCAAAAAGTTCATGGTAGGTGACTTGTGCGATTCTTTATGAATCAAACTTGTGATAACTGGAAAGCAACAATGGTTTAATTCTTAAATGAATTTAAACACGTTACAGGCCTCTACGCAATATCTTAGTGATCTTGCCAGAACACTCAGAGTGATACCTTAGTGTTCACAGTGATGAGTGGAAATCCTTATAGTGTTAACCTCAAACAGCACTTGGTAGGTAACTTGCAAGATTCTATACGAATCAAGCTCGTGACAACTGGAAAGCAACGATGGTGCGGTTCTTAATTGAATTTCACTTGTTCCAGGAACATGAATTGACGGCTTCAAATCATGCGGATATTATTATCCAAATGATTCACTCTTTATGTTCGCAGTCAGCTTTGGACGGTCGAATAAAGAGAACGGGTTTACCCGCGAAGTCTTGTCAAGGAGGTTCTTAATTGAAACTACCTGTCACAAGTACGATAGTTAATATCATCTAACGGTCTTCACCGACCGGAGGTAAAATGCTACCGATTTAGAATGAAATGTTCAAAGCCATTTCATCCGTTTATATGTTTTGTTGCTAACTGTCTTATGCAGCGTAACAAGAAGGTGGCATTGCGGTGTACAATCCAGAAGAAGTCGTCACCACATGCTAATACTATATGCACTTAATACTTCATCAAATTCTAGAAAGTCTAAAAGTCAAGTCTTCCGCTGTATCAAACTCTGAAGCTTTCAAGAATTACGAAGGTATAAGTATGTGGAACATGAAGTCACAAGGAGGCAAATATCACAAGTGATGAATGCACAAGGTCAAGGCAAGAGAACATGCTCAAGACTAAAGTCAAAGATCTCATCAGCATATTCACAAGAACAAGATCGAAGACTCAAGCATAGTATGCTAGGTTTAAGATTTTGTAAAATGGTGTGACCTCCCTTTGGGGGAGATTGTTGGAAATACGTTTTTACAAGGAAAGTCTCGGTCACATCATTATTAGCATAGATCACGAGCTATAGACTATTTAGGACATTGTAACTTGGAGTGACCTCCCTTTGGGGGAGATTGTTGGAAATACGTTTTTACGTATTTAGAAAGGATCGGTCACTCCAAATATAGATACAAGTATTGGGCTCGTGATCTAATGTATTAAGGTATAGCCCATATAGCCCACATGTAGGGTGGACTATATAAAACCCTCTCCTAGCATGTTAGGAGGGGTTGTTGAACACTTTCATTTCACTAATTCCATCTTTCTTATCTTCCTCTCCTTTCTCTCTCTTCTTTCTCTCTCTAAGTTTCTCCATTCTCCATCCATCTCAATAGGTTAATCCATACATGCCTAATCCTTAGAACAAAACGATCCTTCAGTATATGAGTTATAAAAAGTTTACATTAGACGGGTTCGACCGTCTAAGTTTTAATTTACGAAAACGTTAATTTATCGGTTTTAGCCTAAAAGATGTAAAACTTATGTTTTTGGTTTTATAACTTATAAAACTTATCAAATTGTCATTTTTATAAAATGTCCCTTTTATTAATTAAAGTACATACTTATTTATATGTAATATATAAGTTAGTGGGTTTTAGATATACATTTTATATTATATTAACTTGAGTGCTAATATTATACTATATACTTTTATTTTACAAATCTGATTATTATTTTCACTTTCATCAATTTCTACCATATCTTGAGTTCTACAAGGAGATAGAAGCTCATTTTTGGACACCACAAACTACATGATATGTGCTACAGTTAACTCAGATTTGGCTACTGCTCAGTCAACCTCTAAATGTCTCTAACAGTTCGTCCAAAACAGACTATACAGATTTGAACTTTAATATTGTTTTGATCATATCTCACTCATTTTAAGGATTCCGTTGTGTGGCCAACTCTCACATATGTACAAGTCTTATAACTTACTGTATATTAGTTCATCCATGCCATTTTAACAATTTAGCATAGGTTTCTTTACTGTTTTATACAACCTACTTATTTAAGCAAGATTTTAACCTTTTTACATGTAGTTTTCAATATTTTTAATCAAGTTTATCAACACATGATCCCTACATAATATTTTTATCATCATATATCATCATATACATATAAATCAAGAAAGAAAATACAATTTACATTTACAAAAATAACAAGGAAATGGGAAGGATGATCTTGTTACCACAAAGATTATGAAAGTTAAGATCAATCTTGACTTTTGTTGGCAAAACTTGTCGCACACCAATATCAAATTCAAGATCACCTATCTTCAAGAAATACTTGTGGAAAATCAGCCCTAGGACACCAACAAATCTTCTCTTTGGATGTTAAAATCACCAGCAATCAATAGAGCTTCAAAAGGTTTCCATCATATGTGTAAATAACATATGATTTATGGTTAAATCAAGATCAAAATAGGGTGTTTAGGGGTGAAGGTGGACGGCAATGGTGGAGGAGTAGAGAGGATTTTGTGTGTTTTGCATGTAGAATAATAAGGTAAATGGTTTAAGCTTGGTGGTTTTGTGTTGCTAGTGGTTTGGAAAGAAACAAGGACAAGTGTCCTTGTTTATTAAGTAAACTTAACACCTCATAAGGGGTGTGACTTAAGCTTGCCGTCCCATGAGTGAGGGTGGGGCAAGTTTATCTTGTCTCATCCCCATTTATTTACGGGTACTCCTCGATTCTAGTTTCCTCGATTTGCGTGCCCTCGGGTCGTTTTATGAAAAATGTTTTTATAAATTATGAATCAACGGCACACAACGAATCTAATAAAAATTGTCTCATCAAAAATGGAGTTCAAAAACGTAAATACGTAAACCTAGGGTTTCTGGTTTAGTCATAAAGGACGTTAAATAATGCACGTAAGTCCTAATCTCTTCTCGTAAATTTGTGAGTTTATGAACCAACACAAATTTAAAATCCCAAAATAATATTCACGGATAAATTTATTTCCTGAAATGTCAGACTGTCACCAAAAACGGTGTATGTAAACGTAAGCACCTAACGTAGAGTCCTCCGGTTTAGATGTAGTCGATGGTACTTCAAGATGTAAGCCCACATTTCTTCCCAAAAATGAGTGAGTTCATAATATAACATTAAAATAATGGTTTTAAATAATACTTAAGAATAAAATATCGATCATAAATTGACGGATTGTCACAAATAAAGTACCTGAAGCTGCAGCGCTCTGCTCAGACTTCTTCTTTATTTCTCACAATTCTTCGAGGTAAAGAGGGCAATTCCTCTTCTAGTGACCACTTGCCTTGCAATGGTGACAAGTCTCATCCTTTTGAGATTTATTCTTTTTTACAAAGTTCTGCTTGGGTTTCGAATAAGTCGCAACTTGTATGCCCTAATCACCCATGCCTTTGACTTTCTTTTTATTCGCTTGCGGTTTTGGCTTACTTACTATACCCTTTTGTATGGTTAGTACAGAAGATGTAGCGGTAGATGCCTTGTCTTTCAACCCTTTATCATAGTCAATGAGCATTGCATGCAAATCATTAACTGTCTTCCCCGTGCAATGCATATTATAGTTTCTAAAGAAATCATTGAAGTCCTTGTTACGGGACCTACTGATCAAGTTGATAGCCATATTATGATCATAGGGTTGTCCTAGTGCTATGAGTTTTTCCATATAACCCCTCATATCTAACTAATGGGTACTTACAGACTTTCCTGGAGCTTGCTTGCAGCTATGCAAAGCATCTACCAAGTCGTAGATCTCTACAGCTTGCAGCTTCTCGAACATAGCCTTGAGCTCATCAAGCATTCACTTAGGTGAAAATAGCTCATTCTTCTGTTGAAGTGGAGGAGCCATTTTTCCTAGAATTATGCAAGCCACCTCTGAGTGCTTCTTAATATTAGTAGCGTGTTCAAGCCTTTGTGCATCAGATGCTCCTTCAGCAAGATCCTACGGATAGGGAGTAGTCAAGATATCGATAGTACCCGCTGCTCTCAAGACAATTCTTAGCGCGCGATACCAATCATTAAAGTTTGGGCCAGTAAGTTCAGGACGTTCAAAGAAATCTTTGAACGCGGAACTTATCGTGTTATTGGTGGGTTGAGCCATTTGTTTAGAAATAAGTTCAAATATTAGTATTTTCAATAACAAAATACTTTCAAGAAAATAAAATTACCCCAGTTTAAAACCATATTATTTTCCTTAAATTCTAGAACTATATTGACATAAATCCATTACATCAATTGATTAGCTAGTAATGAATGTACTCAACATAGCGACTTGTTGAAAAATTCAATTGACAAACAATTTTCAATTTCTTGATTTTTAAGGGATTTACATTGCCAAAAAAACGTTATGCAATGTAAACATGTTTCATCCCTTCTGAATGCATTAAGTTTCCAGATCTCACTGAGTAACTTAATTAAGTCGTCTCATGACGAAGTAATTTCAAGTGTTCGTCAATTAGGAGCATTCGAATTAAGTATTAATCGTATAAATTTTGATGTCAAAATCAATGTATGGAGAAGCATGCATACAACTCCATATAATAAGTTTAATACAACATTTAGTAAACTCTTTCACGAGATTAAATTTCTTTATAAATTATGTTGTGGTATTGGTTAAACCAATTAAAGAATTTACCCACAACTATTCACAACGTACTTTTTCTAGAACTCGGCTACGCACAAAACAATACCCTTATTCATTGTGTTTCGGATGTGAATTTGTGGTAAATCACCCTTAAGGTGTAATTCAATTAATAATCGTAGGTAATTTCAATTTGACGCACAGGCGAGCCGGAAATTTGGTCAGCGACTAATGGCATAACACCTCCTTCCTTAACCGGGTTCATGACTAGCGGTGCGTCTCACTTTATAGTTTGTCAAAAGGAGTAGGCCTTTGGATTATTATTGTAATTCACCAATCAACGTAATCTTATGTAATTTAAATCTCTAACAAAACTTTATTCTATTATGACTTAGTCCATATTATTTCTTTTCATAAAAAACCTTACCACAATTCAACAATTTTAATATAAACAAGAAAAAAAACTAAATCATAAACACATAATAACAATTTATATGTGCAATAAATGAATCAAATAGCCACATGCATACGATTTATTCAATAGTCATCAAATCTAGGTCTTTATATTCATATAAAAGTCTTTCCTAATTCTAGATTTGTTGAATCAAATAATCACATAGCACATAAAATCATATAAACATATAATTTTACGATCCATGAAAAAATGCACGTTATCATGGATTCCCCACAAATATTAACAATTAAATCTCTATGGAGCGTAAACACACATTACGTAACAATTAATCATGCAATTTAATCTAAAACTATCCTACATGTAATTTAGGGTTTCGAAACATTTTTTTTATTAAAAATTCGGCCAAAACCCTAATTTTAAAAAAACAAAACCCTAATTTTAAGAAAACCTAAAAAAAACATGTATTTTTTAACTCAAAATAATTATTAGATAAAAGCTTTAGATTTTCGATAATTATAACATGTTAAAACGGCTCTCGATGCCACTGAAGGTTTATTAATATCATAACAATAATATAAAACCCTAAACGAGATCAAAGAACATATAGCGGAAGCGATTTAACAAGATCATAATAATAACTCAATTATAATTAATCGAACTAGGGTTACATACCTTTATGCTAAAGCAAATCCACAAGACGAAGAACGAATCACCAATTTGGGTTTATACCGTAATATACCAAGATATAGTCTAAAGTAAGACTATATTACGATCTTGTACACACGTAATACAACTTGCTAACCGTGATTCTAGCACGTGAAAACCGAGCTACAACGCTTGTAAATAATCTACCCAACAACCCTAGAGAGGGGCTAGGACTAGATTATCAACACAATCGATCAACCAAGAAAACCAATCGAAAAACCCTTCGTGGGTGTGTCTTGCGATCGACTAAGAGGAGAGGAGAGAGGGGATTCAAGTTATGAAGATTATGAGGGGTGAGGGGATGTATTTATAGGCCTCAAACCCATTGTAGCCTAAGTAAATAAAATGCAACTTAACCCCCCTTTGGTGCCCTAACCGACCGACGAACATCCCCCCATGGGGTGTTCCAGAATCTTCCATCCTTCGTCCTTTTATTCCTCTTAATATATCTTATTTTAACACTTGTTAATACTTAACTATTAATTAATTAACGATCGTTAAAGTTATATAGTTATTTGCTCGGTTTAATTTAATAAATATAATAAATATATTTATTAAATAAATTAACTCTTTACGTATTGAGTGCAATCCCGTAATCTCGAGTTTGATCCTATCACACGACTATTAAATATAAGTCCATAAACTTACAGTGTCATGATAATATATGGTGTTCTTTATTTTTATTTCAAATCATATTGTAATGAGTTTAAGGCATAAAATAGTTACGTACTTTTTAAAATGTATCGATATGGTACATGTACTTTTTTTATTGTCTAAATCATACATCTACTTAGGTAAACCAGATAATATGGTACGTGTACCCATTTTCCTACCGTTTTAACTGGAAACTTTGCTTACGTGCTAATTAATATCAAAATCTTACCATTGCACAGTTTACTTGACGAGGCAATTTTTATCCTCTTTATATAATACCCTATCTATTATCTTTTCTCCAAACACAAACCCTAACTTTTGTCCCCAAACATAAACCCTAATTACTATATCAACTGGCTCAGGGCCTCATCATCCACCACATCTAACTGGATCCAACCTATTCCCATCAATTTCTTCTTTGATTTTCCCGTTGTTGAAAGAACACTACGAACTCCTGCTAACCCAACTAGGAGATTTCTTTGTTTCCTTTCCTAGTGTAAGATTAAGATATATCTACTAATTCTTTTTTACTTGTAATTGTAATAATTTTGTTTTGATTATGTCAATTTAGGATTTAGGCCAACGATATAGGTTCTACTACTTTCTTGTTCTTGAGATACGATATGGGTACTACATAACGGAGATGCATAGCCTTTATAATCAACCCCAACAAGCAAGGGAGAGATGTAAGTGCAAGAATACAACCACATAAATAGGATTCGTTAATTAGAGATGGAACTAAATGTAAGAACAATGATTGTTGATTGCTACAAGAAAGTTGTTGTTGTGTTCAATTTGGTGGTGTTTGTGATGTTCTTCCTAACCAACAACTGAATGAAAGAACTAAATATTGTGGTTATTTGATGGATATTAGAGTATATTTTTTATGTTAGAAGTAATATTGTTATGTAATGATTCTAGTTAATGAAATGGTAATGTTTTTTGTTAGTGGTTTTGTTGTTAATAGGGTAGTGTTTCCAGTTAATGAAATGACAAGTCAAATAGGTTAAATTCAGAAAATTGCAATGGTTAAGTCACAGATAGACATAAAGAAATACAACAAGGCACTTGACATTAGAATGCATACATTAAAAACCACAAATAAAGACAAAAGATGTTGCATAGTTTAAGATTTTGTATAGTTTAAGACATTTTGTTTCAAAAAGCCATAAAGATACATAAGATTGTGGTCCACCCACTACATATGGATTTAGAAAAGCATTGTTCCGTTGTCTTGTTTCAATCTGATACATCAAGTGTTGTGTATGGCTTTTTTCCCAGGACCATTAGGGTCTTCTTTCTTCCTCCTTTGATTTACTATCCTCTCTGATGGTCCCCTAAATCCACCAACACCTATCTTTGTACATACTCATATCCTTTTAGCCTCCTTAAGCACCATTTCAGCATCATGTTTCCTTTTTGCTCTATCTTTTGCTTTAGTAATCTCAGCAAGAGCCATAATCTCAACATCAGTAATCTCAACATCTGTTCCCGTTCTCTAAAAAACAATAAGCACCTCTATTTCTATATGGATATGAAACAGCTATCCATTAGAATGTATCCTCCATACCTGTTTTTCCATCGTTTTTAGAAGTACGGTGAAGCTTCCAACATAAGGAGCTGCATCAACAGGATTTTCGAATTCTTGATATGCATCATAAGGAGCTAAAGAAGTTGGATCTATATTATATTGATGTGTAGGATAATATTGATCTACATAATAATCTTGGTATTCATCATTAGGAGTTGGATCCTTAATTTGTTGATCTGCAGAACATGGATCTGAACACCTAGATGGATTGAATGACTAATTTGGTTTCTTGTTACTTGTCCTTCCATGTTTCCTTTTCACTACTTATAATTTTGGTCTAGTTTGATTGTAACATCTTGCTTTGTTAAGCCCCTTCTCACAACAGTTTAAACAAGTCATGTTTTTACCAACCCTAGACACTTCACTATCGTTCTCAGTTAGGTGTATGATCATTTTATTCCTAAGCCTACCTGGCATGGTCGTGTTCTTGGGGCTAGTGGGGCTAGATTAGCCATATTAAGACACATTGAGCTACCACAAACTGGTCTAATAAAATTAATGTATATATCCAATCACATCGTAAACCAACCAAAGACACAAATAACAAGATCTAAATTCATGAAACTTTATGCAACCACAACATGAATACAAGGTATACTAGATAACTCCCACCACTTGCAAGTACATGTTCTATTTTTCAAATTCACAGCAAACCCCTCATTTGCTTTCCTAATTTCAAATTCTTTAGATGTACTAGTAAGAACAATCCAAGAAATAATCTTCCTTTTTAGTTTCTTTATCTGTTTTCTAATTGAAGGACAAATGGTATCAACTAACTTTTTTGCTTTCTCATGCATAACAACTATTCTTTACATCAGGTAAATCCTAATTTCTTCTAGCATGGTAAAAATTGGTTTGGACCTAGCATATAATATAGCACCGGTATGACTCCGAGATACTATTTTCAAAAGCAGAATAACACCTATCCATTTTAAAATAGGCCTTACACCATGTCTTAGGGTTCCTTTTTCATTAACGAATCATGGGCAAGAGGATCAATGTTTTCATTAGTTTCATTTTATGATGGGAAAATTTCATGTATATCCTTAAAAAACTTTAATATTACATCAATATCCTTTGAAAATTTGATATTATGCTAATATCCTTTAAAACCTTGATAACACTCACATATATCCAAATAGTTAATTTAGTTATAAGTAAATTATTGTAATTCCCTAAAATAAGTAATATTACATTTCTACCCTTAGCATGTTCTCTTTTCCATTTGCATCATTTTGTTTTCTTCTCTGCTGCTTCGTTGCTTACTTTTTCTATTCATTTCTCTTCAACATTTTTTCATTATTAATTCGCTTTTTTGTTTCGTAGCCAATATATTATGCATACACAATAAAAATATGGATCTAATCTGTTCATACGCATTGTTAAAGTAGATACTATCATACCAATATAAACGAGCAATTCATCTTATATGTTGGTACTAAAAATACCAATTGACAAACAATAGCCATCAATTTTTTATCGAAACAAAACAAATCAAAATTTATTTTTAAATATTCAAGTCATTTCATCATTCAAGAAGTTTAAGCTAACCATATATTTCTAGATCTACCAACATAAAAAATATGAAAAACACTTATTAGTAACCGATGCTTAAACGAATTGGTGATTTACTACTAATTTAATAATGTAAATTTTGATATAGAAGGGTAATATGGTAATATATATATTGAATAGTATTCAAATTAGATTTTTAGAGGCTGGAAATAATTTTTCTATAATTAAATTGCTTATTTGGATATACAAGTGTATTAAGAAGGTTTGAAAGGATATCACCGTAATACTAAAATTTAATAGGATATAGGTGTAATATTGAAATTTTGTAAGGATGTATATGAAATTGACCCTTTTATGATTAAACCTTACCTCTAATGTAAATGATGCAACACCCCAAAACAACGATTTATAGTGTAGTCTATTCCATTTCTTTTTGAAATTTTCATAGATGTACCTTGTACACCTTCTATGCTCAGCATGTGGTTGAAATGTATGTACTACATAATAGGACCCGGTAATAACATTAACTATGTAATAAAATGACAGTCAAATCATATAATAGAACAGTCGGCAACATAGTTCATACCTTATGACCATCTGAAATAACTTTCAAATATGCTCCAGTAGCAAGGTTAAAGTCCTGACACAAGCTATTGAGAAACCATGCCCAATTCTCAATGTTCTTAACATTCACTATTGCCCAAGCCATTGGAAACATCTGGTTGTTGCCACCTCATAGCTGCCAACAGTTCACCTCTACAAGTACTTTTCAAAAAGCATACATCCAGTTCAATTATTCTCTTACATGATACCCATCCTAATTTCATGGCTGTTTAAAGACATAAGTGTTAATGCTTAAAAACAGATATTTCAAGAAACAAAATAAATGAGAAAATATTGTACCTTTGTAGCAAATGTACACCCTTTTGAATTATGTTTTCCCACATTCAAAGTTTCAACATCTAAGTGACATATTGAACCAGGATTAGTTGTCGATATCTGGGTTGTGTAATCTAACAACCTTCCATAATGCTCTTTTAGTCCACCTTCATGATCATATGTTGCCCTCTGTTTTGCTGTTTTACACTGGTTTACACTCACATTTACCAAAAATTATCCTTAACATCTAGTACCATCTGCCTATAACTAACATTATGATTTGTTTTACTACTTATGTAGCAAACGGCTTTGCTATCCATTTGTAAGTTACCAAACTCCCCAAAGTAAAGTTTCTTGAGCATGTGTGAGTAGGAACGAATGTTTTTATTTAAAATTATTAATGTAATGATGCCTAAATGTTGATCCCAAACTTAGATCGATTAGCTTTGTGTTAAACAGGATTGAATCAAGATTAACACGTAGAGAAACTTTGTGTATTCAACAATCTAAGTGTTATGCGGAATTAACACTTAGAACAAAGAACAAAAGTAAACAAAGCATTCCAAACTTTCACTTCGATTAATATTGAGAACTTGCGTACAATGAAAGTGTGAAACTTGTAAAAACCTATATCAAACTATGAACCCTATGACCTCCTTTTATAACACAAGGAGTCGTGTACAAAGGTCTACCTATCAACTATTATAGGTAAAGATAAACATAATAAATACAATATTGAACATATCTTTACTCGAATTACAAAATGCGTAGACTAAGAATTCTATCAGTGGTTGAAATTCTTCTTGTCAGCGCTCAAATATACTTTCTCAGTGCTCATATGTCAGCGCCTCGTTTACTCTTTTCAGCGTCCAAGTTCTTCTTGTCAGCGTCCCAGTTACTTAGTTAATTTTATTCCAAACAATCCTCCCCTAAACTTGATATCTACTCTAGCAATTAAGTTTCAGAATAAAAACTAAATACAAAGAGTATTCTTACAAAAACTAACTATTTCTTAATTAGATAATAAACAAATCTAACTAAATCCTTACTAACAACACTGGTATAATCAACCTCTAACTGTGTGGATACCATCATCTTCAAAACATCTTGAGATAGAGGATATTCCGCATCAACCAAAAGATATTCTACAAACTTTGAGGTACTAAGATGGTATACATTAGGAGCTGAGTATAAAAACCACTTCAAACCACTAAGATCATCCAGATCCAACCATATTGGATCAACTTCATCTGGTTCAATCATTCTCTTGAATGTTTTCCAGATCTTTATTCCATTTACTGAAGAAGGCTCTTCAGCTTCATACTTGGCTTTCATCAACTTCCATAAATCCACCAAGTCTTCTCTATCCATACTTGTAAAGAAAGAAATCAAATAAGTGAAAGTGTGTACCTTGTCACCATATCTGGTGATCATCCAAAAACCACTTGTATCTTCCTGATACTTGATTATAGGGTTTCTGAAATCTAAAGGTAACACTTCTACAAAATTTGAAGCTTCTAATGCTGAAAGCTTTATAGTCTTCCTTATCACAGCTTCACTTGGATTTAACTGATCAATTAATGGGAAGTCAATTGGTATTCCCTTTTTACTGGCCTTGGCACAATGGAAGCCCTCTTGATTTGCATGTTTCCTTCAATTTCTTCCTTCCTTTCATCAGAAAGAAGTCTGAGAGTATTCTCCTCACAAACACGTTCCCAAATAGGATATGCATAAAACTCCAATTGTTCAAAGGAAAGATTCTTCAATCTTGCATAAGTCCATTGTGACATCCGTCATTTTTCCATCTTAAATTATACATATAGTAGGAGTACTTTATTTATTTACCGACGAGTTGTCGACATGAATGTGTTATTTATTTTGCTTTGCGGACAAAGCCCTTTTTAGGGAGAGCATATGTAACATCTCGAGTTTTTTTTCGCGTCTATTAAGTTTGAATGCAATACACGAAATTGGTAGACGTATTATGTTTGCCGTATGTTTATTTGAAGTACTTACTAAATCCCGTGAAGTCTCGCATAATTGTCTTTGTTTTGAATCGTGTATCGAGTTGTTATCGAGTCGTGTGTATTCAGTTTTCGAGTCTAAACTTAAGCCCCCAACAAACCGAGCCGAGTAGCATACTTGGTGCATTATGTACCAACCTTTAAGTTATAACCTTTTTATTCACCTTTATTTCAAAAACTTGCTTAACAAGTGTGTATTTTCAGTTACAACATAAATTCCATAGTTTATTACCCACTAAGCACTACAAGACAGCACACATGCCAAGTTTACCCAAATTGGGTATATCACAAGCTTACCAAATTCAGCTTGAGTCTAACCCTAGACTAATAATACATGATTAAATACAATCCAAAGTTTACCCAATGTCCAAACATAACACACAAAGTTTTCACAGTCCAATATTACAATTACAATTTCTGGACAAGTTTTCAAATACAAATTTCTGGGTAAAGTGAAGAAAGTGTCAAGCCGATCCATCCATCTCGTCCACACCTGCAAACCGCAAGAGTCAAGCCATCCATCTCGTCCACACCTGCAAACCGAAACTTAAGCATTCCATTTGTGAGTCTTTTAAATCATCACTTCTTTTCTGAATAAAATCTTAGTTGTGCTCGTCATTTACCAAACCTGTGAAAGATAAACAAATATGTTAGTTTTGTCACGGTCCTATTTTAATTAAAAACTGAAAAGATTAAACCATAGCATTGTTACTAGAGCATGACCATGACCCATATTTTTCTGTCAACCAAACCGAGACCCCAACCAAGACCAAACCGAGAACCAAACCGAGACCCCAACCGAGACCCAAACCGAGGCCAAACCGAGAACCAAACCAAAACAATCAATGTCCTTGTTTTTTCTGCCAAAGTCACCATAATCCAATACCCTAATCATTTCAATTTACAGAAACATCATAAAACCCCCTTTTCAAATCGAAACCCTAAAAACTGAAAACCTTTTTAAACACGAAATTAATACTTTCTATATACCAAAAACGCCATTTAATTTTGGATTAATCAAACGAATATAAAAACCCCCAATTTATATAAACCCTAATTTGATTTTATTAATTAAAACTCTAATTAAACCCAATCTAAACACGAATCTAATAATTAATTTGACTGGAAACAAGATATACAAAAACCCCCAATTTTGACCAAAACCCTAATTTTTACAAATTCATTATATGTTGAAATTAACATGATTTTATAAAAGAAAACATTAATTAATTGTAATTAAACATGAGATTTAGAGAAACCCCCAAATATTTCGAAACCCTAATTTATTTATTTTCAAATCCGAGAGCCATGTGATTCTCAGCAAGTTTATACAAGTAATTTAAACCCAAGATCTTTTATAAACAAAAATCATTTAAACAATTTTATTAAAAGAAAAGAGGATAAAAAACTTATCTTTGTTTTGGAGACGAATCACCTTAACCATGGGGAAGAACACCATCAAGAACCCAATCGGTTTGATGTGGGGATGAAACCCCACATCTCACGTGATTTATTCATCACAAACCATCCCCAAATGATTGTTATATCAAACTGAGAACATGATTAGCCAGGGGAGGAGATGATCCGATCCAGATTCAAGAAAGAGAGAGAGAGTGGGGCGGTGGGTATGTTTCGAGAGAAGAGAGAGAGAGAGATAACTCTCTGTTTTTGAGAAGTGTGTGATAAACACACGTATTTACTCCCTTTGTTCCTTGTTTATATCGCCAGTGGGCCGGGCCGGGTATATAACCCTTGGGCCGGTTTATGGGTGGGTACATTGGGTGTTTATTTGGGCCAGTTTGGTGTATTGGGTATTTAAAAGCCCAAAAACGAATTTTGTAACTTAAGGGTATAATTTAACCCGTAAATCTCGACCATTTAATAACCGACATTTATGTATCGTGTTTTCCGTAAACGTAAGGTATTGTCAAGCACAACTAGGGTGTCGTGTCTTTTTACTAGTATAAGTTTTCATGTCGTAACGCGATCCTTATAATTAAATAGGTCGCGGCTAGCGTAACCGTACTCTCGAGCTACCTTTATCTTCGTCCTTTTTGCTGAATTACGAGGTGAGTTTGTAGCCCCATACTTAACTATTTTTATTGCTTTTTGGGGTGAGACATTGCTTGATTTTAACGTATGAACACAAGTGCATTTACTGATTTATATATTAGTCTAAGTCCCACTAAAAACCCAATTGCTTTGGCCCGTGAATCGTGAACCGTTAATTACTTTGTGTAAGCGCGAATGTTATGGATAGATCTATCGGGATTGACGTCCCTGTCTGTCTTGTCCAACAAGGGGACAAGCGGGCACAGTTTCATTTGAGTCTGAGATAGGATGTCGTGGGTTTAGGCATCTAGTTGGGCTACATTTATATGATTATACTGCCGGTGTTGTTAACGTTTCGGTGTCACGAGCTTAGACTGTAATAAATACTTTTGGGATGACTTTGTATTTGTTATATTGTCATCACTTTTGGGAAAATCTTGTGGTTCATAAAACATTTCAAATTAACTAAACCTATGAACTCACCAACTTTATGTTGACACTTTAGCAATGTTTTTCTCAGGTATTAAGAAGGAAGATGCTAAGTGAGGTCTCATGCATTGCCGTCATTTCTTTGAAACAAAGATCATTTGTACTATTTGAGAAAACTATGTTTTGTAACTGTATCCAGTTTTATGCTTCCGCACTTGGTTAAAACTATTTATTTTATCAATTACAAGTGATCTATTTTTCTGAACGTCTCATTTAGAGGTCGTTCTTCGTAACTGTGTGTGTATGATAATCATGACGTCACCACTCCCTTGTCACCATTATACTCTGATATTTTGGGAGTGTGACAGATTGGTATCAGAGCCATGGTTATAGAGAACTAGGTTGCATTTAGTAACTCTAGACTATAACTGCTATATGTTTAATCGATTATCATACGGATTGTAAGTATTAAGTATATGTAGATACATGAACATAGATAAGTAATAAATGGGATACATGTGGTTTAACAAATACGAAGTATATTTACATGGGTTACATGTGCAACAACAAAATCTGAATTATGTTATATGGGATACATGTGGATTCAACAATGATTGCTATGTTATGTTAATGTCCCTTTTTACGGACTAATTTTATAAGATATTTACACACATTTATTTTGTTTATGATTACAGCGATGTCTTCTTCTGATGATTCCACGTCTACAGGAGCGTACTACAACCGTAGTTCGCAGTCGACTATCAGTTCATCAGTAGGACCACCTAGAGGATCACCATCAGGATATCCGTGGTACCGGATGGTTTCAGATGATGATACAGAGAGAGAGACTGAGGAGTTTCGTCGTTCACCGATCCGTATTCCTGATGCACCAGCTGACGACGTACTTAGCCTAGAAGGCGGAGGAGAGGATGACTTAGACGCTGATGTGGTGCAGTCACCAGGTCAGACATCAGTTACTAGGGATGAGACGGTAGAGGAGACAGAGGATGATGATATGGAGTTCACAGATGGGGAAGGAGAGCCTATGGAGGTCACAGACACTGAGGACCCTCCGACTGCATATGCTGCTACTCCTGAGGTTTCCCTAGCACACATCTCCTCATCTTCATCTGAAGACGAAGGGGAGAGGACTGATATTCCTGCTCCGGCACCTGGTACTCTACCTTTCTACTATGTGAGACGACGTCTTCGGGGGAGAGCTGCTCGACCACCACTTTCACCTTACCGACCCCTCATACCTTTCACTGCCACTGACAGGCATGCAGCCCGCACACCTGCCAGTCCTGTCCCAGAGATACCACTACAACTACCACCACCAGAGACTGTACCTACTGTGTACCAGGAGATGCTTGCTGATGCTGGTATCTCTACTGGGCCGAGAGCTACGACTCCTCTTCCTAGGAGAGCTACATCGACGGTGGTGATGCTTGGGGCAGCAGATGGATGTGTGACGACACGATTAAACAGGTTGGAGGATGCTGTAGAGGCTTTAGGTGAATAGTATAATGAGGTGCAGGATAAGTTGGAGGCACTGGCAAAGAAGAGTCCAGTTAGGGATGAGACAGTGTTGACGGTTTGTGTGACCCGTCTACGAGGACAGCTCCATACTATTCTTGATCAGATGGAATCCATGCCGAATGCTCGTCTTGAGGAGATCGAGAGCCTGATGACCCGTTGGGGAGTAGAGCCATTGGTTGAGACAGGCGGACTAGAGGCACCAATGGAGGACCCTGTTGCAGACTTGGATAAGAGGTTTAGAGCCGCTTGTTATGATACCGATGTTAGACTTAGAGATTCCCAGGCTCGTGAGATCGTGGTTGAGAGGAGGTTAGCAGAGTTGGAGAGAGAGCTTCATCAGCGCCGTGAGGGCACTAGTTAGATTTATCTTGTACCATCGACTTATCCTTGTATGACCACTAAGCTTTGAAGTTTATCTTAGCTAGTTGGCATTTTATTTCCTTTTATTATATTATGTATGACAAACTATGATGTACTACCAAACGATTCTATGAATGATATTATGGGTTACGAAAATTGTGAGATCATTATATATTGTGTATTATACCCTGGAGTATTTCATAATTGTATTGTGCGTACCACACATGTTATGTCTGGCAAAACTCATTGTCCTATTACTTTTTAGATTATGGCGCCAGTTAGAAGATCCGAAACGCAGAATCCACCAGCCGCTACCGGTGGAATTGACACCGTCATGCTAAGTCAAATGATAGCCGAACGAGTGGCCGAGGCACTCGCAACAGCCGAAGCAAATCGTACAGCTAGCACACAGGAGGAGACCAACCAAGGAGCTACTAATGCTATTGCACGGACTTGTACCTACAAGGAATTTCGTGCAGTTACGCAAGTAAGTTTCCGCGGTACTGAAGGAGCAGTAGGATTAACCAGATGGTTTGAGAAGCTAGAATCCCAATTTGGGATTAGCAATGTTGCTGAAGCTGATAAGGTGAAGTTTGCGTCAAGCACGTTAGTGGATGGTGCTTTGACTTGGTGGAACGTTTATGCTCGTGCAGTGACCATTGACGTTGCCCAAGCGACGCCCTGGAGTGAATTTAAAGCTATGTTGGTGAGGAAATACTGCCCACGAAATGAAGTCAAGCAGATGGAGGTTGAGCTGTGGAACCTGAAGGTCAAGGGTACTGCTCTTACTTCTTACAATCAGCGCTTTCAAGAGCTGATCTTGTTATGTCCTGAAATGGTGCCCAACAACAACCGATTGTTGGAGCGATACATTGAAGGACTACCTTTGAGAATCAAAGGGAATGTGACTTCATCCAAGCCAACTGATTTGCACGAGGCAATCGACATGGCTCAGAGTCTGATGTACCAAGTGGTACAAGAGTTGGGAGAAAATACTGGGGATAAAAGGAAGTGGTCTGGCAACCACTACAACAACAATACCGACAATACCAACAACAACAGCAACAACACAAACAACTACAACCAGAACAAGCGACAAGAAGTAGCAAGGGTGTTTACTGCTGGACAAGGTAATACTGGGAACTACGCTGGAAGACTTCCTTTCTGCGGAAAATGTGGCCGACACCACGAAGGAGCATGTCCCCCTACGTGCTACAATTGTGGGAAGGTCGGACATAAGGCAAAGGAATGTCGAGCACCACCTCGTCCTACTAACCAAAGAGGACCTGGAACACAAGGTGGCCAAGGAGCAAATGTCACTTGCTTTGGATGTGGAGAGAAAGGTCACTACAAGAACAAGTGTCCAAGCAGTGGGAACCAAGGTCGTGGTAACCAGATTCGAGGCAATCAGAATCACAACCAAGGGAACCAGAGGCAGAATCAAGGGAACCGAGGAAGGAATAACCGAGCCACAACTAGTACTCCTGGAGGATTCACGGCACCTAGCAAAGTGTATCATCTCTGTGCTGAAGCTGCAGTGCAAGACAACAACGTTGTGACTGGTACGTTTCTAGTCAATAACAACTATGCTTCAGTACTATTTGATTCTGGTGCGGATAGGAGTTTTGTGTCGTCTATATTTAGTGAACGCCTAAATGTTACCCCTACTGTGTTAGACGTTAAGTATAATGTAGAATTAGCCGATGGGAAGTCAGTAACCACCGACGTTATTCTGAAAGGATGTAGTGTAAGGTTACAAGGTCGTTCGTTCAGTATCGACCTACTCCCTATAGAATTGGGAAGTTTTGACGTCATCATTGGAATGGATTGGATGTCGAAGCATCACGCGGAAATTGTATGTCATGAGAAGTGCGTCCGTGTTCCTTATGGAAACGATGTACTAATCATACAAGGCGAAAGAAGTGGAGTGAAGAGTGGATCAAGACTGGAAGTCATCTCGTGTATTAGGACCCAAAGATACATTGAGAAGGGATGTCCAGTATTCTTGGTTAAAATAACACAAAAGGAAGGAGAAGAAGATCACGAGAAGAAAGTGGAAGATGTACCGATTGTTAGAGACTTTCCGGACGTATTCCCAGAGGACTTACCAGGATTACCACCAGCACGGCAAGTGGAGTTTCACATCGAGCTTACACCAGGAGCCGCGCCTGTTGCTAGAGCCCCATACCGCCTAGCACCGGCCGAGATGACAGAGTTAGCTGAACAGATAAAGGAACTTTTTGACAAAGGTTTCATTAGACCAAGTTCCTCACCTTGGGGAGCGCCAGTCTTATTTGTCAAAAAGAAAGATGGATCCTTTAGAATGTGTATCGATTACCGAGAATTGAATAAGCTGACGATAAAGAACCATTACCCATTGCCAAGAATTGACGATCTTTTCGACCAATTACAAGGATCTAGCATATACTCGAAGATCGATTTAAGGTCAGGATATCATCAACTAAGGGTTAGAGAGGAAGACGTTCATAAGACGGCTTTTAGAACCCGGTACGGACACTACGAGTTCCAAGTTATGCCTTTCGGTTTGACAAACGCGCCTGCGGTATTCATGGATCTCATGAACCGAGTTTGCAAACCATACTTGGACAAGTTTGTGATTGTATTTATCGATGATATTCTCATCTATTCTCGTAATGAAGAAGAACACAAGGAGCATTTGAAGACCATACTAGAGCTGCTAAGGAAGGAGAAGTTATATGCAAAGTTTTCCAAATGTGAGTTTTGGATAAACACGGTGCAATTCCTTGGGCATGTAATCGACAGCAGTGGTATTCACGTTGATCCTGCTAAGATCGAGGCCGTGAAGGATTGGGCGACTCCAACAACACCCACGGAGATCCGCCAATTTTTAGGTCTTGCTGGTTACTATAGGAGATTCATTGAAGGTTTCTCCAAGATAGCTAAACCAATGACGGAGTTGACTCAAAAGGACAAGAAGTTTGAGTGGAAAGAGGATCAAGATTTGGCATTCCAGACATTGAAGCAGATGTTGTGTGAAGCACCTATACTAGCCCTACCCGAGGGTAATGAAGACTTTGTGGTGTATTGTGATGCATCCATAAAAGGGTTAGGTGCGGTACTGATGCAAAGGACTAAGGTCATAGCTTACGCATCAAGAAAACTAAAAGTGCACGAGAAGAACTACACAACTCATGACCTAGAGTTGGGAGCAGTGGTGTTTGCCTTGAAGATTTGGAGACACTACCTTTATGGTACTAAGTGTGTTGTATTCACTGATCATAAGAGTCTACAACACATTTTGAATCAAAAGGAACTCAACATGAGACAACGACGTTGGCTAGAGTTGCTCAGTGATTACGATTGCGAGATCCGTTATCACCCAGGCAAGGCAAATGTCGTGGCCGACGCTTTGAGTCGAAAGGAGAGAGTTCTTAGGGTGAAGGCTTTGGTGATGACCATCGACTTAGACCTTCCATCCTTAATTCTCAAGGCTCAGAAAGAGGCAGTCGAGGAAGAAATTCTCAAGACTGAAGATGTCGAAGGAATGATAAAGAAGTTAGAAGCTCGCTCGGATGGAACGTTATGCCTTGATAATAGGAGTTGGTTACCGTGCCATGGTGACCTACGATCTTTGATTATGCATGAGTCGCATAAGTCAAAATACTCCATACATCCGGGATCTGACAAAATGTATCATGATCTGAAGATGTTGTATTGGTGGCCGAACATGAAGGCGGATATTGCTACATACGTTAGCAAGTGCTTGACTTGTGCCAAGGTCAAAGCCGAACATATGAAACCATCAGGATTGTTGGTCCAACCCGAACTGCCAGAATGGAAGTGGGAAAGGATCACTATGGATTTCATTACCAAGCTACCAAAAACCGCAACCGGATTTGACACGATTTGGGTAATCGTCGACCGACTCACCAAATCGGCTCATTTCCTGCCCATCAAGGAGACCGATGGAATGGATAAGTTAGCAAGGACATACTTGGAGGAAGTAGTCACGAAGCATGGTGTGCCTGTGTCTATAATCTCCGACCGAGACAGCCGATTTACTTCGCAGTTCTGGAAGTCACTGCAGAAGGCATTGGGAACGCAGTTGGATATGAGCACTGCGTACCATCCCCAAACCGACGGTCAAAGTGAAAGGACCATTCAAACCTTAGAAGATATGCTGAGAGCTTGTGTGATTGACTTCGGAAATAGATGGGATAGACACCTACCTCTGGTGGAGTTCTCATACAACAATAGTTATCACACTAGCATTAAGGTAGCGCCGTTCGAAGCACTGTATGGTAGGAAGTGTCGTTCACCCGTGTGTTGGGCAGAGGTTGGTGAAGCACAACTCACTGGACCCGAGATCATACACGAGACTACTGAGAAGATTTTTAAGATCAAGAGCCGTATGCAAGCCGCAAGAGATCGACAAAAGAGTTATGCTGACATGAGACGCAAACCCCTTGAGTTTGAGGTTGGTGATAGAGTCATGTTGAAGGTCTCACCTTGGAAGGGTGTGATTCGCTTTGGAAAGCGTGGAAAGTTGAAACCTCGTTACATTGGACCCTTCAAGATTATAGAGAGGATTGGCCCCGTAGCCTATCGTTTGGAATTACCCCAAGAACTTAGCCGAGTGCATAATGTGTTCCACATTTGAAATTTGAAGAAATGTTTAGCCGACGAGACACTCGTTATTCCTTTGGAAGAGATTCAACTCGACGACAAACTCAACTTTGTAGAAGAACCGGTAGAAGTTATGGACCGTCAAGTCAAACAACTCAAGCAAAGCCGTATACCTATTGTAAAGATCCGTTGGAATGCGCGTAGAGGTCCAGAATACACATGGGAACGTGAAGACCAATTCAAGAGCAAGTATCCTCATCTTTTCGCTAACCATCCTACTACAACAACGTCTTGATTTTGTGACGAAATATCTAAAACATGGGAATACTGTGACATCCGTCATTTTTCCATCTTAAATTATTCATATAGTAGGAGTACTTTATTTATTTACCGACGAGTTGTCGACATGAATGTGTTATTTATTTTTCTTTGCGGACAAAGCCCTTTTTAGGGAGAGCATATGTAACATCTCGAGTTTTTTTTCGCGTCTATTAAGTTTGAATGCAATACACGAAATTGGTAGACGTATTATGTTTGCCGTATGTTTATTTGAAGTACTTACTAAATCCCGTGAAGTCTCGCATAATTTTCTTTGTTTTGAATCGTGTATCGAGTTGTTATCGAGTCGTGTGTATTCAGTTTTCGAGTCTAAACTTAAGCCCCCAACAAACCGAGCCGAGTAGCATACTTGGTGCATTATGTACCAACCTTTAAGTTATAACCTTTTTATTCACCTTTATTTCAAAAACTTGCTTAACAAGTGTGTATTTTCAGTTACAACATAAATTCCATAGTTTATTACCCACTAAGCACTACAAGACAGCACACATGCCAAGTTTACCCAAATTGGGTATATCACAAGCTTACCAAATTCAGCTTGAGTCTAACCCTAGACTAATAATACATGATTAAATACAATCCAAAGTTTACCCAATGTCCAAACATAACACACAAAGTTTTCACAGTCCAATATTACAATTACAATTTCTGGACAAGTTTTCAAATACAAATTCCTGGGTAAAGTGAAGAAAGTGTCAAGCCGATCCATCCATCTCGTCCACACCTGCAAACCGCAAGAGTCAAGCCATCCATCTCGTCCACACCTGCAAACCGAAACTTAAGCATTCCATTTGTGAGTCTTTTAAATCATCACTTCTTTTCTGAATAAAATCTTAGTTATGCTCGTCATTTACCAAACCTGCGAAAGATAAACAAATATGTTAGTTTTGTCACGGTCCTATTTTAATTAAAAACTGAAAAGATTAAACCATAGCATTGTTACTAGAGCATGACCATGACCCATATTTTTCTGTCAACCAAACCGAGACCCCAACCAAGACCAAACCGAGAACCAAACCGAGACCCCAACCGAGACCCAAACCGAGGCCAAACCGAGAACCAAACCAAAACAATCAATGTCCTTGTTTTTTCTGCCAAAGTCACCATAATCCAATACCCTAATCATTTCAATTTACAGAAACATCATAAAACCCCCTTTTCAAATCGAAACCCTAAAAACTGAAAACCTTTTTAAACACGAAATTAATACTTTCTATATACCAAAAACGCCATTTAATTTTGGATTAATCAAACGAATATAAAAACCCCCAATTTATATAAACCCTAATTTGATTTTATTAATTAAAACTCTAATTAAACCCAATCTAAACACGAATCTAATAATTAATTTGACTGGAAACAAGATATGCAAAAACCCCCAATTTTGACCGAAACCCTAATTTTTACAAATTCATTATATGTTGAAATTAACATGATTTTATAAAAGAAAACATTAATTAATTGTAATTAAACACGAGATTTAGAGAAACCCCCAAATATTTCGAAACCCTAATTTATTTATTTTCAAATCCGAGAGCCATGTGGTTCTCAGCAAGTTTATACAAGTAATTTAAACCCAAGATCTTTTATAAACAAAAATCATTTAAACAATTTTATTAAAAGAAAAGAGGATAAACAACTTATCTTTGTTTTGGAGACGAATCACCTTAACAATGGGAAAGAACACCATCAAGAACCCAATCGGTTTGATGTGGGGATGAAACCCCACATCTCACGCGATTTATTCATCACAAACCATCCCCAAATGATTGTTATATCAAACTGAGAACATGATTAGCCAGGGGAGGAGATGATCCGATCCAGATTCAAGAAAGAGAGAGAGAGTGGGGCGGTGGGTATGTTTCGAGAAAAGAGAGAGAGAGATAACTCTCTGTTTTTGATAAGTGTGTGATAAACACACGTATTTACTCCCTTTGTTCCTTGTTTATATCGCCAGTGGGTCGGGCCGGGTATATAACCCTTGGGCCGGTTTATGGGTGGGTACATTGGGTGTTTATTTGGGCCAGTTTGGTGTATTGGGTATTTAAAAGCCCAAAAACGAATTTTGTAACTTAAGGGTATAATTTAACCCGTAAATCTCGACCATTTAATAACCGACATTTATGTATCGTGTTTTCCGTAAACGTAAGGTATTGTCAAGCACAACTAGGGTGTCGTGTCTTTTTACTAGTATAAGTTTTCATGTCGTAACGCGATCCTTATAATTAAATAGGTCGCGGCTAGCGTAACCGTACTCTCGAGCTACCTTTATCTTCGTCCTTTTTGCTGAATTACGAGGTGAGTTTGTAGCCCCATACTTAACTATTTTTATTGCTTTTTGGGGTGAGACATTGATTGATTTTAACTTATGAACACAAGTGAATTTACTGATTTATATATTAGTCTAAGTCCCACTAAAAACCCAGTTGCTTTGGCCCGTGAATCGTGAACCGTTAATTACTTTGTGTAAGCGTGAATGTTATGGATAGATCTATCGGGATTGACGTCCCTGTCTGTCTTGTCCAACAAGGGGACAAGCGGGCACAGTTTCATTTGAGTCTGAGATAGGATGTCGTGGGTTTAGGCATCTAGTTGGGCTACATTTATATGATTATACTGCCGGTGTTGTTAACGTTTCGGTGTCACGAGCTTAGACTGTAATAAATACTTTTGGGATGACTTTGTATTTGTTATATTGTCATCACTTTTGGGAAAATCTTGTGGTTCATAAAAAATTTCAAATTAACTAAACCTATGAACTCACCAACTTTATGTTGACACTTTAGCAATGTTTTTCTGAGGTATTAAGAAGGAAGATGCTAAGTGAGGTCTCATGCATTGCCGTCATTTCTTTGAAACAAAGATCATTTGTACTATTTGAGAAAACTATGTTTTGTAACTGTATCCAGTTTTATGCTTCCGCACTTGGTTAAAACTATTTATTTTATCAATTACAAGTGATCTATTTTTCCGAACGTCTCATTTAGAGGTCGTTCTTCGTAACTGTGTGTGTATGATAATCATGACGTCACCACTCCCTTGTCGCCATTATACTCTGATATTTTGGGAGTGTGACATCCATCCTGTTTGATGGCAGCTAAGAAGCATATAATAGAGCTCTCTTGTATCTCTTCTTAGCTCAGAAAGTACTTTACTAGCTTTATGCCTCAAAATAACCTTTCAATCCTTTTGAACTCTCAACAGAATTTCCAAACCCTAAATTTGTTAAGTATGTGTGATGTCTGGATTTTCTATAATAGAAGCTTCCCATGCAAATTACATAAAAACTACCTCAGGCATGTCAAAGTCAACCTGCATCTTTAACTCCCTAAGCTTCTCCCTAGCCAGTTCATCCTCCCCATACTCCAATTTCTCTGGCTCTTCAATGATCATCACACTAGAACCAGAACTCTCATCATCACTACCATCCTTATTACTTTCAATGGCAGTCTTTACCCTATCTTGTTCTTCAAGTTGTACAGCCAAAACAGAATCAAATGTACCTGAGCTGCATCCTTAGGTACTTGTACTTCTACCATAACCCCTTTACCCTTATCCAAAGCTCCAATAGTTGGTAAAGTGGTTGATGGTACCTGTGTAGAAACATCCTTGATGATAGCTGATGGTTGGGAAACATCAACTAAACCTGCAAGTTTGTCAGCGTCTGATTTGTTCTTGTCAGCGTTCAAAATTTGAGTGTGAGCGGCTAACTCTATGACTTGCTGCATCATCTCTACAAATGATAGCTTCTTAGGAGTAACAAAAGAAATATCAACAGCTGGCTTCTCCTTCAAACTTGTCAGTGCCTCAGCTATCTCTTCACTCCCATAAGAAACACCTTCTTGTGAGCCTTTGTCACTCAAATCCATAGGGTCAGTAGGTGCTTCCTCCCCTTTGTAAGAATCCTCCCCTGAAGAAAGGACTCTACCCTGCCTTCTCCTAGTATTGGCAGTCTCCAAAATAACCAACCACTCCCTCAATGATTTGAGTTCAAGGCCTTGGGCGTTGACAACCTATACAAGGTATGCATTTTGCTTTTGTAAGCGCATGCAAACCACCGTCAATTACATACCTGATAAAGGTTCGAGTCTGGCCTCCTCTATCATGGGGATTTGACCCCAAGAGAGATTCATTGGGCATGGGTGTGGTCTTAATGATGTTGGGATTGTCTTGACCTGCTTCTAAGCCAGTGTCAATAGTCCCAGCCCCACCCATGTCACCAACCACACTTGTGGTGGTGGTTCTCTCTGCTACATGGCTAGGACCACTAGAGGAGAACACTCCAGTATTACTTTGTCTCTTCTCAAACCTATAGTCTTGTTGTTCTGAGGATGAAGTGGAATGGGGGTCTGTTTGGGTGTGTGGGGCAATGGTGTTAGCATTTGGGTTGGTTGTGTTAGCGCCCACATTGTGAATGTCAGCGCTTAAGGGTTGAGGGTCAATGTTCATGTGTTGTGGTGATGTAGGTTATTCTGGGAGAGGATGTGGTTGTGGGTTAGGGTTTGCAGCTGCCTGAATGACACCTTTTTTGGATAGGGTAAGGGGAAGGTCTCTGAAAGGAGGGGTGTTCATGTTACCAAAAACGGTTTTCTTTTGAGTAGGGACCTCATAAAAGTCATCATGGTCCCTACGACAATATTGTTGAGCATCAAAAATCATTTGTACAAACCTTGGCTAAGCAAGATTCATCTTGTTACCCTTGTTGTGACATGCCATCGAACATAATTTTATAAAAATTATACTTTTGCCCATTTGTAATGCAAACAAGAGCACAACTGATGGATCAATTGATTTCATTGAAAGACGAGCATTTGGGACTCAATCATTATAGGATGACATGTATCAGGTACTTCCGGGCTGGGGGAAATTGTTGTTTAGTATATTTGTTTATGTGCCCAACTGGGGGAAATTCATAACCCAAGCCTAGAAGCCCTAACTCTAGCTCTGCTAGGGGAAGGGATGTTATACCATCAGCGTCGTCAAGATGTAAGGCTTGACGAACTAAAGCTTCAGTAACAACCCATCTAGCCCCATGAACAGTTCAAACTAATGTAATCACTCCATCAATTGTTTCAGAACAAATAGTGTTCCAAAACTGCTTGTTGTGTGTGATAGGGACGAGTGGAGTATGAGAAAGTGCATACCTTAGAGGAGACGCCATCAAATACCCAATCATCTCTGTATATTGGGGGTGCAAAGTATTATCTTCAACCATATAAGCCACCATATTATGTTGGCTTCTGAACCCTAATTCCACACTAGCAGGTTTAAACTTTGGTGCCATTATGAATGATTTGTGAAAACATCAAGATGATAAAAATGGAGGTATGAAGGTTTGAGAATTTTAGCAGACAAGAATAGTAGTTACCCTGTTTGAAAGAAATGAGCCTAATTTATAGGAGAGGTATGAGCACATGATTGGTTGAAAAATGAGGCAGTTATATTCAAAAGGTAATGATCACAATCTTGAAAACATATAACTTATCTCTTTCATTAATTAAAAGTTACCAACTCGCTAAAATTACGGCCCAAATTTTTGTCAAAAATAACAAGTGGGTGGTCCCCAATTTTTTTCAACGGTAAAAAAGTAAACGTGAGCGTGTAACGACTATATTCTTGCCAGCGTGTAAATTTTGCCATGTCAGCATTTCAATTGGTCTTATCAGCGTTGGAAGTAAAATATGTCAATGGCTAAAAATAAAAATAAGTAAAAATAAAAAGAACTTAACAAAGAAGTTTACCCTAATGAAGATAACTCTTACTTTGAAAATGACTGTAGGGTGGCAAGCACTGTCCAATCATGCACACTTGCATAAGCAAGATAGACATTATTTTCCTCAAGTATCCCTTGCTAACCAAAGTTCTTAACAGTGGACAAATCTCATATAAACTCTTTGTAACTTCCTAGGTAAGCCCAATTAAAATTTACACCAAGTCTCCCAACCGACCAATCCCAATTCTAGGCCAAAAAGTCTTGGCAACATGCACAATATATCAACTTTGCATGCTACAGTGCCTCAAGAACTAGAAATTCCAATTCTTACTCACATGTGGACACAATCTAGAATTATGATAAGAGTATTTTAATAATTCCCAAAATCCTAATGGTTTCCTAAACCTCCCCTTAAGCTATGATATACATAGTTGTAAAATAAAAATTATATGACAAAAATTCATTTCAAGATAGGAATATGAACATTCCAACCATCATTAATAAACTTTTGACACATTCCTTATAAGCTCCAAAGATCCATAAGCAACTATGTATCCAGTTGTACAATGCTCACAATGCCTGCATGATTAGATGAAAACCCACAAAACTAACATGTTGCTGTCAGCGGCCATTTTTACACGTGTCAACATCAAAATAACCTCTGTCAACGTTAGAAAAATAAAGTGGAAAATCTAATACTTTAAAAAGATAAATAATAGTGCACATCCTGTACATACTATATAATGATTTCAAAAACATATTTAGGTGAGACTGATCATTCCAATACTTGTTACCAAGTACTGGAACCTCCGAACATCAAAAGGTTTAGTTAAAAGATCAGCCACATTCTCTTCTGTGTCTATCCTATCTGGATGTATTAAACCTTTTTCAAAAGAATCTCTTATAAAATGGTGCCTAATTTCTATGTGTTTAGTTTTAGAATGATGTAAAGGATTCTTAATAATGCATAATGTACTGTTCTTATCTACAAATATCTTAGTATGCATAAAATTATACCCATAATCCAAGAGCTGGTTTTCAATCCATAGAACTTATCTACAACATGCAGCTGCAGGCACATACTTTGCTTCAGTTGTAGAATTTGCCACCACTGTTTGTTTCTTGCATTGCCAAGATATAAGTCTGCTCCCAAGAAATTGACATCCACCAGTTGTGGATTTCCTATCAAACTTATCGCCTCCATAGTCACTGTCTGAATAACCAATAAGCTCCAATGGAGAATCTTTAGGATACTATAACCCCAAGGTGGGATAGCACCTAAGGCATCTAAAGATCCTTTTAACAGCATGAAGATGACACTCTTTGGGAGTCACTTGGTGGCGTGCACATGCACACACAACAAACATGATGTCAGGTAGAGAGGCAGTAAGATACATCAATGATCCAATCATGGATCTATAATGCCTAACATCAACATCTTTTAAATCTCCAGTCTTTCCCCAAGGGTGTTCCCTATCCATGGGTGTGCTAGCCCATTTTTCATAAGGAGAAAAACCAAACTTCTTCAAGATCTCAGCCATATATTTGTCTTGAGAGCCAAAGATACCATCTTCTTTCTGTTGTACTTGTAACCCTAGAAAGAAGTTCACATCTCCCATTGCACTCATCTTGAATTTGTCTGTCATGAGCTTGGAAAAGTCTTCACTCATCTTTGGATTATATGATCCATAAATAATACCATCCACATAGACCTGTACAAGAAGAAAATCCTTGCAATTCTTCTTGGTAAATAGGGTTTGGTATATGGTGCCCCTCTTAAATCCATTTTCTACAAGTTAAGTGGATAATGTACCAAACCATGCTCTTTGGGCTTGATGAAGTCCGTACATTGATTTCTTGACTCTATACACCTTGTTTGGATGCTCTGAATCTCTAAAACTTGGAGGTTGCATAACATACACTTCCTCCTTAATTGTGCCATATAAGAAAGCACTTTTCACATCCATTTGATAAACTGTGAAACCCATGCAAGAAGCATAGGCTAGGAAAATCCTTATTGCTTGTATCTTGGCAACATGTGCAAAAACCTCTTCTTAGTCTATCCCTTCTTCTTGTGTATATCCCTGAGCAACTAAACGTGCCTTGTTTCTGACCATAATTCCTCTTTCATCCTTTTTTTCCATAGAACCCAACGTGTCCCAATAAGTCTGACATACCTTAGACAGTTTACTAGCTCCCAAACATCTTGAATTGCAAACTGGTGAAGCTCATCATGCATTGATTCAACCCAGATTGGTTCTTAAAGAGCTTCAAAAATCTTCTTGGGTTCTTTTTGTGATAGAAAACAGGCAAATAAACATGCTTGCACAAGAGGGGTATCTTCCTTCTTGTAAATATTAGCAATTAATCCACCTTGAGACTACGTAGTCCTCCTTGTTTGAACAGGAGTCTGAATATCACCAATTATTTGCGAAGGAGGATGATCTTTGGCCACCTTTGTAAGTATTCCTCCCCAAAATAGTGAATTGTCATGTAAAGTGGACTCCGTGTTGCCAATATCATCTTCATTGATACTCGCATCCCCACTTGAACTTGGAGGTATGTTGTCAGTGGTTGGAACTGGTCCGCTGACATCTTGATTCGGTATGGGGTCTTCAACATGTTAAAAAATATTTCTGTTAGAGGAAGAGGATAAATTTCTAAACAGACTGTCAGCGGCTGAATTCAATGTGTCAGTGTCTGAATTGGCTTTGTCAGCGGATGAAGAAGCATGCATGAATTCATCAGCTGGTGTTTCTTGTGGCCCTTCATCCTCCTTTCCAGCAGCAGCAGATGTTTGCACAAACCCATCAGTCCATATAGGTATGGTGACATAATTAAATATGGGAGTGGGCTCAACTGCATGTGATCCTTCTTCTTTAGCAACATGTGAACCTGAAATCTCAACAATAGGTTCTTCCAAAACATTTGGAAACTTTTCCATAATGTCTTGATTAGTGACAGGCATATAATTCAAAGTCCTAGATAATGGTTCCAAATCAAACAACCAATTAGGTCCAGACTTAGGATCACTAGGTTTACTTTCCAAGAAGTCAACATGAATATTTTCTGTTAGAATCTTAGTCTTCTTGTTATAAACCTTGTACCCCCTATTATTTATGGAATAGCCCATAAAAAGTCCCTCATCACCTTTTGAGTGAAACTTGCCCAGATTATCACTAGTATTTAAAATAACTACATGACATCCAAAAGGCCTAAAGAAGTCTATACTAGGCTTCCTATTACAAAGCAACTCATATGGGGTCTTATTATGTAACTTATTCACCAAGGCTCTATTTTGAACATAGCATGTAGTGTTCACAGCCTCATCCCAAAAAGCAATGGGTAAATTTGCATATGCCAACATGGTTCTAGCTGCTTCTATTAGAGTTCTATTCTTTCTTTCAGCTACACCATTCTGCTGTGGAGTTCTAGCTATGCTACACTCCTTAGAAATTCCTTTATAGACACAAAATGCATCTAGAAGATTGTTCCTGAACTAACCACCATTGGCACTTCTAATAATTTTAACCTCATTACCCGTTTTCTTCTCAATCTGTATGATGAAGTTAATTAAAGTCTTAGGAGTATCACTCTTTAAAGCCAAAAAGAAAGTCCAAGTATACCTAGAATAATCATCAGTGATAACAAAACAGTAAGATTTACCATTTAGGCTTTCTATATTGGTTGGGTCAAATAAGTCCATGTGTAACAGGTGAAGTGGCTTAGGACTAGAATGCACACTTTTAGACTTAAAGGAGGCCTTATGTTATTTGCCTTTAAGGCATGCAACACAAGAATGATCATTATGGAAAGCTTTAGAAGGCAAACCACTGACAAGATCATGTCTCACGAGTCTATTAATGTTCTTAAAGTTAATATGCCCTAACCTTTTATGCCATAAATTACTCTCATCAACTGAAGCTTTAGTATAAAGACATGATAGATTTTTTTTCACCTTAATTCCATTTAGATTAACATTATAAATGTCCTTATGCCTAGTTGTTCTATACTCAATAAAATTCTCATCGTGAATCTTAAAATCCTTACTTAACACCAAGCATTCAGTATCAGTAAAAAGATCTTTATTTTTGTTGTTAGAAACTTGTGACACACTAAACAAGTTGTAGTCAAGTTCTTTTACCAGGAAGACGTCATCAAACCTTAGATTTTTGGTAATGAGAGTGCCTTCTCCAGAGATGGTCCCAAAACCTCCTCCGAAATACACTTTATCACCATTCTTGATAGGAATGAAATTACTCAGATAGTCTTCCAACCATGTCATGTGCCTTGAGCATCCACTGTCCCAATATCCTTTATCATTAACCTGCTTGTGAATACCCTGCCCATGAAGAAAACAAATTAGTTTTCTTATGGAACCCAATCTTACAGACTTAGATTCATCTAGTTGTTCAACAAGAATTGACCTATTTCTTGTAACAACCCCATGTTCATCCCTTTGTGCCCTAAACACCCAATTTACCCCAATAGATTTAGTGATGACTTATGCAAGAAAATTAAATCTATTACAAGTCATAGAAATTCCATCAGAATTAGGGTTTTGGTATTGTTTAGGTCTCCATGTCAAACTGGATGAAGCTTTAGACCCTGGTCCTTTAGGTTTTAGATACCTAGCATAAGGTCTAACAGAAGCCAGTTGTGGCATTTTCATACCAAACCCAGATCTGTCAGCTGCTGATTTTGTCTTGTCAACGGACAGTTTGTTCCTGTCAGCGTTTAAACTAGGGTTTGATACAGGAACCCATTGTCTGTTAGACCAAGTGTTGGTCTTTTGAAAGGGTATTTGTCCATGAGTGTTAGTCCATCTAGAAAAGAAAGGAGCTGGTCTAGTGGCATGGGAAGTAGTTTGGACAAAGAGTCTAGGTTTGACCATGGTTGACCTTTTGTCAGTGGTGACTTTAGAGCCGCTGACATATTTATAAGCCAAGTGAGAAAAACTCCCACATGTGTAACAACCCTTTATAAGCATAACCTTAGGTCTAGATTGAAATAACCCTGTCCTATTAACACTTGCTTGACTTTGAGGTGATCCAGGTTTCCTATTCATTTTAGCATATTTAACACTAGATTTAGTCTTAGTTGTAGAGCCAAGGTCAATAGGTCTTCTAGTGGTAGGATTAGTGATGGATATTGGTTTAACTTTAGTTTCTTCATTACTAAGAAGCCCCCCTTAACAAACAACATAGGGTTTGCTTTCTTCCACTGTTCAAGGTTAGTCAATTTCTGCTTATACTCCTCAACTGGGGAAAGCACTCAAGGTAAAGGAATAAATTCCTCTTCTTGGAGTTCTGGAATACCAGTCTAAGAGAGATCCTTCTTCAGGACACCATAGAAGTTCCCAGAAGGTGGAGGAATGGAAACATACTCTTTTAACCCAATCCCCGACATGTCCCTAGGGTTTCTTTGTTCACTAACACATTTTTCTAGGGTTTGGCTAGCTTTATCAAAATTTTCAATTTTAAGCCCTACATTCTCTTTATCCTTAATGGCTTCACTTAACTGACATTGTAGGTCAGATCTACATTTCATTAAAGACTTCCTAGCTTCATTACTGACTCTTAGATCTCTAGTTATAACATTAATTTGATCTTTTAGGTCAAATTCCATTTTCTTATATTCCTCTACCATTCCATCAGATTGTGCAAGTCCCCTTTATAGTTTGCAAGTCTAACTTCTACATCAAGAACATCTGATTTTAATTTTAAAATTTCTTTGTTAAGTTTTTCAGTGTTTAACCTGTAACCTTTACAACAAAAGGCATCATCATATACCTCATTATCTAATGAAGAAGAGGAGTTGGCCATGATTGCAAAATAAACGTTCTTTTCTTCTTCCTTTTCAGCCACCAAAGCTTGATTCTCTACCACATCTTCTTCCATAAAGCTCCAGTCCCATAAAATGCCATCAATACCTTGCATGACAACCATAGCCTTTGGCTCATCATCCTTAATAGTAGCCACCTGTCTTGACTTCTTTCCAGCGCCATCACTTCGTGGAGATCTACACTCTCTTATGAAGTGTCCCATCCTATGACAATTATAGCATTCAACCTTGAATTTGTCAAATCCATCTGTGTGTTTACCATTAAAAGTCATCTTACTACCAAGCATCATGTTCCATCTATTGGCTCTTATGCTTGTAAGTGCCATATTCCACTTGATATCCATTTCTTCTAGATCAACATCACCGATTTGCTCCAGATCTTCATAGGTAACTAGGGAACCATTAGGCAATGCAGTAATGTATGCACATACTGTATCCAAATCAGTACCAGCAGGTTTAAGACTTGGTGAGCCAACATTGTATGTGTCAGCGTTAAAATTTGAGCCGCTGACAAAGGTTGATCCACCGCTGACAAGGGTTGATCTAGTAACAGGATTTACATTCAGTCTATTAACATATGAATCTTTGTCAATGGCTTGAGAGTCATTATGTGAGAAGAAGGCCATGTTTCCAGATGTTGACTTCTTCCCATGTTCAAGTAAGGTCTCATTCTCCACACACTTTAGCTTATTGTAGATATCATCAAAATTTGCAGTCTTATAGGCATTAGTAGCAACAATTGATCTGGCTTCGATCTTCCATGCATCACTAAGACCTCCAAGGAATGTAGCAATGATATCAGTATCTTCAAGTTCTGTTCCCATAAAAGCCAACTTACTAGTGATGTCTTGAAGCCTACTTCTTACCTTAATTAGCTTCTCATTGGGATGAGCCTTAAACACAACACATTCACTCAATAGTTGCTTCTTCCTTTCTTTGGCTGTATCATCATTACCACAATAGGTAACTTGAAGGGCTGCCCGAAGATTTTTAGCAGATTCATAGCTTCTGTATTTGTGCTGGTTCTTTAGACCCAAGGAAAGTTTAAGAATGTTCAAGGTCTTCATATCATTCTTTCTCAAGGTTATCTTAGCCCCTGAGACAACTCTTCCATCTTAAGGCCTTTCTTTAAGAGCATCACCAGTTTGTCCACCTGTACTTCGTGCTACAATAGTAGCCTGAATCTTAGCTGCTTTATCAAATTGATTGCGATATTCAATGATTTCCCAAAGAGCATAGTCATTGACTTGAAGATACTGTTCAAAATTGAACTTCCATTGTTCAAAGTTTTCATGGTAGAGCATAGAGATTTTGAGGTTGTGATTTGATGAGGATGAAGATTCTATGATAGACATCTTGTTTGGTTTAGGGTTTCTGGTGATTTAGGGATTTTAGAGTTTACTGTTCTTTTAGATCAAAGTTCCTCAACAAGCTCTGATACCACTTGTTGATCCTAAATTTAGATGATTAGCTTTGTGTTAAACAGGATTGAATCAAGATTAACACGTGGAGAAACTTTGTGTATTCAACAATCTAAGTGTTATGCGGAATTAACACTTTGAACAAAGAACAAAACAAAACAAAGTATTCCAAACTTTCACTTCGATTAATATTGAGAACTTGCGTATAATGGAAGTGTGAAACTTGTAAAAACTTATATCAAACTATGAACCCTACGACCTCCTTTTATAACATAAGGAGTCGTGTACAAAGGTCTACCTATCAACTATTCTAGGTAAAGATAAACATAAGAAATTGAATATTGAACATATCTTTACTCGAATTACAAAATATGTAGACTAAGAATTCGATCAGTGGTTGAACTTCTTCTTGGCAGCACTCAAATATACTTTGTCAGTGCTCATCTGTCAGCGCCTCTTTTGCTCTTGTCAACGTCCAAGTTTTCTTGTCAGCCTCCCAATGACTTAGCTAATTTTATTCCCAACACTAAAAACGTTACTTGTATTTTTTGGTCTCGCTTTGTTTTGATTACGACAATATATAAAAACAAACATTTACGAAAACAACGAAAAACGAATTCTTGAGTTCAAGTATTTTTCATTTCAACCATAATCACTTAAGGTATGAACAAACAAGTTTTCAACCTAACCAAGTGATCATAGATTTAATTTTTCTTAAAACTTACCTTTTATTAAATGTGACAAAGTTTTTTATTAAACTTTATTTTTAAGAAATTGTTTTATTAAATTAAATATTTGAAAATTTGAAAATGACATATTCCATATGGTTTAGGAATATCCCTTGGGGATAAATATTCCACCAGATGTGACTACCCCACTAAAAGATAAAAGGGAGCGGAGTCTACTCCCACGGTTCCTTAAATAGCTATGCGGCTCCTTATCAATAAGGAACCACGGGCACCTTTAAGGAACCGCGCCCAGACATAGCCGTTGGAGCTTTGTCTTATAAATAGTGGACCATTCTCAGACTTTCTCTTCACCTCTTTTGCACATATAATTCCAGATTCAATCCAACGTCTTAAATCATTCAAATCTTTGATTATTTGGTTGATTGCTACTTGTTTAGAAGTGAATCTTTCTCCTCACATCTCTTCCTCTCAAGTGCAAAGAGAAGAACACTTTCATCCTTGAAGTGTTGGGTCTACCTCAAAGATCCATTGAAGATCAAACTTTTATTTTTCATTCTTGTGTTATTGTTGTGAAGATCCAAATAGTTGTGTCTATTTGGAAGTTGTATATGTAGTATGGTTAACACTTAGTCCTTAAATTATATTAGTGTAGATTGGTCCTAGCTAAGATTAGGGCTCGAATTTTATCTTAGAGTCAGAAATTGGTTAAGTAACGTGTACGATTTCTCCATCTTAAGGAGCTTGTTGATTAGTGAACTCTCGAGTAACGAGTACTCAAGGAGTAGAGTAGGAACGAGGAGTGAACTTCATTGTCGAACCACTATAAATCCTTGGTGTTTGGTTTGATCTTTCTTTTCCTTATCTCTTTACATTCATTATTCTTTACTTGCATATACTCGTGATTATTAGTTAGTTGCACTATCCTTTGTCCATATTGTGTATAAGAAGATTTCACATATTGGCTCAAGTATAAGTTTTTGAAAAGGATTTTTGAAAACCCATATTTTACAAGTAAATTAAGAAACTATTTAACCCCCCCCCCCTTCTAGTTTCTACAATTGGTATCAGAGCGGGTTGCTCAAGCGTTTTTAAAATATATTGTATTTTAAAACTTGAATCGGTATATGGATTCCTGATGAGACTTCTTTTATACATAGTCTCATCGTCCAAATTGGGCTTAAAATGCATAAAATATCATTAAAAATGCCAAATATATGCTTGTGTTTGTGGCTTGTGTATTTTAGGTACGGATATTGAGAAAATGAAAAAAGATCACAAAGAACATGAAAAAACGAACACGGGAAACGAAGCCGCACAATGAACCGGACCCAAGTGATGATTTTCCAAGAAATAACCTTGAAGATTTGAAGGTTATACAAGAAGGGTCCTCTAATATTGAAGAATTGACACTTTAGACCCTTGTATATTCATAATTACAAGATTGGTCCTTAAAGTTTGTCAAATTTACAAAAAGGGCCCTTAACTTTGAAGAATTGGCAAGAATGGTCCCTCATTAATGAAGACTTGTCAATTTCAGTCCTCCACAAAGTCAACAATACAAGTCAAGACCATCATCTTTGAAGAAAATGCCAAAACAACCCTTCAAGAATCACAAATTGGCAAGAAATACCCCTGAAATTACTTTACAAAACCTTTTGGGGAAAAAGTGTGAAAAGTGAAACTTCAAATACAAAGGGAATCGAGTTTTAGCCTGTTTAAAACAAAGTGACAAGAGTTAAAGAAGTGAGGGACTAAATTGGGCAGACAAACAAAGATACATATACCAACCACGCCTTGACACGTGCCCCACTCACCAAAATCCACCAATCACCTTCCACCATTCCTCCACCTCACCATCCACTCACACCATATATTAACTTATCTTTATTAGTTAAATATTTCGTGCCTAAACACCTTTTTAAAACCTTAATCAGATTAAAACCTGGTGTTCTTAGTGTTCATACAAAAATTAAGGTTTTCTTAATTATTGAAAATTAAGCCCCAATCAACTACAGATATTTGATTAAGGTCCCATTGATTATAAACCCACCCTTAAAGCCCTTGCCACGTCACCCCAAGGCTCACATGCTACACCCTTACTACACGTTTTTTGGGGAAGAAGACAAACCTTGCAGGAAATCAACCATCCACAATTTAGCTTCAATTCTAAGCTCATTGGGAGCCCTTTGATCACATTTTCACCACTGGCACTCCAACAAAACGCCAAGAAAGCTCACATGAGCTCAAGTTTTAAAATCTTCCAAGGGCATTTCTGGAAGTTTACCAGTAGGGTTTTCTTTACTTTTTCAGCATTTATAGGTTCCATGTAGCCTATTTAAAGGCATTAGTTCACAACTTTTAGCCTTGTTCTCAGTTTTACTTTGTCAAGCCTTGTAAAGCCATTTTTCTGAAATTAATAGAATTGTGGTATTGTGTTGTGATTGAAACTGAGTTCCATTGATTATTATAGTGTTAAGTACTTGTATTGTCATGTTTTTGTACTTTAACAAAACCTTGAACAAGTCCAAGATATCCTATAAGCTTTGAGTCTCTTTGTTCTTGACTGAGTTCAAGAATTTGGCATGTGCTTTGGTGAGGATTGTTCATTGAGGTGTTTCTTTAAGTGACATAAGTCACAAATCAACTAGCTTGAGCAATATTGGAGTTTGGTTATACGTTTTTATAACAAAAATCAGTCAAGTAGTTTGCTAAGTACTTTTGGTTCAACAGCTTGTAGATTGAACTTAAGGGTGATCATAGCCTCATAATCTTGGTTGATTAAGGGGTGATGAGGCCATAAGGAAAGGTACAAGGTTTGTGAGAGCCTAAGTGTTGCAAAGACTTGACCCCTTTGTCACCTTGATTTATCTGATTTGTGCTAACCTAGGCTCAAGCATTTGGCTAGGCCTGTTTTTTGTTCTTAGCAGGGGAAGCTGGTGCTTGTTCTTGCTAGCACATCAGCTCATTGATTCCAAGGTGTGGATGTACATCTTTGAGGTTTGTATTCTTAAAACTTCATCTTTCTGATTAAGCTTTGATATTTATATGATTTTGTGATTTTGTTGGTATAAGTGTGTTTTTTTTGCCTGCATTGGTTCTTGATTCACTTGTGGTGTGTTATGATGCTAAACTAGGCTTAAATCAACCTTGAGAAGACTTTTACTTTGTTAAAATTGAGTTTAAAAGGTTAAAAGGGTGTTTGGGGTTGACTGATTGTTCTAGTTTGTGTGATTTTGAGTTAGAATTGTGGTATTGTTTGAGTGTGTATCTGATATTGAGGTATTAGTGTTCTGATATATGCAAGTTTTGTGCCTTGAAACACGTAATCAAACATTTGGCTATAAAATCTTGAAAAGTTGTTGAGTTGCTCTGAAATCTTGTGCACGCCTAGTTTTCATTTAACCTAGGGCTAAAATGTGTTTATTCTTTGTTAATGCAACATATGTGATATATCTGAGGCCTTAAAATTGGATTTTGTGTCAAGTAGATCAGCAAACTTTGTTCTTGTGTTCTTCATTGTTCATCAGTAACTGCATGTGCTTAGATCTTGTTCATTTGTTGGATTTGTTGCATGAAATGTGTTAATCTGTGTTACTATAAGTTGTTTTGATCTTGTGTATGCATTTGGTGGCTTGTGGGTGGCTTTTACTAGCTTAAAAGTACCTTATTGTCATCAGACCTGCTTATTACTTGTGTAGAACACATCTGGGCAAAGATTGAATTAACTGCATTGATTGGCTGGGTGATTTTGTGATTATTTGCTTGTTATTGACTCCTTGTGATTCACTGATCACAAGGGTGCCTTGATTGTCCTAAGATACCAAGTGAAACTCTCTAAAAAGCCAAGTCAAAAAGTCAAGGCAGTGGGAACTCCTTTCCCCTGCTTCTAGCCACTACTAGTTATAATTGGTGTTCAGCTTATTAATAAGTCATTCTGGCTTATTCCAATGTGCAAGAACTTATTTTTTTGTAATAGTTCTTTATCTTTTGAGCTTATAAGTGATTCTGGAAGTTTACAGCTTTTGGTTTTAAGTTTTTGTTAGAAAATGACTATTTTGTCTTTTTCAAAATTAGCTTATTGCTTATTTCAGCTTATTAAGTGTGCTTATTGAAAAGCTTTTTGTTGATTAAGCTTAGTTAAGCCATTTGTGACTTATTGCAACTTGAATCAGCTCTTGAAATAGTCTAGAACTCAAAAACGACTATTTTGTCATTTTGTGAAGAGGGCTTTGGCTTATTTCAGGCTTATTCCTTGATCTTATTTCAAGTTTCTTTTTGCAAATTGCTTAATTAAGTCAAGAAAAGGACGTGGGTAAAATCTTAGCTTATGGCATCAGCTTATAGCTTAATGGGCCAAAAAGCCCATTAAGAATAAGCTGTTTTGAAATAAGCTAGCTTAAGCTCATTTTCAGCTTTTGAGTCTTTGGAAAATTGTGTTTAAAGTCAAATTTTAAGCTTGACTGGAGCTTTTAGGCCATTTATGAGGACTTTTTCTTATTGGGCCCAATATTAAGCCCATTAAGGATCTGTTTGGGTATTTGGCCCATTTGAAGGCCCAATAGGGGCCTTTTTGGTATTTTAAGTTCATTTTTTGTTTAATTAGGTTAAAATAAACTAGTTTGCAACTTTTTAGAATCTTTTATAAATTTTGGATTTTTAATATTATTTTATTATTATTTTATTATTAAAAATTAAAATTTAGGTTTTTCAAGTTTTTATATTTTTCTTAGGTTAAATACAATAAGTTAGGAATTTTACAATTTTTAGAATATTTTTCTTGTCATTAGTTTAATTTTTATAATTATTTTAAGTTTAAATAGTTTTTAATTGTTTTTAAATAGTTTTCATCAACTTAAAAATTTTCAAAAATAGTTTTAAATTAAGTTAGGTCATTTTAGAGGTTTACAATTGAAAAAATCTCATTTTGAGCTTTTTGTTAATTAAATTGATTTTTAGGGCTTTAATTAGCATTATAAAATTATTATTTAATTAAATAAAAGGTTTGAGTGATTTTTGATTTTTGTAAACTCTTAATACATTATTTTGGATTTATTGCAATTTTCTAGGAATTTTTAGAGTAAATTTGTAATTTTGCTACTTTTTACGGTTTTACGTGTACGACCTTTTCGTCTTAGTTTGATTCGTCATCGTAACCGTCATTCTCTTCTTACCTCATTTCTATTTTCATTTCTCATAATCATATAATCACATAATTAATCATCTCTTAACACAACATACTAGCCTCCTTGAGAACGATCCCCACTTTGGGTCATAACTTGTGGTTTTCCTAAATCACTTGTTAACGCTTACCCTAATTTGCCATCTTTTCCTAAAGAGTGGTAAAAACTCAACTATCATTTTGGCACCGATGTCGGGGAGGCGTGTTGTGTTTTGATTTGGCAATTGTTGTTTTTATATATAGCCATAATATCTATTTGTATTAGTAGCACTCTACTAATACGTATTATCGGTTTTTAGTTTTTGTGTGAATATTATTATTATATTGTATACGTAGAATAATAAATTCACAAGTACTCCAAAAGTGTGAAAACACAACCTTGACTTGGGAGGTCATTACCCAATCATTGTATTCGAATCTCAAACAAGAAAGAAAAGGCAAAAATAGATAAATACTTTCGTGAAGCTCGATTTTGAAAAATACGAACTATAAGGTGGGTATAAGGCGGGTATTATAAAATATACCCTAAGGAAAAAGGCTCTTAAGTGCTTCGCTCCGCCTCGTTTCCCCGCTTGCTTGTGAGTATTTTGAGATTGAAAGCTAATCGAGGGTTTTGCCGCCCAAAGTATTACTAAGTATCATATAACTTTCTTTGTTTCATTGATTAAACCCTCTTGAACGTTTTGGTGTTCCACCAACGTTCTAAAGTCATCAAAGGCGTTCACTTCACGTGATCGTTTTCATTCATTGAGGCTTCTTTAATCAAGAGATTCGATTAAGGAGGAGATTTGTAGATTTTTGTCTACGTAATACAATCAAAAATCCAAAAAAAAGTAAAAACAATCAAAAATCCAAAAAAATGAAAAATACAAAACACCAAAAAAAATCTTCTTTGCTCATCCCCACGTTGTACGTGACGTTTATGCTTACTCGTAATCAAGAAAAACGTGCACGTAAACGTAGAAACCGAAAGGAGTCAACACCTACTCCTAATCTTTCTAGTGAAGAGACTCCAAGTGAGGAACCTATTGTAGAACAAGAAGCTATCATGGCTAATCGTACTATGATGGAGTTGCTTCAAGCACCCACCGAGGGTTTTGGAGAGGCCATTGTGATTCCCGCCATCCTTGTGGAGAACTTCGAGATCAAGACGGGTTTAATGTCTATGCTTCAAGCCAACAAGTTTCGCGGACACGAAAAAGACAACCCGCATTATCACATTAGGCAATTTAATCGTCTCACCGCGACAAGCAAGTTTAAGGATGTACCACACGATGCCATTAAGATGATGTTGTTTCCATACTCGTTAGATGGACCCGCCAAGATATGGCTCGAGAAAGAACCCCCAAATTCGATTTTGACGTGGGGTGATCTCGTTTCTAAATTTGTGAATCAATTTTTTCCACAATCTAAAACAACACATTTGAAAAACGAGATTTCACGATTTACTCAAAGGTCTAATGAAAGTTTTTCAATGGCTTGGGAAAGGTTTAAAGAAATGTTACATGAATGTCCACACCATGATTTTTCCGAATTGCATCAAATTGACACTTTTTATAATGGGCTTAATGATCATGAACGAGATTACTTAAATGCCACCGCGGGTGGTAATTTTTGTACAAAATGACCGATGAGGCTTTAAAAATCATAGAAAATAGGTCTAAGGTTTACAACCCTCGTAACACACCGAGTGTTGCCACTATGGGTTCGTCATCGTCGTCTCGTAACATGAGTGCCTTGCAAGATGAAGCAAATGAGGAGAATCGGTTTTTCGATAGGTTTTCGACTCTTATGACTCATTGGAAAGCATAAGATGCTTTGAATTCCGCTTCGGTTAAAGCGGTTGCTAAGAGTAGTATTTCGTGTGGTGGAAATGGGCAAATTTCAAACCAAAACCAAAACCGTGATTTTCAAACTACCACACAAGGTTTTCAAAATGAACACACCAAAAATCTTCAAGGAGAGTTTTTGAATTATGCTAAAGAAAACGATGCTAAGTTTGATAATATGCAACGTGAGATGGTTAGCTTAAGATCCGAGTTGAAGAACGAGCTTAAAAACGAACTTGCTAATGAACTTAAGACTCATGCTAATAAAATGGAAGGAAATGTTCAACGTCTCCAACAAAATCAACAAAAAATGGAGCAAGGTCAACATGAGATTAAGCAAGATTTGTTAAAAGCGGATGCTAGGCAATCTAAGTTTAAAGATCGAATGGGAAAAATGTTTGAAGCTATCATGTGTAAACGTACTTCTTCGGGTGGTCTTCCTAGTGATACCATCGTAAACCCGAAATGAGAATTGAAGGTTATTACTACTCGTAGTGGTAAAACTTGCAAAGAACCCATTTCTCGTCCAAGTACTTCTACGGAGAAGGAAATAGAGAAAGAACCCGAGGTGGTGGTTGAAAAGGAGCAAATTCCAAGCCTACGAAGTACTGCTCAAACCACACCTACGGTTGAACCAATACCAATAGTGGAACCCGAGATTCCAAGGCCGTTGCCAATGCCTCAACCCACACCACCCTTACCTTACCCTTCAAGACGAAACAAGGAAAAAGCACAAGAACAAAATAATTATCAATTTGAACTTTTTATGAAAATGTTTCGTGACTTGCATTTTAATATAAGTTTTGCCGACGCCTTGGTCATGATGCCTCGATTTGCCGCAAGCTTTAAAAGTATGTTGAATAACAAAGAGAAATTGCAAAAGTCGTCTAGTTGTTCTTCGGATTTTCTTAGCCGCATACCTCAAAAAGTCGGTGATCCCGGTAAATTTTTATTCCCATGTGCAATACAAGATATGGAGGAATGCTACGCCTTGGCCGATCTTGGTGCTATTATAAATTTGATGCCTCTTGAGATATTTAAGTCGCTCAATCTTTTTAATCTCACTCCTTCAAGAATATCAATCGAGATGGCCGATCATTCTACAATTCTAGCTTGTGGAGTAGCCGAGGACGTCTTCGTGAAAGTTGGAAAGTTCTACTATCCCGTGGACTTTATCGTTGTTGACATTCCCATCGATCCTAAAGTTCCTCTAATTTTAGGTCGATCATTTTTGGATACTTCGAGAGCACTTATCGATGTGCATGCTAGGAAAATCACTCTACGTTTCAATGAGGAAGAACTCGTCATAAATGCAACTCAAAACTCTACGCTTTCTGATGTGTATTCTATCACGTCTTTGAACAATGTTAATCCCATCAAAAACATTTGCAAAAGGATTTCAAAAAGAGTTTTAGGAGTTGATGATAAAAACGATTTTCCGTCCCCTCCGCCGGTGCAGGTTACAAGTGTTAAGCCTATGTCTCCAATCACGAATGAATCTTCGGATGATGAATATGTTGACCCCAATGGGGAAGTTTTCTTTGTCGACAAACGTTTTGAGAACTTACCACCACCAAAGCCAAAACGGTTTTAAAATATGAGAATTTTTAGTGTGACTAACATTGTTTTAGAAACACCAAATATTTTTGACATAATCAAGTCGGGTTTTCATAAGGAGAGTTTAAAAGATGAAAAAGGAAAAAATTTTGAATTGGATTTAAAAGATTTTTCTACAATGCTAACTCCTTCATCACCTCGTGTTTTGAGTGCTACAAGCTTGTCTTCTCCTTTTGACGATGCTTTGTGTTGACTTAGTGTGGGGGAAGCCCCTTATGTTCCCTCCCCTTTCTCCACCGAGGACGAGATATTTGATCCCGGAATTGCTTATAAAAGGAAATCTCGGTCTTCCACCGATGCAATAAATGGAAGATCTTTCTATTTGATTGGTGCGAGTCTACCTCGAGTAGCTCATGGTTTTTGTGACTTACCCATTGTCCCACCCTTCTATTTCTTCTCATCTATTTTCTTTAAACCCTTTGGGTTTGTGTTGACACATGATGAAGTGGCGTTGATTTGTTTATCCAATGTAAACGAGAACGCCATCTTCGACCCCGGTATTTTGAACCATCAAAGGACTTAGTCCTTAATACCGGTTGTTTTTGGGCCTTGTTTATCATGTAAGCCCCACTAAAAATTGACCATACCATGATTATCCCTAAATGATCACATTTATGGGGGATTCGAGTCGAGCTTTTGACTCGGTTATCAATAACAAGGTGCCTCGTGGGGGAGACCCATGCTTATCCATGTACATATTATCGCTTTCTAATGTAGCTTATGTGAGGGGATTTGTGCCCTTCCAACCTTTGTTTCGTGGTTGTTTGTGACTTGTGGTTTTTAGATGATCATTATCTTCACGATTGGAGCCTCTTGTGTTTGTTTTATGGGAGCACTCGATCGTTTGCTTTGAAGACTTTCTCAATATCCATATGATATATCCTTTTATGTTCTAACCTTAGGTTTATAGCACACTTAATAAACGGCTTTAAATTTAACGGTTACACCCTTTCCATGCTAGATTAGGCATTCGACTACGTCTCTAGTCTGGGGGTTTTCCAACCCTTAGACTCGAAACATTGAAGACAATCTTTAACTTTAGTATGGGGGGGGGGGTGAATAGATACTTGCCTTGCCAAACCATCACGCTTTCCAAAGTTTATCTTTTTGTTTATCGTTTTTTTGCAAAATAAGGCTAAAAGTGGCCAAATTTTAAAATATTTCTCAGGTTTTATAAGTGTTTGAAGACACAAATTTAGGTTTTCTGATGGCGAGAATAAGAGTAATTTTTGACTCGACCGTGCGTGTTGAGCACTTAGCTTCGGTTCCTTAACTTTTCGTTAGGCTAAGTCTCTTAAATGAGGACGAGAAATGATAAAGTTAATTATAAGTTACTATGCTAAACGTAGAGTACTCGTATTCTTTCAAAATCTCATGTGTTCTCGTTGTTTGCTTATTCTCCCTTCGCTTGTAAATATTTTTTGCTTAATAAGTATTGACTAAGCGGTTTAGTCTTGATTGTTGGGTTTCTAGTCTTTTCTAGTAGCTTCCGTGTAACTAAATTGGGAAGACATTAAGGTATCGCCAGCGTCACGGTTTTGAAGTATTGGCACCCGAGTAATCAAAAGCTTCACCTAATAATAAGATTTCAAGTGCTCACCTAAATCAAGCAAACAATTTGAAGGCCACAAGGTCGAAAAATCTATGCAAAATTGAAAGTGAATCAAGCCTTAATCTTTGAAGCTTTAAAGATCCAAAATTCGCCTTAGCGTGAGGATATACGTCTTTGGCTAATAAAACCACCGATGAGGTGGATAATAAAAGGCAAGGTAAGACCAAAGTCATAATAAAAGCTTCATGGCGAAGTTGAATAAAAGATGGAGGTAAACCTATGATAATAAGGCCCTTCCGTTAGGGGGCGTATAAAAGTCTTGGTAATAAGTCTCATGTTCAAAACCGTTATAAAACCGTGTTTATCGATCCTTCTTGTTGACTTAATTTTTTGATATCGTTGTCTATTAGGAGGGGTTATTGATTTGATGGTCTTGGTTACACCGTTAGGACTCTATTTTTAGACCTAAATCTCTATCATCGCATAAGTCAAACAATGTATCCTCGTGAAACATTCAAGACAAAATAAAATATAAGAGATAAAACTTAGGAAATTGGGAGGATAAGTACGTGATTAGGGCATATGACTAGTGTTAGCATTACTAACTTATAATGACAATGATCTCGTTGCACGCTTAGCATGGAATTGGGGTGAAAATCGAGGACGATGAAATTATTTCACACGAAGCATTCACATGTTCTTATTCTATGAACCTAAACGTCCCATTTTGCGATGAAAATCATAAATTATGTCTAAAACACAAGTAGAGTAATAGTAGTAGTGTAGCTAGTTTATCATTCAATAAAGTGAATAAAAATGAATTTTGGAGGTGCTACGATACTTTATTCTAGCATTGCGTGAGGGAACGGCAATGGTTTAGTATGGGGGAGTGATGAGACTGCTTTTATACATAGTCTCATCGTCCAAATTGGGCTTAAAATGCATAAAATATCATTTAAAATGAAAAATATATGCTTGTGTTTGTTGCTTGTGTATTTTAGGTACGGATGTTGAGAAAATGACAAAAGATCACAAAGAACATGCAAAAACGAACAGGGGAAACGAAGCCGCACAATGAACCGGACCCAAGTGATGATTTTCCAAGAAATAACCTTGAAGATTTGAAGATTATACAAGAAGGGTCCTCCAATATTGAAGAATTGACACTTTAAACCCTTGTATATTCATAATTACAAGATTGGTCCTTAAAGTTTGTCAAATTTACAAAAAGGGCCCTTAACTTTGAAGAATTGGCAAGAATGGTCCCTCATCAATGAAGACTTGTCAATTTCAGTCCTCCACAAAGTCAACAATACAAGTCAAGACCATCATCTTTGAAGAAAATTCCAAAAAAACCCTTCAAGAATCACAAATTGGCAAGAAATACCCCTAAAATTACTTTACAAAACCTTTTGGGGCAAAAGTGTGAAAAGTGAAACTTCAAATACAAAGGGAATCGAGTTTTAGCCTGTTTAAAACAAAGTGGCAAGAGCTAAATAAGTGAGGGACTAAATTGGGCAGACAAACAAAGATACATAGACCAACCACGCCTTGACACGTGCCCCACTCACCAAAATCCACCAATCACCTTCCACCATTCCTCCACCTCACAATCCACTCACACCAGATATTAACTAATCTTTATTAGTTAAATATTTCGCGCCTAAACACCTTTTTAAGACCTTAATCAGATTAAAACCTGGTGTTCTTAGTATTCATACCAAAATTAGGGTTTTCTTAATTATTGAAAATTAAGCTCCAATCAACTCCAAATATTTGATTAAGGTCCCATTGATTATAAACCCACCCTTAAACCCCTTGCCACGTCACCCCAAGGCTCACATGCTACACCCTTAGTACACGTTTTTTGGGGAAGAAGACAAACCTTGCAGGAAATCAACCATCCACAATTTAGCTTCAATTTTAAGCTCATTGGGAGCCGTTTGATCACATTTTCACCACTGGCACTCCAACAAAACGCCAAGAAAGCTCACATGAGCTCAAGTTTTAAAATCTTCCAAGGGCATTTCTGGAAGTTTACCACTAGGGTTTTCTTTACTTTTTCAGCATTTCTAGGTTCCATGTAGCCTATTTAAAGGCATTAGTTCACAACTTTTAGCCTTATTCTTAGTTTTACTTTGTCAAGCCTTGTAAAGCCATTTTTCTGAAATTAATAGAATTATGGTATTGTGTTGTGATTGAAACTGAGTTCCATTGATTATTATTGTGTTAAGTAGTTGTATTGTCACGTTTTTGTACTTAAACAAAACCTTGAACAAGTCCAAGATAACCTATAAGCCTTTGAGTCCCTTTGTTCTTGACTGAGTTCAAGACTTTGGCATGTGCTTTGGTGAGGATTGTTCATTGAGTTGTTTCTTTAAGTGACATAAGTAAAAAATGAACTAGCTTGAGCAATATTGGAGTTTGGTTATACGTTTTTATAACAAAAATCAGTCAAGTAGTTTGCTAAGTACTTTTGGTTCAACAGCTTGTAGATTGAACTTAAGGGTGATTATAGCCACCTAATCTTGGTTGATTAAGGGGTGGTGAGGCTTTAAGGAAAGGTACAAGGCTGGTGAGAGCCTAAGTGTTGCAAAGACTTGACCCCTTTGTCACCTTGATTTATCTGATTTGTGCTAACCTAGGCTCAAGCCTTTGGCTAGGCCTGTTTGTTGTTCTTAGCAGGGGGAAACTGGTGCTTGTTCTTGCTAGCACCTCAGCTCATTGATTCCAAGGTGTGGATGTACATCTTGGAGGTTTGTATTCTCAAAACTTCATATTTCTGATTAAGGTTTGATATTTATATGATTTTGTGATTTTGTTGGTATAAGTGTGTTTTTATGCCTGCAAATTGGTTCTTGATTCACTTGTGGTGTGTTATGATGCTAAACTGGGCTTAAATCAACCTTGAGAAGACTTTTACTTTGTTAAAATTGAGCTTAAAAAGTTTAAAAGGGTGTTTGGGGTTGACTCATTGTTCTAGTTTGTGTGATTTTGAGTTGGAATTACGGTATTGTTTGAGTGTGTATCTGATATTGAGGTATTAGCGTTCTGATATCTGCATGTTTTGTGCCTTGAAACACGTAATCAAACATTTGGCTATAAAATCTTGAGAAGTTGTTGAGTTGCTCTGAAATCTTGTGCACACCTAGTTTTCTTGTTAACCTAGGGCTAACAAGTGTTTATTCTTTGTTAATGCAACATATGTGATAGATCTGAGGCCTTGAAATTGGATTTTGTGTCAAGTAGATCAGCAAACTTTGTTCTTGTGTTCTTCATTGTTCATCAGTAACTGCATGTTCTTAGATCTTGTTCATTTGTTGGATTTGTTGCATGAAATGTGTTAATTTGTGTTAATATAAGTTGTTTTGAGCTTGTGTATGCATTTGGTGGCTTGTGGGTGGCTTTTACTAGCTTAAAAGTAGCTTATTGTCATCAGACCTGCTTATTACTTATCTAGAACACATCTGGGAAAAGATTGAATTAACTGCACTGATTGGTTGGGTGATTTTGTGATTATTTTCTTGTTATTGACTCCTTGTGATTCACTGATCACAAGGGTGCCTTGATTGTCCAAAGATACCAAGTGAAACTCTCTAAAAAGCGAAGTCAAAAAGTCAAGGCAATGGGAACTTCTTTCCCCTGCTTCTACCTCGGTATTTTGCACCATCAAAGGACTTACTCCTTAATACCAGTTGTTATTGGGCCTTGTTTATCATGTAAGCCCCACTAAAAATTGACCATACCATGATGATCCCTAAATGATCACATTTATGGGGGATTCGAGTCGATATTTTGACTCGGTTATCAAAAACAAGGTGCCTCGTGGGGGAGACCCATGCTTATCCATGTACATATTATCGCTTTCTAATGTAGCTTATGTGAGGGGATTTATGCCCTTCCAACCTTTGTTCCGTGGTTGTTTGTGACTTGTGGTTTTTAGATGATCATTATCTTCACGATTGGAGCCTCTAGCGTTCGTTTTATGGGAGCACTCGATCGTTTGCTTTGAAGACTTTCTCAATATCCATATGATATATCCTTTGATGTTCTAACCTTAGGTTTATAGCACACTTCATAAACGGCTTTAAATTTAACGGTTACACCCTTTCCATGCTAGATTAGGCATTCGACTACGTCTTTAGTATGGGGGTTTTCCAACCCTTAGACTCGAAACATTGAGGACAATGTTTAACTTTAGTATGGGGGGTGAATAGATACTTGCCTTGCCAAACCTTCACGCTTTCCAAAGTTTATCTTATTGTTTATCGTTTTGTTGCAAAATAAGGCTAAAAGTGGCCAAATTTTAAAATTTTTCTCAGGTTTTATAAGTGTTTGAAGACACGAATGTAGGCTTTCCGATGGCGAGAATAAGAGTAATTTTTGACTCGACCGTGCGTGTTGAGCACTTAGCTTTGATTCCTTAACTTTTCGTTAGGCTGTCTCTTAAATGAGGACGAGAAATGATAGAGTTAATTATAAGTTACTATGCTAAACGTAGAGTACTCGTATTCTTTCGAAAACTCATGTGTTCTCGTTGTTTGCTTATTCTCCCTTCGCTTGTAAATATTTTTTGCTTAATAAGTATTGTCTTAGCGGTTTAGTCTTGATTGTTGGGTTTCTAGTCTTTTCTAGTAGCTTCTGTGTAATTAAATTGGGAAGACATTAAGGTATCGCCAGCGTCACGGTTTTGAAGTATTTGCACCCGAATAATCAAAAGATTCACCCAATAATAAGATTTCAAGTGCTCACCTAAATCAAGCAAACAATTTAAAGCCCACAAGGTCGAAAAATCTATGCAAAATTGAAAGTGAATCAAGCCTTAATCTTTGAAGCTTTAAAGATCCAAAATTCGCCTTAGCGTGAGGATATACATCTTTGGCTAATAAAACCACCGATGAGGTGGATAATAAAAGGCAAGGCAAGACCAAAGTCATAATAAAAGCTTCATGGCGAAGTTGAATAAAAGATGGAGGTAAACCTATAATAATAAGGCCCTTCCGTTAGGGGGCGTATAAAAGTCTTGGTAATAAGTCTCATGTTAGAAACCGTTATAAAACCGTGTTTATCGATCCTTCTCGTTGACTTAATTTTTTGAAATCATTGTCTATTAGGAGGGGTTATTGATTTGATGGTCTTGGTTACACCGCTAGGACTCTATTTTTAGACCTAAATCTCTATCATCGCATAAGTCAAACAATGTATCCTCATGAAACATTCAAGACAAAATAAAATATAAGAGATACAACTTAGGAAATTGGGAGGATAAGTACGTGATTAGGGCATATGAGTAGTGTTAGCATTACTAACTTATAATGACAATGATCTCGTTGCACGCTTAGCATGGAATTGGGGTAAAAATCGAGGACGATGAAATTATTTCTAACGAAGCATTCACATGTTCTTATTCTATGAACCTAAACAACCCTTCAAGAATCACAAATTGGCAAGAAATACCCCTAAAATTGCTTTACAAAACCTTTTGGGGCAAAAGTGTGAAAAGTTAAACTTCAAATACAAAGGGAATCAAGTTTTAGCCTATTTAAAACAAAGTGGCCAGAGTTAAAGAAGTGAGGGACTAAATTGGGCAGACAAACAAAGATACATAGACCAACCACGCCTTGACACGTGCCCCACTCACCAAAATCCACCAATCACCTTCCACCATTCCTCCACCTCACCATCCACTCACACCAGATATTAAATAATCTTTATTAGTTAAATATTTCGCGCCTAAACACCTTTTTAATACCTTAATCAGATTAAAACCTGGTGTTCTTAGTGTTCATACCAAAATTAGGGTTTTCTTAATTATTGAAAATTAAGCCCCAATCAACTCCATATATTTGATTAAGGTCCCATTGATTATAAACCCACCCTTAAACCCCTTGCCACGTCACCCCAAGGCTCACATGCTACACCCTTACTACACGTTTTTTGGTGAAGAAGACAAACCTTGCAGGAAATCAACTATCCACAATTTAGCTTCAATTCTAAGCTCATTGGGAGCCCTTTGATCACATTTTCACCACTGGCATTCCAACAAAACGCCAAGAAAGATCACATGAGCTCAAGTTTTAAAATCTTCCAAGGGCATTTCTGGAAGTTTACCACTAGGGTTTTCTTTACTTTTTTCAGCATTTGTAGGTTCCATGTAGCCTATTTAAAGGCATTAGTTCACAACTTTTAGCCTTCTTCTCAGTTTTACTTTGTCAAGCCTTGTAAAGCCATTTTTCTGAAATTAATAGAATTGTGGTATTGTGTTGTGATTGAAACTGAGTTCCATTGATTATTATTGTGTTAAGTAGTTGTATTATGACATTTTTGTACTTAAACAAGTCCAAGATAGCCTGGAGTTTGGTTATACGTTTTTATAACAAAAATCAGTCAAGTAGTTTGCTAAGTACTTTTGGTTCAACAGCTTGTAGATTGAACTTAAGGGTGATCATAGCCTCCTAATCTTGGTTGATTAAGGGGTGGTGAGGCCTTAAGGAAAGGTACAAGACTTGTGAGAGCCTAAGTGTTGCAAAGACTTGCCCCTTTGTCACCTTGATTTATCTAATTTGTGCTAACCTAGGCTCAAGCCTTTGGCTAGGCCTGTTTGTTGTTCTTAGAAGGGGGAAGCTGGTGCTTGTTCTTGCTAGCACCTCAGCTCATTGATTCCAAGGTGTGGATGTACAGCTTGGAGGTTTATATTCTCAAAACTTCATCTTTCTGATTAAGCTTTGATATTTATATGATTTTGTGATTTTGTTGGTATAAGTGTGTTTTTATGCCTGCAAATTGGTTCTTGATTCACTTTTGGTGGGTTATGATGCTAAACTGGGCTTAAATCAACCTTGAGAAGACTTTTACTTTGTTAAAATTGAGTTTAAAAAGTTAAAAGGGTGTTTGGGGTTGACTGATTGTTCTATTTTGTGTGATTTTGAGTTGGAATTGTGGTATTCTTTGAGTGTGTATCTGATATTGAGGTATTAGTGTAATAATATATGCAAGTTTTGTGCCTTGAAACACGTAATCAAACATTTGGCTATAAAATCTTGAAAAGTTGTTGAGTTGCTCTAAAATCTTGTGCACACCTAGTTTTCATGTTAACCTAGGGCTAACAAGTGTTTATTCTTGTTAATGCAACATATGTGATAGATCTGAGGCCTTGAAAATGGATTTTGTGTCAAGTAGATCAGCAAACTTTGTTCTTGTGTTCTTCATTGTTCATCAGTAACTGCATGTGCTTAGATCTTGTTCATTTGTTGGATTTGTTGCTTGAAATGTGTTAATCTGTGTCACTATAAGTTGTTTTGAGCTTTTGTATGCATTTGGTGGCTTGTGGGTGGCTTTTACTAGCTTAAAAGTAGCTTATTGTCATCAGACCTGCTTATTACTTGTCTAGAACACATCTGGGAAAAGATTGAATTACCTGCACTGATTGGCTGGGTGATTTTGTTATTATTTGCTTGTTATTGACTCCTTGTGATTCACTGATCACAAGGGTGCCTTGATTGTCCAAATATACCAAGTGAAACTCTCTAAAAATCCAAGTCAAAAAGTCAAGGCAGTGGGAACTCCTTCCCCGTGCTTTTAGCCACTGGTAGTTATAATTGGTGTTCAGCTTATTAATAAGTCATTCTGGCTTATTCCAATGTGCAACAACTCATTTTTTGTAATAGGTCTTAATCTTTTGAGCTTATAAGTGATTCTTGAAGTTTACAGCTTTTGGTTTTAAGTTTTTGTTAGCAAATGACTATTTTGTCTTTTTCAAAATTAGCTTATTACTTATTTCAGCTTATTAAGTGTGCTTATTGAAAATCATTTTGTTGATTAAGCTTAGTTAAGCCATTTGTGACTTATTGCAACTTGAATCAGCTCTTGAAATAGTCTAGAACTTAAAAACGACTATTTTGTCGTTTTGTGAAGAGGGATTTGGCTTATTTCAGGCTTATTCCTTGAGCTTATTTCTAGTTTCTTTTTGCAAATAGCTTAATTAAGTCAAGAGAAGGATGTGGGTAAAATCTTAGCTTATGGCATCAGCTTATAGCTTAATGGGCCAACAAGCCCATTAAGAATAAGCTGTTTTGAAATAAGCTAGCTTAAGCTCATTTTCAGCTTTCGGGTCTTTGGAAAATTGTGTTTAAAATAAATTTTAAGCTTGACTGGAGCTTTTGGGCCATTTCTGAGGACTTTTTCTTATTGGGCCCAATATTAAGCCCATTAAGGATCTGTTTGGGTATTTGGCCCATTTGAAGGCCCAATATGGGCATTTTTGGTATTTCAAGTTCAGTTTCTGTTTAATTAGGTTAAAATAAACTAGTTTGCAACTTTTTAGATTTTTTATAAATTTTGGATTTTTAATATTATTTTATTACTAAAAATTAAAATTTATATTTTTGAAGTTTTTATATTTTTCTTAGGTTAAATACATTAAGTTAGGAATTTTACAATTTTTAGAATATTTTTCTTGTCATTAGTTTAATTTTTATAATTATTTTAAGTTTAAATAGTTTTTAATTGTTTTTAAATAGTTTTTATTAACTTTAAAATTTTCAAAAATAGTTTTAGATTAAGTTAGGTCATTTTAGAGGTTTACAATTGAAAAAATCTCATTTTGGGCTTTTTGTTAATTAAATTGATTTTTAGGGCTTTAATTAGCATTAAAAATTATTATTTAATTAAATAAAAGGTTTGAGTGATTTTTGATTTTTTGTAAACTCTTAATACATTATTTCGGATTTATTGCAATTTTCTAGGAATTTTTTGAGTAAATTTTTAATTTTGCTACTTTTTACGGTTTTACGTGTACGACCTTTTCGTCTTAGTTTGATTCGTCATCGTAACCGTCATTCTCTTCTTACCTCATTTCTATTTTCATTTCTCATAATCATATAATCACATAATTAATCATCTCTTAACACAACACACTAGCCTCCTTGAGAACGATCCCCACTTTGGGTCATAACTTGTGGTTTTCCTAAATCACTTGTTAACGCTTACCCTAATTTGCCATCTTTTCCTAAAGAGTGGTAAAAACTCAACTATAATTTTGGCGCCGCTGCCGGGGAGGCGTGTTGTGTTTTGATTTGGCAATTGTTTTTTATATATAGCCATAATATCTATTTGTATTAGTAGCACTCTACTAATATGTATTATCGGTTTTTCGTTTTTTGTGTGAATATTATTATTATATTATATACGTAGAACAATAAATTCACAAGTACTCCAAAAGTGTGAAAACACAACCTTGACTTGGGAGGTCATTACCCAATCATTGTATTCGAATCTCAAACAAGAAAGAAAAGGCAAAAATAGATAAATACTTTCGTGAAGCTCGATTTTGAAAAATACGAACTATATGTTGGGTATAAGGCGGGTATTATAAAATATACCCTAAGGAAAAAGGCTCTTAAGTGCTTCGCGCCGCCTCGTTTCCCCGCTTGCTTGTGAGTATTTTGAGATTGAAAGCTAATCGAGGGTTTTGCCGCCCAAAGTATTACTAAGTATCATATAACTTTCTTGGTTTCATTGATTAAACCCTCTTGAACGTTTTGGTGTTCCACCAACGTTCTAAAGTCATCGAAGGCGTTCACTTCACGTGATCGTTTTCATTCCTTGAGGCTTCTTTAATCAAGAGATTTGATTAAGGAGGAGATTTATAGATTTTTGTCTACCTGATACAATCACCAAAATCCAAAAAAAAAAGTAAAAACAATCAAAAATCCAAAAAAATTGAAAAATACAAAACACAAAAAAAATCGTCTTTGATCATCCCCACGTTGTACGTGACGTTTATGCTTACTCGTAATCAAGCAAAACGTGCACGTAAACGTAGAAACCGAAAGGAGTCAACACCTACTCCTAATCTTTCTAGTGAAGAGACTCCAAGTGAGGAACCTATTGTAGAACAAGAAGCTATCATGGCTAATCGTACTATGATGGAGTTGCTTCAAGAACACTCCGAGGGTTTTGGAGAGGCCATTATGATTCCCGCCATCCTTGCGGAGAACTTCGAGATCAAGACGGGTTTAATGTCTATGCTTCAAGCCAACAAGTTTCACGGACATGAAAAATACAACGCGCATTATCACATTAGGCAATTTAATCGTCTCACCGCGACAAGCAAGTTTAAGGATGTACCACACGATGCCATTAAGATGATGTTGTTTCCATACTCGTTAGATGGACCCGCCAAGATATGTGATAGGTGTGAAAACACCCATCCTTTTACCACTTAATTACAATTAAAATGAGACCTTAACGTGTATTTTATGTCGTAAATGTTAGAATTATGCGTGGTTTGTGTTTTTGTTTTGTTTTAGGACCAAAAGATGAAAAAGGAAGAAAACACGGGCTTTCACGGGCTTTTATCGAAGAAAAAGACAAAAGACGAAGTCAAGAGATCAAGAGTGCAAAAAGAACGGAAGTCCAAGGACTATTCTGAAGATTTATCGAAGATAAAGTCTAAAGACGGAAGTTTAATAAAGCCAAAGAACTCAAGTCTAATTTATGAAGAAATTACAAGACGCGTTCAAAGTAATCCCGAGACAAAGTCTAAAAAGTCGAAGAATTTAAGAAGACGACTAAAGACTAAAGACTAAGTACTTAAAGAGAAAGAAAGAAAGAAGGAAGCTTCCAAGCAACTTCCTCCCCTCCTTCCCCTATAAATAGGACTCCTAGTTCATTATTTGTTGTTGTTGGTTAATTTGACAAACTAGCTCTTCCATTTTTCATATGTTGCACTTTGATTTCTTGCAATTTAAATACTTGTCTTGCACCTTTAATTTTCAAGTAAGTTTTACTTTTATGTTATTGAATCTTTACTTTTTATTGTTAATCTCTCATCTACCTTTCTTGTTTTGATTTAATCTTTAAGTTTATGTTTATGGTTATGTTCTTGAGTTTTTGATAGATTTATTAAGTGGGTTTTTGATTTTGTTGGTGTTTATTGTTTGTTTTATTGATTTGGATTGATAGGTTATCATTAGTAGATGTTTATTGGTTAGTTTGGTTTAATCTTTTGATTGATTTTGGTTAAATTTGATTGGATTCGTCTTGTTTTTATTTTCCCTGTTCTTCGTTTCATTTTTCTGTTTTCCAGATTCCGAATGAGATCATTTTTACCGAACCAGATTTCTTATTCCGAATGAGCATAATTTTACCGAACGAGTTAGATTTCCCGAACGAAGGAATATTTTCCCGAACGAAGGAATTTATTCCGAGTGAAGGAATTTTACCGAACGAAGGGGATTTTCCCGAATGAAGGGGATTTTCCCGAACCAGAGTTTTTTGTTTTAATTTTCCCGAACGAAGGATTATTTTCCGAACGAAGCTAGTTTTTCCGAACGAAGGTAAACATTCTGAACGAAGGAGAGTTTCCCGAGTGAAGGTTATTTTCCCGAACGAAGGTATTTTCCCGAGTGAAGGTAATTTTACCGAGCGAAGGAGAGTTTCCCGAGTGAAGCTTTTTTTCCGAACGAACTAGTATTCCGAACGAGTATTTTTCCCGAGTGAAGATATTTTACCGAATGAGTAGTTTTTCTAGTTTTTATTTTTAGAGAGAAAGTGACAGTTTTTCTCATTTTGCTTTTAGCCTATTTTAATTACGTTTTGTATTTTTATTTAATTGTTAAATTTTCTTTTCGTCAAGTTTTAATTTCTCGTCATTTAATTAATTTACTTTTAAAATTTTTAATATTGCACCATTTTCGTTTTAATTAGTTTTAGTTTTAATTAACCGTCATTTACTTTAAAGTCTTGCACATTTACTATACTACAACGACCAATCTATTTGTTCTCACCAAAAGACGACTGAGTCGCACTTAAACCGGAAATCAATTCGAATTGAATCGAGACGAGCAAATTTTCATACTTGGCAAAAACCTTGTATTAAATGGCGCCGCTGTCGGCTCTTTTCGTAAGGATTAACGGTTTTCTGTGAGAGACGCGTTGAATTTTGGGATCCGTTCACTCGTGAACGTTATTTTTCTTGCTTAAAAATTTCCAAAAATCCATAAAAATTAAAAATTGTTAGAATCCATAAAAATTAAAAATTTTCAAAAATCCGAAAAGATTTTATTTTTATTTTTATAGTGTATATATAATGTCTATTGCTTTGGTATCTTTTTCTTTTGCTTTCGCAGGTGTATGCGTACTAGATCTTCAACTTATCCAGAGCCCGAGACTCGTGAAGATTTAGCTATGGCAGGTGTGAACAACAACAATAACCCACCGCACCTCAACAATAACAACAACAATGTTCCCCCACCCGATCTTCGGACAATGGAGGACCTTTGTCAACCTACCATGAATGGACGAGGAGGACCGATTGCGCCGATGCAAATCACGGCTCCGGAGTTTTCGTTGAAGCATCATATGATCCAAAAAGTGCAAACTAATCTATTTCGCGGATTGCCGGATGATGATGCCAACAAGCACCTCGAAAAATTCATTACTATTACTCAAAGCATGAAGTTGCCCGGTGTTTCTATGGATGTCCTTCGCCTACAGCTCTTTCCACATACTTTATCCCACCACGCTGAAAAATGGTTTGATCGTCTCCCGAAGAATTCCATTCATACTTGGGACGACATGACTCAACGAATTTTGCCGCGCTACTTTCCCCCATCCATGGTCACGAGCCTTCGAAATCAAATCAACGGTTTCATGCAAGAACCCGATGAATCTCTCTTTGATGCTTGGGAAAGATATAATGTTTTGATCGATCGATGTCCAAACCACAACATGCTCCTCGTTACGTTGATTGATTCTTTCTACAATGGTTTAACTTTTCATGATCGTGATACGATTAATGCACCTACCGGTGGCACATTTATGAAAAGAACACCCGAGGAGTGTAGAGAGCTTATTGAGAACATGACTACTCATCACAAAAATTGGGATTCATCCGCATCTTCAAGGAACAACCCGAGAGTCAATGTTTCTTCTACTTCAGCAAACCCCGATATGACCGAATTCACCCGCATGATGGCCGAAATGAACAAAAATATCTTGCTCATCGCTACAAATCAACAACAACAAGTTAAAGCTGTACAATTTCTTGCGAGACTAGCGGCGGTCCTCATTCATACACTGATTGTCCTTCTACTCAAGGCAATCCGGAAAACGTGTATGCGGCTTATGGTAACTATTCTCCTGAAAATTACCAAGCCCGACCTCAAGGTGATCGGAATTTTCTAAGTTATCGTTCTAACAACTATCTTTCACCCGGTTTTCCTCCTCAAAACCACAACCCCAAGAACTACAATAGAAGCACTCAAAACCCACCTCGAGCTTCTACTCCATATCACCCGCCCGCCCCCAACCTCCACCCATAAATCAAGATGTTGAAACTTTCATGAGAACCCAAAGAGAGCTAGTTAACAATCTTCAAAGCCAAATCATCAACTTAAAAGGTGATATCACTAAAAAAGGGAATGATATTAGAACCGAGCTTCGTCAAGATATGCAAACTTCTATCAGCACTCAGACGAATGATTTGAAGAACATGATGGCTAGTTTCTTCCAAGGTAATCAACCATCTAGTTCGGGCTCACTTCCTTCAAATACTGTTACCAACCCGAGAGCGAATGTAAGTGCTATTACTACCCGTAGTGGAGCAAATTTAGTAGGACCATCTATCCCACCCCCAGTTACACCATCTACACCTCCTCCACCACCATTTATCCCTACTACTCCCACACCTAGTATTAGTTCACCATTACCGTCTCTGCCTCGTCATGAAGAAGTACCCAAGAAGAAGAACCCTTCACCAACCCCACCTTACACCTTTAAACCTTCAACATCTCAACCTTTACCTGCTACACCTACACCTTCCACCTATAAACCAAAGATTCCTTATCCTTCTCGCTTGGACAAGCCTAACTTGCTAACCAAGGATGACATTCAAGTGTTGAACTATTTGAAGATGATCTCTCAAATGAATTTCAACATTAGCCTTGTTGAAGCACTTGTCCACATGCCGAAATTTGTCAAAGCATTCAAGGAATTGCTTAATAAGAAGGAAAAGCTGGTTGAGCTTGTCAACACACGCTTAAATGAAAACTGTTCTGCAGTCATTCTTAAATAACTTCCGGAAAAACTTGGAGATCCCGGTCGTTTTGTGCTGCCTTACATATTTAACAAAACCGAAGAATTTACTGCCCTAGCTGATCTCGGGGCAAGTATTAATTTGACGCCTTTAATTTTTTGGACAGCACTATCATTACCCGACCTTACACCAACCAAGATGACTGTTGAGCTTGCAACTCGCACTCTCGCTTACCCCGTTGGTATTACCGAAGATGTGTTTATTAAAGTTGGCACCTTCACTTTTCTGGTCGACTTTGTTGTTGTTGATTATCAAATAGACCCTCGTATTCCTTTAATACTTGGTCGGCCATTTTTTAGAACTGGAAAATCTCTAGTCGATGTTGCCGAAGGTGAGTTAATCTTAAGGGTCGGGAATGATGCACAAGTGTTTAAAATGGGGAAGATCACAACCAAATCAAATGGAAGAGAATCCGCGAATATGATTAATGTGCTTGAGGATTTTATCGTCTACAACAATCCTCTATTTGATTCTTGCTATGATAATCCACTGTTCCAAGATGACGTGGATGATTCTCTATCCAATTCTGATCCTCCACCAATTTATGATTCTCCACCGATCTTTGATGCTTATGATGACGATTCTAGTTCCGATGGAGATGATTATGATGATTTTACTTCTGAGTATCCAGACATGCCCACTTATGATGATTTTGATGAGGCTGATACTCTCTCGAGTGATTCTTCACATGATGAAGATCCTCCGCCAACCATGATTGATCCTACTTTGGATGACTACTCATTTGAGGAAGACTTTGATACTTTTCTCAACGCATACTCCCCAAATGAGAGTGATGCTCCTCCATTAGACTTTGATGATTATGGTCTTTATCCTTCTACAGATTTGAAGAAACTTCTTTCTAAGAAGAAGACGCCGGAAGACACCAACATCCGCAGAACGTATGTTTTAACACCTCTCTATCCACCTTTTGAGAACGAGGTTGTGCATTTTCTTAGCGGATCTTCTTCAAATTCTGCCGAGCCTGAGTGCTATTTTCCCCTAAAGGAAAAGGTGTTCGACCCCGGTATCGAAATTTTTCAGCCATCTCAGTACCTATCTGATGCAATAAAAGGAAAGACTTTTGGAACTGCTGGAGCCATTCTATCACTTCACCATACCTCCCACCACCGTGCTCTATCTTTGCTTAAGGGAACCTTGCCTACTCTTCTTTGGCTTGCCTTCTTTGATTTAAGCTTGTGTTACTTGATGGACAAAAACCATGTGTTTGATCCCGATGGATACTCTTCAAGGTTCTTACTATGCTAATCAAGGTCGAGTCAGGCTCACGACTCGTTGATAAAAAACAAACGCTTCTTGGGAGGCAACCCAAGTATCTATATTTTATCCTAAGTGTAGGGGAGACCCGTTGGTGTTTGCTATTTTCTCTCTTCTCATACTCAGGGATTCACGCTTTCAAAGATCCATTCTTGATGACTTTTGACGACCCGTGATTCCGTATTCCCGTCTTCCCGGTTCTATCCTAAACTCTTTTTGATTCACTATTTTATATTTTCCAATATTAAAATAGGAATCTCGTTAGTTGTCTTGTCCTTAGCAAGATTTAAATAATGTGCACAATGTCCTAAGTGTAGGGGAGTTTACTCCCACATGCTTAAACATTGAGGACAATGTTTATATCAAGTGTAGGGGGGACTTCTATCGAAGTTAAGTGGACTTTTCCATGAATTTGACCTTATTTTAACCGGAAATTCGATTTTTCAACATTTTTCTAAAATTTTAATCTATTTTGGCCTAGTTGTAGTTTCCTTTATTTTTGTTATTTTATCTTATTGTTCAATAAAATGGTTTTAGCAAGTTTAGGTATCTTAAGATATATTAGGCCGTCGTGAATATTTTGACTCAAACCGAGTTTACTTATCCAAGTCTACTCTAGCTAGTATCCTTAACCATGTAGACCTTAATTGGTTTATTAGGCTAAGTATCCAGGAGTCTCATTCCTTGAGATTTTAAATTGTGGAGAACGAGAAATGATAGAGTTAGTTATAAGTTTGGTATTCTTTCATTAACTTACGTGAGTTAATTATGATCTTCTTCTCCCATCGCTTGTAAATAAATAATTGCAATAAGAAAGGTCGTAAGGTCTGAAAAATTACTTAGCTTCTAGCCCAAGATCGTTTAAAAGTTGCTCGGTATTGATTAGAGTTCATAGCCAAGGCATAACTTATTGAAACGGGACGCAAAGATTGGCGAGTCCAAAAAGGCCCTAACAAGGCATGAGGATTCCATTTTGTTGCTAAAGATCCAAGATGATGTGAAAAGCATTATTCTAAAATCAATATGAAGGATCAAGACACACGACGAAAAGCAATTACTCCTATAAAGATCATGGAGAAATCTATCCGAAAAGACCCTAACAAGGTATGAGGATAAATAGATCCAAGTCCGAAAAGGAGGCGGATCGTTGTATATCAAAATCCCAAATAAGGATTGAAGAAATAATGAAGAAGTCGTGGTCAACATTTGAAGAAAATATCTTAACTACCCCAAGTGAATATATACATTATAGACAAAGAGAAGACCACAATTTCAAGATCGTCTTCTCAAGATTTGAAGTATGAAGTAAATGACAAATATCAGTCCGAGAAAGGTCTCCAATCGTGAAACGGGTTATGCCAAGATATGAACTTTGTGAGGTTTCGAGAAGTAGTTTTAAAAGATTTTGTCCTTTAGCTAACTATGGATTAGATCGTCCTACTTTATTTTAAGCCCTAATAAACTATCAAAATAAGTCAACAATGCATCCTCATGATCATTCAAGACATCAATAAAATATAAGAGTTGCCCATAGGAATAAGGGAGTCTTATTGATTAATTGAACCGCATGAGTAAGTGTTAGTTGTGCTAACTTGTAATTACAATGATCTCGTTTTTAAGCTTGGCATGGGGAACGTGAAACTTGAGGATGATAGACATTAATGACACCAAAGCCCTAATGTAAGTCTTAGATTTCTTTACAATTTTCTTCCTTCTAGCATTTTGTTATTTTCTATCTTTTAAATTTTCCTTAGTTTCTATTGTTTAATAAAGGCCAAGGTAGGTTGATTATGATGGAGAATGTAAATCTTGCTTTGTCACTAAGCATTGCATGAGGTCATTGCTATGGTCAAGTGTAGGGGATTTGATAGGTGTGAAAACACCCATCCTTTTACCACTTAATTACAATTAAAACGAGACCTTAACGTGTATTTTATGTCGTAAATGTCAGAATTATGCGTGGTTTGTGTTTTTGTTGTGTTTTAGGACTAAAAGATGAAAAAGGAAGAAAACACGGCCTTTCACGGGCTTTTATCGAAGAAAAAGACAAAAGACGAAGTCAAGAGATCAATAGTGCAAAAAGAACGGAAGTCCAAGGCCTATTCTGAAGATTTATCGAAGAAAAAGTCTAAAGACAGAAGTTTAATAAAGCCAAAGAACTCAAGTCTAATTTATGAAGAAATTACAAGGCGAGTTCAAAGTAAGCCCGAGACAAAGCCTAAAAAGTCGAAGAATTTAAGAAGACGACTAAAGACTAAAGACTAAGGGCTTAAAGAGAAAGAAAGAAAGAAGGAAGCTTCCAAGCAACTTCCTCCCCTCCTTCCCCTATAAATAGGACTCCTAGTTCATTATTTGTTGTTGTTGGCTAATTTGACAAACTAGCTCTTCCATTTTTCATATCTTGCACTTTAATTTCTTGCAATTTAAATACTTGTCTTGCACCTTTAATTTTCAAGTAAGTTTTACTTTTATGTTATTGAATCTTTACTTTTTATTGTTAATCTCTCATCTACCTTTCTTGTTTTGATTTAATCTTTAAGTTTATGTTTATGGTTATGTTCTTGAGTTTTTGATAGATTAATTAAGTGGGTTTTTGATTTTGCTGGTGTTTATTGTTTGTTTTATTGATTTGGATTGATAGGTTATCATTAGTAGATGTTTATTAGTTAGTTTGGTTTAATCTTTTGATTGATTTTGGTTAAATTTGATTGGATTCGTCTTGTTTTTATTTTCCCTGTTCTTCGTTTCATTTTTCTGTTTTCCAGATTCCGAACGAGATCATTTTTACCGAACCAGTTTTCTTATTCCGAATGAGCATAATTTTACCGAACGTGTTAGATTTCCCGAACGAAGGAATATTTTCCCGAACGAAGTAACTTTCCCGAACGAAGGAATTTATTCCGAGTGAAGGAATTTTACCGAACAAAGGGGATTTTCCCAAACCAGAGTTTTTTGTTTTAATTTTCCCGAACGAAGGAATATTTTCCGAACGAAGCTAGTTTTTCCGAACGAAGGTAAACATTCCGAACGAAGGAGAGTTTCCCGAGTGAAGGTGATTTTCCCGAACGAAGGTATTTTCCCGATTGAAGGTAATTTTACCGAACGAAGGAGAGTTTCCCGAGTGAAGCTTTTTTTCTGAACGAACTAGTATTCCGAACGAGTATTTTTCTCGAGTGAAGATATTTTACCGAACGAGTAGTTTTTCTAGTGTTTATTTTTAGAGAGAAAGTGACAGTTTTTCTCATTTTGCTTTTAGCCTATTTTAATTACGTTTTGTATTTTTATTTAATTGTCAAATTTTCTTTTCGTCATGTTTTAATTTCTCGTCATTTAATTAATTTACTTTTAAAGTTTTTAATATTGCACCATTTTCGTTTTAATTAGTTTTAGTTTTAATTAATCGTCATTTACTTTAAAGTCTTGCACATTTACTATACTACAACGACCAATCTATTTGTTCTCACCAAAAGACGACTGAGTCGCACTTAAACCGGAAATCAATTCGAATTGAATCGAGACGAACAAATTTTCATACTTGGCAAAAACCTTGTATTAATATGGCTCGAGAAAGAACCCCCAAATTCGATTTTGACGTGGGGTGATCTCGTTTCTAAATTTGTGAATCAATTTTTTCCACAATCTAAAACAACACATTTGAAAAACGAGATTTCACGATTTACTCAAAGGTCTAATGAAAGTTTTTCAATGGCTTGGGAAAGGTTTAAAGAAATGTTACATGAATGTCCACACCATGATTTTTCTGAATTGCATCAAATTGACACTTTTTATAATGGGCTTAATGATCATGAACGAGATTACTTAAATGTCGCCGCGAGTGGTAATCTTTTTTACAAAATGACCGATGAGGCTTTGAAAATCATAGAAAGTAGGTCTAAGGTTTACAACCCTCGTAACACACCGAGTGTTGCCACTATGGGTTCCTCATCGTCGTCTCGTAACATGAGTGCCTTGCAAGATGAAGCAAATGAGGAGAATCGGTTTTTCGATAGGTTTTCGACTCTTATGACTCATTGGAAAGCACAAGATGCTTTGAATTCCGCTTCGGTTAAAGCGGTTGCTAAGAGTTGTATTTCGTGTGGTGGAGCTCATGATATTTCCGAGTGCATTACCGCGGATGGTAACACTTCGAATGCTTATGTAGCCACGGGAACTTATAACCAAAACGGTCAAGGTTCCCGCCAAAATCAAGCTCCACAAAATCAAAATGATAACAACTATCGAAACAATCAAAATGGTGCTCAACATAACTTCAACAAGGGTAATTATCAAAGTGGAAGTGGGCAAATTTCAAACCAAAACCGTGATTTTCAAACTACCACACAAGGTTTTCAAAATGATCACACCAAAAATCTTCAAGGAGAGTTTTTGAATTATGCTAAAGCAAACGATGCTAAGTTTGATAATATACAACGTGAGATGGTTAGCTAAAGATCCGAGTTGAAGATCGAGCTTAAAAACGAACTTGCTAATGAACTTAAGACTCATGCTAATAAAATGGAAGGAAATGTTCAACGTCTCCCACAAAATCAACAAAAAATGGAGCAAGGTCAACATGAGATTAAGCAATATTTGTTAAAAGCGGATGCTAGGCAATCTAAGTTTAAAGATCGAATGGGAAAAATGTTTGAAGCTATCATGTGTAAACCTTTTTCTTCGGGTGGTCTTCCTAGTGATACCATCGTAAACCCGAAAGGAGAATTGAAGGTTATTACTACTCGTAGTGGTAAAACTTGCAAAGAACCCATTTATCGTCCAAGTACTTCTACGGAAAAGGAAATAGAGAAAGAACCCGAGGTGGTGGTTGAAAAGGAGCAAATTCCAAGCCCACGAAGTACCGCTCAAACCACACCTACAGTTTAACCAATACCAATAGTGGAACCCGAGATTCCAAGGCCGTTGCCTATGCCCCAACCCACACCACCCTTACCTTACCCTTCAAGACGAAACAAGGAAAAAGCACAAGAACGAAATAATTATCAATTTGAACTTTTTATGAAAATGTTTCGTGACTTGCATTTTAATATAAGTTTTCCCGACGCCTTGGTCATGATGCCTCGATTTGCCGCAAGATTTAAAAGTATGTTGAATAACAAAGAGAAATTGCAAAAGTCTTAATACATTATTTAGGATAAAAGATTTGAGTGATTTTTGATTTTTTGTAAACTCTTAATACATTATTTAGGATTTATTGCAATTTTCCAGGAACTTTTTGAGTAAATTTTTAATTTTGCTACTTTTTACGGTTTTACGTGTACGACCTTTTCGTCTTAGTTTTATTGGTCATCGTAACCGTCATTCTCTTCTTACCTCATTTCTATTTTCATTTCTCATAATCATATAATCACATAATTAATCATCTCTTAACACAACACACTAGCCTCCTTGAGAACGATCCCCACTTTGGGTCATAACTTGTGGTTTTCCTAAATCACTTGTTAACGCTTACCCTAATTTGCCATCTTTTCCTAAAGAGTGGTAAAAACTCAACTATCATTTTGGCGCCGCTGCCGGGGAGGCGTGTTGTGTTTTGATTTGGCAATTGTTTTTTTTATATATAGCCATAATATCTATTTGTATTAGTAGCACTCTACTAATACGTATTATCGGTTTTTTGTTTTTTGTGTGAATATTATTACTATATTGTATACGTAGAACAATAAATTCACAAGTACTCCAAAAGTGTGAAAACACAACCTTGACTTGGGAGGTCATTACCCAATCATTGTATTCGAATCTCAAACAAGAAAGAAAAGGCAAAAATAGATAAATAATTTCGTGAAGCTCGATTTTGAAAAATACGAACTATATGGTGGGTATAAGGCGGGTATTATAAAATATACCCTAAGGAAAAAGGCTCTTAAGTGCTTCGCGCCGCCTCGTTTCCCCGCTTGCTTGTGAGTATTTTGAGATTGAAAGCTAATCGAGGGTTTTGCCGCCCAAAGTATTACTAAGTATCATATAACTTTCTTGGTTTCATTGATTAAACCCTCTTGAACGTTTTGGTGTTCCACCAACGTTCTAAAGTCATCGAAGGCGTTCACTTCACGTGATCGTTTTCATTCCTTGAGGCTTCTTTAATCAAGAGATTTGATTAAGGAGGAGATTTATAGATTTTTGTCTATCTGATACAATCACCAAAATAAAAAAAAAAAGTAAAAACAATCAAAAATCCAAAAAAATTGAAAAATACAAAACACAAAACACAAAAAAGAATCGTCTTTGCTCATCCCCACGTTGTACGTGACGTTTATGCTTACTCGTAATCAAGCAAAACGTGCACGTAAACGTAGAAACCGAAAGGAGTCAACACCTACTCCTAATCTTTCTAGTGAAGAGACTCCAAGTGAGGAACCTATTGTAGAACAAGAAGCTATCATGGCTAATCGTACTATGATGGAGTTGCTTCAAGAACACTCCGAGGGTTTTGGAGAGGCCATTGTGATTCACTTTGTAACACCCCCAAATTTATACAACTCAGTACAACGGAAGACTAGTTGGTGTTACGGGATAACACATTACTCACATCATACACAACGCCTAAAAATCGCGTCGTTTAATAATAAATCATTTCCATTCATAAATATCAAAGTTACATCGGTCCCAAGTCATTATATTTAATACAGGTTTTACAAAACATTTGAATGGAAATCATAATTTAAGTGCGGGCCATAAATTCTTGTTGTCTTCCCGAGAATTACCTTCAAGTACCTGAGATAAAACATGTTAAAAGAAAAGGCCAGCGATAACGCCGAGTGAATTCATAGAGTTTAATAAATTCCATCAATATAATATCAGTATAAAATTATTACTAAAAATTATTTGTGTACAAATCATTTTAATAGGCCATAGAATAGCCAAAGTCATTTTATACAAATCCTTATCGAAAATCATAATATAGGCATTTGCCGTAAAAATCATTATACGAGCTAATGTCGTAAAAACATCATACAATACGTCTTATGACGTTGTATAAAATCAAATAAAAATCGTTATATGAATATGGTTATGAAAACCAAAACACAAACATAATATCAATAGTATGACCCAGTATTGCTAGTCAGGCAATACATCGTAATTCGGAACATCTAGTAGTATTTCGTTAGTTTTTGGATTATAATAAGCCGCATGACATATAAGCCGCATGACATTGTTACCTTACTAACCAACAACGGGTAGCTAACCCGATACCAATTTTGCCCATCTAAAGTAGCGTGTCGTCACAAAGGTCACGCTATGGAAATCTTCTCATACATAAATTCGCTTACCAATCAATGTGGCACGACGGGGATCAACCGTCAAGGCGCGAACTGGGGTGATCGTCCCCAAATAGTACTATTAAATGCATAAGCGTCTACCAAACCCCGGTAGTTCACAATTCATGCTAATGGGACTTTTAGTGACATAACCTAACTTTAATAATCCATTTAATTTCATCTATCGGGTCCTTTAATCATTTATCGGGTCATACAATCGGGTCATTCAATCATTCGGGTCCAAATCAATAAACAAACAATCGGGACAAATGGTGTCCTATTTTATAAAAACTAACATGTTATCTCCCTCGCGGGTTTATAAAACATTTCATAAAAACATTTAAAAGAGTGCGAGCCTATGAACTCACGTTGGTGTGGGAAGGCGGGTTATCGACAATTCGGACGTACGGTACGCGCTTCAATCACGGAAACCTAGACAAATAATACTCGGTCTTAGACATTTGTCCAATGACTTTATAAAAATAACAATTATGTATACATATGATGATTATATATATATGATGATCAAGTGGGTTTACATATTCTCGTTTACTCATTTTAGAGTTATGTGTCGATAACTTTTATACTAGTTTTCTCGTTTTACCTATTTACGTGTTTTAGGTCCAATAAGCCTATTATAAGTTCTTAACTTGTATTAATCCTTGTTATACTTACATTATCAGTATTTACACTTTACAAGTTGGGCCTAAATGGGTTAAGCCCAATAAGTTCTTTTTTAGGAGTGTTTATCTTATTTAGTCCAATTATTAGCCCAAGTATTAGTACAAGTATTAGCCCAATATGTTTACTTAGCTCGTTAATGTCCGTATGCCCTATAGTTCGGATTTTATCGGTTTTTACTTGTTATACATGTCTATATATCAGTATATAAGTTTTATAAAGTTTTCATTAGACGGGTCCAACCATCTAGGTTTTATTTAACAAAAACGTTAATTTTTACGGTATTAGCCGAAAAAGTCGTAAAAACAATGTTTATAGTTTTATAACTTATAAGTATTATTTCACTACCATTTATATAAGTTATTCATTCATTTACCCTTTTACATATTTATATAAATAAGTTTTATAAGTTAGTGGGTTTTAATTTATATTTTATACTATTAAATTTTGAGTGCTTATATAATAGTATTATTCTTTAATTTCCAAAAATCTGATTTTTATCTTCACTTCCACCAAAACTGCCATATCTTGAGTTCTATATGGAGATAGAAGCTCAAATGTTTATCACATAAACTAAATGATATGTTCTACATTTAACTCTTCTATAGCTACTGTTGAATTATCTTCTAAGTAGTTTCTAAAAATCTTCCAAAACAGTGAACTCAGATTTGAACCTTAAACTTGTTTTGATCATATCTCACTCATTACAATGATTCTATTGCATGGCCAACTCTCACATGTGTACAAGACTCATAGCTTACTGTATATCAATTCTACTTCATCATTTTATCAGTTCATAACATGTTTATTTACTGTTTTATACAGCCATGTAAATTAATCAAGATTTTAACCTTGTTTCTTATAGTTTTTCACCTTTTTAATCATATTTATCAACACCAAATCCCCACATAACATTTTTATCATCATATAATCATCATATACATATACAATAGGAAATAAAATACATGTTTAAATAATCAAATTAACAAGAAGATGAGGAGGACAATCTTTATACCACCATGATGATGTAGGTTGATCAAAACATGGATTTTGATGGAGAAACTTGTGATGCACCAAGACCATCTTCATGACCACCAATCTTCATAAACTCCTTATGGAAAATCAGCCCCATGACACCAAGGGAACTCCTCCATGGATGTTATAATCACCACCATTCAAGAGAGCATCAAGAGGGCTTCAACATATGTAGAAATAACATAGGATTTCATGGTTGATTTTTGATAAAAATGGATGTTTAGGGTGAGGATGGGACGACACATATGGAAGAGATGAGAGAGTTTGATGTGGTTTTGCATGTGTGTAAATGAGAAGTGGTTTGAGGTTGTTAGTTTTGATGGAAGGTAGCTTCAAGTGGAAGCTAAAAATGGACAAGTTTTGTAGCTTGGCTAAATAAATGACACCTTATGGTGTGTTGGCTTAATATGGCCGGTTTTGATGGGGGTGGGACAAGTGTCCCACTTGTCTCATCCCCATTTATTTACGGGTACTCCTCGATTCTAGTTTCCTCGATTTGCGTGCCCTCGGGTCGTTTTACGAAAAACGTTTTTATAAATTATGAATCAATGTCACAAAACGAATCCAATAAAAATTGTCTCATCAAAAACGGAGTTCGAAAACGTAAATACGTAATCCTAGGGTTTCCGGTTTAGTCGTAAAGGACGTTAAAATAAAATCGTAAGTCCTAATCTCTTCTCGTAAATTTGTGAGTTTATGAACTAACACAAATTTAAAACTCCAAAATAATATTCACGGATAAATTTATTTTTCTGAAATGTCGGACTGTCACCAAAGACGGTGTATGTAAACGTAAGCACGTAACGTAGAATCCTCCGGTTTAAACGTAGTCGATGCTACTTCAAGACGTAAATCCAAATTTCTTCCCAAAAATAAGTGAGTTCATATTGTAACATTAAAATAATATTTTAAAATAATATTTGAGAATAAAATATCAATCGTAAATTGACGGATTGTCACAGCATTTACCCCTAAACAGGATCTTTGTCCTCAAAGATCATCTTACCTTACTACTCGCTTCTTATAGAGTTAAAGCAATGTGGGTATTTCCTCCACATTCGGTCTTTTCTCACAAGTGCAATTACAATACGCGAGTTTCATCAAACATAACTACAGGAATAAGATCAGGCTAAATGTTGACTTACTTTCTCTATCCATGATGTTCACGGGTTTCTGATGAATGCAACTTTTCGCCGATCTAAGCTCTACTAAGAATAATCAGATTCTTGCTTGATAGATATTCCATCAAGTTCGATTTACGAAACAAATTTCACGCAGTCCTTGAAGTCCTAGGGTAGATCCAGCTTATATGCCTTTCAATCCCAACTTTTACATCATCTCAATGGTCCCATACAACGGGGACTTATATCCCATGATTTGTCAGATCATGAATTTATTTTTCCAAGGTTAAAAATTGTGGCATAACTTCGCTACCCATTTGGCACTTCAAGATCTACTTTTCATATTCACATATCCTCTTGCCCACTACCGGCAGTCAATAATCAGATCCTAATTTCAACAATCATTTCAGATCTCGCGGGTCGGGTATTTTGTAAGGTTAGGTTCACCATCATAGGAAACCTTAAACCTAAAATACATGTCCAACTCACAATGGGTGTATGTCGGATGTCTTCATCTCAACTCCTGATTATAGATGCTCTAAGATTCAGATCCTAACAAGATTAGTTCTTGATCCTAATACGATAATTATCAATGATAATCTATCTAAAGGAAAACGATTATACGGTCTATTACCAAAGGTCAATCATTCAAACATAAAACAGCACTTTATTACTTTGTATCGTTACTTTACCTCGTCCTTTCGATTTGGGGTGGTACATAGTACTCTCATCAAGGTTCGTTCTCAATGATTTCTGAGCAAATCTTTAGAAATTCGATGCGAAGCGAGGATCTTGATATAGATGATCGATACAGGCACGCTATGTTTACATAACTCTTTTGCATTTATCATTAACGAGAATGATATTAACAGATTTGGTTAGTCTGTCGACGATGACCCAAATCGAATAAAATTCAGTTGATGACCTTTGCAATAGCTAGACGTTTACTAATGTATGAGGCGATGTCTGCCTTCATAATTGCCATCAGTACAACTTCTTCAGACAAAGATACTTTAAATCAGAAATGACAAGAATAGAATACTTATACTTACAAATTCCAACGTAACTATATCTCACAATCTCCATATTTATACAATCACAAATGGACTTTTAATCATTTAACGCTATCAGCTTCTAAATTTTAATGGTTCACATTAGCCGCGAACCCCTTTTATTATCTATATTATCCTTTTTACAATCATCGGCTATTTTCATATTGTTCGGCAATTTATTTTTCACCTTCATTATTAAGGAACACATCCTAATTGGTTCTTTATCCTTCTTATATAATGTGTAAGTATCTATATTATTCTCATGATGATGTAATTATCATGTCCACAATTCACTCATATATTCTTTCTATATTATGCGTCAGTAATTACGTTCACCTTCCTGATGAAATAAATATCACAACCGTATTTATTCAAAATTATTTCTTCATATCTTCTATGTTTTTGTTTCGTCTTTACTATCATTTTTATCCGTTTTACTCCATCCGACGTTTAAAGCGTTGATAATTATTACAACTAATTAAATAATAAATTTTCAATTCTTATGAAATGTAAACATAAAGATTTAAATTTCTTAGTTCGACCAATTATATAAAATGTTCAAAATTTGAATTTACTTAACAAGATTTTTGTTGATTTATCGAAAATAATTAAAATAATTAATAAGATCCGAAAATGTTCGAGAAATCTTTGTTTATATTTTGGTCAAAGTTTTCTTAGTTGAAAAGCAGAAATTGTCGTTTCAAATTATAAATTATATATATATATATATATATATATATATATATATATATATATATATATATATATATATATATATATATATATATATATATATATATATATATATATATATATATATATATATATATATATATATATATATATATATATATATTTTCTTCTTACGTTGTCTAGAAGTATACACAAACATTTACCCCTAAACAGAAGTTTAGTTAAATGGTTTGTGTATAAGGGAATAATCCCTTAAAATCCTTTGTTAAAACATTTGTCAAAATATATTCGCACTTTCTTTTTAGTAAAACCCAAAGTCTTAAAAGGGCTCTTAATTTTTGAAGAGTCTATATGCATACATCTTACCATTATTAATCCAACGGTCATTTTATGTAAAGGATTAAGTTCTTAATCCTTAAGCGTTAATGGTTCTAATCTTTGAAAAGTCAATATAGCTTCCATTATCTATTAATCACACGGTTAAATCATGTAAAGAATTAAGTCTTAAGTCTTATGTTAAATATTTAAGGTACATGTTTTCATTGTTCGGCCAATTCAGGGCAATCTATAAATAATTATTACCTCATTCTTATTCTTACAAACAAACAAATGATCCTTAATGATCACAAGCATGAATTTATCAAATTACAACCTATACACGTGATTCACCAAATTTATGAATGCTACATGTGTATTAGTCAATCCAAACGACATCACGTGAAACTCATAACATTCATTACAAGTACCGGATGTAGTGATTGGAATAGATAATCTTCTTCGCAGATGCGAAGTTGATGATAACCATGCCGTGGAACAAATCTTTAAACATACGCTAGAACCTTGTAAATGATCGAACAAATCTTCCATTTCGAGTTATGGATATCATTTTCGATTGTCAATTTACTCAGTCACAGTAATCTATAAATATAAGGAATGATAACACCATAGCTCTTCATGATGACAGGCTTGGTATAATAAAATCTTTCTCCGACAACTCTCTCAGTTGTTCAGTAATTCCTTTAATTTAGATGGTGCTGACGTATAGTGCACAAGCCACAGGTGCAGCACCGGGAATATGATCAATACCAATTTTAACTTGCCTTAATGGCGAAAGTCTAGGTAATTCACCAACAAATACTTACTAAAGTTTCAAATAACAAAATTATCTTTTAGTACATTCATATTAGGTTCTTTCTAGCTTATAATATCTATAACTAGTTCACAACCATTCATGGTAAAATTTTAAGTCTAAATACAGGATACAACCACCTATCGGGGATTATTTAAATCACTTTTGATAATCAACATCTTATCATTTAGGGGAATTCTACTCGAGTTCCCATCAATTAAGACAATGTCGTCATGTCATAATCAATCAATCCATTCTACGGGCACTATCAACTTTTCCAGTTGCATTGCCGTCGATAAGATGTGAACTTCTGAAAAGACTAATAATAATTCACAATCCTTCACAATTTCAGGGATATTAGGATACACAACTACTATTAAAAGAGTAAGGTCAACGCATAATCTATGCGAGAGAATTTCAAATCAGATACAGACGAAAACATTTAATGAATATGAATATATCCCATGTTTTCATAATTCGAGTACGCATTCGAAAGCTCCTCGGATCGTTACCCAGGTCATTCAAATGAAATCAAATCATAAGAAATGATAAGAACGTCAATACATCCATCGGGTATCAACACTCGGTAATCAGATATTTTTCCTAAGAATCTCACTACGGGAGAATTGGACAAGAAAGAATTGTCAATTGTCAAATAAGACAATTTCCACAGATGAGTAAATTCGAATCAGAAGAATAGAGGATACAGGCACATATGTAGGTGTCCCTAACATTATGTCCTTATTTTTCACTTCTTGCAGATCTCATTAAAATTTAATCTTTCACAATCCTCAAATAAAATGTAGTGTTTATTCATTAGTTTTATGGTGACTACTAATCAGTCTTGCATGGTCCATTCCAAATTGTATGTAGGCGCGCAACTATATACAATTTCAAGATTAACGATGCAATACTCAGTTCGTCAAAATTTTATCATCATGTCTTTAATAAAAACATTTTCATGCTTAATTCTTAAATAAGAATCAAGAATAAATTTACAAAGATTTCCTTGTTATGAAAACAATTAAGTTTCCAAAGCGTTTTATAAACAACCTCATTTCCATAACAATCACTTATAAATCTCACTTTGAATAATCCTTATAGTGATGAAAATTCAATTTTTTCAAAGGATACCGTTTTAACTTTATAAAAACAATGTGTGATCTGCAAAAGAGTGATGAAGAGTTGTTCATCAAGAACTAACTACAATATGATAGGAAATGAGCTTTAGCCAAATAATCATGAGGTTCATGATCTCGATGGCACTCTAAAAGAATAATTCACAACGTAACTCAAATCAAGATGAGTACTTGTTCAATGGTTGCATCACTAATGCGAGCATTAGAGACAAGCAAGAAAAGATAGATATCATCGATACATGTAGAATTTAGCAATCAGAGGTAGTATTTTCATTAATCACAAACAAGTCAAAATTGTACCGTAACACATTACATGTCACTATGTCATACAATTCTCGGAACTCATCCTACCAACTGATGTCTCAGTTAAGTTAGGGATTATTTTTAATAGATACCACAATGAGTACTAATCTACAAGAGTCATTAGGTGTTCCATATGTCCCGAAAGATCCGTTGGTCCCAATTCAGAAGAAGATTTCTTCAATTTATTTCTTGGACACTGGGCATCCTCATTAGTGGACAATGGCCTAGGAACAACCCTTAACACAAACCTACAATCAATTAAAACCTTATAATTCAATCACATGACTTAATAATTTCCTCTTATCAATATCATATTCCATACGGGTTAAGTTTTACTTTATTCAAGTTTCAACCAATTTATACTCAATTCGATATCCTACCTCATATTCCAATACTTTCAATCTTATTCTTAGGCCTTAATAGGGCAATAAAAGCTCGATATGATCAATACTTAATTCTAATCCTATAGCTCTTACAACAACAATTATCAAATGAGTCACTAGTATGAAATGACTCGATCAGTCGATTAGGCTTCTCAGAAAGGTATTAGTGGCATGAGGCTTTTTGGTAATGGTTCCAATGACAGCCTCAAGTGTAACATTCACCCTTTCGATTCTCAAATTTAAGAATTGGGTGACAACAAATTAGATGACATCTTTCTAAGTGGTAACGTTTTGTCAAACCCCACTCTATATGGAAAGATCGTCATGACATCGATATCAGATTTAATCTCGCCAATTCTTCTTCAATATCACAATCAACTAATATCTACATTTCTACGAATATCAACCATTTGTTGGGATCATAAATATCCACAACTTGGTTTAGATCTAGGATAGCTAGAATTCCTACGAGAATAGCTTCGATTAATTTACTAGGGGAGTTAGGGTTACTTGTGACAATCTACGTCGTATAAATACCTCGTATAAAAATCAAAATAATCATCAAACAATCATGTAATAAAATTACATCATATATATATAATCCAATTATATATATATATATATGTTAAAATAACACTTCTCAGTCTGGCCTTGTCGGTAACTCGGGAATTCTTCGGCACCGTTATAGTCAAAAGATTTTTAGACATTTTTAGAAAAATGTTTATGGTTAAAAGATTTTAAAATGTTTTCTTCAAAACCTTTGTTTTAAAAATCTTTCGTTCTCTATAACGAGAGCTCTGATACCAAACTGTAACACCCCCAAATTTATACAACTCAGTACAGCGGAAGACTAGTTGGTGTTACGGGATAGCACATTACTCACATCATAGACAACGCCTAAAAATCGCGTCGTTTAATAATAAATCATTTCCATTCATAAATATCAAAGTTACATCGGTCCCAAGTCATTATATTTAATACAGGTTTTACAAAACATTTGAATGGAAATCATAATTTAAGTGCGGGCCATGAATTCTTGTTGTCTTCCCGAGAATTACCTTCATGTACCTGAGATAAAACATGTTAAAAGAAAAGGTCAGCGATAACGCCAAGTGAATTCATAGAGTTTAATAAATTCCATCAATATAATATCAGTATAAAATTATTACTGAAAATTATTTTTGTACAAAACATTTTAATAGGCCATAGAATAGCCAAAGTCATTTTATACAAATCCTTATCGAAAATCATAATATAGGCATTTGCCGTAAAAATCATTATACGAGCCAATGTCGTAAAAACATCATACAATACGTCATATGACGTTGTATAAAATCAAATAAAAATCGTTATATGAATATGGTTATGAAAACCAAAACACAAACATAATATCAATAGTATGACCCAGTATTGCTAGTCTGGCAATACATCGTAATTCGGAGCATCTAGTAGTATTTCGTTAGTTTTTGGATTATTATAAGCCGCATGACATTGTTACCTTACTAACCAACAACGGGTAGCTAACCCGATACCAATTTTGCCCATCTAAAGTAGCGTGTCGTCACAAAGGTCACGCTATGGAAATCTTCTCATACATAAATTCGCTTACCAATCAATGTGGCACGACGGGGATCAACCGTCAAGGCGCGAACTGGGGTGATCGTCCCCAAATAGTACTATTAAATGCATAAGCGTCTACCAAATCCCGGTAGTTCACAATTCATGCTAATGGGACTTTTAGTGACATAACCTAACTTTAATAATCCATTTAATTTCATCTATCGGGTCCTTTAATCATTTAACGGGTCATACAATCGGGTCATTCAATCATTCGGGTCCAAATCAATAAACAAACAATCGGGACAAATGGTGTCCTATTTTATAAAAACTAACATGCTATCTCCCTCGCGGGTTTATAAAACATTTCATAAAAACATTTAAAAGAGTGCGAGGCTATGAACTCACGTTGGTGTGGGAAGGCGGGTTATCGGCAATTCGGACGTACGGTACGCGCTTCAATCACGGAAACCTAGACAAATAATACTCGGTCTTAGACGTTTGTCAAATGACTTTATAAAAATAAAAATTATGTATACATATGATGATTATATATATATGATGATCAAGTGGGTTTACATATTCTCGTTTACTCATTTTAGAGTTATGTGTCGATAACTTTTATACTAGTTTTCTCGTTTTACCTATTTACGTGTTTTAGGTCCAATAAGCCTATTATAAGTTCTTAACTTGTATTAATCCTTGTTATACTTACATTATCAGTATTTACACTTTAAAAGTTGGGCCTAAATGGGTTAAGCCCAATAAGTTCCTTTTTTAGGAGTGTTTATCTTATTTAGTCCAATTATTAGCCCAAGTATTAGTCCAAGTATTAGCCCAATATGTTTACTTAGCTCGTTAATGTCCGTATGCCCTATAGTTCGGGTTTTATCGGTTTTTACTTGTTATACATGTCTATATATCAGTATATAAGTTTTATAAAGTTTTCATTAGACGGGTCCAACCATCTAGGTTTTATTTAACAAAAACGTTAATTTTTACGGTATTAACCGAAAAAGTCGTAAAAACAATGTTTATAGTTTTATAACTTATAAGTATTATTTCACTACCATTTATATAAGTTATTCATTCATTTACCCTTTTACATATTTATATAAATAAGTTTTATAAGTTAGTGGGTTTTAATTTATATTTTATACTATTAAATTTTGAGTGCTTATATAATAGTATTATTCTTTAATTTTCAAAAATCTGATTTTTATCTTCACTTCCACCAAAACTTCCATATCTTGAGTTCTATATGGAGATAGAAGCTCAAATGTTTATCACATAAACTACATGATATGTGCTACATTTAACTCTACTATAGCTACTGTTGAATCATCTTCTAAGTAGTTTCTAAAAATCTTCCAAAACAGTGAACTCAGATTTGAACCTTAAACTTGTTTTGATCATATCTCACTCATTACAATGATTCCATTGCATGGCCAACTCTCACATGTGTACAAGACTCATAGCTTACTGTATATCAATTCTAATTCATCATTTTATCAGTTCATAACATGTTTCTTTACTGTTTTATACAGCCATGTAAATTAATCAAGATTTTAACCTTGTTTCTTATAGTTTTTCACCTTTTTAATCATATTTATCAACACCAAATCCCCACATAACATTTTTATCATCATATAATCATCATATACATATACAATAGGAAATAAAATACATGTTTAAATAATCAAATTAACAAGAAGATGAGGAGGACAATCTTTATACCACCATGATGATGTAGGTTGATCAAAACATGGATTTTGATGGAGAAACTTGTGATGCACCAAGACCATCTTCATGACCACCAATCTTCATAAACTCCTTGTGGAAAATCAGCCCCATGACACCAAGGGAACTCCTCCATGGATGTTATAATCACCACCATTCAAGAGAGCATCAAGAGGGATTCAACATATGTAGAAATAACATAGGATTTCATGGTTGATTTTTGATAAAAATGGATGTTTAGGGTGAGGATGGGACGGCACATATGGAATAGATGAGAGAGTTTGATGTGGTTTTGCATGTGTGTAAATGAGAAGTGGTTTGAGGTTGTTAGTTTTGATGGAAGGTAGCTTCAAGTGGAAGCTAAAAATGGACAAGTGTTGTAGCTTGGCTAAATAAATGACACCTTATGGTGTGTTGGCTTAATATGGCCGGTTTTGATGGGGGTGGGACAAGTGTCCCACTTGTCTCATCCAGATTTATTTACGGGTACTCCTCGATTCTAGTTTCCTCGATTTGCGTGCCCTCGGGTCGTTTTACGAAAAACGTTTTTATAAATTATGAATCAATGTCACAAAACGAATCCAATAAAAATTGTCTCATCAAAAACGGAGTTCGAAAACGTAAATACGTAATCCTAGGGTTTCCGGTTTAGTCGTAAAGGACGTTAAAATAAAATCGTAAGTCCTAATCTCTTCTCGTAAATTTGTGAGTTTATGAACTAACACAAATTTAAAACTCCAAAATAATATTCACGGATAAATTTATTTTTCTGAAATGTCGGACTGTCACCAAAGACGGTGTATGTAAACGTAAGCACGTAACGTAGAATCCTCCGGTTTAAACGGAGTCGATGCTACTTCAAGACGTAAATCCAAATTTCTTCCCAAAAATAAGTGAGTTCATATTGTAACATTAAAATGATATTTTAAAATAATATTTGAGAATAAAATATCAATCGTAAATTGACGGATTGTCACACACGCCATCCTTGCGGAGAACTTCGAGATCAAGACGGGTTTAATGTCTATGCTTCAAGCCAACAAGTTTCGCGGACACGAAAAATACAACCCGCATTATCACATTAGGCAATTTAATCGTCTCTCCGCGACAAGCAAGTTTAAGGATGTACCACACGATGCCATTAAGATGATGTTGTTTCCATACTCGTTAGATGGACCCGCCAAGATATGTGATAGGTGTGAAAACACCCATCCTTTTACCACTTAATTACAATTAAAACGAGACCTTAACGTGTATTTTATGTCGTAAATGTCAGAATTATGCGTGGTTTGTGTTGTGTTTTAGGACCAAAAGATGAAAAAGGAAGAAAACACGGGCTTTCACGGGCTTTTATCGAAGAAAAAGACAAAAGACGAAGTCAAGAGATCAAGAGTGCAAAAAAACAGAAGTCCAAGGACTATTCTGAAGATTTATCGAAGAAAAAGTCTAAAGACGGATGTTTAATAAAGCCAAAGAACTCAAGTCTAATTTATGAAGAAGTTACAAGACGAGTTCAAAGTAATCCCGAGACAAAGTCTAAAAAGTCGAAGAATTTAAGAAGACGACTAAAGACTAAAGACTAAGTACTTAAAGAGAAAGAAAGAAAGAAGGAAGCTTCCAAGCAACTTCCTCCCCTCCTCCCCCTATAAATAGGTCTCCTAGTTCATTATTTGTTGTTGTGGGCTAATTTGACAAACTAGCTCTTCCATTTTTCATATCTTGCACTTTGATTTCTTGTAATTTAAATACTTGTCTTGCACCTTTAATTTTCAAGTAAGTTTTACTTTTATGTTATTGAATCTTTACTTTTTATTGTTAATCTCTCATCTACCTTTCTTGTTTTGATTTAATCTTTAAGTTTATGTTTATGGTTATGTTCTTGAGTTTTTTATAGATTTATTAAGTGGGTTTTTGATTTTGTTGGTGTTTATTGTTTGTTTTATTGATTTGGATTGATAGGTTATCATTAGTAGATGTTTATTGGTTAGTTTGGTTTAATCTTTTGATTGATTTTGGTTAAATTTGATTGGATTCGTCTTGTTTTTATTTTCCCTGTTCTTCATTTCATTTTTTTGTTTTCCAGATTCCGAATGAGATCATTTTTACCGAACCAGTTTTCTTATTCCGAATGAGAATAATTTTACCGAGCGAGTTAGATTTCCCGAACGAAGGAATATTTTCCCGAACGAAGGAATTTATTCCGAGTGAAGGAATTTTACCGAACGAAGGGGATTTTCCCGAATGAAGGGGATTTTCCCGAACCAGAGTTTTTTGTTTTAATTTTCCCGAATGAAGGATTATTTTCCGAACGAAGCTAGGTTTTCCGAACGAAGGTAACATTCTGAACGAAGGAGAGTTTCCCGAGTGAAGGTGATTTTCCCGAACGAAGGTATTTTCCCGAGTGAAGGTAATTTTACCGAACGAAGGAGAGTTTCCCGAGTGAAGCTTTTTTTTCTGAACGAACTAGTATTCCGAACGAGTATTTTTCCCGAGTGAAGATATTTTACCGAACGAGTAGTTTTTCTAGTTTTTATTTTTAGAGAGAAAGTGGCAGTTTTTCTCATTTTACTTTTAGCCTATTTTAATTATGTTTTGTATTTTTATTTAATTGTCAAATTTTCTTTTCGTCAAGTTTTAATTTCTCGTCATTTAATTAATTTACTTTTAAAGTTTTTAATATTGCACCATTTTCGTTTTAATTAGTTTTAGTTTTAATTAACCGTCATTTACTTTAAAGTCTTGCACATTTACTATACTACAACGACCAATCTATTTGTTCTCACCAAAAGACGACCGAGTCGCACTTAAACCGGAAATCAATTCGAATTGAATCGAGACGAGCAAATTTTCATACTTGGCAAAAACCTTGTATTAAATGGCGCCGCTGCCGGCTCTTTTCGTAAAGATTAACGGTTTTCTGTGAGAGACACGTTGAATTTTGGGATCCGTTCACTCGTGAACGTTATTTTTCTTGCTTAAAAATTTCCAAAAATCCATAAAAATTAAAAATTGTTAGAATCCATAAAAATTAAAAATTTTCAAAAATCCGAAAAGATTTTATTTTTATTTTTATAGTGTATATATATTGTCTATTGCTTGGTATCTTTTTCTTTTACTTTCGCAGGTGTATGCGTTCTAGATCTTCAACTTATCCAGAGCCCGAGACTCGTGAAGATTTAGCTTTGGCAGGTGTGAACAATAAAAATAACCCACCGCACCTCAACAATTACAACAACAATGTTCCCCCACCCGATCTTCGGACAATGGAGGAGCTTTGTCAACCTACCATGAATGGACGAGGAGGACCGATTGCGCCGATGCAAATCACGGCTCCAGAGTTTTCGTTGAAGCATCATATGATCCAAAAAGTGCAAACTAATCCATTTCGCGGATTGCAGGATGATGATGCCAACAAGCACCTCGAAAAGTTCATTACTATTACTCAAAGCATGAAGTTGCCCGGTGTTACTATGGATGTCCTTCGCCTACAGCTCTTTCCACATACTTTATCCCACCACGCCGAAAAAAGGTTTGATCGTCTCCCAAAGAATTCCATTCATACTTGGGACGACATGACTCAACGATTTTTGTCGCGCTACTTTCCCCCATCCATGGTCATGAGCCTTCGAAATCAAATCAGCGGTTTCATGCAAGAACCTGATGAATCTCTCTTTGATGCTTGGGAAAGATATAATGTTTTGATCGATCGATGTCCAAACCACAACATGCTCCCCGTTACGTTGATTGATTCTTTCTACAATGGTTTAAGTTTTCGTGATCGTGATACGATTAATGTAGCCGCCGGTGGCACATTTATGAAAAGAAGACCCGAGGAGTGTAGAGAGCTTATTGAGAACATGACTACTCATCACAAAAATTGGGATTCATCCGCATCTTCAAGGAACAACCCGAGAGTCAATGTTTCTTCTACTTCAGCAAACCCCGATATGACCGAATTCACCCGCATGATAGCCGAAATGAACAAAAATATCTTGCTCATCGCTACAAATCAACAACAACAAGTTAAAGCTGTAGAAATTTCTTGCGAGACTAGCGGCGGTCCTCATTCATACACTAATTGTCCTTCTACTCAAGGCAATCCGGAAAACGTGTATGCGACTTATGGTAACTATTCTCCTAAAAATTACCAAGCCCGACCTCAAGGTGATCGGAATTTTCTAAGTTACCGTTCTAACAACTATCTTTCACCCGGTTTTCCTCAAAACCACAACCCCAACAACTACAATAGAAGCACTCAAAACCCACCTCGAGCTTCTACTCCATATCACCCACCCGCCCCCAACCTCCACCCATAAATCAAGATGTTGAAACTTTCATGAGAACCCAAAGAGAGCTAGTTAACAATCTTCAAAGCCAAATCATCAACTTGAAAGGTGATATCACTAAACAAGGGAATGATATTAGAACCGAGCTTCGTCAAGATATGCAAACTTCTATCAGCACTCAGACGAATGATTTGAAGAACATGATGGCTAGTTTCTTTCAAGGTAATCAACCATCTACTTCGGGCTCACTTACTTCAAATACTGTTACCAACCCGAGAGCAAATGTAAGTGCTATTACTACCCGTAGTGGAGCAAATTTAGTAGGACCATCTATCCCACCCCCAGTTACACCATCTACACCTTCTCCACCACCATTTATCCCTACTACTACCACACCTAGTATTAGTTCACCATTACCGTCTCTGCCTCGTCATGAAGAAGTACCCAAGAAGAAGAATCCTTCACCAACCCTACCTTCCACCTTTAAACCTTCAACATCTCAACCTTTACCTGCTACACCTACACCTTCCACCTATAAACCAAATATTCCTTATCCTTCTCGCTTGGACAAGCCTAACTTGCTAACCAAGGATGACATTCAAGTGTCGAACTATTTGAAGATGATCTCTCAAATGAATTTCAACATTAGCCTTGTTGAAGCACTTGTCCACATGCCGAAATTTGTCAAAGCATTCAAGGAATTGCTTAATAAGAAGGAAAAGCTGGTTGAGATTGTCAACACACGCTTAAATGAAAACTGTTTTGCAGTCATTCTTAAAGAACTTCCAGAAAAACTTGGAGATCCCGGTCGTTTTGTGCTGCCTTGCATATTTAACAAAACCGAAGAATTTACTGCCCTAGCTGATCTCGGGGCAAGTATTAATTTGACGCCTTTAATTTTTTGGACAGCACTATCATTACCCGACCTTACACCAACCAAGATGACTCTTGAGCTTGCAAATCGCACTCTCGCTTACCCCGTTGGTATTGCCGAAGATGTGTTTATTAAAGTTGGCACCTTCACTTTTCCGGTCGACTTTGTTGTTGTTGATTATGAAATGGACCCTCGTATTCCTTTAATACTTGGTCGGCCATTTTTGAGAACCGGAAAATCTCTAGTCGATGTTGCCGAAGGTGAGTTAATCTTAAGGGTCGGGAATGATGCACAAGTGTTTAAAATGGGGAAGATCACAACCAAATCAAATGGAAGAGAATCCACGAATATGATTAATGTGCTTGAGGATTTTGTCGTCTACAACAATCATCTATTTGATTCTTGCTATGATAATCCACTGTTCCAAGATGATGTGGACGATTCTCTATCCAATTCTGATCCTCCACTAATTTATGATTCTCCACCGATCTTTGATGCTTATGATGACGATTCTAGTTCCGATGGAGATGATTATGATGATTTTACTTCTGAGTATCCAGACATGCCCACTTATGATGATTTTGATGAGGCTGATACTCTCTCGAGTGATTCTTCACATGATGAAGATCCTCCACCAACCATGATTGATCCTACTTTGGATGACTACTCATTTGAGGAAGACTTTGCTACTTTTCTCAACACATACTTCCCAAATGAGAGTGATGCTCCTCCATTAGACTTTGATGATTATGGTCTTTATCCTTCTACGGATTTGAAGAAACTTCTTTCTAAGAAGAAGACGCCGGAAGAAACCAACATCCGCAGCACGTATGTTTTAACACCTCTCTATCCACCTTCTAAGAACGAGGTTGTGCATTTTTTTAGCGGATCTTCTTCAAATTCTGCCGAGCCTGAGTGCTATTTTCCCCTAAAGGAAAAGGTGTTCGACCCCGGTATCGAAATTTTTCAGCCATCTCAGTATCCATCTGAAGCAATAAAAGTAAAGACTTTTGGAACTGCTGGTGCCATTCTATCACTTCACCATACCTCCCACCACCGTGCTCTATCTTTGCTTAAGGGAACCTTGCCTACTCTTCTTTGGCTTGCCTTGTTCGCCATAAGCTTGTGTTACTTGATGGACGAAAACCATGTGTTTGATCCCGATGGATACTCTTCAAGGTTCTTACTATGCTAATCAAGGTCGAGTCAGGCTCACGACTCGTTGATAAAAAACAAACGCTTCTTGGGAGGCAACCTAAGTATCTATCTTTTATCCTAAGTGTAGGGGAGACCCGTTGGTGTTTGCGATTTTCTCTCTTCTCATACTCAGGGATTCACGCTTTCAAAGATCCATTCTTGATGACTTTTGACGACCCGTGATTCCGTATTCCCGTCTTCCCGGTTCTATCCTAAACTCTTTTAGATTCACTATTTTATATTTTACAATATTAAAATAGGAATCTCGTTAGTTGTCTTGTCCTTAGCAAGATTTAAATAACGTGCACAATGTCCTAAGTGTAGGGGAGTTTACTCTCACATGCTTAAACATTGAGGACAATGTTTATATCAAGTGTAGGGGGGACTTCTATCGAAGTTAAGTGGACTTTTCCATGAATTTGACCTTATTTTAACCGGAAATTCGATTTTTCGACATTTTTCAAAATTTTTAATCTATTTTGGCCTAGTTGTAGTTTCCTTTATTTTTGTTATTTTCTCTTATTGTTCAATAAAATGGTTTTAGCAAGTTTAGGTATCTTAAGATATATTAGACCGTCGTGAATATTTTGACTCAACCCGAGTTTACTTATCCAAGTCTACTCTAGCTAGTATCCTTAACCATGTAGACCTTAATTGGTTTATTAGGCTAAGTATCCACGAGTCTCATTCCTTGAGATTTTAAATTGTGGAGAACGAGAAATGATAGAGTTAGTTATAAGTTTGGTATTCTTTCATTAACTTACGTGAGTTAATTATGATCTTTTTCTCCCATCACTTGTAAATAAATAAATGCAATAAGTAAGGTCGTACGGTCTGAAAATTACTTAGCTTCTAGCCCAAGATCGTTTAAAATTTGCTCGGTATTGATTAGAGTTCATAGCCAAGGCATAACTTATTGAAACAGGACGCAAAGATTGGCGAGTCCAAAAAGGCCCTAACAAGGCATGAGGATTCCATTTTGTTGCTAAAGATCCAAGATGATGTGAAAAGCATTATTCCAAAATCAATATGAAGGATCAAGACACACGACGAAAAGCAACTACTCCCATAAAGATCATGGAGAAATCTATCCGAAAAGACCCTAACAAGGTATGAGGATAAATAGATCCAAGTCCGAAAAGGAGGCGGATCGTTGTATATCAAAATCCCAAATAAGGATTGAAGAAATAATGAAGAAGTCGTGGTCAACATTTGAAGAAAATATCTTAACTACCCCAAGTGTATATATACATTATAGACGAAGAGAAGACCACAATTTCAAGATCGTCTTCTCAAGGTTTGAATTATGAATTAAATGACAAATATCGGTCCGAGAAAGGTCTCAAATCGTGAAACGAGTTATGCCAAGATATGAACTTTATGAGGTTTCGAGAAGCAATTTTAAAAGATTTTGTCCTTTAACTAACTATGGATTAGATCGTCCTACTTTATTTTAAGCCCTAATAAACTATCAAAATAAGTCAACAATGCATCCTCATGATCATTCAAGACATCAATAAAATATAAGAGTTGCCCATAGGAATAAGGGAGTCTTAGTGATTAATTGAACCGCATGAGTAAGTGTTAGTTGTGCTAACTTGTAATTACAATGATCTCGTTTTTAAGCTTGGCATGGGGAACGTGAAACTTGAGGATGATAGACATTAATGACACCAAAGCCCTAATGTAAGTCTTAGATTTCTTTACAATTTTCTTCCTTCTAGCATTTTGTTATTTTCTATCTTTTAAATTTTCCTTAGTTTCTATTGTTTAATAAAGGCCAAGGTAGGTTGATTATGATGGATAATGTAAATCTTGCTTTGTCACTAAGCATTGCATGAGGTCATTGCAATGGTCAAGTGTAGGGGATTTGATAGGTGTGAAAACACCCATCCTTTTACCACTTAATTACAATTAAAACGAGACCTTAACGTGTATTTTATGTCGTAAATGTCAGAATTATGCGTGGTTTGTGTTTTTGTTGTGTTTTAGGACTAAAAGATGAAAAAGGAAGAAAACACGGGCTTTCACGGGCTTTTATCGAAGAAAAAGACAAAAGACGAAGTCAAGAGATCAATAGTGCAAAAAGAACGGAAGTCCAAGGCCTATTCTGAAGATTTATCGAAGAAAAAGTCTAAAGACAGAAGTTTAATAAAGCCAAAGAACTCAAGTCTAATTTATGAAGAAATTACAAGGCGAGTTCAAAGTAAGCCCGAGACAAAGCCTAAAAAGTCGAAGAATTTAAGAAGACGACTAAAGACTAAAGACTAAGGACTTAAAGAGAAAGAAAGAAAGAAGTAAGCTTCCAAGCAACTTCCTCCCCTCCTTCCCCTATAAATAGGACTCCTAGTTCATTATTTGTTTTTGTTGGCTAATTTGACAAACTAGCTCTTCCATTTTTCATATCTTGCACTTTAATTTTTTGCAATTTAAATACTTGTCTTGCACCTTTATTTTTCAAGTAAGTTTTACTTTTATGTTATGAATCTTTACTTTTTATTGTTAATCTCTCATCTACCTTTCTTGTATTGATTTAATCTTTAAGTTTATGTTTATGGTTATGTTCTTGAGTTTTTGATAGATTAATTAAGTGGGTTTTTGATTTTGCTGGTGTTTATTGTTTGTTTTATTGATTTGGATTGATAGGTTATCATTAGTAGATGTTTATTGGTTAGTTTGGTTTAATCTTTTGATTGATTTTGATTAAATTTGATTTGATTCGTCTTGTTTTTATTTTCCCTGTTCTTCGTTTCATTTTTCTGTTTTCCAGATTCCGAACGAGATCATTTTTACCGAACCAGTTTACTTATTCCGAATGAGCATAATTTTACCGAACGTGTTAGATTTCCCGAACGAAGGAATATTTTCCCGAACGATGTAACTTTCCCGAACGAAGGAATTTATTCCGAGTGAAGGAATTTTACCGAACGAAGGGGATTTTCCCGAACCAGAGTTTTTTGTTTTAATTTTCCCGAGCGAAGGAATATTTTCTGAACGAAGCTAGTTTTTCCGAACGAAGGAGAGTTTCCCGAGTAAAGGTGATTTTCCCGAACGAAGGTATTTTCCCGAGTGAAGGTAATTTTACCGAACGAAGGAGAGTTTCCCGAGTGAAGCTTTTTTTTCGGAACGAACTAGTATTCCGAACGAGTATTTTTCCCGAGTGAAGATATTTTACCGAACGAGTAGTTTTTCTATTTTTTATTTTTAGAGAGAATGTGACAGTTTTTCTCATTTTGCTTTTAGCCTATTTTAATTACGTTTTGTATTTTTATTTAATTGTCAAATTTTCTTTTCGTCAAGTTTTAATTTCTCGTCATTTAATTAATTTACTTTTAAAGTTTTTAATATTGCACCATTTTCGTTTTAATTATTTTTAGTTTTAATTAATCGTCATTTATTTAAAGTCTTGCACATTTACTATACTACAACGACCAATCTATTTGTTCTCACCAAAAGACGACTGAGTCGCACTTAAACCGGAAATCAATTCGAATCAAATCGAGACGAACAAATTTTCATACTTGGCAAAAACCTTGTATTAATATGGCTCGAGAAAGAACCCCCAAATTCGATTTTGATGTGGGGTGATCTCGTTTCTAAATTCGTGAATCAATTTTTTCCACAATCTAAAACAACACATTTGAAAAACGAGATTTCACGATTTACTCAAAGGTCTAATGAAAGTTTTTCAATGGCTTGGGAAAGGTTTAAAGAAATGTTACATGAATGTCCACACCATGATTTTTCCGAATTGCATCAAATTGACACTTTTTATAATGGGCTTAATGATCATGAACGAGATTACTTAAATGCCGCCGCGGGTGGTAATCTTTTGTACAAAATGACCGATGAGGCTTTGAAAATCATAGAAAATAGGTCTAAGGTTTACAACCCTCGTAACACACCGAGTGTTGCCACTATGGGTTCGTCATCGTCGTCTCGTAACATGAGTGCCTTGCAAGATGAAGCAAATGAGGAGAACCGGTTTTTCGATAGGTTTTCGACTCTTATGACTCATTGGAAAGCACAAGATGCTTTGAATTCCGCTTCGGTTAAAGCGGTTGCTAAGAGTTGTATTTCGTGTGGTGGAGCTCATGATTTTTCCGAGTGCATTACCGCGGATGGTAACACTTCGAATGCTTATGTAGCCATGGGAACTTATAAACAAAACAGTCAAGGTTCCCGCCAAAATCAAGCTCCACAAAATCAAAATGCTAACAACGATCGAAACAATCAAAATGGTGCTCAACATAACTTCAACAAGGGTAATTATCAAAGTGGAAGTGGGCAAATTTCAAACCAAAACCAAAACCGTGATTTTCAAACTACCACACAAGGTTTTCAAAATGATCACACCAAAAATCTTCAAGGAGAGTTTTTGAATTATGCTAAAGCAAACGATGCTATGTTTGATAATATACAACGTGAGATGGTTAGCTTAAGATCCGAGTTGAAGAACGAGCTTAAAAACGAACTTGCTAATGAACTTAAGACTCATGCTAATAAAATGGAACGAAATGTTCAACGTCTCCAACAAAATCAACAAAAAATGGAGCAAGGTCAACATGAGATTAAGCAATATTTGTTAAAAGCGGATGCTAGGCAATCTAAGTTTAAAGATCGAATGGGAAAAATGTTTGAAGCTATCATGTGTAAACCTTCTTCTTCGGGTGGTCTTCCTAGTGATACCATCGTAAACCCGAAAGGAGAATTGAAGGTTATTACTACTCGTAGTGGTAAAACTTGCAAAGAACCCATTTCTCGTCCAAGTACTTCTAAGGAAAAGGAAATAGAGAAATAACCCGAGGTGGTGGTTGAAAAGGAGCAAATTCCAAGCCCACGAAGTACCGCTCAAACCACACCTACAGTTGAACCAATACCAAAAGTGGAACCCGAGATTCCAAGGTCGTTGCCTATGCCCCAACCCATACCACCCTTACCTTACCCTTCAAGACGAAACAAGGAAAAAGCACAAGAACAAAATAATTATCAATTTGAACTTTTTATGAAAATGTTTCGTGACTTGCATTTTAATATAAGTTTTGCCGACGCCTTGGTCATGATGCCTCGATTTGCCGCAAGCTTTAAAAGTATGTTGAATAACAAAGAGAAATTGCAAAAGTATTCTAGTTGTTCTTCGGTTTTTCTTAGCCGCATACCTCAAAAAGTCGGTGATCCCGGTAAATTTTTATTCCCATGGTGCTAGTATAAATTTGATGCCTCTTGAGATTTTTAAGTCGCTCAATCTTCCTAATCTCACTCCTTCAAGAATGTCAATCGAGATGGCCGATCATTCTACGATTCTAGCTTGTGGAGTAGCCGAGGACGTCTTCGTGAAAGTTGGAAAGTTCTACTATCCCGTGGACTTTATCGTTGTTGACATTCCCATCGATCCTAAAGTTCCTCTAATTTTAGGTCGATCATTTTTAGATACTTCGAGAGCACTTATCGATGTGCATGCTAGGAAAATCACTCTACGTTTCACTGAGGAAGAACTCGTCATAAATGCAACTCAAAACTCTACGCTTTCTCATGTGTATTCTATCACGTCTTTGAACAATGTTAATCCCATCAAAAACATTTGCAAATGGATTTCAAAAAGAGTTTTAGGAGTTGATGATAAAAACGATTTTCCGTCCCCTCCGCCGGTGCAGGTTACAAGTGTTAAGCCTACGTCTGCAATCACGAATGAATCTTCGGATGATGAATATGTTGACCCCAATGGGGAAGTTTTCTTTGTCGACAAATGTTTTGGGAACTTACCACCACCAAAGCCAAAACGGTTTTCAAATATGAGAATTTTTAGTGTGACTAACATTGTTTTAGAAAAACCAAATATTTTTGACATAATCAAGTCGGGTTTTCATAAAGAGAGTTTAAAAGATGAAAAAGGAAAAAATTTTGAATTGGATTTAAAAGATTTTTCTACAATGCTAACTCCGTCATCACCTCGTGTTTTGAGTGCTACAAGCTCGTCTTCTCCTTTTGACGATGCTTTGTGTGGACTTAGTGTGGGGGAAGCCCCTTATGTTCCCTCCCTTTTCTCCATCGAGGACGAGATATTTGATCCCGGAATTGCTTATAAAGGGAAATCTCGGTCTTCCACCGATGCAATAAATGGAAAATCTTTCTATTTGATTGGTGCGAGTCTACCTCGAGTAGCTCATGGTTTTTGTGACTTACCCATTGTCCCACCCTTCAATTTCTTCTCATCTATTTTCTTTAAACCCTTTGGGTTTGTGTTGACACATGATGAAGTGGCGTTGATTTGTTTATCCAATGTAAACGAGAACGCCATCTTCGACCCCGGTATTTTGCACCATCAAAGGACTTAGTCCTTAATACCGGTTGTTTTTGGGCCTTGTTTATCATGTAAGCCCTACTAATAATTGACCATACCATGATTATCCCTAAATGATCACATTTATGGGGGATTCGAGTCGAGCTTTTGACTCGGTTATCAATAACAAGGTGCCTCGTGGGGGAGACCCATGCTTATCCATGTACATATTATCGCTTTCTAATGTAGCTTATGTGAGGGGATTTGTGCCCTTCCAACATTGGTTTCGTGGTTCTTTGTGACTTGTGGTTTTTAGATGATCATTATCTTCACGATTGGAGCCTCTTGTGTTCGTTTTATGGGAGCACTCGATCGTTTGCTTTGAAGACTTTCTCAATATCCATATGATATATCCTTTGATGTTCTAACCTTAGGTTTATAGCACACTTAATAAACGGCTTTAAATTTAACGGTTACACCCTTTCCATGCTAGATTAGGCATTCGACTACGTCTCTAGTCTGGGGGTTTTCCAACCCTTAGACTCGAAACATTGAGGACAATCTTTAACTTTAGTATGGGGGGGGGTGAATAGATACTTGCCTTGCCAAACCATCATGCTTTCCAAAGTTTATCTTTTTGTTTATCGTTTTTTTGCAAAATAAGGCTGAAAGTGGCCAAATTTTAAAATATTTCTCATGTTTTATAAGTGTTTGAAGACACAAATGTAGGTTTTCTGATGGCGAGAATAAGAGTAAATTTTGACTCGACCGTGCGTGTTGAGCACTTAGCTTCGATTCCTTAACTTTTCGTTAGGCTAAGTCTCTTAAATGAGGACGAGAAATGATAGAGTTAATTATAAGTTACTATGCTAAACGTAGAGTGCTCGTATTCTTTCAAAATCTCATGTGTTCTCGTTGTTTGCTTATTGTCCCTTCGCTTGTAAATATTTTTTGCTTAATAAGTATTGACTAAGCGGTTTAGTCTTGATTGTTGGGTTTCTAGTCTTTTCTAGTAGCTTCCGTGTAACTAAATTGGGAAGACATTAAGGTATCGCCAGCGTCGCGGTTTTGAAGTATTGGCACCCGAGTAATCAAAAGCTTCACCTAATAATAAGATTTCAAGTGCTCACCTAAATCAAGCAAACAATTTGAAGGCCACAAGGTCGAAAAATCTATGCAAAATTGAAAGTGAATCAAGCCTTAATCTTTGAAGCTTTAAAGATCCAAATTTCGCCTTAGCGTGAGGATATACGTCTTTGGCTAATAAAACCACCGATGAGGTGGATAATAAAAGGCAAGGCAAGACCAAAGTCATAATAAAAGCTTCATGGCGAAGTTGAATAAAAGATGGAGGTAAACCTATGATAATAAGGCCCTTCCGTTAGGGGGCGTATAAAAGTCTTGGTAATAAGTCTCATGTTCAAAACCGTTATAAAACCGTGTTTATCGATCCTTCTTGTTGACTTAATTTTTTGATATCGTTGTCTATTAGGAGGGGTTATTGATTTGATGGTCTTGGTTACACCGTTAGGACTCTATATTTAGACCTAAATCTCTATCATCGCATAAGTCAAACAATGTATCCTCGTGAAACATTCAAGACAAAATAAAATATAAGAGATACAACTTAGGAAATTGGGAGGATAAGTACGTGATTTGGGCATATGACTAGTGTTAGCATTACTAACTTATAATGACAATGATCTCGTTGCACGCTTAGCATGGAATTGGGGTGAAAATCGAGGACGATGAAATTATTTCCAACGAAGCATTCACATGTTCTTATTCTATGAACCTAAACGTCCCATTTTGCGATGAAAATCATAAATTATGTCTAAAACACAAGTAGAGTAATAGTAGTAGTGTAGCTAGTTTATCATTCAATAAAGTGAATAAAAATGAATTTTGGAGGTGCTACGATACTTTATTCTAGCATTACGTGAGGGCACGACAATGGTTTAGTATGGGGGAGTGATGAGACTGCTTTTATACATAGTCTCATCGTCCAAATTGGGCTTAAAATGCATAAAATATCATTTAAAATGAAAAATATATGCTTGTGTTTGTTTCTTGTGTATTTTAGGTACGGATATTGAGAAAATGACAAAAGATCACAAAGAACATGCAAAAACGAACAGGGGAAACGAAGCCGCACAATGAACCGGACCCAAGTGATGATTTTCCAAGAAATAACCTTGAAGATTTGAAGATTATACAAGAAGGGTCCTCCAATATTGAAGAATTGACACTTTAAACCCTTGTATATTCATAATTACAAGATTGGTCCTTAAAGTTTGTCAAATTTACAAAAAGGGCCCTTAACTTTGAAGAATTGGCAAGAATAGTCCCTCATCAATGAAGACTTGTCAATTTCAGTCCTCCACAAAGTCAACAATACAAGTCAAGACCATCATCTTTGAAGAAAATTCCAAAACAACCCTTCAAGAATCACAAATTGGCAAGAAATACCCCTAAAATTACTTTACAAAACCTTTTGGGGCAAAAGTGTGAAAAGTGAAACTTCAAATACAAAGGGAATCGAGTTTTAGCCTGTTTAAAACAAAGTGGCAAGAGCTAAAGAAGTGAGGGACTAAATTGGGTAGATAAACAAAGATACATAGACCAACCACGCCTTGACACGTGCCCCACTCACCAAAATCCACCAATCACCTTCCACCATTCCTCCACCTCACAATCCACTCACACCAGATATTAACTAATCTTTATTAGTTAAATATTTCGCGCCTAAACACCTTTTTAAGACCTTAATCAGATTAAAACCTGGTGTTCTTAGTATTCATACCAAAATTTGGGTTTTCTTAATTATTGAAAATTAAGCTCCAATCAACTCCAGATATTTGATTAAGGTCCCATTGATTATAAACCCACCCTTAAACCCCTTGCCACGTCACCCCAAGGCTCACATGCTACACCCTTACTACACGTTTTTTGGGGAAGAAGACAAACCTTGCAGGAAATCAACCATCCACAATTTAGCTTCAATTCTAAGCTCATTGGGAGCCGTTTGATCACATTTTCACCACTGGCACTCCAACAAAACGCCAAGAAAGCTCACATGAGCTCAAATTTTAAAATATTCCAAGGGCATTTCTGGAAGTTTACCACTAGGGTTTTCTTTACTTTTTCAGCATTTCTAGGTTCCATGTAGCCTATTTAAAGGCATTAGTTCACAACTTTTAGCCTTGTTCTCAGTTTTACTTTGTCAAGCCTTGTAAAGCCATTTTTCTGAAATTAATAGAATTGTGGTATTGTGTTGTGATTGAAACTGAGTTCCATTGATTATTATTGTGTTAAGTAGTTGTATTGTCACGTTTTTGTACTTAAACAAAACCTTGAACAAGTCCAAGTTAACCTATAAGCCTTTGAGTCCCTTTGTTCTTGACTGAGTTCAAGACTTTGGCATGTGCTTTGGTGAGGATTGTTCATTGAGGTGTTTATTTAAGTGACATAAGTCAAAAATAAACTAGCTTGAGCAATATTGGAGTTTGGTTATACGTTTTTATAACAAAAACCAGTCAAGTAGTTTGCTAAGTACTTTTGGTTCAACAGCTTGTAGATTGAACTTAAGGGTGAATATAGCCACCTAATCTTGGTTGATTAAGGGGTGGTGAGGCCTTAAGGAAAGGTACAAGGCTTGTGAGAGCCTAAGTGTTGCAAAGACTTGACCTCTTTATCACCTTGATTTATCTGATTTGTGCTAACCTAGGCTCGAGCCTTTGGCTAGGCCTGTTTGTTGCTCTTAGCAGGGGGAAACTGGTGCTTGTTCTTGCTAGCACCTCAGCTCATTGATTCCAAGGTGTGGATGTACATCTTGGAGGTTTGTATTCTCAAAACTTCATATTTCTGATTAAGGTTTGATATTTATATGATTTTGTGATTTTGTTGGTATAAGTGTGTTTTTATGCCTGCAAATTGGTTCTTGATTCACTTGTGGTGTGTTATGATGCTAAACTGGGCTTAAATCAACCTTGAGAAGACTTTTACTTTGTTAAAATTGAGTTTAAAAAGTTAAAAGGGTGTTTGGGGTTGACTCATTGTTCTAGTTTGTGTGATTTTGAGTTGGAATTATGGTATTGTTTGAGTGTGTATCTGATATTGAGGTATTAGCGTTCTGATATATGCAAGTTTTGTGCCTTGAAACACGTAATCAAACATTTGGCTATAAAATCTTGAAAAGTTGTTGAGTTGCTCTGAAATCTTGTGCACACCTAGTTTTCTTGTTAAACTAGGACTAACAAGTGTTTATTCTTTGTTAATGCAACATATGTGATAGATCTGAGGCCTTGAAATTGGATTTTGTGTCAAGTAGATCAGCAAACTTTGTTCTTGTGTTCTTCATTGTTCATCAGTAACTGCATGTGCTTAGATCTTGTTCATTTGTTGGATTTGTTGCATGAAATGTGTTAATCTGTGTTAATATAAGTTTTTTTGATCTTGTGTATGCATTTGTTGGCTTGTGGGTGGCTTTTACTAGCTTAAAAGTAGCTTATTGTCATCAGACCTGCTTATTACTTGTCTAGAACACATCTGGGCAAAGATTGAATTAACTGCACTGATTGGCTGGGTGATTTTGTGATTATTTTCTTGTTATTGACTCCTTGTGATTCACTGATTACAAGGGTGCCTTGATTGTCCAAAGATACCAAGTGAAACTCTCTAAAAAGCCAAGTAAAAAAGTCAAGGCAATGGGAACTCCTTTCCCCTGCTTCTAGCCACTACTAAGTAATAATTGGTGTTCAGCTTATTAATAAGTCATTCTGGCTTATTCCAATGTGCAACAACTTATTTTTTGTAATAGGTCTTAATCTTTTGAGCTTATAAGTGATTCTGGAAGTTTACAGCTTTTGGTTTTAAGTTTTTGTTAGAAAATGACTATTTTGTCTTTTTCAAAATTAGCTTATTGCTTATTTCAGCTTATTAAGTGTGATTATTGAAAATCTTTTTGTTGATTAAGCTCAGTTAAGCCATTTGGGACTTATTGCAACTTGAATCAGCTCTTGAAATAGTATAGAACTCAAAAACGACTATTTTGTCGTTTTGTGAAGAGGGATTTGGCTTATTTCAGGCTTATTCCATGAGCTTATTTCAAGTTTCTTTTTGCAAATAGCTTAATTAAGTCAAGAGAAGGACGTGCGTAAAATCTTAGCTTATGGCATCAGCTTATAGCTTAATGGGCCAAAAAGCCCATTAAGAATAAGCTGTTTTGAAATAAGCTAGCTTAAGCTCATTTCAGCTTTTAGGCCTTTGGAAAATTGTGTTTAAAATCAAATTTTAACCTTGACTAGAGCTTTTGGGCCATTTCTGAGGACTTTTTCTTATTGGGCCCAATATTAAGCCCATTAAGGATCTGTTTGGGTATTTGGCCCATTTGAAGGCCCAATAGGGGCATTTTTGGTATTTCAAGTTCATTTTCTATTTAATTAGGTTACAATAAACTAGTTTGCAACTTTTTAGAATTTTTTATAAATTTTGAATTTTTAATATTATTTTATTATTATTTTATTATTATTTTATTATTAAAAATTAAAATTTAGAGTTTTCAAGTTTTTTATATTTTTCTTAGGTTAAATACATTAAGTTAGGAATATTACAATTTTTAGAATATTTTTCTTGTCATTAGTTTAATTTTTATAATTATTTTAAGTTTAAATAGTTTTTAATTGTTTTTAAATAGTTTTTATTAACTTTAAAATTTTCAAAAATAGTTTTAAATTAAGTTAGGTCATTTTAGAGGTTTACAATTGAAAAAATCTCATTTTCGGCTTTTTGTTAATTAAATTGATTTTTAGGGCTTTAATTAGCATTAAAAAATTATTATTTAATTAAATAAAAGGTTTGAGTGATTTTTGATTTTTTGTAAACTCTTAATACATTATTTAGGATTTATTGCAGTTTTCTAGGAATTTTTAGAGTAAATTTTTTATTTTGCTACTTTTTACGGTTTTACGTGTACGACCTTTTCGTCTTAGTTTAATTCGTCATCGTAACCGTCATTCTCTTCTTACCTCATTTCTATTTTCATTTCTCATAATCATATAATCACATAATTAATAATCTCTTAACACAACACACTAGCCTCCTTGAGAACGATCCCCACTTTGGGTCCTAACTTGTGATTATCCTAAATCACTTGTTAACACTTACCCTAATTTGCCCTCTTTTCCTAAAGAGTGGTAAAAACACAACTATCAATTCCAAACAAGTACCTAGAAGGGTAATCTATGTAAATACTACCTCTTTTTGAAACCGATAGTTTTATTTATTGGAAAAATAGATTTGAGACTTATGTGAAATCAAAAGATTTAGATCTTTGGCATGTTATTACCAATGGTGACTTTTTGCCTTATAAATATAATGAAGTTTCTAAAAATAAATAGTTAGTCACTTTTGATAATTCTAATGATGACACTAAGAAGAAACTTGCTAAAAATAATGAGGCTAAAATGGTGATTTATAATGCTTTACCTAAGAAAGAGTATGAAAGGATTTTCATGTGTAAAACCGCTAAATATATTTGGAATACTCTTTTAGTAACCCACCACGGTGATAGGCAAGTCAAAGAAAGTAAAATCGATCTTCTTGTTCAACAATATGAAATATTTTGTCATCTTAGAAGATGAAACTATTGATAGTGCATTTGCTAGGTTTAATACTATTATTACTAGTCTAAAAGCACTTGATGAAGGTTTTTCTAGCAAGAAAAATGTTAGGAAGTTTCTATAAAACCTGTAAATTTCAGGTTTTGACTATGTCATTATTGTACACGTCACCTCATGATTTCTGTAAATATATTACCACCTTTGTATGAAATCTTTTGAGCAATCATATGCATCATACATGAGCATACATTATTCTAATCATAAGAACATGGAAACATCTAATCACATAGATATACATTATGATTTTGAACATTTAATCATAAGGACACAGTCAGATTTGGATGACTACATTATATGAACATGCAGGACAGTAAACAATCACTCCTTTTGGGACATTTAAGTCACCTGAACTTATAATCATAAGCATTCATCATATTGGTTCCTAAAAATCCAAACTCATTGTTGGGAATTATTTGTTAAGTGTCAAGTATCGTCAGTGTATTTTAAGTACTGTTAGTGTTATGTAAGTACCTTTAGTGTTAACGCGGTACATAGTAAGTACTGCTATACTGATTAGGACGAATATATCTTTGTATAAGATATGTCATAGTTATAGTTAGAGTATATCTTATGTGATATACTTAAATAGTTAGAATATTGATAATATATCGTCTGTGATATAGTTATCTTTATAGAATATTCTAAGGTTTCTAGGGTTCCTTACTCTATAAAAGGAACATACGTACAATGTTTTTAATGTACCTCATTCAAGTCGATTAATAAGAGAATCGAATAGTTAAAAGTAATTCTGTTCTTCTATGCTTTATAAGTTAGATTCCGCATAACTTATTTAGTGTTAGTAAGAGTGCTCAAAGTGTTTTAGTTTGATTACAAACTACTATACTAACTCTTAACAGAATATAGATCCAATCAAAGGGATCAACAGGTGCTACCAGAGCTTGTTGAGAAACTCTGAATAAGAAGAACACAACCCCAAACACTCCACACACACCAAAACTCAATGTCTCAACCAGATTGTGATGATGCTCACTTGGATGATGTTCAGAACCCTGATCCTTTACCACAGGGACAACCACAAGTTGTGCATCCTGCATGAGTACAAGGTGTTCAAGCCGTGAATACAGTAGCTACCTCTACAACAACATCTTCTCATACTTTATCTTCTGTTAAACTCCCAGTTCCCAAAGGTGACAATTATGAGACATGGGCTATGCAGATGGAACATTACTTAAATCACACAGATCACACTATGTGGCAAGTTTTCAAGAATGGGAACACACCAAAGAAGCTACACTGGTTGCCAGATGGTACATGCTATGCTCTACCTGCTGTGACTGCTAAGGAGGTACAAGCAGAGATCAGAGAGAGAAATGCCAGAACTGCTTTGGCTATGGCTCTTTCTGAAGACATCCTACAAAGATTTCATCATTATAAGGATGCTAAAGCTATGTGGGATGCTATAAAACTTAGATTTGGGGGTAATGACAAATCTAAGAAGATAAAGAAGATTGTTCTTAAGCAAGAATTTGATAACTTCTCAATTACCAGTATAGAGGGGATACATGGTGGCTATGGAAGGTTCAGTAAGCTGCTTATTCAATTGGCAGTTTATGGACAAGTAATTCCTAATGAAGAAGATAATTTAAAATTCTTAAGAAGTGTTCCACCAGAGTGGAAAGCAATGGCTATGCACTTTATCACAAGATATGATCTTGAAACAAATCCTTTTGATCATCTCTACAAAAATCTTAGAGCATACGAGATGGATGTGAAAGGCACTGAAGTAAAGGCAGCGACTACTACAAAGTCTAACTTGGATTTTGTGTCAGATGGAAACAGCGGTACTTACTTTCATAATACCGCTAGTGGATCTAGCAGCGGTACATACTTCACTAATGCCGCTGGAGGACTTACAAGCAGTACTTACCCACAAAGTATTGAAGGCATCCCTATAGTCTCTCAAAATCCACATGGAAGGTCTTCACCATTGTTTAGTGACAATGATGCCTTCTCATTCTTCGCTGGACAAGACAATAGGCCAAGATTAACAATCAATGACTTGTTCCAAATTGATGCTGCTGATGTTGAAGAGATGGATCTTAAATGGCAAGCTGCTATGGTGTCAGTAAGATCTAATAGGTTCTTCAAGAAGACAAGAAGAAAAATGATTGTTGATCCTAATGATCCATTAGGATATGACAAGTCAAAATTTGAATGCTATAACTGTGGAAGGAAAGGACACTTTGCAAGAGAATGCTCTAGAGACAAAGCTGAGAATAGCAATCAGAAGTCCAAGCACAACTATAGAACCACTCTAAGAATAACTGAAAGCTTTCCAAAACGAAACAGCAGGAGTCCTAAAGGAACCAAAGCATTGGTAACTATAGATGGAGTGGTGAACTGGGCTGAAGATGATGAAGAAGAAGAGCTTGGTTTAATGTCTCTCTCACATTATAACACTCTCAAATTTCATATCGGTACAGTAGAAGAGTCTTTAGAGTGTTACGGGATAGCAAAATAACTCCAATCATAGACAACACATAAAAATGGTTGCACAAGGTTTAACTTACATTCATTCAAAATAAAAGTTTCAAGTGTACAACAGGTCCCAAATTATACAGGTCATTAAGTTTACAAAACATAGATCGAATGAACAGTTTTATTATTATGTGGGCCATCAGAGTCGATCGCCATCCGAATTACCTTCAAGCACCTGAGATAAAAAAACAGGCAAAAATCATATCATCGAATGCCGAGTGAATTCATAGAGTTTAATAAAACCGTTATATAAAACAATCATTGAAATCAGAACACAAGTATAATATCAGAAGTAAGTCCTCGTATTGCTAGTCAGGCAATATATAAATCAAAGATACATCTTAAACCGTCCATGAGACCGTAGCCTCAATATTACCATTATAGGTAATATTATTATCGTTATTTGCATCATTATTGGATTACATTGGATTATTATTAGCCGCATGACATTGTTACCTTACTAATCACAAACAACGGGCCGAGAACCCGACAAACAATTTTCCCATCTAAGTTAGCGTGTCGTCACCAAAATCACTCTATGTAAATCTTCTCATACATAAATTCGCTTACCAATCAATGTGGTGCGACGGGGATCAACCGTCAAGGCGAGAACTGGGGTGATCGTCCCCAAATAGTACTATCATATGCATAAGCGTCTACCAAGTCCCTGTAGTTCACAATTTATGCTAATGGGAGTTTAAGTGACATAACCTAACTACTAATAATCCTTTTCATCTCATTTATTGGGTCATAGCATCATTCGGGCCAATATCATTAAGCATACCATCGGGACTACTTGTGTTCTATTTTTATCAAAAACTAGCATGTTATCTCCCTCGCGAGTTTACAAATCATTTTATAAAACATTTAAAAGAGTGCGAGGCTATGAACTCACGTTGATTATGAAAGGCGGATTATTGGCTACGGGCGTGCTTCGATAACGGAAACCTATATAAATAATACTCGGTCTTAGACTTTTGTCCAATGACTTTATGAAAATAACAACTATTTATACATATGATGATTTTATATATATGATGATGATCAAGTGGAATTGTACATTTTTATTGACTCATTATAGTGTTATGTGTTGGTAACTTTTTATACTAGTTTCACTAGTTTATCTAGTTTACATGTTTAGGCCCAATAAGCCCATTATAAGTCCATTTCCTTATATTAGTCCATTTTACACTTTTAACATCATTCCTATACTTACATGTTAGGCCCAAGTGGGTTAAGCCCAATAAATAAGTCCATAAGTGTCTAGCCAAATTAGTTGGATTAATAGTCCAATAAAGCTTAATTTGGCCCGTTAATGTCCATATGTTATAAAGCTCGGGTTTTATCGGTTTTTACTTGTAATATATACTTATATATCATTATATGAGTTATAAAGTGTTTACATTATACGGGTCCGACCCTCTAAGTTTTAATTGACAAAAACGTTAATTTTACGATTTTAGCCGAAAAGACGTAAAAATCATGTTTATAGTTTTATAACTTATAAAACTTATCAAATTGCCATTTTTATAAAATGTCTCATTTATTTATTAATGTACATACTTATATAAATGTAGTATATATGTTAGTGGGTTTTAAGTTTACATTTTATATATTATTTACTTGAGTGCTAATATTATACTATATACTTTAATTTCACAAATCTGATTTTTACTTTCACTTTCACCATTTTTATCATATATTGAGTTCTACAACGAGATAGAAGCTCATTTTTGGATGACATAAACTTCATATTATGTGCTACAATTAACTTAGTTTTAGCTACTTCTCAATCCAAGTCTAAGTGTCCCTAACAGTCCTCACAAAACAGACTATTCAGATTGGTACTTAAATTTTGTTTTGATCATATCTCACTCATTATAATGATTCCATTGCATGGCCAACTATCACATGTGTACAAGTACTAATACTTACTGTATATTAATTTATCTATACCATTTTATCAGTTTAACATATGGTTGTTTACTGTTTTTATACAGCCTACTAAATTAAGCAAGATTTTAACCTTTTTACATGTAGTTTTCAATCTTTTTATACAAGTTTATCAACACATGATCCCCACACAATATTTTTATCATCATATATCATCATATACATATACATTAGGAAACAGAATACATTTTATATTTACAAAAGTAACAATGAAAATGGAAAGAATGATCTTGTTTACCAACCAAGACTATAACTTGTCTTTTGATGACAACACCTTGATGTACACCAAAACTATCTTCAAGATCACCTTTCACCAAGAACTTTTGTTGAGAAATCAGCCCTAGGACACAAGAAAACCACCTCCTTGGATGTTAAAATGACCACCAATCAATATAGCTTCAAAGGTTCTCCATCATTTGTGTGAATAACACCAAATATTGTGGTTAAAAATTGATAAAAGGGTGTTTTGTTCTTGATTTTGGACGGCAAGGGTAGAGAGAAAGAGAGTGTTTATGGTGGTTTGCATGAGATGAAAGTGAGAAATGGTTTATGTGTATTGGTTTTGATGGTTTAGCTACTTTAGCCGTCCCATGAGTGGGGTGAGGCAAAACTTGTTTTGTCTCATCCACTAATTTACGGGTATTCCTCGATTCTAGTTTCCTTGATTTGCGTGCCCTCGGGTCATTTTACGAAAAACGTTTTTATAAATTATGAATCAACGGCACAAAACGAATCTAATAAAAATTGTCTCATAAAAAACGTAAATACGTAATCCTAAGGTTTCCTGTTTAGTCATAAAGGACGTTGAATTATGCACGTAAGCCCAAATTTAAATCCGTAAATTGTGAGTTCATCAACCAACACAAAAATAAGTATCAAAATAATATACGAGAAAATATATTACTTCCTGAAAATGTTAGATTGTCACAGATTTTCCTCCTAAAAGGGATCAACGTCCTCGTGATCCATTTCATTTTGATGTCCGTTTCTTATTGAAATCAAAGAGGTGCGGATATTTATTCCACATATCATCCTCTCGTTCCCAAGTAAATTCCGGTCCATGCTTTGAATTCCATCGGATCTTGACGATAGGTATCCGACTTTGTTTCAGTTGCTTTACCTCACGATCCATAACCTCTACGGGTTCTTCGATAAAATGCAACTTCTCATCTATTCGAACCTTATCCAACTAGATTTTCTCGTCACTCACTGCTAAACATTTCTTAAGATTAGATACATGGAATGTGTTGTGAACACCATGAAGTTTTGGGGTAACTCTAGTTTGTAAGCCACCGGACCTACTCTAGATAAAATCTTAAAGGGTCCAATATAGCGGGGATTCAGTTTCCCTCGGTTTCCAAATCTTATGATGCCTTTCCATGGCGATAATTTCAAAATTACTCGGTCACCCACTTCAAACTCCATCGGTTTCCGCCGCACATCCATGTAACTTTTCTGTCTACTACGGGCAGTCAACAACCTATTCTTAATCTGAACTATCATCTCCGTAGTCTCCCGGATCAATTCCGGTCCCATGAGCTGGGTATCCCCAACTTCACTCCAACATACAGGAGATCTACACTTCCTACCATACAAAGCTTCAAACGGTGCAGCCTTAATACTAGCATGATAACTATTGTTATATGAAAACTCTGCTAAAGGAAAATGTTTATCCCAATTCTTCCCAAAATCTATCACACAAGCTCTCAACATATCTTCCAGTGTTTGTATCGTTCTTTCACTCTGCCCATCAGTCTGGGGGTGATAAGCAGTGCTCATGTCGAGATTCGTTCCCAAGGATCTTTGGAGAGATTTCCAAAAATTTGATGCGAATCTAGGATCTCGATCTGAAATGATCTATACAGGCACTCCATGCTTGCATAAAACATTCTCAAGATAAATACGAGTCAGCTTCTCCAGTGAGAACTGCTCTTTAACCGGAATGAAGTGCGCTGATTTGGTCAGTCTGTCGACAATGACCCAAATCGAGTTATTTTCAGATGATGTTCTAGTAAGCTTGGTGATAAAGTCCATCGTAATTCGCTCCCACTTCCATTCAGGAATCTTTGGTTGTTGAAGTAGTCCTGATGGCTTTTGATGTTCAGCTTTGACTCTTGCACAAGTCAAGCATTGAAGAACATACATAGAAATATCATCTTTCATATTCGGCCACCAGTACAACTTCTTCAAATCATGATACATTTTATCAGATCCAGGATGAATGGAATATATAGAATTATGAGATTTCAACATAATCAAATCTCTTAAGCCTCCAAATTTAGGTATCCACATACGACCTTTTAAGCATTTCACTCCATCAGCTCTAACCTCTAAAGGATCTCCTTCTCCTCGAAACCCTTCATTAACAAAATTTTCTTTCTTATTGGCTTCTATTTGCGCATTTCTAATTTGCTCAGGCAAATCATTGTGCACGGTCAATACTAGAGAACGCACCCTGATAGGCTCTCTATCTTTTCTGCTTAATGCATCGGCAACAACATTTGCTTTTCATGGGTGATATTTTATATCACAATCATAATCACTTAACAGATCTATCCATCTTCGTTGCCTCATGTTCAATTCCTTTTGATCGAGAATATACTGTAGGCTTTTATGATCGGTGAATACCGTACACTTAGTGCCATAAAGATAATGTGTCCACAACCTAAGAGCAAAGACAACAGCTCCTAACTCAAGATCATGAGTAGTATAATTCTCCTCATTCTTCCTTAATTGCCTAGAAGCATAAGCTATTACTTTTTCTCGCTGCATCAAAACAGCTCCATAACCTCTAAGAGATGCATCACAATATACTACAAAATCTTCACTTCCATCGGGTAATGATAGAATTGGCGCACTACATAATTTTTGCTTCATTATCTGAAATGCTCCATCTTCTTCACTTCCCCAAACGAAAGGTTTATTCTTCTGGGTAAGCTTAGTCAAGGGTTTAGCTATTAAAGAAGATTCTTCAATGAATCGCCTATAATAGCAAGCCAATGCTAAGAATTGTCACACTTCCGTTGGCGTTGTCGGTGCAGACCAATTCTTAATGGCTTCAACCTTTGCAGGATCAACATGAATTCCGTCTTTGTTAATCACATGACCAAGAAATTGCACAGAATCTAACCAAAAATCACATTTCAAAAACTTAGCATACAACGTCTCATCCTTTAACAAACTCAAGATAATCCTTAAATGTTCTCCATGTTCCTCTTTATTCTTAGAATAGATTAGAATATCGTCAATAAACACAATCACAAATTTGTCCAAGTAGGGTTTGCACACTCAGTTCATTAGATCCATGAAAACCGAAGGCGCGTTAGTTAACCCAAATGGCATTACTTGAAATTCATAGTGTCCATAGCGAGTTCTAAATGCAGTTATAGGAATATCTTCTTCACGGACGCGAAGTTGGTGATATCCAAACCGCAAATCTATCTTAGAATACACACTAGATCCTTGTAGTTGATCAAACAAATCATCAATCCATGGTAAAGGATATCAATTTTTAATTGTCAACTTATTCAGTTCCCTATAATTAATGCACATACGGAAAGATCCATACTTCTTCTTAACGAACAAGACTGGAGCTCCCCAAGGCGATGAGCTCGGTCGAATAAAAACTTTATCAGACAACTCCTTAAGTTGTTCAGATAATTCCTTTAATTCAAAAGGTGCTAATCGGTAAGGCGCACGTGCCACCGGTGCAGCACCAGGAATTAAATCGATTCGAAACTCAACTTGCCTTATCAGCGGAAGTCCGGGTAAATCTTTAGGAAATACCTCAGGAAATTCACAGATAATAGGTACATCTTCCAATCGTTTCTCCTTAGACTCATTCCCGGTCACTTGAGCTAAGAATAACTCGCAACCGTTCTTGATGTACTTTTGGACTTTAATACATGAAACGATTTTCAAACAAGATCTACCTCGATTACCATCAATTACTAAAGTCCTATTCCTAAGAGGAATCTTAACCTTCTTTTCTCTACATAAAATAGTAGCATTATTCAACGATAACCAATCCATACCAATAATAATATCAAAACTACCTAGTTCTATCAACATCAAATCAATCAGAAAGGAATAGTTTAAGAGATTTAGAGAGCATCCTTCTAATAGCTTATTAGTTTTCATTAATTTACCATCAGCCAATTCCACCTCGTAACTGGTATTTATCATAACAGGTTCAATGTCAATAAGGGAGTTAAATTTAGTGGATACAAAGCTCCTATCAGTAACCGAGTCAAATAAAGCAACAACATAATGATTGTTGAGTAAAAACGTACCAGTAATGACATTCAGATCCTCTTTCTCCACCTCGACTGTTCCAAGTTGATAAGAACCACCCTGGTGGTTTCTTCCAGGTACAATCGCTCTCAACTTAGGACAATCCGATTTCTTATGACCTTCTTCATTACAGTTGAAGCAAATGATTCCCTTCTTACACCTTTCAACTTTGTGTCCAAGCTTTCCGCAATTTTGGCACTTCCAGCAGTCGCCAGCATGCCTCTTGTTGCCACACTTAGGACATTTTTCATCATTGCATGGTGTGTTGTTGGTAAGAGCATTTGCATTCCCCTTTCTCTGGTTCTGACGGCGATTGAAATTATTCCTATTATCACCTCTATCTACACGATTGCCATCACCATTTCTTTTCTCACCAGTACGTGCTTCAGCCTGCCTATCCTGAATTATCTGCCCAATGAGTTGGTAAGCCATTTGAACAGCATCATCAATGGTCAGTGGTTTTGATGACGTCATGTCCCCTCGGATATTCTTGGTCAACCCTTTAATATATTGCTCAATTCGGATCTCTTCGGGTTCCACCAATCGAGGACAAAGCAAGGCCAACTCATGAAATCGGTTTGTGTAGCTATCAATGTCCACACCTTTCATTCTTAAATGAATCAACTCTTGTTCCAACCTAATGATCACACTACGGGGACAGAACTCCAAAGTCATCCACTTCTTAATTTCAGCCCAAGGAGTAGCATTAGCAACATCAATACCCATGAAAGCAATTCTCCCATTCTACCAAGTCAACGCACGACCTATAAGAGTATCCATAGCAAAAGTCACCTTATCTTCCTCCTTATACTTACTAATCCGAAACACCAACTAAATCTTCTCAATCCACTGGCTTAATCCTACAACACCTTCAGTTCCATTTAACAGTAGAGGTTCACACTTCATGAACGTCACATAAGTACAACCATCGACTTCAGGTGCATTAGTTCCAAGTCCTCCTACATTTCCTCCAACATTAGCATTCACATTATTAGCATTCACCGCTGACAAGGGTTGATCCAATAACAGGATTTACATTCAATCCATTAACATATGAATCTTTGTCAATGGCTTGAGAGTCATTATGTGAGAAGAAGGCCATGTTTCCAGATGTTGACTTCTTCTCATGTTCAAGTAAGGTCTCATTCTCCATACTCTTTAGCTGATTGTAGATATCATCAAAAGTTGCACTCTTATGGGATTAGTAGCAACAATTGATATGGCTTCGATCTTCCATGCCTCACCAAGACCTTCAAGGAATGTAGCAATGATATCAGCATCTTCAAGTTCTGTTCCCATAAAATCCAACTTACTAGTGATATCTTGAAGCCTACTTCTTACCTTAATTAGCTTCTCATTGGGATGAGCCTTAAACACATCATATTCACTCGACAGTTGCTTCTTCCTTTCTTTGGCTGTATCATCATTTCCATAATAGGTAACTTGAAGGGCTGCCCAAAGATTTTTAGCAGATTCATAGCTTCTGTATTTTTGCTGGTTCTTTGGACCCAAGGAAAGTTTAAGAATGTTCAAGGTCTTCATATCATTCTTTCTCAAGGCTATCTTAGCCCCTGAGACAACTTTTCCATCTTCAGGCCTTTCTTTGAGAGCATCACCAGTTTGTCCAGCTGTACTTCGTGCTGTAATAGTAGCCTGAATCTTAGTTGCTTTATCAAATTGATTGCCATATTTAATGACTTCCCAAAGAGCATAGTCATTGACTTGAAGATACTGTTCAAAATTGAACTTCCATTGTTCAAAGTTTTCATGGTCGAGCATAGAGATTTTGAGGTTGTGATTTGATGAGGATGAAGATTCTGTGATAGACATCTTGTTTGGTTTAGGGTTTCTGGTGATTTAGGGATTTATGAGTTTACTGTTGTTTTAGATCAAAGTTCCTCAACAAGCTCTGATACCACTTGTTGATCCCAAACTTAAATGATTAGTTTTATGTTAAATAGGATTGAATCAAGATTAACACGTAGAGAAACTTTGTGTATTCAACAATCTAAGTGTTATGCGGAATTAACACTTAGAACAAAGAACAAAACAAAACAAAATATTCCAAACTTTCACTTCGATTAATATTGAGAACTTGCGTATAATGAAAGTGTAAAACTTGTAAAAACTTATATCAAACTATGAACCCTACGACCTCCTTTTATAACATAAGGAGTCGTGTACAAAGGTCTACCTATCAACTATTCTAGGTAAAGGTAAACATAAGAAATAGAATATTGAACATATCTTTACTCGAATTACAAAACGTGTAGACTAAGAATTCGATCAGTGGTTGAAATTCTTCTTGACGGCACTCAAATATACTTTGTCAGTGCTCATCTGTTAGCGCCTCTTTTACTCTTATCAGCGTCCAAGTTCTTCTTGTCAGCGCCCCAGTGACTTAGCTAATTTTATTCCCAACACTAAAAACGTTACTTGTATTTTTTGGTCTCGCTTTGTTTTGATTACGACAATATATAAAAACAAACATTTACGAAAACAACGAAAAACGAATTCTTGAGTTCAAGTATTTTTCATTCTAACCATAATCACTTAAGGTATGAACAAACAAGTTTTCAACCTAACCAAGTGATCATAGATTTAATTTTTCTTAAAACTTACCTTTTATTAAATGTGACAAAGTTTTTTATTAAACTTTATTTTTAAGAAAATGTTTTATTAAATTAAATATTTGAAAATTTGAAAAATGACATATTCCATATGGTTTAGGAATATCCCTTGGGGATAAATATTCCACCAGATGTGACTACCCCACTAAAAGATAAAAGGGAGCGGAGTCTACTCCCACGGTTCCTTAAATAGCTATGCGGCTCCTTATCAATAAGGAACCACGGGCACCTTTAAGAAACCGGGCCCAGAGATAGCCGTTGGAGCTTTGTCTTATAAATAGTGGACCATTCACAGACTTTCTCTTCACCTCTTTTGCACATATAATTTCAGATTCAATCCAACGTCTTAAATCATTCAAATCTTTGATTATTTGGTTGATTCCTACTTGTTCAGAAGTGAATCTTTCTCCTCACATCTCTTCCTCTCAAGTGCTAAGAGAAGAACACTTTCATCCTTGAAGTGTTGTGTCTACCTCAAAGATCCATTGAAGATCAAACTTTTATTTTTCATTCTTGTGTTATTGTTGTGAAGATCCAAATAGTTGTGTCTATTTGGAAGTTGTATATGTAGTTTGGTTAATACTTAGTCCTTAAAGTATATTAGTATAGATTGGTCCTAGCTAAGATTAGGGCTCGACTTTTAGCTTAGAGTCGGAAATTGGTTAAGCAACGTGTACGGTTTCTCCATCTTAAGGAGCTTGTTGATTAGTGAACTCTCGAGTAAGGAGTACTCGAGGAGTGGAGTAGGAACGAGGAGTTAACTTCGTTTTCGAACCACTATAAATCCTTGGTGTTTGGTTTGATCTTTCTTTTCCTTATCTATTTACATTCATTATTCTTGACTTGCATATACTCGTGATTATTAGTTAGTTACACTATCCTTTGTCCATATTGTGTATAAGAATATTTCACATATTTGCTCAAGTATATGTTTTTGAAAAGGATTTTTGATAACCCATATTTAATAAGTAAAATTAAGAAACTATTTAACCCCCCCCCCCCTTCTAGTTTCTACAATTGGTATCAGAGCGGGTTGCTCAAGCGTTTTTAAAATATATTGTATTTTAGATTTTGAATCGATCTATGGATTCCAAACAAGTACCTAGAAGGGCAATCTATGTAAAGACCACCTCTTTTTGAAACCGATAGTTTTATTTACTGGAAAAATAGATTTGAGACTAATGTGAAATCAAAAGATTTAGATATTTGGCATGTTATTACCAATGGTGACTTTTTGCCTTATAAATATAATGAAGTTTCTAAAATTAAATAGTTAGTCACTTTTGATAATTCTAATGATGACACTAAGAAAAAACTTGCTAAAAATAATGAGGCTAAAATGGTGATTTATAATGCTTTACCTAAGAAAGAGTATGAAAGCATTTTCATGTGTAAAACAGCTAAATATATTTGGAATACTCTTTTAGTAACCCACCACGGTGATAGGCAAGTCAAAGAAAGTAAAATCGATCTTCTTGTTCAACAATATGAAATATTTTGTCATCTTAGAAGATGAAACTATTGATAGTGCATTTGCTAGGTTTAATACTATTATTACTAGTCTAAAAGCACTTGATGAAGGTTTTTCTAGCAAGAAAAATGTTAGGAAGTTTCTGTAAAACCTGTAAATTTTAGGTTTTGACTATGTCATCATTGTACACGTCACCTCATGATATCTGTAAATATATTACCCCTTTGCATGAAATCTTTTGAGCAATCACATACATCATACATGAGCATACATTATTCTAATCATCAGAACATGGAAACATCTAATCACATAGATATACATTATCATTTTGAACATTTAATCATAAGGACACAGTCACATTTGGATGACTACATTATATGAACATGTGGGACAATAAGCAATCACTCCTTTAGGACATTTAAGTCACCTGGACTTATAATCATAAGCATTCATCATATTGGTTCATAAAAATCCAAACTCATTGTTGGGAATTATTTGTTAAGTGTCAAGTATCGCCAGTGTATTTTAAGTACTGTTAGTGTTATGTAAGTACCGTTAGTGGTAACGCGGTACATAGTAAGTACTGCTATACTGAATAGGACGGATATATCTTTGTATAAGATATGTCATAGTGATAGTTAGAGTATATCTTATGTGATATACTTAAATAGTTAGAATATTGATAATATATCGTCTGTGATATAGTTATCTTTATAGAATATTCTAAGGTTTCTAAGGTTCCTTACTCTATAAAAGAAACATAGGTACAATGTCTTTCATGTATCTCATTCAAGTCGATTAATAAGAGAATCAAATAGTTAAAAGTAATTCTCTTCTTCTGTGCTTTATAAGTTAGATTTCGCATAACTTATTTAGTGTTAGTAAGAGTGCTCAAAGTGCTTTAGTTTGATTACAAACTACTATACTAATTCTTAATAGAATATAGATCCAATCAAAGGGATCAACAGGTGTTATCAAGGCTTATTGAGAAACTCTAAAAAAGAAGAACACAACCCCAAACCCTCCACACACACCAAAACTCAATGTCTCAACCAGATGGTGATGATGCTCACTTAGATGATGTTCAGAACCCTGATCCTTTACCACAGGGACAACCACAAGTTGTGTATCCTGCACGAGTACAAGGGTTCAAGCCGTGAATACAGTAGCTACCTCTACAACAACACATTCTCATACTTTATCTGCTGTTAAACTCCCAGTTCTCAAAGGTGACAATTATGAGACATGGGCTATGCAGATGGAATATTACTTGAATCACACAGATCACACTGTGTGGCAAGTTTTCAAGAATGGGAACACACCAAAGAAGCTACACTGGTTGCCAGTCGGTACATGCTATGCTCTACCTGCTGTGACTGCTGAGGAGGTACAAGCAAAGATCAGAGAGAGAAATACCAGAACTGCTTTGGCTATGGCTCTTTCTGAAGACATCCTACCAAGATTTCATCATTATAAGAATGCTAAAGCTATGTGGGATGCTATAATACTTAGATTTGGGGGTAATGACAAATCTAAGAAGATAAAGAAGATTGTTCTTAAGCAAGAATTTGATAACTTCTCAATTACCAATATAGACGGGATACATGGTGGCTATGGAAGGTTCAGTAAGCTGCTTATTCAATTGGCAGTTTATGGACAAGTAATTCCTAATGAAGAAGCTAATTTAAAATTCTTAAGAAGTATTCCACCAGAGTGGAAAGCAATGGCAATGCACTTCATCACAAGATATGATGTGGAAACAATTCCTTTTGATCATCTCTACAACAATCTTAGAGCATACGAGATGAATGTGAAAGGCACTAAAGTAAAGGCAGCGACTACTACAAAGTCTAACTTGGTTTTGTGTCAGATGGAAACAACGGTACTTACTTTCATAATACCGCTAGTGGATCTAGCAGCGTTACATACTTCACAAATGCCGCTGGAGGACTTACAAGCAGTACTTACCCACAAAGTATTGAAGGCAGCCCTATAGTCTCTCAAAATCCACATGGAAGGTCTTCACCATTGTTTAGTGACAATGATGCCTTCTCATTCTTCGCTGGACAAGACAACATGCCAAGATTAACAATCAATGACTTGTTCTAAATGGATGATGCTGATGTTGAAGAGATGCATCTTAAATGGCAAGCTGCTATGGTGTCAGTAAGATCTAATAGGTTCTTCAAGAAGACTGGAAGAAAAATGATTGTTGATCCTAATGAGCCATTAGGATATGACAAGTCAAAAGTTGAATGCTATAACTATGGAAGGAAAGGACACTTTGCAAGAGAATGCTCTAGAGACAAAGCTGAGAATAGCAATCAGAAGTCTAAGCACAGCTATAGAACCAGTACAAGAATAACTGAAAGCTTTCCAAAAGGAAACAGCAAGAGTCCTAAAGGAACCAAAGCATTGGTAACTATAGATGGAGTGATGAACTGGGCTGAAGATGATGAAGAAGAAGAGCTTGGTTTAATGTCTCTCTCACATTGTAACACTCTCAAATTTCATATCGGTACAACGCAAGAGTCTTTAGAGTGTTACGGGATAGCACAATAACTCCAATCATAGACAACACATAAAAATGGTTGCACAAGGTTTAACTTACATTCATTCGAAATAAAAGTTTCAAGTGTACAACAGGTCCCAAATTATACAGGTCATTAAGTTTACAAAACATAGATCGAATGAACAGTTTTATTATTATGTGGGCCATCAAAGTCGATCGCCATCCGAATTACCTTCAAGTACTTGAGATGAAAACATGCAAAAATCATATCAGCGAATGCCGAGTGAATTCATAGAGTTTAATAAAACTGTTATATAAAACAATCATTGAAATCAGAACACAAGTATAATAATAGAAGTAAGTCCTCGTAATGCTAGTCAGGCAATATATAAATCAAATCATACATCTTAAACCGTCTATTATAGGTAATATTATTATCGTTATTTGCATCATTATTGGATTACATTGGATTATCATTAGCCGCATGACATTGTTACCTTACTAATCACAAACAACTGGCCGCGCACCCGACAAACAATTTGCCTATCTAAGTTAGCGTGTCGTCACAAAAATCACGCTGTGTAAATCTTCTCATACATAAATTCGCTTACCAATCAATGTGGTACGACGGGGATCAACCGTCAAGGCGCGAACTGGGGTGATCGTCCCCAAAGAGTACTATCACATGCATAAGCGTCTACCAAATCCCGGTAGTTCACAATTTATCCTATTTGGAGTTTAAGTGACATAACCTAACTACTAATAATCCTTTTCATCTCATTTATTAGGTCATAGCATCATTCGGGTCCATATCATTAAGCATACCATCGGGACTACTTGTGTTCTATTTTTAACAAAAACTAGCATGTTATCTCCCTCGCGAGTTTACAAATCATTTTATAAAACATTTAAAAGAGTGTGAGGCTATGAAGTCACGTTGATTATGAAAGGCGGATTATTGGCTACGGGCGTGCTTCGATCACGGAAACCTATATAAATAATACTCGGTCTTAGACTTTTGTCCAATAACTTTATGAAAATAACAACTATGTATACATATGATGAGTTTATATATATGATGATGATCAAGTGGGATTGTACATTTTTATTCACTCATTATAGTGTTGTGTGTTGGTAAGTTTTTATACTAGTTTCACTAGTTTATCTTGTTTACATGTTTAGGCCCAATAAGCCCATTATAAGTCCATTACCTTATATTAGTCCATTTTACACTTTCAACATCAGTCCTATACTTACGTGTTAGGCCCAAGTGGGTTAAGCCCAATAAGTAAGTCCATAAGTGTTTAGCCAAATTAGTTGGATTAATAGTCCAATAAGGCTTAATTTGGCCCGTTAATGTCCATATGTTATAAAGCTCGGGTTTTATCGGTTTTTACTTCTAATATATACTAATATATCATTATATGAGTTATAAAGTGTTTAGATTTTAGGGGTCCGACCGTCTAAGTTTTAATTGACGAAAACGTTAATTTTACGATTTTAGCCGAAAAGACGTAAAAATCATGTTTATAGTTTTATAACTTATAAAACTTATCAAATTGTCATTTTTATAAACTTTCTCATTTATTTATTAATGTACATACTTATATAAATGTAATATATAAGTTACTGGGTTTTAAGTTTACATTTGATATATTATTTACTTGAGTGCTAATATTATACTATATACTTTAATTTCACAAATCTGATTTTTACTTTTACTTTCACCATTTTTATCATATCTTGAGTTATACAAGGAGATAGAAGCTCATTTTTGGATGACATAAACTTCATATTATGCTCTACAATTAACTTAGTTTTAGCTACTGCTCAATCCAAGTCTAAGTATCCCTAACAGTCCTCACAAAACAAACTATTCAGATTGAGACTTAAATTTTGTTTTGATCATATCTCACTCATTATAATGATTCCATTGCATGGCCAACTATCACATGTGCACAAGTCCTAATAAATACTGTATATTAATTCATCTATACCATTTTATCAGTTTAACATATGGTTGTTTACTATTTTTATACAGCCTACTAAATTAAGAAAGATTTTAACCTTTTTACATGTAGTTTTCAATCTTTTTATACAAGTTTATCAACACATGATACCCACAAAATATTTTTATCATCATATATCATCATATACATATACATTAGGAAAGAAAATACATTTTACATTTACAAAAATAACAGTGAAAATGGAAAGAATGATCTTGTTTAGCAACCAAGACTATAACTTGTCTTTTGATGACAACACCTTGATGTACACCAAAACTATCTTCAAAGGTTCTCCATCATTTGTGTGAATAACACCAAATATTGTGGTTAAAAATTGATAAAAGGGGTGTTTTGTTCTTGATTTTGGACGGCAAGGGTAGAGAGAAAGAGAGTGTTTATGGTGGTTTGTATGAGATGAAAGTGAGAAATGGTTTATGTGAAGTGGTTTTGATGGTTTAGCTAACTTGTTTAGTTAACTAGACAAGTGTACTACTTGTTAGCTAAATGTTGACACCTCATGGGGTGTGGTGGAGCTACTTTAGCTGTCCCATGAGTGGGGTGAGGCAAAACTTGTTTTGTCTCATCCCACTAATTTACGGGTATTCCTCGATTCTAGTTTCCTTGATTTGCGTGCCCTCGGGTTGTTTTACGAAAAACATTTTTACAAATTATGAATCAACGGCACAAAAAGAATCTAATAAAAATTTTCTCATCAAAAACTAAATACGTAATCCTAAGGTTTCCGGTTTAGTCGTAAAGGACGTTAAATTATGCACGTAAGCCCAAATTTAAATCCGTAAATTGTGAGTTCATCAACCAACACAAAAATAAGTATCAAAATAATATACGAGAAAATAATTTACTACCTGAAAATGTTAGATTGTCACAGATTTTCCTCCTAAAAGGGATCAACGTCCTCGTGATCCATTTCATTTTGATGTCCGTTTCTTATTGAAATCAAAGAGGTGCAGATATTTCTTCCACATATCATCCTCTATTTCCCAAGTAAATTCCGGTCCATGCTTTGAATTCCATCGGATCTTGACGATAGGTATCCGACTTTGTTTCAGTTGCTTTACCTCACGATCCATAACCACTACGGGTTCTTCGATAAAATGCAACTTCTCATCTATTTGAACCTTATCCAACGAGATTTTCTCATCACTCACTGCTAAACATTTCTTCAGATTAGATACATGGAATGTGTTGTGAACACCATGAAGTTCTTGGGGTAACTCTAGTTTGTAAGCCACCGGACCTACTCTAGATAAAATCTTAAAGGGTCCAATATAGCGGGGATTCAATTTCCATCGCTTTTCAAATCTAATGACGCCTTTCCATGGCGATAATTTCAACATTACTCGGTCACCCACTTCAAAATTCATCGGTTTCTTCCGCATATCCGCGTAACTTTTCTGTCTACTACGGGCAGTGAACAGCCTATTCTTAATCTGAACTATCATCTCCGTAGTCTCCCGGATCATTTCCGGTCCCGTGAGCTGGGTATCCCCAACTTCACTCCAACATACAGGAGATCTACACTTCCTACCATACAAAGCTTCAAACGGTGCATCCTTAATACTAGCATGATAACTATTGTTATATGAAAACTCTGCTAAAGGCAAATGTTTATCCCAATTCTTACCAAAATCTATCACACAAGCTCTCAACATATATTCCAGTGTTTGTATCGATCTATCTGCCCATCAGTCTGGGGGTGATAAGCAGTGCTCATGTCGAGATTCGTTCCCAAGGATCTTTGGAGAGATTTCCAAAAATTCGATGCGAATCTAGGATCTCGGTCTGAAATGATCGATACAGGCACTCCATGCTTGCATACAACATTCTCAAGATAAATACGAGTTAGCTTCTCCAGTGAGAACTGCTCTTTAATCGGAATGAAGTGCGCTTATTTGGTCAGTCTGTCGACAATGACCCAAATCGAGTTATTTCCAGATGATGTTCTAGGAAGCTTGGTGATAAAGTCCATCGTAATTCGCTCCCACTTCCATTCAGGAATCTTTGGTTGTTGAAGTAGTCCTTATGGCTTTTGATGTTCATCTTTTACTCTTGCACAAGTCGAGCATTGAAGAACATACATAGCAATATCAACTTTCATATTCGGCCACCAGTACAACTTCTTCAAATCATGATACATTTTATCAGATCCAGGATAAATGGAATATTTAGATTTATGAGATTACAACATAATCAAATCTCTTAAGCCTCCAAATTTAGGTATCCACATACGACCTTTTAGGCATTTCACTCCATCAGCTCTAACCTCTAAAGGATCTCCTTCTCCTCAAAACCCTTCATTAACAAAATTTTCTTTTTTACTGGCTTCTATTTGCGCATTTCTAATTTTCTCAAGCAAATCATTGTGCACAGTCAAGACTAGAGAACGCACCCTGATAGGCTCTCTATCTTTTCTACTTAATGCATCTGCAACAACATTTGCTTTTCCTGGGTGATATTTTATATCACAATCATAATCACTTAACAGCTCTATCCATCTTCGTTGCCTCATGTTCAATTCCTTTTGATCGAGAATATACTGTAGGCTTTTATGATCGGTGAATACCGTACACTTAGTGCCATAAAGATAATGTCTCCACAACCTAAGAGCAAAGACAACAACTCCTAACTCAAGATCATGAGTAGTATAATTCTCCTCATTCTTCCTTAATTGCCTAGAAGCATAAGCTATTACTTTTTCTCGCTGCATCAAAACAACTCCATAACCTCTAAGAGATACATCACAATATACTACAAAATCTTCACTTCCGTCGGGTAATGATAGAATTGGCGCACTACATAATTTTTTGTTCAGTATCCGAAATGCTCCATCTTCTTCACTTCCCCAAACGAAAGGTTTATTCTTCTGGGTAAGCTTAGTCAAGGGTTTAGCTATTAAAGAAGATTCTTTATAGAATCGCCTATAATAGCCAGCCAATCCTAAGAATTGTCGCACTTTCGTTGGCATTGTCGGTGCAGACCAATTCTTAATGGCTTCAGCCTTTGCAGGATCAACATGAATTCCATCTTTGTTAATCACATGACCAAGAAATTGCACAGAATCTAACCAAAAATCACATTTCGAAAACTTAGCATACAACGTTTCATCCTTTAACAAACTCAAGATAATCCTTAAATGTTCTCCACAATCACAAATTTGTCCAAGTAGGGTTTGCACACTCGGTTCATTAGATCCATTAAAACTACAGGCGTGTTAGTTAACCCAAATGGCATTACTTGAAATTCATAGTGTCCATAACGAGTTCTAAATGCAGTTATAGGAATATCTTCTTCACGGACGCGAAGCTGGTGATATCCAGACCGCAAATCTATCTTAGAATACACACTAGATCCTTGTAGTTGATCAAACAAATCATCAATCCTTGGTAAAGGATATCGATTTTTAATTGTCAACTTATTTAGTTCCCTATAATCAATGCACATACGGAAAGATCCATACTTCTTCTTAACAAACAAGACTGAAGTTCCTCAAGGCGACGAGCTCGGTCGAATAAAACCTTTATCAGACAACTCCTTAAGTTGTTCAGATAATTCCTTTAATTCAAAAGGTGCCAATCGGTAAGGCGCACGTGCCACCGGTGCAGCACCAGGAATTAAATCGATTTGAAACTCAACTTGCCTTATCAGCGGAAGTCCGGGTAAATCTTTAGGAAATACCTCAGGAAATTCACAGATAATAGGTATATCTTCCATTCGTTTCTCCTTAGACTCATTCCCGGTCACTTGAGCTAAGAATAACTCGCAACTGTTCCTGATGTACTTTTGGACTTTAATACATGAAACGATTTTCAAACGAGATCCACCTTGATTACCATCAATTACTAAAGTCCTATTCCTAAGAGGAATCTTAACCTTCTTTTCTCCACATAAAATAGTAGCATTATTCAACGATAACCAATCCATACCAATAATAATATCAAAACTACCTAGTTCTATCAACATCAAATCAATCAGAAAGGAATTGTAACACCCCATTTGGATAAGTGGACCGTTAGGTGTATTTATGGCATTTCATCAAAGCATAAGGTAAATGTCCTAGAACATTAATTGAACATAAAGGAAATACCAGAATCAAACATCGGTAATCCAAACATAAGCTCAAAACATAAAAAGTAAATGCTGAAGGAAAGGACTAAACAATGTCTAAATAAGTAGAATAATGTAAGAAGTGCATAAAGTAAGAAGTCTGGATAGCTTCCATCCAAATGCACATGCTCTCAGAATCCTAAGAGCGTCCTGGTGTACCTGTCGTTAGAACATGAAAGGAAATACGGCTGAGCATAACGCTCAGTGAACGGATATAAATCATGATAAGGAATTACTGAAATGAAACAGATGATAAAATATTGGAGCTGTAAGACTGATAAGTAAAGTTGCAGCAGAAATCTGTGTATAATCAGTAAAGTCTGACTTATAAATAATAAAGTTGAACTGTTATCTGTTAAATCTGAAAACATGCATTTACTTTATTTTAATTGCCAGAGCTTATATAGGTTATGTTTTGTAACAACGGTGCATGAATAACTGGAGGGGTGACCTCGTCATGCTGTAGAGGGGTGACCTCTAAATAACTGTAGAGGGGTGACCTCTAAATACTGTGCTGGGTGGAGGGATCAGCTCCAATGTGAAGGATGTAGAGCACACATCACATTCACCCTAATAACTGTAAACTGATAAGCCTAGGATTCATCCATACGCCCCACTAAAAATACTGATAAAATGGCCAAACTGAGCTGAGTGGGACGACGCAAGATATCACTCTCCTGCATGTGAGTCACGACACCGTTGCCTCTAGTGTCATGGTTACGGTACCTCCGTAACTAGTACTACTGACTGGTCATGCTTGTATATAAGGCTTAGGCAATTTAACTTAATTATAAAACTTATTTATGATAATTCTTATAACATATAAATAGGGAAAACAATTGGCTGCAGACGGGAAATCCTAATCATGCATAGAAGGGAAGTCCTTACTAAAAAGACGGAAAATCCGTACCTTATCAAAACTCGACGCCTAAAGAGAATCCGATCTTACTTTCCGTCAAATGATCTACATAAATTTACACTACTAATTAATTAATAACGGTCATGCTTGTTATAGGTTTAGTCTTAGAACGTTTATTATTGCCGTAAGAAATGAACGCAAGTCCATATTTTTCCTTGCATGCTTTCCTAATTAGTTTATAAGGTTTCCAACCAGATTTGTCAAATATAACTTACGGACACAACTTAATTCGAGACTCAAAGGTTATGATCATATGTTGCAATAAAAGTAGTAGCGAAACCCATTTCGACTTCCAAATTTTCTGTATTTAGTTCTTAGTTTTTTAGTTATTCATTATGAAAACATTGAGAAAATAGATTAGTTAAGAGTAACTATGTCAAATACTTAACCACAAATATTATTAGCCTTAAATAATGACAAGTTTGTTATATATATCCCACAAAATACAAGAAGGCGATACGTCTAATACATCTTGTTTATTCGAAATTTTTTTGTAAGGTCCCAAGTACTTGACGTCTTTGTAATTATTTTCATATGTTAGTGCTAATACTATGTTTTACTCATGAAATATCATTTTTAGTTCTTGATTAATTAGTACTAGCCATTAACTGATAAATAGCATGTGGTTAATAGGTAGTATGCTTGATCTAAAAAAATAGGTAGTATGACTCAAGAGTTATCTTCATAAGCATGAGAATAGATCAATATCGGAATCGAACATGCGAACACAAACATGGACGTCAAGATTGATCGTGGCCGACCATAACCAGAACCCAACGAACGAACTATAGATACAAAGTGGTGTGACCCATAAACAAAGACTCAAGCCTCGATGCCAAATCTTTTTTTTTACCAAAACATGAACTGGTCATATTCATCCTGATTGACTAAAAAAACGTAACATGACCATGAACTAGAAACTCCAACGAGAGAGCCAAAACTGTCGCGAATGTCATTGATCGAATAAAGTTGATCACGCCTTGAATAAGGAACAACTTGAGCGTGAAACGTTCACGAATTCGACTAAGATTTTGACAAACAACGACGGCTTTGATTTGGTTTAGAATGGTTATTGAGTTATGTTAGAGATACTGTTTAAATAAATATGAAAAAGGGTATACACTAGCTCAATGAAATCAACAGTATTTGGAGCAGAAGATGCGTTTAGATTGAGAACTGATTTAACATGCTACTTATATCTACCAATGATACTTTAAATATGTAATCAGTTACACACGCTTTCCATGTCGAAAATATCTTTTATTGAGCAACTATAAGTTGGATATTATATTCTTGTTTTCGAAGCAACCGTCGAGCAAAAATACATGCGTGATTTAAGGAATATGATGATGCCACAATCAATTTACATGGTTTCTTTTATTTCTATAATAACTATACAAATTGCCACACTTAAATAAATATCATTTTAATAGTAATTAGGTTTTACATGACGTTTTAAATCATTTCATGCGGGTTTTACAACTCTTTCCCTCTAAAAAAATAATTTTTCCTCGAATTAAGGATGCGATAATGCTGCGTTTCACAATTCTACCTCTCTAAAAGGAAAATTCGTCCTCGAATTAAAGGTAAATTAAGCTGGTGAAGTTACAAAAGCGGAAAGGACATATAAGCTGAAAGCATAGGGAAAGCCTAAAAGACCTATAAGTTGAAAGATAATTCGTCTTCGAATTAGGACACAATGTTGCTGAAAGGATATTGCGTGACCTGACTGAAGAGAACATGGAACATAACATGACTGAAAGAACTTAACTGAAATCTTGAAGGGAAAGAATGAGAGGTCCTGATGGACTCTTCCGTTCCAAGTGGCTTCCCGCTCGAAATTTTTCTTCAAGATCTAAACATAATGAAAATCTTGGTCCTGATGACTTTGTCCTGACGATTGCTGAATAGTTTTTGGTCCCATACTTAAGATAGATTTTCTGAATCTGATAGAATGAATAAGCTATATCATGTTGTATACATGAAACGGTATGTACAATTATCCCGAAAAGATAACATTTATATTTCTGAGCAAGCTGCTGAAAACATATAGGGACGAACTACGTGAACAATTGTGAACATGCTACGTGAGCAATTATGAACGTGGTTCGCGATTATATGAGGAACGCTGAGCATGAAGTATATCGTGAATGTGATACGTGAAACAGACTGTGAATGTGATACTAGAACATATCATGAACGTATGATGCCTGAGGAAGGGATGCCAAACGATACGGCCTGAGATGTGAAACGTCTGCTTGGTTATGGAAAAGGTGTGCTAAACTTGAGTCTGGTTTCTTAAGCTTTCTGTAACCGTATTTGGTAACAAGCTCTGAAATGTGTATCGCGATATGGAACACGAATCTGATCGTGAACAATGTAATGAATACGAATAGGGAATTTAAATCATGAGATATCATAAACATGAACTGAAATAGCATCGTACTGTGAATGAGACGTAAACGTGAACGTAAAGTGAACGTAAACATACACGTGATCGTGAACATGAATTTTGTCTGATATGATGGTCGATGGAAATAGCTTGAACTCGTACAATTTACTACGAAATTTTCTACAGGTCCGCTACCGCGTAATCCTTTCGGATGAAGAAAACACGCAGGCATATGGTAACTGATAATGATTTCATGAAGAAAACACGCAGGCATATGGTAACATGATTAACGATGACTTGGATAGTACCATACTTTTTTCTGAGTCTGTGGTAACTGATAATGATTTCATGAAATTTCGTCTCATTTCTGTTCAAAAATTTCTAAGGATTGTAGTAACTCACTAACATGATGGTGTTCTATCCTGAACCTGCGGTATGTCAGGCATCTAGATATGAACATAGCTGCAACAATGTGTAATACTACTTCTTTCAAGATTCTGCCTAGGATTATGGGACATTCTGTCAGCAATTTCTGCGGTAGGAGTCAATTGAGTTCTAGAAAATTTTGTACTTCATTCACAGGTGTCGGTCGGGACCATTAGGTGATGGCCTTCACCTTCACAGGATTTGCTGAAATTGCTTTCTGCTGAAATAGGGTGGTTCAGAAATGCCACCGTGTTCAACTGGAATTCGCGTCTAGGAAGCTGCTTATAAAATTTTCTCCTATCGGAGATTCTGTACAACTGTGAGAAAATGATTCTCTAGTACTTCTCTTAGAATTTAGCAGATCATAATGTTATCAATGAATATACTGACGATTTTGTCTAAGAAGTCATGGGAATAATTTTATTCATAAATTTTATACTATAAGCTGGAGTATTAGGGAGCTCAGAAGTGTAAGTCAAAATTTTTAGGGAAACCAAAACGTGTGCAACAACAGTCTGGAAAACATCATGTTCTTTATCTCACCACTCATGGTGGTATGATTGTGAATTGTTTTGGAAAATATTTAAGACATCGTAGCAGGTCAAATAAACCTTCTATACGTGAGATGAACATCTATTAAGAATGGTGATCTTGTAAAACTTTTCGGTGATCAATACCTGATCTCATGTTACCGGTATTCTTCTTGATAGACAGAAAATGGTGCACCTTCCGATGGTGTGCTAGGGCGATTAAAGCCTCGTTCCAATAACTCTTGCAGCTAATGCTGCAACTCTTTTAACTTAGCTGAAGCACTGCGATAAAGAGCTCTAAAAACAGGTTCTGTCCTTGAGGCAAGCTCTGTGTTAAACTCTGCCCCGTGGTTAGGAAGGATTTTTTGGAAAAATTTCTGAAATTACATCTGGGAACTCTAGAATAATCTGCTGATCATGAATTTAAGGAACTTCAAAATTGGATTTATATCTGATAGCTATAAAGGGCTTTGTAAATTTGGAATAATAAGTCATTTACTGTAAAGCATAACAACTGGTACTGATTTTTCTGGCAGAAAGATAATAAGTATATTTGGGAGATTGTCAGACGGATATTGTCTTCAACTGAAAGGAAGACCTTTTTATATATGGGTGACACTGTGGAGTCTTTTCTGGTTGGGAGGTAGGTAAATATCTGACATAAAATACAGCTGATATAGGAATGCGTGAAGTAAACGTGGAAATTTTCACTGAATGTGTTCGTCTGTAATTCACAAAAGGATTAGTGCGTGTTTAACCTGATTAATACCCAGTGGCGGTAATTGAATTGTAAGGGTCTGATTAATGCGTGGTATAACAAAACGGTATACCCCTTTGGAGGGTACCCTGAATTTCTGAGGACCTGGTTTAGAAGGTATACTGGAATTATGAGTGTAGACTCGTCCCTTGAGAAGATATTCGTATGACATGTATCATCACAGGTATCCTTACATGAGTCTACTGAAATGATACTTGGGACCTGTGTTTTGACTGATGTCTTGACATTTATTTTTAGTAGGTGAGTCTGAATAAGGTTGAGAGTTTCTGGTAACTGCTAGGATCGACGGACCGGTTAGACTGCTGACCTCTATATTTCTGGTCACGTCCATTCCGGAGCTCCGATGGCTACAACTTGATTAATATAAGCACGGTGGTTGTCATTACCGCCTTGTCTGGTAGTTTCCTAACAGTCATTATCATGACTATGATTCATGTAACTATTTCTGCTGAGTGGCTGGCTGGGTACCGGTCCCCACTCTTCTGACTGAGAATAGCTGTGTAAAGTATGACATCTAACTGAGGAAGTAAAAGCATGGAATGGAATGGTAGCGTCTGATTATTGAAATATAGTCTTGTCAGGAATTTCAAATTTATACTTTCGTCCTTGCTCTGAAGAGTCTTCATAATATAAACAGCATCAGCATCTTGTGGAATCTCCAAAGTATCAGCAGCATCAGCATTCGTGAGGTCCCCAAAGTGTTAGCAGCATCAGTATCTGTAGAATCTTCAACTCTCGAGCAGCATCAGCATCTGGTAGTATATCAACAAGTGGAGATGCCTAAGGTAATTAAGGATCGATTAACGGTACACACGGAGTAGGTACATAGAGTACACCTGAAATACTGTACCTGAAGTATAACTGAGACACTATACATGGGGTACATATGGAATACTGCTCATGGCACTGGTGGAAATTTTATGGGATGATCAATACTGGTGTTAATTGGCTGACATGATCAAAGAAATAAATTGATTTAAACGGTAGTAAACTAAACTGAAACGAGTAACATGATAGCCTATAATTCCTACGTAGGCTTAATGCTGGTTTTACAGAGGTTCAAGGATTTGATTAAACGGAATTTTAACAATGGTAAGCATGAAGGCATGACTGATGAGGATCAAACATGATTTATTATGAAAAACAGGATTTTACTGAAATCCTTTTTGTGTCTTAGCATGAAGACATTATCATTCTGCTGAACATAAAACCCTCGTAAGGAGACATGAAACTGAACCAGCGTGGAAGCGACATCAACTTAAGATTGCGCGAACTGGATTGGTATAAAGACTATAAGAGTATGATCAACTGAGTTTTAACATCAACTGATGTGGATGGCTATGGTTCAATCCACAGAATTCAAGGAACAAAACATGTGACTAAGCATGGGCGACTCTGGTTCGATCCATACTTGTCAAAATTTTCTAAGAACTGTCATGTATAGAATTTTATAATCTAGGACTAAATATGGTTGGGTGTAGTCCAATCCGTACTTGTCAAAGTTTATGAAATGTCCTGATAGGAGTAAAGGTGAACAACTATGAATCGGTTCACAAAACAACCTTCGACTGAAAAGCGTGAAAATTTGACCTAAATAATGGTGAACGTTTATGGCTGGTTCACCAAGAAATATATGACTAAAAACATGAATCTGACATGAGTAAGGATGAGCGCCTATGGGTCGGTTCACCAATACAAAATCTGAACGGGCTAGGATGAACGCCTATGGGTCGGTTCACCAAAACGAAAATTCGTGGAAAAGCACATGCGACTAAATATGGCCAGTCCCGTACCAACCTTTTACTTAGAAAAAAAAACTTTAATAAAACCGACTGATAACTGAAGAAAAGTGGCTGATAAATGCATGAAAAACATAAAGATAACAATGCCAAAATCTGGGAAGTTCCTGGTGACTACCCACTACTCACATGTCAAGTTTTAGAGCCTACAGGTCGAACCAGGCTCTGTACCATAATTGTAACACCCCACTTGGATAAGTGGACTGTTACGTGTATTTATGGCGTGTCATCAAAGTATAAGGTAAATGTCCTAGAACACTAACTGACCATAAATGAAATACTGGAATCAAATATCGGTAATGCAAACATAAGCTCAAAACATAAAAAGTAAATGCTGAAGGAAAGGACTAAACAATGTCCAAATAAGTAGAATAATGTAAGAAGTGCATAAAGTAAGAAGTCTGGATAGCTTCCATCCAAATGCACATGCTCTCAGAATCCTAAGAGCGTCCTGGTGTACTTGCCGTTAGAACATGAAAGGAAATACGGTTGAGCATAACGCTAAGTGAACGGATATAGATCATGATAAGGAATTATTGAAATGAAACAGATGATAAAACATTGGAGAAATCTGTGCATAATCTGTAAAGTCTGACTTATAAATAATAAAGCTGAACTGTTATCTGTTAAATCTGAAAACATACATTTACTGTATTTTAATTGCCAGAGCATATATATGTCATGTGTTGTAACAACGGTGCATGAATAACTGGAGGGGTGACCTCGTCATGCTGTAGAGGGGTGACCTCTAAATAACTGTAGAGGGGTGACCTCTAAATACTGTGATGGGTGGAGGGATCTGCTCCAGTGTGAAGGATGTAAAGCACACACCACATTCACCCTGATAACTATAAACTAATAAGCCTAGGATGCATCCATACGCCCCACTAAAAATACTGATAAAATGGCCAAGCTGAGCTGAGTGGGACGATGCAGGATATCACTCTCCTGCATGTGAGTCACGACACCGGTGCCTCTAGTGTCATGGTTACAGTACCTCCGTAACTAGTACTACTGACTGGTCATACTTGTATTTAAGGCTCTGGCTATTTAACTTAATTATAAAACTGATTTCTGATAATTCTTATAACATATAAATAGGGAAAACAATTGGCTGCAGATGGGAAATCCTAATCATGCATAGAAGGGAAGTCCTTACTAAAAGGACGGAAAATCCGTACCTTACCAAAACTCGACGCCTAACGAGAATCCGATCTTACTTTCCGTCAAATGATCTACATAAATTTACACTACTAATTAATTAATAACAGTCATGCTTGTTATAGGTTTAGTCTTAGAACTTTTATTATTGCCGTAAGAAATGAACGCATATCCATATTTTTCCTTGCATGCTTTCCTAATTTGTTTATTAAGGTTTCCAACCAGATTTGTAAAATATAACTTACAGACACAACTTAATTCGAGACTCAAAGGTTATGATCATATGTTGCAATAAAAGTAGTAGCGAAACCCATTTCGACTTCCAAATTTTCTGTATTTGTTCCTAGTATTTTTTAGTTATTCATTATGAAAACATTGAGAAAATAGATTAGTTAAGAGTAACTATGTCAAATACTTAACCACAAATATTATTAGCCTTAAATAATTACAAGTTTCTTATATATATCCCACAAAATACAAGAAGACGATATGTCTAATACATCTTGTTTATTCGAAATTTTTTTTTGTAAGGTCCCAAGTACTTGACGTCTTTATAATTAGTTTCATATGTTAGTGCTAATACTATGTTTTACTCATGAAATATCATTTTTAGTTCTTGATTTATTAGTACTAGCCATTAACTGATAAATAGCATGTGGTTAATAGGTAGTATGCTTGATCTAAAAAAATAGGTAGTATGACTCAAGAGTTACCTTCATACGCATGAGAATAGATCAATATCGGAATCGAACATGCGAACACAAACATGGACGTCAAGATTGATCATGGCCGACCATAACCAGAACCCAAAGAACGAACTGTAGATACGAAGTGGTGTGACCCATAAACGAGGTCTCAAGCCTCGATGCCAAATCTTTTTTTTACCGAATCATGAACTGGTCATATTCATCCTGATTGACTAAAAAAACGTAACATGACCATGAACTAGAAACTCCAATGAGAGAGCCAAAACTGTCGCGAATGTCATTGATCGAATAAGGTTGATCACGCCTTGAATAAGGAACAACTTGAGCGTGAAACGTTCACGAATTCGACTAAGATTTTGACAAACAACGGCGGCTTTGATTTGGTTTAGAATGGTTATTGAGTTATGCTAGAGATAATGTTTAAATAAATATGAAAAAGAGTATACACTAGCTCAATGAAATCAACAGTGTTTGGAGTAGAAGATGCGTTTAGATTGAGAACTGATTTAACATGCTACGTATATCTACCAATGATACTTTAAATATGTAATCAGTTACACACGCTTTCCATGTCGAAAATATCTTTTTTTGAGCAACTATAAGTTGGATATTATATTCTTGTTTTCGAAGCAATCGTCGAGCAAAAATACATGCGTGATTTAAGGAATATGATGATGCCACAATCAATTTACATGGTTTCTTTTATTTCTATAATAACTATACAAATTGCCGCACTTAAATAAATATCATTTTAATAGTAATTAGGTTTTACATGACGTTTTAAATCATTTCATGCGGGTTTTACAGGAATAGTTTAAGAGATTTAGAGAGCATCCTTCTAATAGCTTATTAGTTTTCACTAATTTACCATCAGCCAATTCCACCTCGTAACTGGTATTTATCTTAACAGGTTCAATGTCAATAAGGGCACTAAATTTAGTGGATACAAAGCTCCTATCAGCACCCGAGTCAAATAAAGCAACAACATAATGATTGTTGAGTAAAAACGTACCAGTAATGACATTCAGATCCTATTTCTTCACCTCGACTGTTCCAAGTTGATATGCACCACCCTGGGGGTTTCTTCCAGGTACAATCGCTCTCAACTTAGGGCAATCCGATTTCTTATGACCTTATTCTTTATAGTTGAAGCAAATGATTCCCTTCTTACACCTTTCAACTTTGTGTCCAAGCTTTCCGCAATTTCGACACTTCCAGCAGTCGCCAGCATGCCTCTTGTTGCCACACTTAGGACATTTTTCATCATTACGTGGTGTGTTGTTGGTAAGAGCATTTTCATTCCCCTTTCTCTGGTTCTGACGGCGATTGAAATTCTTCCTATTATCACCTCTATCTACACGATCGCCATCACCCTTTCTTTTCTCACCAGTACGTGCTTCATCCTCCCTATCCTGAATTATCTGCCCAATGAGTTGGTAAGCCATTCGAACAGCATCATCAATGGTCAGCGGTTTTGATGACGACACGTCCCCTAGGATATTCTTGGTCAACCCTATAATATATTTCTCAATTTGGATCTCTTCGGGTTCCACCAATCGAGGACACAGCAAGGCCAACTCATGAAATCAGTTTGAGTAGCTATCAATGTCCACACCTTTCATTCTCAAATGAATCAACTCGTGTTCCAACCTAATGATCACACTACAGGGACAGAACTCCAAAGTCAACCACTTCTTAATATCAGCCCAAGGAGTAGCATTAGCAACATCAATACCCATGAAAGAAATTCTCCCGTTCCACCAAGTTAACGCACGACCTTTAAGAGTAGCCATAGCAAAAGTCACCTTATCTTCCTCCTTACAATTACTATTCCGTAACACCGACTCAATCTTCTCAATCCACTGGCTTAATCCTACAGCACCTTCAGTTCCATTAAACGGTAGAGGTTCCCACTTCATGAACGTCACATAAGTACAACCAACAACTTCAGGTGCATTAGTTACAAGTCCTCCTACATTTCCTCCAACATTAGCATTCACATTATTAGCATTCACATTCAAATTAGTTGTGACAATCCTTCAATTTATGATCGATATTTTATTCTCAAGTATTATATAAAAACATTATTTTAATGTTATAATATGAACTCACTTATTTTTGGGATGAAATTTGAGTTACCTCTTAAAGTAGCATCGACTACGTCTAAACCGGAGGACTCTACGTTACGTGCTTACGTTTACATACACCGTTTTGGTGACGGTCTGACATTTTAGGAAATAAATTTATCTGTGAATATTATTTAGGGATTTTAAATTTGTGTTGGTTCATAAACTCACAAATTTACGAGAAGAGATTAGGACTTACGTGCATAATTTAACGTCCTTTACGACTAAACTGGAAACCCTAGGTTTACGTATTTACGTTTTTGAACTCCGTTTTTAATGAGACAATTTTTATTAGATTCGTTTTGTGCCGTTGATTCATAATTATAAAAGCGTTTTCGTAAAATGACCCGAGGGCACGTAAATCAAGGAAACTAGAATCGAGGAGTACCCGTAAATTAGTGGAGATGAGACAAGTTTACACTTGCCTCACCCCCACTATGGGTGGCAAGACTTAGCCAACCCACCATATGTGGTGTCAAGTTTATATACACACTAAGGACATGTCCTTAGTGCATACACAAACCTCCAAACTAACAAAACTAGCTACACCATAAACCATTTCTAATTTCATACATGAAAAACCACTTAAACACTCTCTTCTCTCTCTATGAACGTCCATAGCCACCCTCCTATCACCATTTTCATTAAATTTTAACCATAAATAAAGGCTATAATCAACATATGTTGAATCCTACTTGAAAAGATGAAGATTGGAGGTGATTATAACATGTGAAAAGGAGTTTTCATGGAGGTCTTTTGGATGATTTTCAAGAAGAAGTTTAGGGCTGATTTCATGGAGGTGTTCATCCATTTGAAGGACTCAAGAAGTTGTCTTGCTAAAGTTGAAGATTTGGTAACAAGGAACCAAGCCTTGTTCATCAAAATCCTATCTTTTCATCATCTTGGTGGTATAGAGATTATTTCTCCCTATCATCTTGTTATTTTGTGTGACAACCCAAACCCGAGGTCATTTATATAATATTATATAATATTATTTTTACGAATAATTTTGAAATTTTGATGAGTTGAATGAAATGGCGATTGATGGTTTTATTTAAAACCGACGTTGAAGGTCTTATTTTTATCTTTTAACTAATAGCGAGGTTTATTAGTGACCACGATATCGACGGATGCCCGAGATTTTATGTTTTATCATTTGTTGTCTCGACGTTTATATTTTTGACGTTTTTATTTTTTTTTAAGTTCGTAATAAGTCGAACCGGGACCATATTATCATCATATTTTGAGTGCGTTTTAACTTTTGAAAAGTATTTTTACGAAACCCGAGCCTCGTAAATATTTTCAAAATTGACAATTTACATTTTCCACCCTTACAACTATTTAATTTCATTTTGGACCAAAACTATCACAAATTGGCAAAAATAGCCCCTCCACCACCATATAAAAGGTGAAACCTCTCACCTAAAAACACATACATGCAAAAACTTTATCTCTCTTCCCTCTCTCTCTTGTTTGCCGTCCACCACCCCACACCAATTTCCATTTGATTTTCAAAATCTACTTTGAATCCATAAAAACTAATCAATATCCCATGTTCTAAATTCAATGGTGATCATTTTGATATAATTTTTAGCAACATGCAAGAACTTTCATTTTTTTGATGATGATCCATGAAGGTTTGATCCATTTTCATGCTTGTATGTTGTTGTTAGTGTTGTTTTATATATATATTAATTGTTGCATGTTCATTATTTTTGAGTGGGTAATTTTTGTATGATCATTTAAATGTGTTATGGGTTAGTTATGTTGTTAGTAATGATATTAGGGTGATATTAGGCTTATGAGAATGATTAAAATGTGGTGAAAAATTAATTTTGATTGATTTTTAAAAGTATATTTTTAAACAGATTATTAAACTTAATTTTCTGAAAATATGCGTTTGAGTTTGAGATGAACTAGTTAGATATAGTTGTAGATAATTTTTTTAGCTTCGATTTGATATAAGATAGAGCTTCTAGCTCCAAACGAGCGAAAAGTTACGTTAGTTTGATTATTCGTGTACCGGGAGACGAGTATCGTCACAATATATAATTGTTGTCGATATTTGGATCGAATCTCAGGGACTATAAAATGGATTTTTAAAATGAGTCATGGACTGATTTTTAAGGATAAGTATGATGATGTTGAGTTATTTTCAAAGTTGAGTGTCGGTTTTGTAACCGGAGAAAGATAAATGGTTTAAAAGACTATAAGAGTTGTTGACGTAAAACTGTCCGGTTTTTGTAGTTCAAAGATGTGTCAGGCAGGGAACTTTAAAAGTAAAATCTTTTGATGGGCTTTTAACAGGTCTTTCTATATATAGTAAGTAAAGTCTCTGGTTAGTACCATAAGCATTTGATGTGTTTAAGTGGGGTAAACGAGCCCGTACATTTGATGTGTACCGACAGATTTTTATCGAAAGAATTGACTAATAAAGTAAACATATAGAATGAAGTAAAAGGTCACTTGTATTGTTTTCATTTTGGGTTGGGTGTGATTTTATGATTTTGAGTTTGATGTTAGTAAGTATGGATTTCATTCGGGTATATTATTGATGAGCGCGCCTTATTTGATAGGTTGCGGTTTTTGTGTTTATCGAGCATCAATTATCGTCGAAGATCGTCTTACTACTGCTATTGCTCCAGGTGAGTCTATAGCCTCGCTTTTGTAATTGTTTTGAATGATTTTAAAACCCGCGAGGGGGATACATGCTATTTGAAAGTAAAATGAACACAAGTCATGATTGATTGTTTGGACCCGAATGTTGCCTTTGTTTCCTTTGTTGTTTGAATTGTATAAGTACCTAATTTGCAAAAGACCCTAAATTCATGAGCCGTTAACTATCTTCTGACTTTATGTTGTGAGTTGGGAATAGCCGCTTATTCTAATAATAGTACTATTGGGCTGACGAACCTATCTTAGACCAGGGCTTTACGCTGAGTAACCCGCTGGGAAGGATAATTTTACGAGAATGAGAATTGGTATTTTTGCAATTGATACCCTAGTAGGGGCACTGGAATTTCATCTAGTCATGCCGGCCTTAGGCGTGGGTGACTAAGTTAAGGGGTCGGTGTCATGAGCTTAATACAATTCAATAGCTATTGCTATATGCCAGACTTCTTGACTGATAGATTGTATGCGCACAATTCTATTAAATGATCTTGATTGATTTTTCTCTTGTGTTCAAATGTTGATTTGGAAAACCTATAGACTCGCTCAACCGTTGTGTTGATGATTTTAAGCATGTATTTCAGGTATTGAAGATGATGAATTGCAGAGCTTGCTGGAGAAGGATTGCGGATTGCTTTTGTGGTGACTGGTCTAAAACGGATTTCTTTCCCTTTTTTCATAAAAATAATATTGTATGGTCGAGTACTTTGGTAAAGTGTTTGTGGATTTGATAAAGTCTTTGGGGACCTAAATATAACTCTGATATTTCAAAAATTGTTTTATTTGGGATCGAAAGTTTTAGACAATGGTTAAATTATATCCTATTATATTTCAAATTTATTATTTTGAGTTTGTTCAAAATGTCTTGTGTAACAATGTTTTTATTTAGCACCCAAATGTGTATTTCCGCTGCGCAATGTAATTTGGGGGTGTTAAATTTTGAATATGAAATCTTGTATTTTCTTTATTTATGTATATGTATATGATGATGAATGATGATCAAAAAAAATTATGTGGGGATCAGTGTTGATAAATATGGTTAAAAAGATTGAAAACTACATGTAAAAGTGGTAAAATCTTGCTTAAATAAGTAGGCTGTATAAAAACAGTAAAGAACCTTATGATAAACTGATAAAATGGTATGTATGAATTAATATACAGTAAGTTATAATACTTTTACACATGTGAGAGTTGGCCATACAATGCAATCCTTAAAATGAGTGAGATATGATCAAAACAATATTGAAGTACAAATCTGAGTAGTCTGTTTTGGACGGACTATTAGGGACATTTAGAGATAGATTGAGCAGTAGTTAAAGCTGAGTTAATTGTAGCACATATCATGTAGTTCATGGTGTCCAAAAAGGAGCTTCTATCTCCTTGTAGAACTCAAGATATGGTAAAAATGGTGAAAGTGAAAACAATAATCAGATTTGTAAAATGAAAGTATATAGTATAATATTAGCACTCAAGTTAATATAATATAAAATGTATACCTAAAACCCACTAACTTATATATTACATATAAATAAGTATGTAATTTAATAAATAAAAGGGACATTTTATAAAAATGGCAATTTGACTAACACATAACACTATAATGTGTATGAAGAGATAAAATCCCACTTGATCATCATCATACTTATATTGTCATCATATATACATAGCCATTATTTTTATAAGTTCATTAGACAATAGTCTAAGACGAGTATTATTTGTCTAGGTTTCCGTGATTGAAGCACGTACCATACATCCAAATCGCCGATAACCCGCCTTCCCCAATCAATGTGAGTTCATAGCCTCACACTCTTTTAAATGTTTAATGAAATGTTTTATAAACCCGCGAGGGAGATCACATGTTAGTTTTAATAAAATAAGGACACCAGTTGTCCCGATTGTTTGCTTATTGATTTGGACACGAATGATTGTATGACCCGATGAATGATTATATGACCCGATAAATGAAACAAAATGGATTATTAAAGTTAGGTTATGTCACTAAAAGTCCCATTAGCATGAATTGTGAACTACCGGGATTTGGTAGACACTTATGCATATAATAGTACTATTTGGGGACGATCACCCCAGTTCGCGCCTTGACGGTTGATCCCCGTCGTGCCACATTGATTGGTAAGCGAATTTATGTATGAGAAGATTTATATAAGCGTGATTATTGTGACGACACGCTGTTTTAGATGGGCAAATGAGTTTAGGGTTAGCTACCCGTTGTTTGTTATAGTAAGGTAGCAATGTCATGCGGGTTATAATAGTCCAATAACAAAAATACTGCTATACGCATTGAATAACAATATATTGCCTGACTAGCAATACGGGGTCTTATTATTGATATTATGTTCGTGTTTTGGTTTTACATAACCATATTCATATAACGGTTTTTATTTAACTCTATACAACGTTATAAAACGTATTGTATGATGTTTTTACGACATTGGTTCGTACAATGGTTTTGAAGGCAAAAGCCTTTAGTATGATTTACAACAAAGATTTGTATAAAATGTTTTTGGCTTATTTTATGGCCTCCGACAAAGAATTGTACAAAATGATTTTTGATTGTTGGAGCATAGTTTGGCTTGGCCGGTAACTACTCTGATTTTTGATTTTTGATTGTTGGGCCACGACATAGATGGAGACTATAATAATCAAATTTGAAAGATATATATAATATCTATTATCAACATAAAAAATATCTATAATATTTTTTAGAAGATATATGTAAATCTTTTATCAATTTCAAAAATATACATAATATTTTATATAAATTGAAAAGATATTGACAAAATATTGTCAAGAATTAAAAAAAAATATCAGTAATATCTTTTATAAATATGAAAAATATTAATAATATATTTTTTCGAATTTAAAAGATATGGTAAATATCATGTTTACCTATGGAAAAATAAGATATTTGGAAAATATATGTTTAATTAGTTTAATAGATATGAGTAATATCTTTTAATAATATAAACAATCATGCGAACTAGCGCTAAAGGGTGCGGCTCATAACCGTAGTTAAAAAATAAAATAATTATTGAATATGCGGACGAACGCGGATGGACAAGCCATGACCGTGAATCACGATATTACTAGATCGAGGCCGCGGATACCGAAAAGGAAAACAAGTCCAGACCTTGACATAATTATAAGGAGGTCGAATCGACTTATGACGGACATCGGGCTTACGGAAAAAAAAAATACATGATAAAAAATAATTGACAGTAAGATTTTGATGCAAAAGTTTGCACATATTTTTATAAAGATATCCTCTTATCTAATATAAAAGGTTTGGTAAAATCTTATGACAAAAACTATCCGATTATATTTTACCAATTTAAAGAAGATATTGGTATCTTGTTAAATTTAAAAAAGATATTGTCGGGGCATGCATTATTTTCTTTCGAAACATGTAGATGACAACAAAATACTTGTTCTCTATCTTCGCGTAACAAATATCCGAAATTGTTTAAACGCATCCACAAAGTTGCACGTAAACAACACATTCGAGTGAATGATTATTGTAAAAAAAAACATGTCTGGATAGGCGAATCGCCGCGACCCCGGACCTCAAAAAAGAAAATACATCCAAACTGGCGAAGCGCCCCGAACGGACGAAGTCGTCCAAGATATTACGTAATATCTTCTACAAATTATAAAGTTATTTGTAACATATTTATCCACTTGAGAATACTGGTAAAAGTTTTTACCCATTCAATATTGATAATGTATAATCTAAAATTTAAACGTGATTTGATTTAGAATAATGACTAAAAAAACGTCACATTAACGAATGATGATGATATTGATAAAACAAATTCTTTAGATCATATCATATGCATATTCTACAACTAGAATGAAATATTTGTGCCTAATATCGCAAGATGTTGGAATCGGCATTCGCAAAAAGATATCACCAACATAGGAAATTATGCAAAGAATAAGAATACGGGATTTTAGAATTACCGCTATCGAAACCTATGTTTTCGTTTCGGTCCGGTGAGAACACGAAGCATGTTTAGTCATGGTCCCACGGATGGAGCCAACTTGTTGGAGCATAGTTTGGCTTGGCCGGTCTGATGACTCTCCTAGGCCGTTCGTCGTCTTCCCGGGTCCTGAGTAATGCTGCAAACAAAGGTAAACCGGTTAGACGTGGACCCGAGGCCGGAGCCCCGGGGTCCACCTCCGACGGTCAAGTTAGTATTTGATCGATATGTTGTATATGAGGTGCGGTTAAGAGAGAGAACCTGATTATAATGAGACCCCTACCCCTGTTTATATAGGCTTAGGGTTTCTTGTAGAATAAGTAAGGTGTGTATGGGCCGTGGGCCTGGCGGGCCGAGCCCATTACCGACTGTACGTCGACATTGATGATGATTATTTATATCGGTGATATATTAGTGGTTTATTAAACTTTATGAATTCACTCGGCGTTTTCGCTGACCTTTTCTTTTAACATGTTTTATCTCAGGTACTTGAAGGTAATTCTCGAGAAGACAACAAGAATTTATGGCCCGCACTAAATTAACAATTTCCATTCAAATGTTTTGTAAAATTTGTATGAAATACTATGACTTGGGACCTATGTAAATTTGATATTTATGAATGGAAATGCTTTATTATTAAACTACGCGATTTTTAAGCGTTGCTATGATGTGAGTAATGTGCTATCCCGTAACACCAAGGACTCTTCCGCTGTATTGAATTGTGTAAATTTGGGGGTGTTACAGTTTGGTACCAGAGCTCTCGTTATAGAGAACGAAAGATTTTTAAGACTAAGGTTTTGAATAAAACATTTCAAAATATTTTAACTATAAACATTTTTCTCAAAATGTCTAAAAATCTTTTGACTATAACGGTGCCGAAGAATTCTCGAGTTACCGACAAGGCCAGACTACGAAGTGTTATTTTAATATATATATATATATATATATATATATATATATATATATATATATATATATATATATATATATATATATATATATATATATATATATATATATATATATATATATATATATATATATATATATATATATATATATATATATATATATATATATATATATATATATATATATATATATAACTTGGATTATATATATATATATATGGTAATTTGATTAAATGATTGTTTGATGATTATTTTAATACTTATGCGAGGTATTTATACGACGTATATTGTCACAAGAAACCCTAAATCCGCTAGCAAATAAATCGAATCTATTCCTGTAGGAAATTCTAGCTGTTCCAGATCTAAACCAAGTTGTGGATATTTATGATCCCAACAAAATGGGTGATATTCGTAGAAATGTAGATATTAGTTGATTGTGATATTGAAGAAGAATTACCGAGATTAAAACTGATATCGATGTCATGATGATCTTTCCTTATAGAGTGGAGTTTGACAAAACGTTACCACCTGGAAAGGTGTCATCTGATTCGTTGTCACCCAATTCTTAAATTTGAAATCGAAAGGGTGAATGTTGCACTTGAGGCTGTCATTGGAACCATTACCCAAAAGCCTCATGCCACTAGTACCTTTCCGAGAAGTCTAATTGAATGTGTGAGTCATTTCATATTAGTGACTCATTTGATAACTATTGCTGTAAGAGCTATCGGATTGGAAATTAAGTGTTGATCATATCGAAAATTTATCGCCCTTTTTAAGGTCTAAGAATAAGATTGAAAGTATTAGAGAATGAGGTAGGATATCGAATTGAGTATAAGTTGATTGAAACTTGAATAAAGTTCAATTTAACTCGTATAGAATATGAGATTGTTAAGAGGAAGTCGTTAAGTCCTGTGATTGAATTATAAGCTTTTAAATGATTGTTGGTTTGTATTAAGGGTTGTTCCTAGGCCATTGTCCAATGACGAGGATGCCCAGTGTCCAAGAAATAAATTGAAGAAATCTTCTTCTGAATTGGGACCGATGGATCTTCTGGGACAGGTGGAACACCTAATGACTCTTGTAGATTAGTATTCATTGTAGCATCTTTTAAAATCCCTAACTTAACTGAGACATCAGTTGGTAGGATGAGTTTTTAGGAATTTGTATGACATGGCAACACGTAATGTGTTACGGTACAATTTTGACTTGTTTGTGATTAATGAAAAGACTACCTTTGATTGTTAAATCCTACGTGTATCGACGTTATCTATATTTTATTGCTTCATCCTAATGTTCGCATTAGTTATGCAACCATTGAACAAGCACTCATCTCGGTTTGAGTTACGTTGTGGATTATTCTTTTTGAGTGCCATCGAGGTCATGAACCTCATGATAAATTGGCTAAGCTCATTTCCTATTATATTGTAGTTAGTTCTTGGTGAACAACTTTTCATCACTCTTTTGCAGATCACTCATTGTTTTTATAAGTTAAAACAGTATCCCTTGAGAAAATTTGAGTTTTCATCACCATATGTATTATTCAAAGTGAGATTTATAAGTAATCGTTATCGAAATAAAGTTTTTTATGAAATACCTTAGAAAACTTAATTGTTTTCACAGCAAAGAACATCTCTGTAAATTCATTTTGATTCTTATTCCAGAATTAACCATGAATTTTTTTTTATTTTAAACATGATGACAAAGTTTTGACGAACTGAGTATTGCATCGTTAATCCTAAAATTGTATATAGTTGCGCGCCTACATACAATTTGGAAGGGACCATGCAAGGCTGATTAGTAGTCACCATAAAATTGATTAATAAACACTAAATTTTCTTTGAAGTTATTAAAGATTAAATTTTATGAGATCTGCAAGAAGTGCAAAAATAGGGACATATTGTTAGGAACACCTACATATGTGCCCGTACCATTTATTCTTCTGAATCGAAATTACTCATCTGTGGAAATTGTCTTAATTGACAATTGATATCCCCTCCTTGTCCAATTCTTTCTTGGCAAGATTCTTTGGAAAAGTATCTGATTACCGAGTGTTGATACCCGACTGGATATATCGACGTTCCTATCATTTCTTTTGATTAGATTTCATTTGAATGACCTGGGTAACGATCCGAGGAGCTTTCGAATGCGTACTCAAATTATGGAAACATAGGATATGTTCATATTCGTTAATATTTTCGTCTTGATCTGCTTTGAAATTCTCCCGCGTAAATCATGCGTTGACCTTACTCTTTTAAGGTTAGCTATGTCTCCAAATATCCTGGAATTTGTGAAGGATTATGAGTTATTATTAGTCTTTTGAGAAGCTCGCATCTTATTAACGGTAATGAAATTGGAAAGTAGATAGTGCCAGTAGAATAGATTGATTGATTATGACATGAGGTCATTGTCATAAATGATGGGAACTCGAGTAGAATTCCCCTAAAAGATAAGATGTTGATTATCAAAAGTGATCTAAATAATTCCTGATGGATGACCATATCCTGCATTTAGAATTGAAATTATATCATGAATGGTTGTGAACTAGTCATAGATCTTGTAATCTAGGAAGAACTTAAAAGTGAATTTATTAAAAGATGTTTCTATTATTTAAAATTTTAGGAGGTATTTGCTGATTACTTACCTAGACTTTCGCCAATAAGGCAAGTTGAATTTGGTATTGATTATATTCCCGGTGCTGCGCCTATGGCATGTGCACTGTACGTCAGAACCATCTGAATTAAAAGAGTTACCGTGCAACTAAGAGAGTTGTCGGAGAAAGATTTTATTCTACCGAGCTCTTCATCATGAAGATCTATGGTGTTATCATTCCTTATATTTATTGATTACCATGAACTAAGTAAAACTGACGATCGAAATTGATATCCATTACCCAAGATGAAAGATTTGTTCGATCATTTACAAAGTTCTAGCGTATATTAAAAAATTTGATCCACGGCATGGTTATCATCAACTTTGCGTCCGCAAAGAAGATTATCTATTCCAATCACTACATCTGGAACTCGTAATGAACATTATGAGTTTCATGTTATGTTGTTTGGATTGACCAATGCACATGTAGCATCCATAAATTTGGTGAACCATGTGTGTAGGCTGTAATTTGATAAATTCATGCTGGAGATCATTAAGGACCATCTGTTTGTTTATAAGAATAGAAAGGAGTTAATAATTATTTATAAACTGCCCGGAGTTGTCCAAGCAATGAAAACCTGTATCTTGAGTATTTATCATGTGATTTAAGGCTTAATCCTTTACATTATTTGACCATGTGATTAATAGATAATGGAATCTATACTGACTCTTCAAAAATTAGAGCCATTTGAGACTTTGGGTTTTACCAAAAAGAAAGTGCAAAAATGTTTTGACAAATATTTATCAAAGGATTCTTAAGGAATCATTCCCTTATACCCAGAACATTTAACTAAACTCCTTTAGGGGTAGATGTTTGTGCATACATCAAGACAACCTTTGAGGGATTGAGGAAACCATTTAAACCATGACTTGAATTTTGAAACGACGATTTTTGCTTGTCAACTAAGAAAATTTTGACCAAAGTATAAACCAAGATTTTTCAAACATTTACGAATCTTATTAATTATTTTCGATAAATCAAAATAAAAAATAAAAAAAATCGTGTTAACTAAATTCAAATTTATATTTGAACATTTTTCTATAATTGGACGAACTGAGAAAAATTAGAACATTTTTACGTTTACATTTCATAATAATTAAATATTTATTATTTAATTACTTGTAATATTTATCGACGCTTTAAACGTCGGATTGAGCAAAAATGATGAAAATAATAATTGAGACGAAATTAAAACTTAGAAAATATGAAGAAATAATTTTTGAGTGATGTGTGGTCATGATAATTATTTCATCAGAAAAGTTGAATGTAGATACTGACACATTATATAGAAAGGATAAAGAATCAATTAGGATGTGTTCCTTAGTAATGACTGTGCAAAATAAATTGCCGAGCAATTTAAAATATAGACGATGCTTGTAAAAAAAAAAGGATAATATAGATAATAAAAGGGGTTCGCGGCTAATGTGAACCATTAGAATTGAGAAGCCGATGGCGTTAAACGTATAAAAGGCCGCTTGTGGTTGCCTAAATATGGAGGATTTCGAGATTTAGTCATGTTGGAATCTCATAAGTCTAAGTATTCTATTCATGCCATTTCTGATTTAATGTATCTTTATCTGAAGAAGTTGTACTGATGGAAAATTATGAAGGCAGACATCGCCTCATACATTAGTAAACGTCTAAATATTGCAAAGGTCATCATCTGAATTTTATTCGATTTAGGTCATCGTCGATAGACTGACCAAATTTACTAATATCATTCCCGTTAGTGATAGATTCTCGATGAATAAATTGACTCTTTTATATTTAAAAGAGTTGTGTAAGCATGGTCCTGTATCGATCATCTCTATCAAGAACCTCACTTCGTGTAGAATTTCTAGAGATTTCCTAAGAAATCATTGGGAACGAATCTTGATGAGAGTACTGTTTACCACCCCAATCGAAGGGACGAGGTAAAGTAACGATACAAAACACTAGAAGTGTTGTTTTATGCTTGAATAATTTACCTTTGGTGATAAACCGTAAAATTGTTTTCCTTTGGAGAGATTATCATTGATAATCATCGTATTAGGATCGAGATCGAATCTTGTGAGGATCTATATGAAGAGCATCTATAGGTAGGAGTTGGGATGAAGACACCCGACATACACCCATTGTGAGTTGGACATGTCTTTTAGGTTTAAGGTTGCCTATGATGACAAACCTAACCTTACAAAATACCCGACCAGCGAGACCTGAAATGATTGTTGAAATTAGGATCTGATTATTGACTGCCGATAGTGGACAGAAGGTTATGTGAATATGAAATGTAGATCTTGAAGTGCAGGATGGGTAGCGAAGTTATGCCAAAAAAACTCACCTTGGAAAAATAAAATGATGATCTGAAAGATCATGGGAAATAAGTCCCCGTTGTATGGGACCATTGAGAAAATGTAAAAAGTTGGTTTGAAAGGCATATAAGTTGGATCTACCCTAGGACTTCAAGGGTTGCGTGAATTATGTTTCGTATATCGAACTTGATAAAATGTTTATCAAGTGAAAATTTGATTACTTCTTGATGAAGTTTAGATCGGCGAAAAGTTGCATTCATCAAAAACCCGTGAACATCATGGATAGAGAAAGTAAGTCAACATTAAGCCTGATCTTATTCTCGTAGTTATGTTTGATGAAACTCGCGTATTGTAATAAATTACACTTGTGAGAAACGATCGGATGTGGAGGAAATACCCACATGGCATTAACTCTATAAGAAGCGAGAAGTAAGATAAATTGATCTTTGAGGACAAAGATCCTGTTTAGGGGTAAATGCTATGACAATCCGTCAATTTATGATCGATATTTTATTCTCAAGTATTATTTAAAAACATTATTTTAATGTTATAATATGAACTCACTCATTTTTGGGAAGAAATTTGAGTTACATCTTAAAGTAGCATCAACTACATCTAAACCGGAGGACTCTACGTTACGTGCTTACGTTTACATACACCATTTTGGTGACGGTCTGACATTTCAGGAAATAAATTTATCCGTGAATAATATTTAGGGATTTTAAATTTGTGTTGGTTCATAAACTCACAAATTTACGAGAAGAGATTAGGACTTACGTGCATAGTTTAACGTCCTTTACGACTAAACCAGAAAACCTAGGTTTACGTATTTACGTTTTTGAACTCCGTTTTTGATGAGACAATTTTTATTAGATTCGTTTTGTGTCGTTGATTCATAATTTATAAAAAACGTTTTTCGTAAAACAACCCGAGGGCACATAAATCGAGGAAACTAGAATCGAGGAGTACCTGTAAATTAGTGGAGATGAGACAAATTTACACTTGCCTCACCCCCACTATGGGTGACAAGACTTAGCCAACACACCATATATGGTGTCAAGTTTATATACACACTAAGGACACATGTCCTTAGTGCATACACAAACCACCAAACTAACAAAACTAGCTACACCATAAACCATTTCTCATTTCATACATGCAAAACCACTCAAACACTCTCTTCTCTCTCTATGAACGTCCATAGGCACCCTCCTATCACCATTTTCATCAAATTTTAACCATAAACAAAGGCTATAATCAACATATGTTGAAGCCTACTTGAAAAGAAGAATATTGGAGGTGATTATAACATGTGAAAAGGAGTTTTCATGGAGGTCTTTGGGTTGATTTTCAAGAAGGAGTTTAGGGCTGATTTCATGGAGGTGTTCATCCATTTGAAGGACTCAAGAAGTTGCCTTGCTAAAGTTGAAGATTTGGTAACAAGGAACCAAGCCTTGTTCATCAAAATCCAATCTTTTCATCATCTTGGTGGTATAGAGATTATTTCTCCCTATCATCTTGTTATTTTTAATATGTAATCTTATATTTTCTTTATTTATGTATATGTATATGATGATGAATGATGATTAAAAATATTATGTGGGGATCATGTGTTGATAACATGGTTAAAAAGATTGAAAACTACATGGAAAAGTGGTAAAAACTTGCTTAAATAAGTAGGCTGTATAAAAACAGTAAAGAACCTTATTATAAACTGATAAAATGGTTAGGATGAATTAATATACATTAATTTATAAGAATTGTACACATGCGAGAGTTGGCCATACAATGGAATCCTTAAAATGAGTGAGATATGATCAAAACAATATTGAAGTACAAATCTGAGTAGTCTGTTTTGTAGGGACTGTTAGGGATATTTAGAGATAGATTGAGCAGTAGCTAAAACTGAGTTAATTGTAGCACATATCATGTAGTTTATGGTGTCCAAAAATAAGCTTCTATGTCCTTGTAGAACTCAAGATATGGTAAAAATGGTGAAAGTGAAAACAATAATTAGATTTGTAAAATAAAAGTATATAGTATAATATTAGCACTCAAGTTAATATAATATAAAATGTATACTTAAAACCCAATAACTTATATATTACATATAAATAAGTATGTAATTTAATAAATAAAAGGGATATTTTATAAAAACGGCAATTTGATAAGTTTTATAAGTTATAAAACTAAAAACATAAGTTTTACGTCTTTTCGGCTAAAACCGATAAATTAACGTTTTCGTCAATTAAAACTTAGACGTTCGGACCCGTCTAATGTAAACTTTTTATAATTTATCTACTGATGTATAAGTACATTTGAAAAGTAAAAACCGATAAAACCCGAGCTTTATAACTTACGGACTTAACGGGCCAAAGTAGCCTTATTGGACTATTGACCCAGCTAGTTTAGATAAACACTAATGGACTTACTCATTGGGCTTAACCCACTTGGGCCCAACATATGAGTATAGGCTTGATATTAAAAGTATAATTGGGCTAATATAAAGTATTGGACTTTAATGGGCTTATTGGGCCTTAATATGGAATTGGATTGAAACTAGTATAACTAGTCAAATTTGACTAACACATAACATTATAATGTGTATGAAGATATAAAATCCCACTTGATCATCATCATACTTATATTGTCATCATATATACATAGCCATTGTTTTTATAAGGTCATTGGACAAGAGTCTAAGACGAGTATTATTTGTCTAGGTTTCCGCGATTGAAGCACGTACCATACATCCAAATCGCCGATAACCCGCCTTCCACAATCAACGTGAGTTCATAGCCTCTCACTCTTTTAAATGTTTAATGAAATTTTTTATAAACCCGCGAGGGAGATAACATGTTAGTTTTAATAAAATAAGGACACCAGTTGTCCCGATTGTTTTCTTATTGATTTGGACCCGAATGATTGTATGACCCGATGAATGATTATATGACCCGATAAATGAAACAAATTGGATTATTAAAGTTAGGTTATGTCACTAAAAGTTAGCACGAATTGTGAACTACCAGGATTTGGTAGACGCTTATGCATATAATAGTACTATTTGGGGACGATCACCCCAGTTCGCGCCTTGACGGCTGATCCCCGTCTTGCCACATTGATTGGTAAGCGAATTTATGTATGAGAAGATTTATATAAGCGTGATTATTGTGACGACACTCTGTTTTAGATGGGCAAATGAGTTTCGGGTTAGCTACCCGTTGTTTATTATAGTAAGGTAGGAATGTCATGCGGCTTATAATAATCCAATAACAAAAATACTGCTATACGCATTGAATTACAATATATTGCCTGACTAGCAATACGGGGTCTTATTATTGATATTATGTTCGTGTTTTGGTTTTACATAACCATATTCATATAACGGTTTTTATTTAACTCTATACAACGTTGTAAAACGTATTGTATGATGTTTTTACGACATTGGTTCGTATAATGGTTTTGAAGGCAAAAGCCTATAGTATGATTTACAACAAAGATTTGTATAAAATGTTTTTGGCTTATTTTATGGCCTCCGACAAAGAATTGTACACAATGATTTTTGATGATGATTATTTATACCGGTGATATATTAATGGTTTATTAAACTCTATGAATTCACTCGGTGTTTTTGCTGACCTTTTCTTTTAACATGTTTTATCTCAGGTACTTGAAGGTAATTCTCGGGAAGACGACAAGAATTTATGTCCCGCACTAAATTAACAATTTTCATTCAAATTTTTTGTAAAATTTGTATGAAATACTATGACTTGGGACCTATGTAAATTTGATATTTAGGAATGGAAATGCTTTATTATTAAACGACGCGATTTTTAAGCGTTGTCTATGATGTGAGTAATGTGTTATCTCGTAACACCAACGACTCTTCCGCTGTATTGAATTGTGTAAATTTAGGGGTATTACATTAGTACAACCAATTCCACTACCGCCAGCTCCACTACCGCCAGCTCCACTACCGCCAGCTCCACTACTGCCAGCTCCATTCCTAGCATTTGCCATAAATTCAGTCATAGATGCGGTAACTTGCTCCGCAATAATCCTACGTACATCATCCTGAATCCCAACTTTCATGGGTGGCATGGTTCTATAATTTCACACTTTCAGAGTATTAAGCATTTACCCAACAAGATATTCATATAAGATGGATTGAATTTATAATCAAGATACAAATAAGGCACAATATGGAATTCAAGACAAGATACATATTTCATTGGATTTGAAACAAACGTATTGTCTTAATTACATCCCATATCAAGTTTCTAGCACTATACATACACAAAATTCGTGCCAGATCTACTAACTGATAAGTCAGTTTAGTCAAAGTTACAAAAGGTACAAAAGATACAAAGGACACTACTAAAGATAGACTGGTCTACTGAGAACCGCCAGATGGTCCATCATCCATCGTCTTCTGTATCTTCATCGGACGATCACAAGACACATCTTCAGCTGGGCGCTTACGAATCACTCCTCTTTCAACCATCTCAGTATAACATCTACTGTTCCAACCAACAGATATGTTCAACTCTTTCTCAACTTTCTCACGCATCGTACGAGCTACACTCAACTGAATCTCCATAGTATTCACCTTTTTCTTCATTGCAGCAAACTCACCACTTTCTAACACAGATAACCTCCTAAAAGCCTCATTCAAACCACGCTCTACATCAGTCAAATCCAAATTAAGCAATTCCCGCTCTTTCTCACCAACCTTAGTCTTCTAATCCAAATAAGCAACATGAGTCTGAACAACACCTAATCTAACCTCTGTCATACTACCCTGAGCACGGGAAGCATCTAAATCACGTCTCAAGGCCCAAGGTGCAAGACCATCAATATGAGTAGCCTCTCGAACCCTAGACGACTCTCCTATCACATGTCTACGAGTAGAAATACCATCATTACCATCAGGTGCATCATCATCCTCATCATTCTCTGATTCAGAATCAGATTTAGACAATTCATCTCTAAGTAGCTCAATCTCAGAGTCAGACCAATAAACTGGAAGGGGTAAGGGCTCACCCTCCGGGACATCATAAGGGTAAATAAGCTCAACCTCATCATCATCATCAACCTCATCATCTATACCTATCTCCTCCTCGAAATCCTCGTCGTCATCCTCATTATCTACATTATCTATCCCAATCTCATCATAATTCTCAATACCAACATTATCATTCTCATTTTCTACAGCATCAACCTGAGGGGCAATCTGATCTCCTAGTCCTATCTCGGGCTCGGGATCCTCAAATGGATCCTCCTCATCATCATCCATATCCTCATTTACATCATAATCCACTAAGTCTAAATAAGGGTTATCATCTACATTAGGTTCGGGAATAGCATGGTTCTCTACAGGAATATTAGGGTCAGCCATGATAATCTGCATTTATATATATCTCGTATTAGCATAACATACTTATTAAACAGTTACATACTAAAACCATGATATATACATATATATAAATTAAATTATATATATCAAAATATATATCTTCTCAATAAGGCTTGTTGGTAACGTCAGAGATCTTTGGCACCGTTATAGTCAAAAGATTTTTCATATATTTTCTCAAAATGTTTATAGTGAAAATATTTTGAAAAGTTTTGTTCAAAACCTTGGTTTTTTAAATCTTCCGTTCTCTATAACGAGAGCTCTGGTACCAAACTGTAACACTCTCAAATTTCATATCGGTACAGCGGAAGAGTCTTTGGAGTGTTACGGGATAGCACAATAACTCCAATCATAGACAACACATAAAAATGGTTGCACAAGGTTTAACTTACATTCATTCGAAATAAAAGTTGCAAGTGTACAACAGGTCCCAAATTATACAAGTCATTAAGTTTACAAACCATAGATCGAATGAACAGTTTTATTATTATGTGGGCCATCAGAGTCGATCTTCATCCGAATTACCTTCAAGCACCTGAGATAAAAACATGCAAAAATCATATCAGTGAATGCCGAGTGAATTCTTAGAATTTAATAAAACCGTTATATAAAACAATCATTGAAATCAGAACACAAGTATAATATTAGAAGTAAGTCCTCGTATTGCTAGTCAGGCAATATATAAATCAAAGCATACATCTTAAACCGTCCATGAGACCGTAGCCTCAATATTACCATTATAGGTAATATTATTATCGTTATTTGCATCATTATTGGATTACATTGGATTATTATTAGCCGCATGACATTGTTACCTTACTATCACAAACAACGGGCCGCGAACCCGAAAAACAATTTTCCCATCTAAGTTAGCGTGTCGTCACAAAAATCACGCTATGTAAATCTTCTCATACATAAATTCTCTTACCAATCAATGTGGTACGATGGGGATTAACCGTCAAGGCGCGAATTGGGGTGATCGTCCCCAAATAGTACTATCATATGCATAAGCGTCTACCAAGTCCCGGTAGTTCACAATTCATGCTAATGGGACTTTAAGTGACATAACCTAACTACTAATAATTCTTTTCATCTCATTTATTGGGTCATAGCATCATTCGGGTCCATATCATAAAGCATACCATCGGGATTACTTGGGTTCTATTTTTATCAAAAACTAGTATGTTATCTCCCTCGCGGGTTTACAAATCATTTTATAAAACATTTAAAAGAGTGTGAGGCTATGAACTCACGTTGATTATGAAAGGCGGATTATCGGCTATGGGCGTGCTTCGATCACGAAAACCTATATAAATAATACTCGGTCTTAGACTATTGTCCAATAAATTTATGAAAATAAAAACTATGTATACATATGATGATTTTATATATATGATGATGATCAAGTGGGATTGTACATTTTTATTCACTCATTATAGTTTTATGTGTTGGTAAATTTTTATATTAGTCCATTTTATACTTTTAACATCAGTCTTATACTTACATGTAAGGCTCAAGTGGGTTAAGCCCAATAAGTAAGTCCATAAGTGTTTAGACAAATTAGTTGGATTAATAGTCCAATAAGGCTTAATTTGGCCCGTTAATATTCATATGTTATAAAGCTCGGGTTTTATCGGTTTTTACTTGTTATATATACTTATATATCAGTATATGAGTTATAAAGTGTTTACATTAGACGGGTCCGACCGTCTAGGTTTTAATTGACGAAAACGTTAGTTTTACGGTTTTAGCCGAAAAGACGTAAAAATCATGTTTATAGTTTTATAACTTATAAAACTTATCAAATTGCCATTTTTATAAAATGTCTCATTTATTTATTAATGTACATACTTATATAAATGTAATATATAAGTTAGTGGGTTTTAAGTTTACATTTTATATATTATTTACTTGAGTGCTAATATTATACTATATTCTTTAATTTCACAAATCTGATTTTTACTTTCACTTTCACCATTTTTATCATGTTTTGAGTTCTACAAGGAGATAGAAGCTCATTTTTGGACGACATAAACTTCATATTATTTGCCAAAATTAACTTAGTTTTAGCTACTACTCAATCCAAGTCTATGTATCCCTAACAGTCCTCACAAAACAAACTATTCAGATTGGTACTTAAATTTTGTTTTGATCATATCTCACTCATTATAATGATTACATTGCATAGCCAACTCTCACATGTGTACAAGTACTAATAGTTACTGTATATTAATTTATCTATACCATTTTATCAGTTTAACATATGGTATTTTACTGTTTTTATACAGCCTACTAAATTAAGCAAGATTTTAACCTTTTTACATGTAGTTTTCAATCTTTTTATACAAGTTTATCAACACATGATCCCCACACAATATTTTTATCATCATATATCATCATATACATATAAATTAGGAAAGAAAATACATTTTACATTTATAAAAATAACAATGAAAATGGAAAGAATGATCTTGTTTACCAACCAAGACTATAACTTGTCTTTTGATGACAACACCTTGATGTACACCAAAACTATCTTCAAGATCACCTTTCACCAAGAACTTTTGTTGAGAAATCAGCCCTAGGACACAAGCAAATCACCTCCTTGGATGTTAAAATGACCACCAATCAATAAAGCTTCAAAGGTTCTCCATCATTTGTGTGAATAACACCGAATATGGTGGTTAAAAATTGATAAAAGGGGTGTTTTGTTCTTGATTTTGGACGGAAAGGGTAGAGAGAAAGAGAGTGTTTATGGTGGTTTGCATGAGATGAAAGTGAGAAATGGTTTATGTGAAGTGGTTTTGATGGTTTAGCTAACTTGTTTAGTTAACTAGACAAGTTTACTACTTGTTAGCTAAATGTTGACACCTCATGGGGTGTGGTGGAGCTACTTTAGCCGTCCCATGAGTGGGGTTAGGCAAAACTTGTTTTATCTCATCCGACTAATTTACGGGTATTCCTCGATTCTAGTTTCCTTGATTTGCGTGCCCTCGGATCGTTTCACGAAAAACATTTTTAAAAATTATGAATCAACGGCACAAAACAAATCTAATAAAAATTGTCTCATCAAAAACGGAGTTCAAAAACATAAATACGTAATCCTAAGGTTTCTGGTTTAGTCGTAAAGGACGTTAAATTATGCACGTAAGCCCAAATTTAAATCCGTAAATTGTGAGTTCATCAACCAACACAAAAATAAGTTTCAAATAATATACGAGAAAATAATTTACTACCTGAAAATGTTAGATTGTCACACACATGAAGATACTGAGGTACATCCTTGTTCTAAAGACTGTGTTCTTAAATTTAATAGCCTAAAAGTAGAACTAGAGGAACAATATCAAAAAGTTTACATATGCACTGTAGAATTAAATGCTTGTAAACATGGTGTTGTTAAATTAGAAGAAAATATAGTTTTGTATAAAAAGGCTCAAGAAAACTATGAAGAGAAAATAAGAATTTTAACTCTTCAAATGAGGGAAAAAGATGTGGAGATAAAAGCTTTTGAAAGACAACTGTTAAAAATATCAACAGAAAATGAAGCTTTAAAAGTCAGTCTTTATAATGAAAGGGAAGTGATTAATCATTGGCAAAAATCCTCTAAAGGATTGGGAAAATTGATTAAATCACAAATAGGGTATTATGATAAATCAAGCCTAGGATATATTGAGGACCAGCCTGGGATAACTTTAACTGACAAGGACTTATCAAAAGGGATTTTTGATAGTTTCAGTGAGGTAGATGATACACCTGAAAATGATAGATATGCTGAAGGAATGAAGGCAGTTCCTCCACCACTATCAGGAATTTTCATGCCCCCTAATAATGATACAAGTATAGAGTTAGAAGAACCAAAGGTTAAAAATACCTTAAACTCTAGTACTTTGTCCCAAGAAAAGACTGTTGTGACCAAAAACATTGTTTATCCACCTTTAATGAACAACTTTGTTTCTGAAGAATCTAAGACTAATTCTGCTCCCAAGCAGGTAAAAACTCCTAGCAAGATATTAGAAAACAATGTAAAATATAATAAAGCCAAAAGGGGTGGGCTAGGTTTTGATAAAGTTAAGTCAAAACAACCTTTTGGGTCTTCTTTAAGAAGAAAAGGATGTTATGTTTTCGGTAGTATAAGTCATTTTATCAAAGATTGTACTCTACATGAAGATAAGATTGTGAAACAAAAGACTGCACAAAATGTCATGAAAAACAGTAATGGGAAAAATGCACAGGTTAATAGGAATCAGAAACTTAAGAATGAAAAACCTAAGTTTGATCACTCAAGGGTAGCCAAACAGATTAAAAATAACCCTACCGAAAGTTTTGTTCCTAGGGCAGTACTTATGAAACAAGGTCGAGTACCTTTAAAGTCTGGTAAATCAAGTACCGACAAGTCTAGACCTGAAAGTACTGCTAGACCAAACTTAAGTACTGTTGGTTTAAAGTCTGTAAAACCAAAGTTCTCTAAGACTTCTAAGAATGTTTTTAAAAAGTTAAAACACCTAGAAGTAAGGATAAAAACAAACCAGTGCAAATGTGGGTTCCTAAAAGAGATAAATCATGTGTTAAAGCAAGTACCGCTAAAGCAGTACTTAAGGCAAATAAGTCTGAGCACATAGAGTCACCCTATGTCTTTGACTACATAAATGAAACCATGAAGTATAAGAGGAAAAGTAGAATTACCAGGAATGCTTCAGAACAAACTCTTAAATGTGTAGGTCCCACAAGATCCGAGCCAAATGTGGCTTGGGTCCCTGTTAAAAACTACTGAGTTTTATTTGTGTGCAGGGGCATATAAATGATGAATTGAAGGATAAAGGTATAGTAGATAGTGGATGCTCAAGACACATGACAGGAAACAAAGATTTTCTTGATGAATTTGAAGAATTCAGAGGAGGTCCAGTAGCCTTTGGAGGTAGCAAAGGTAGAATCACTAGCAAAGGGAAAATCAACACAGGAAAGTTGGAATTTAAAGATGTGTTCTTTGTAGAAGAATTGAATGAGTTCAATCTCATTTCTTTATCATAAATGTGTGATAAGAAGAACAAGGTGTTATTCACAGACAAAGACTGCTTGGTGCTGTCTAAAGACTTTGAGATGTCTAAGGAATCTCAAATACTGCTTAAAGTACCCATGCAAGAAAATATGTACACCTTTAATCTTGATACTATTACTCCAACAGGTGGCATTACATGTTTGCTAGCTAAGGCTTCTTTTGATGAGTCTAATTTATGGCATAGAAGGTTAGGTCATGTCAATTTCAAGAATCTTAATAGATTAGTGAATAGGAATTTGGTTAGAGGTTTACCTAACAAATCTTTTCAAAATGATTTCACATGTGTTGCCTATCAAAAAGGTAAACAACATAGAGCCTCTTGTAAGACCAAGATTGTCAACACTGTGACAAAACCTTTGCAGCTTTTGCATATGGATTTGTTTGGTCCAGTTTCTATAAGAAGCATTAGTCATAAGACCTTTTGTCTAGTCATAACTGATGATTATAGTAGATTCAGTTGGGTTTTCTTTTTAGCTCTTAAAAGTGAAACAAATGAATTACTTAAGGACTTTATCACTTTAGTTGAAAAGCAGTTCACTAAACAGGTTTTAATCATTAGGACTGATAATGGGACAGAATTCAAGAATGTTGAATTTGATGAATTTTGTAGGTCTAAAGGAATTAAGAGACAATTTATTAATCCTAGGACTCCACAACAAAATGGAGTAGCTGAAAGGAAGAATAGGACACTGATTGAGGCTGCTAGAACTATGCTGGCTGATTCTCTTTTGCCAAATACCTTTTGGGTAGAAGCAATCAACACTACATGTTATGTGTTAAATAGAGTCTTAGTAACCAAGCCTCAAAACAAAACACCTTATGAACTTTTGACTGGTGTGAAGCCTACCATAAGTCATTTAAGACTTTTTGGGTGTCATGTGTCTATACTAAATACTCTTGATTATTTGTGAAAGTTTGATGGAAAGTCTAATCCAGGATATCTTGTAGGATATTCATTGCAAAGTAAAGCATATAGGGTTTATAATTTGGCATCTAAGAAGGTTGAAGAAAATGCTCATGTTAATTTCTTAGAAAATAAACCCAATGTCCCAGGAATAGTTTATGCTTTGGATGTTTGATTTAGATTATCTAACTAACTCCATGGATTACTATTCTTTGCAAAAGGATTGTCAAACTAACAATGCAGGTGAGGAGTTAAGTGCAACTAATGCAGGTACTCAAGAAGATGTTTCTTCATCAGATGATGATGTTCATATCTATGTGCCCAATATGCATACTGTTACTCCCATGTCTGCTACTCCCAAGAAGCAAACCATGCCATCAAAAGATGATCAAGCCTTCCAAGAGCTTCAGAGGATTCAAGATCAAGAAAAGAATGCTAAATCTGCTAATAAGCATTCAGAAGAAGAATCTTTTGAGTCACAACACTCAGCAGTACATACTACACCTAGCAGTACTTCATCTGCAAGTACTACTAAGTCAAAATATACCAAATCTGTTGACTCACTAGAAGAGATTTTACAAGCTATGGACGATGAAGACTTATATGCTAGTCCAGCTGAAGGAATCTTCTCCAAAGCTTCCTATGTAGAGCAGGGTGCAGTAACTGATTTCAATAATTTGGAAACATAAATTCCAATCAGTTCTATTCCCACTCATAAAGTCAACAACAACCATCCTACTATAGAGATCATTGGAGATCTCAAATCTACTGTACAAACTAGAAGACAACTTCAAACCAATATTGAAACTCATGCACTTGTGAGTTATGTCAAACAACAGCAGAGAACAAATCATAAAGATACTCAGCATTGTTTGTTTGCCTGTTTCTTATCACAAGTAGAGCCCAAAAACATTTCTCGGGCTCTTGATGAAGAAAGTTGGGTAGATGCCATGTAAGAAGAATTAACACAGTTTGAGCTACAAAAGTTTGGATTCTTATGGATCTTCCCTCAGGTAAGAGAGTAATTGGTACTAGATGGGTTTACAGGAATAAGAAGGATGAAAGAGGAGTTGTTGTGAGGAACAAGGCATGACTTGTTGCTCAAGGCTATAGACAGGAAGAAGGGATAGACTATAATGAGGTTTTTGCACCAGTGGCAAGGATAGAAGCCATTAGGTTATTTTTGGCCTTTGCATCATATATAGGATTAATATTCTATCAAATGGATGTGAAAAGTGCCTTTATATATTGTACTATTTCAGAGGAGGTATATGTCTCACAACATCCAGGTTTTGTAGATCCTAAATTCCCCAATAGAGTCTACAAGGTTATCAAAGCACTTTATGGTCTGCATCAAGCTCCAAGAGCCTGGTATGCAACTTTATCCAATTTTCTACTAGATCATGGATATAGGAGAGGAACCATTGACAAAACTATGTTCATCAATAAGAATGCTAAGGATATCATTCTAGTTCAAGTTTATGTTGATGACATGATTTTTGGTTCTACCAAGAAGACATGATGTGAAGAGTTTGAAGCTTTGATGAAAGGAAGATTTCAAATAAGTTCTATGGGAGAACTAACTTTCTTTTTGGGACTACAAGTCAAACAAATGAAAGATGGAATATTTATCAGCCAAGATAAATATGTCGCTGAAATCTTGAAGAAATTTTCATGTATGGATACAAGGAGTACAAGCATACCTTTTGAATCCAAGAAGTCTTTATCAAAAGATGAACATGGAGCAAATATTGATATTCATCTATACAGATCAATGATTGGTTCATTGATGTATCTTACTACTTCAAGGCCAGAAATTATGTTTGCTGTGTGTGCCTGTTCAAGGTTCCAAGTTCATCCAAAGGTGTCACATCTACATGCTGTGAAGAAGATTTTTAAATATCTTAAAAGTCAACCCAATTTAGGATTATGGTATCCTAGAGATTCCACCTTTGAATTAGAAACTTACTCAGACAGTGATTATGCTGGAGCTAATCATGATAGGAAATCCACAACAAGAGGTTGTCAGTTCCAAGGCAGAAGACTCATATCATGGCAGTGTAAGAAGCAAACCATTGTTGCTACTTCTACAACTGAAGCTGAATATGTAGTTGTTGCTCATTGTTGTGGACAAGTACTTTGGATTCAAAATCAATTGTTAGATTATGGGTTTAACTTCATGAACACCAAGATTTACATTGATAAGGAAAGTACTATATGCATTGTCAAGAATCCAGTCTTTCACTCCAAGACCAAGCATATTGAAATAAGACATCACTTTTTAAGAGATGCTTATGACAAAAAAGCTTATTCAAGTCTTGAAGATTCATACAGACAACAATGTAGCTGATTTGTTGACCAAGGCATTTGATGCAAAGAGATTTGAATTCTTGGTGACACACATTGGTATGCTCAAACAATAACCTGCTGCATATATTGAGGGGAGGTAATAGATGTACAAATTTTTATATTTTTTATTGTATAGTCTATGTGATAAGACTGCTTTTATACATAGTCTCATCGTCCAAAACGGGCTTTAAATGCATTAAATATCATGAAAATGGCCAAATATGCTTGTGTTTGTTACTTGTGTATTTTAGGTACGAATATTGAGAAAATGACAAAAGATCACAAGAAACATGCAAAAACGAACACGGGAAACAAAGCCGCACAAAGAACCAAGCCCTAATGAACATTTTCCAAGAAAAACCCTTGAAGAATTGAAGATTATGCAAGAAGGGTCCTCCAATATTGAAGAATTGACACTTTAAACCTTGTTTATTCATAATTACAAGTTTGGTTCTTAAAGTTTGTCATCATTGCAAAAAGGACCCTCCACTTTGAAGAATTGGCAAAAATAGTCCCTCATAAATCATGACTTGTCAATATTAGTCCTCCAAAAAGTCAAGCATACAAGTCAAGACCATTATCTATGAAGAAAATGCGAAAACAGCCCTTCAAGAATCAATAAATGGCAAGAAATACCCCTGAAAATACTTTGGAAAAGTATTTGAAGCAAAATTGTGAATATGGAAACTTTATTAACAAAGGATTCGGATTTTTGGCTAATTAAATCACAAATGAAAGAGAGAAGAAAAGAGAAGGACCAAACCTGGCAGACTAGAGAACTTACCTTAACCTATGGCAGCCCATCACGTGTCCCACTCACCAAAACCCACCAATCACAGCCCATCTTTCTTCCACATCACCAATCCACTCACCGGTCTTAACTAACTTAATTTATTAAGTTTAATTAAGACGCTAAACACATTTTAAAAAAACAAAACAGATTAAAACATGTGTTCTTCATGTTCTTAATCAAATTGGGGTATTCCTTCATCACTTGAAGTTAAACCTTAATCCTCTCCAGATTTAAGATTAAGGTGGAACTAAACACATCCCAACCTTCACTTTGCATGCCACATCACCACATGTCACATGCCATCAACCTTGTACACGGTTTTGTGAGGAAGATGCCAAAAACTGCCAGTCATCCAACGTCCAAAATCCTAGCTTGAAACTTAAGCTTGTTTGGAGCCTTTGATGCAATTCCAACAGCTCATCCATCAACAAACAACCAAAATTCCATCACATGATTCCAAGTTTTAAAAGTCTTCAAGGGGTATTTTAGGGACTTTATACATTAGGGTGTTACGTGTTTCTTGCATTTCTAGAACCCTTGTAGCCTATATAAAGGCATTTAGACTTTACATTTCAGTTTGCTCTTGATTTTTCCTTGTTCACTTTTCTGTAAATCCTTGTTCATGATTAATGAAAAGTGTTTGAAATTGTGAAGAAAAACCAAGTGCCAATCTTTATATCTGCTTGTTATTGTTTAATGTTTGCTAATCTTGAATCTTAAAACGTGTTTTCAAACCTTGTGCAAGAAATTGTACAAGAGTTAAAAAATTGATATTTTGCTAAGGCTTGGTTTAAACCTTGGAATTCTTGGGTTATAAGTGGATCATAGCATCCTGATAAAGTGTTATCAAGGTTTTGTGAGGCTTATAACTTGGGGATAATCAAGTGTGGGAACAAGGTTGCATTAATCAATTTTTTTTCCAAGTTGTCACCTTTCTGTTTTTGATTTTATTGTGCTAACCTTGTTGAATCTTAGCTGCTTGTTTGTGGAAGCTTGTGCCTTGTTTTTCTAGGCACATCAGCTCAAAAATTCGTGAGTGTGGATGTACATTCATGAGGTTTGAGTTCTTGAACCCAAAAATCTGAAAAATACTTGACTTTTATGATTTTGTGTTCTGCTTGTGTTCTTGTTATTTTTGTGGCTTAATCTTGCTTGATACTGCATAATACATCTGTTATTGTGTTTGATTGGGCTTGGGTAACATTGAATCACACTTATACTTGTTATATCTTGGATTGAAAAAGATAAGGGGTGTTTGGGTTAACCTGTTTAAGTGCATAATTTGGAATTGAGTTTGTGTTAGTTTTTTGTTTGAGTTTGTATCTGCTTATCACTTGGTTGTGTGCTAAAACCTGCAAGTTTTCAGCTTTGTAACATCAAATTAAAGATTGTTCTATATCTCACTTGATTTTGCCATTTTTGACCTAAGATTTTGGAAACATGATGTTGGAGTTTATCTACTCTTTAGGAAAAGAGCAATAAATAGGGCAAGTGTGCACGACGATTTAGGAAAACCGTGTGTAAATGACCCTAAGTGAGTTCGTTCTCGAGGAGGCAAGTGCGTTGTGTTAAGAGATGATATTGATTTGTGATTATATGATTAAGAAAGAAAGAAAGAAATGAGATTAGAAGAGAAAGACGGTTACGAAAACGAATTAAACTAAGACGAAAAAGGCGATCACGCAAAACCGTAAATAGTGCAAAAATTAAATTTTATCCTAAAAATTCCTAAAAATTACTAAAAATCCACAATAATATTCTAAGAGTTTAAAAAAATCCAAACTTGCTAAAACCTTTTAATTAATTAAATAATGACTTTTTAATGCTAATTAAAGCCCTAAAAATCACAAATAATTATTAAAAAGCCCTAAACAAGATTTTAAAGTTTGTAAACCTCAAAAATAACCTAATTAAGCTAAAAAGTATTTTTTAAAATTTTAAAACCAAATAAAACTATTTTTAAACACTTAAAAACTATTAAAATCAATTAAAATTTAAGTTAATTCTAGAAAATAATTGAAAAGTCCTAATAATATTTGGAAAGTGAAAAAATTCCTAATTAAGTGTCCTAAACCTAGGAAAAATGTAAAAACTTAAAAAATCAAACTTTCAATTTTTAATAATAAAATAATATTAAAATATTCAAAAAAATTCAAAGTTTATAAAAAATTCTAAAAAATTACCAAAAATCTAGAATAATGTAACTAAGACAAAAATGCAATCAAAATTTTCTGAAACCTATTTAATAATTTTATATTAAATTTTAAAGTTGGTTAAAAACCCTAAAATCCAATAAAATCAAAAATAAGCTAAATTGAAAACATAAATAGCTGTAAACCTCAAAAATATGATTAAAAACCTAAAAACTATTTTTTAGATTTTTAAAATACCTTTTTCTATTTTTAAATTACTTTTCAAAATTTAAACTAAAAATAATCCTAGAAAATTAATTAAGTACGTGAAAAATAATATTTTTGAACTGAAAAGTCTTAAAACTAAATAAAAACAAAAGAAAAATGATAACTTGCAAAAAAGCTAAGAAAATAAGCTGAAATAAGCTTTTAAATAAGCTGCCTAGTAAATAAGCTAGAAAACAAATACTACTTAAGTATTATACCTTATGACCTTGTGACATAGAAAGTCACATAGATCACTGGTAAAGCACTCTACTCCTGCACGACAGGTCGAGTGTTCGAGCCCAGGCTATGGAGGCTTTTTGGAAAACTTTTTTTTTTTTTTTACTTTTAAAACTCAAAACCAAGTACTTAAATTACTTTAAAACACAAGTTATAAGCAAAAACAAGCTATAATCTAATCTAGAAAATCCAAAACGTGCCCAGATAAACCTTTAACTGATGAACACAAAGAGTGTTATCTTCACATGTGAAGACTGATCAAGAGGACTTGATTTTGGCTTGTTGATGAGTTTTGATGGACAAATAGGGCACCCCTATACTCAGTTGAGTATAGGGAGTCACAATTGACACAAAAACTAACAAGCAATCACACAAAATCAATCACAAATTAGCCAATGCAAGTTTCTGATTAAGGCAATGTTTAGGTCTGAGTGTATTTGCTGATGCACTTGACACACAAATGGATTTTAAAGTCTCAAAACTTGCATACAAGCTTACCAAATCAGATATAAACCCCACACAATCCTAAAACAACCTAATATCTAACAATGATCAAAAGTTCATGGCAAAATTTGCATTAAAACAAGCAGAAAATGACTTGACTGTTTTTTAGCTATGTTACCCAAATTTTAGCATACAAATGACTTAAATCCTACCAATAATGAAAACAAACTTAACATATAACCTAACACCACCCTATTGAGTATGTTTAAACAGATTTTACCCCAAAAACTTAACACCAATCCTGATTAAACACTAGATCCAAACACTCCTTTAAAAACTGAAAATGATTTTTAACAAATCAAATGACTTCAAAATCTAACCAAACTGATTAAAATTCAAACTAGCATGCATCAAACACCTAATCCAGCAATAACAAGCCAAATAACAAGCACTTAACAACTTTTTATGCAAAATCACATAAATGTCACAAAATCTGAAAACTTGAAAACTTGAAAAGGAAACAAGGGACTACCTTGTTGGGCCTACATCCAGGCCCAACAGTGACTGTATGTCACCTCCAAACAGACCCGGGTCTGTGCAGACTTTTCTTCTTGTTTGAAATTAAAATGATGGTGATAATTTGGACTTGAATTGATCCTGCCAAAACAGACAACTAAGAGCAAAAATGATGGTGATAATTGACAAGTTAACCTATAGCTTAAAGCTTTTAAAAGGAAAGCAATAATATAAGAAACTGATTTCTCTTAACTGAAAATTTTTGAAAATTCAGGAAAACTTAAAACCTTTTTAAAACAAGTAAATCAACAATAGAATTCAACAAACTTCAAACAACATAAATAAATGGGTTCTTTGCTTCTCATCAACAATCCTTAAACCAATTTTTCATTCATTAAAAAACTGGACTTTACAAAGTTGTGAAAAAGGAGAAAAAAGAACAAGAACAAATGCTAAGCTAGGGGTGCCTTATATAATGGCGACAGAACAGTCTAGAAATCATAAAACCCTAATGTAGAAAAACCCTGAAATGCCCTTGGACGATTTTGAACCTTGGTCAAAATTTGGTATCTTGTGAGCCTGCTGGAATCATGTGAGGTGTACAGCTGTTTTGAAGTGATCTAAACCCTTCATCTTGCCTTTGGGAGTAAGATAGCACTTTCTGAACGTTGATTCTCTGCTCCTTTTTGTTTAGGAGTGAATAGTGGGGCAGGGGAGGGTGGTACAAGCATGTAAGGTGATGGTGATGGGGGTTTAAGGGTGGGTTTAGGTTTAAGTGATGGTTAATCAGGGATCTGGAGCAAATAACAAAAACCCCTTTGAAATGTGATTAATTCGTCCTGGAATTAGCTAGGGTTTAAGTGGGTGATTAGCAGGTTTTAATCCATTTTGGGGGTTAAAGTATTTAAAAAACGTGTTTGCCACCAAAATTTAAACCTGGATTAGTTAAATAAATTAATGAGTGGGTGGATTCTGACGTGGGGGAATGGGAGTGTGTGATTGGCTGGGAGAAATAAGTTGGGTGAGGTGGCGTGCTATGAGTGGAGGGTGAGGGTTTGGTTGTCTGGCAGGTTTGACCCCCCTATTTTCACACTTTCTTCATTTTGTATAAACAACAACTAAACTTATTTCCTTTGTAAATCAACTTTGGCATCTTGGCATTTTTGGCACAAATACTTTATAGACTTGAAACAAGGACTTAAAAGGCATAACTTGCATTCTTCAAGGACTGTCTTTGACATGTCTTCATATTTCAAGGCTTTGACTTGTTTGTTGACTTCTTGGAGGACCAATATTGACAATTTAGTTTTGTTGAGGGACTAAATTTCCCAATTCTTCAAAGTTAAGGGTCCTTTTTGTAATTTTGACAATCTTTAGGGACCAAACTTGTAATTATGAAGATACAAGGGTATAAAGTGTCAATTCTTCCATATTGGAGGACCAATCTTCATAATTCTTCAAATCTTCAAGGACTTTCTTTGGAAAATTCTTCATTAGGGCTTGGTTCATCGTGCGGCTTCGTTTCCCGTGTTCGTTTTTGCATGATTCTTGTGATCTTTTGTCATTTTCTCAATATCCGTACCTAAAATACACAAGCAACAAACACAAGCATATATTTGGGTATTTTGATGATATTTAATGCATTTTAAGCCCGATTTGGACGATGAGACTATGTATAAAAGCAGTCTCATCACTCCCCCATACTAAACCATTGCCGTGCCCTCACGCAATGCTAGAATAAAGTATCGTAGCATCTCCAAAATTCATTTTTATTCACTTTTTTGAAAGATAAACTAGCTACACTACTACTATTACTACTACTTGTGTTTTAGACATAATGTATGATTTTCATCGCAAAATGGGACGTTTAGGTTCATAGAATAAGAACACGTGAATGCTTCGTTAGAAATAATTTCATCGTCCTCGATTTTCACCCTAATTCCATGCCAAGCGTGTAACGAGATCATTGTCATTATAAGTTAGTAATGCTAACACTACTCATATGCCCTAATCACGTACTTATCCTCCCATTATCCTAAGTTGTATCTCTTATATTTTATTTTGTCTTGAATGTTTCACGAGGATACATTGTTTGACTTATGCGATAATAGAGATTTAGGTCTAAAAATAGAGTCCTAACGGAGTAACTAAGACCATCAAATCAATAACCCCTCCTAATAGACAACGATGTCAAAAAATTAGGTTGACAAGAAGAATCGATAAACACGGTTTTATAACGGTTTTGAACATGAGACTTATTACCAAGACTTTTATACGCCCCTAACGGAAGGGCCTTATTATCTTTGGTTTACCTCCATCTTTTATTCAACTTCGCCATGAAGCTTTTATTATGACTTAAGTCTTGCCTTGCCTTTTATTATCCGCCTCATCGGTGGTTTTATTAGCCAAAGACGTATATCCTCACGCTAAAGCGAATTTTGGATCTTTAAAGCTTCGAAGATTAAGGCTTGATTCACTTTCAATTTTGCATAGATTTTAGGCCTTGTGGGGCTTCAAATTGTTTGCTAGATTTAGGTGAGCACTTGAAATCTTATTATTGGGTGAAGCTTTCGATTATTTGGGTGCCAATACTTCAAAACCGTGACGCTGGCGATACCTTAATGTCTTCCTAATTTAATTACACGGAAGCTACTTGAAAAGACTAGAAACCCAACAATCCTAACTAAACCGCTAAGTCAATATTTATTAAGCAAAAAATATTTACATGCGAAGGGAGAATAAGCAAACAACGAGAACACATGAGTTTTTGAAAGAATACGAGTACTCTACGTTTAGCATAGTAACTTATAATTAACTCTATCATTTCTCGTCCTCATTTAAGAGACTTAGCCTAAAAAGTTAAGGAATCAAAGCTAAGTGCTCAACACGTACGGTCGAGTCAAAAATTACTCTTATTCTTGCCATCGGAAAACCTACATTCGTGTCTTCAAACACTTATAAAACATGAGAAATTTTTTAAAATTTGGCCATTTTTAGCCTTATTTTGCAACAAAACGATAAACAAAAAGATAAACTTTGGAAAGCGTGAAGGTTAGGCAAGGCAAGTATCTATTCACCCCCCCCATACTAAAGTTAAACATTGTCCTCAATGTTTCGAGTCTAGGGGTGCAAACACCCCCATACTAGAGACGTAGTCGAATGCCTAATCTAGCATGGAAATGGTGTAACCAATAAATTAATAGTCGTTTCTGAAGTGTGCTATAAACCTAAGGTTAGAACATCAAAGGATATATCATGGATATTGAGAAATGTCTCGAAAGCAAACGATCGAGTGCTCCCATAAAACGAACACGAGAGGCTCCAATCGTGAAGATCATGATCTAAAACCCACAATTCACAAACAACCACGGAACAAAGGTTGGAAGGGCACAAATCCCCACACGTAAGCTACATTAGAAAGAGATAATATGTACATAGGATAAGCATGGGACTCCCCCACGAGGCACCTCGTTTTTTATTACCGAGTCATGAGCTCGACACGATCCCCTCAATACTAATTATCATTGGGGAAGGTGGCTTGGTCGAGGTAGTTCAAGGATGGAACTTCCCCGCCAAAGTAGTGCTTCAACCTATGTCCATTCACCTTGAAGTTAGGACCATCATCTTGAGCTATCTCGATGGTCCCATACGAAAACACTTGAGTCACGGTGAATGGACCGGACCAACGAGATTTCAACTTACCGGAAAAGATTTTTAATCTTGAATTAAAAAGCAAAACTTGATCCCCAATGTTAAAAACCCGGTTTTTAATTTTTGAATCATGCAACTTTTTAGTTTTCTCCTTATAAATCAATGAATTTTCATAAGCAATGTCTCTCAATTCATCTAATTCTTTTAATTGCATTTTCCGGTGTTTTCCCGCGGTCTCCATATCATCATTACAATGCTTTAGGGCCCAATAAGCCTTGTGTTCTAATTCGATAGGCAAATGACAATTCTTTCCATACACAAGCTTATAGGGAGTGCACCCAATGGGCGTCTTATGAGCGGTCCTAAAGGCCCATAAAGGATCGTCCAACTTATCCGACCATGATTGTCGGTTTTCTCCAACGGATCTCTCCAAGATCCTCTTCAACGCTTGGTTTGAAACCTCGACTTGCCCACTCGTTTGTGGGTGATAAGTCGTAGAAAGCCGACGTGTAACCCCATATTTCCTTATAACCCTTTCGAATTGGTCGTTACAAAAATGGGTTCCACGATCGCTTATGATAGCACGAGGGGTTCCAAACCGAGAAAACAATTGCTTCAAAAACTTGACTACCACACGAGCATCATTAGTGGGCAAGGCCTTGGCCTCCACCCACTTAGAAAGGTAGTCAACCACAACAAGGATGTACTTATTGCCACGAGATGATGGGAACGGCCCCATAAAGTCTATACCCCAAACGTCAAAGATCTCACACACTTGGATGATATTTTGTGGCATTTCATCTTTTTGTGAGGCTTTTCCTTGTCGTTGGCATGCATCACACGACTTCACAAGATCTTGTGCATCTCGGTAAATAGTAGGCCAAAATAAGCCGGCATCAAACACCTTTTTAGCCGTGAGATTAGCACCGTGGTGACCCCCCGTGGGTCCCTCACGGCAAGCTCTAAGGATGTTAGAAGCTTCGGTGCCAAATACACAACGTCGGATGATTTGATCCGCACAAGTTCGAAACAAGTAAGGGTCGTTCCAAAAGTAGAACTTGACGTCACGAAAGAATTTTCGTTTTTCTTGAGTCGTCATACCCTTAATGATGAAGTTACCCGCATGGTAATTTGCAAAATCCGCAAACCATGGGGTAGAAGAATCAAGCTTAGAATTCACTACACCAAGTGTCTCGAGCGGAAATGTTTCGGTGATTTCCTTGGGCTCGTAAACACTTTGGTGAGGATCTTCCAAACGAGAGAGATGATCGGCCGCTAGATTCTCGGCTCCTTTTTTGTCAACAATGGTGTGATCAAATTCTTGTAGGAGGAGAATCCAACGAAGTAATCTAGGCTTAGCATCTTGCTTTGCCATGAGATACTTAATAGCCGAATGGTCCGTATACACTATGCATTTTGTCAAGATGAGATAAGGTCGGAACTTCTCAAATGCATACACCACGGCAAGGAACTCCTTTTCCGTTTTAGTGTATTTTAGTTGAGCCTCGGTCATCGTCTTTCTAGCATAGTGAATAGGCAAGAAGTGCTTATCATGACGTTGCCCCAAAACGGCCCCAATAGCGTAATCACTAGCATCACACATAAGCTCAAAGGGGAGGTTCCAATTTGGAGCAACAAGAATGGGAGCTTCGGTAAGTTTCCTCTTAAGGATTTCAAAGGCTCGTACACAATCTTCGTCAAAGACAAAACGTGCCTCTTTTTCAAGAAGATGTGTAATGGGTCGAGAAATCTTTGAAAAATCCTTGATGAATCGACGATAAAAGCCCGCGTGGCCTAGGAAACTCCTAACTCCCTTGACGGTTTTGGGATGAGGTAATTTGGCGATGACGTCTACCTTAGCTTGATCTACCTCAATCCCCGCTTTCGAGACCTTGTGCCCTAAGACGATTCCACTCTTAACCATAAAATGACATTTTTCCCAATTGAGCACAAGGTTGGTTTCCTCACAACGTTTTAACATTCTCTCTAGATTCGACAAACACGAAGTGAAAGAATCACCAAACACGGAAAAGTCATCCATGAAGACTTCCATCGTCTTCTCGATCATATCATGAAAAATAGCCATCATGCACCTTTGAAAGGTTCTTGGTGCATTGCAAAGTCCGAATGGCATTCTACGATAGGCAAACGTTCCATATGGACACGTAAACGTAGTTTTTTCTTGATCACGAGGATCGATGGGAATTTGGAAGTAACCGGAAAAACCATCTAAAAAGCAATAGAAATCGTTTCCCGCAAGACGCTCCAACATTTGGTCCATGAAGGGCAAGGGAAAATGGTCTTTTCGAGTGGCTTCATTCAACTTTTGATAGTCAATGCACACTCTCCATCCGGTCACGAGTCTAGTGGGAATTAACTCGTTGGCATCGTTTGGCACAATGGTCATTCCTCCCTTTTTAGGGACACAGTGAATAGGACTCACCCAAGGGCTATCGGAAATAGGGTAAATCATTCCCGCGTCAAGGAGTTTAAGGACCTCCTTTTTTATGACATCGTGAATTTTAGGGTTCACCCTCCTTTGACTTTAGATTGTGGGCTTGAAATCCTCCTCCATTAAGATTTTGTGGGTACAAAATTTGGGATCGATTCCCTTAATTTCGGATAACTTCCACGCAATCGCCCCTTTGTGATCCTTTAGAACATCGACAAGTGCGGTTTTTTCATCATTCGAAAGATCCTTCTCAATAATAACCGGCAGCTTGTCGTCCTCCTCCAAATAGACATATTCGAGGTGAGGAGGTAAATCTTTCAACTCGAGGATAGGTGGTTCCTCAAGTGAAGATTTGGGCTCGATACTCATAACCTCCTCGGGTGGAGGAAATGGGAAATCGTTAAGAAAATCCTTGATAATCGGTAAGTCCTCATCGTTGTCAAGGTCTTCATCACAAGTACATGGAACATTGCATTCTTCCAACGTAAATCCACCACCTTTAAATGGAGTGAAAGTTGGTGTCGAATTATCAAGAATTGGATCTAACATAGTGGGATTGCCACTAGTTTCTTCATCACCAAACCCTAAAACTTCTTGTAAAAATTCCTCGCAAACCACGTCGATCATATCAACGAGGTTTATGGTAGCAACGGAATAAACATGAGAAAGTTGAGAATTTTGAGTTGCGTTTATAACAAGTTCCTCGTCGTTGAAACGTAAGGTGATCTTTCTAGCATGCACATCAATTAAAGCCATAGACGTATCTAAAAACGAACGACCTAAAATAAGAGGAACTTGAGGATCCGTGGGGATATCAACGATGATAAAGTCTACGGGATAGTAGAACTTCCCCACTTTCACAAAAACGTCTTCCGCCAAACCACATGCACGAATCGTGGAATGGTCGGCCAACTCGATAGACATTAGTGAAGGAGTAAGATTAGGAAGATTGAGCGACTTGAAGATTGCAAGTGGCATCAAATTAATGCTAGCACCAAGATCGGCCAAGGCATAGCATTCTTCCATATCTTGAATGGCACAAGGGATCAAAAATTTACCGGGATCACTGACTTTTTGAGGTATGCGATTAAGATAAACCGACGAACAACTAGACAATTGATGCAATTTCTCCTTGTTGTTCAACATACACTTAAAGTTAGCGGCAAATCGAGGCATCATGACCAAACGATCGGCGAAACTCACATTAAGGTGCAACTCACGAAACATTTTCATAAAAAGCTCAAATTGGTAGTTGTCGCGCTCTTGTCGTTTCTCCTTCCTAAGTCTCGATGGGTAAGGCAAGGGTGGTGTGGGTTGGGGCATAGGCATAGCCGTTGTAATCTCGCTTTCCAATGTTGGTAATGGGTCGACCGTAGGTGTGGCATGAGCGGTACTTTGTGGGCTTGAAATATGCTCCTTTTCGACCACCACCTCGGGTTCTTCCTCAATTTCCTCCACCATTGGAGTAATTGGTTGAGGAGTCGGTTCTTTAAGTGCCTTACCACTTCGTGTGGTAATCACTTTCATCTCTCCCTTCGGGTTTGATATGGTGTTACTAGGAAGACCACTCGAAGTAGAGGCTTTGTTTCCCATGACGGCTTCTAAAATTGCATTAAGCTTAGCATCTTGACTATTAAACTTAAGATCTTGACTAGCGGCTTTTTGGTCAAATCTTTGTTCAAGCCTAGCATGACTTTGTTCAATTTTGTTGTTTTGACCTCTAATTTGATTAGCAAAATCATTTTTCAACTCATTTCTCATGTTAAGATTTTCCTTCACAAAATTAGCTAACTCCATGGTGTTTTTAGCCGTGTCCCTAGCTTGACTAGCCAATTGCTCTTGAATGTTTTCCAAAATCTTATCATTTGCCGTAGCGTAATTCAAAAAGTCCATTGGAAGTTCTTTAGTGTAAACATTTTGAAGACCTTGACTCGTGTTTTGAAAAATACGGTTTTGGTTTTGATTTTGCAATTGGCTACTACTTCCTTGATTCCCATAGTTGTTATTACCCTTGTAATTGTTCCTTTGATTGCTTTGGTAACCAACTTGATTGTTTCGATAATTGTTAGCATTTTGATTTGGTGGAAAACCCGGTGGAGTCAATTGATTAGTGCGAGGAACTTGACCGTTTTGGTTATAAGTTCCCGCGGCCGCGAAGGCACTCGAAGTGTTACCACCGTTGGTAATGCACTCGGAATAATCGTGAGCTCCACCACAATACATACAAGAAACCTCAACCGCTTTAGCCGTAGCGGGAGTGGGTTGTTCACCAACTTTGAACTCAATTAACAATCCCTTAAGCTTATCAAAAATCTTGTCCTCCAAATTAGCCTCGATTTGGCAAGCATCAACGGTGTGTGACAATGAAGGCGAAGGCGAAGACGAAGTCTTACGAACACTCGACGTGCTACGAGGACTATAGACCTTAGACCTATTCTCAATGATTAACAATGCTTCCTCGACCGTCTTACACAAAAAGTTACCACCCGTGGCGGCATTAAGATAATCACGCTCATGATCGTTCAAGCCATTGTAAAACGTGTCAATTTGATGCAAGTCGGAAAAACCATGATGAGGACATTCGTGCAACATTTCCTTAAACCTATTCCAAGCCATTGAAAAACTCTCCTTATACTCTTGCGAAAACTTTGAAATCTCGTTTTTCAAGTGCGTAGTCTTAGAGGGCGGAAAAAATTGGTTCACGAATTTTGAAACGAGATCCTTCCACGTCAATATAGAATTGGGTAGCTCTTTCTCTAACCAAATTTTTACGGGCCCCGCTAAGGAATACGGAAAAAGCATCATCTTAATCGAGTCGTTAGAGACGTCCTTAAACTTGCAAGTGGCGGTGAGACGATTAAATTGGCGAATGTGGTTATGAGGGTTGTGCTTTTCGTCACCTCGAAACTTGTTGTTTTGAATCATGGACAACAAACCCGTCTTAACCTCAAAATTCTCCGCAAGGATAGCGGGAATCACAATCGCTTCTCCATAACCCTCGGTGGGTGCTTGAAGCAACTCCATCATAGTTCGATTAGCCATGGGTGCTTCTTTCACTATAATGGGTTCGTCAATAGGAGACTCCTCACTAGAAGGAGTGATTGATTTGTTTCTTCGTTTACGAGCACGTCTTGCTTTGGAGCGAGTTTGCATAAACGTCACGTACAACGAGGGGGTGAGCAAAGAAGATTCTTTTTGGTGTTTTTACTTTTTCAATTTTTTTGGTGGTTTTTGATTGTTTTTACTTTTTTGGATTTTTGGAATGTATTAGGTGGACCAAAATCTATAAATCTCCTCCTTAATCAAATCTCTCGATTAAAGAAGCCTCAAGGAATGAAAACGATCACGTGAAGTGAACGCCTTCGATGACTTTAGAACGATGGTGGAACACCAAATCATTCAAGAGGGTTTAATCAAATGAAACCAAGAAAATATATATGATACTTAAGTAATACTTTGGGCGGAAAAACCCTCGATTGGCTTTCAAAATCAAAATACGCACAAGCAAGCGAAGGAAACGAGGCGACGCGAAGCACTTAAGAGCCTTTTTCCTTTAGGTCGTGAAATACAACCGCCTTATACCCACCTTATAGTTTGTATTTCTCAAAATCGAGCTTCACGAAAGTATTTATCTATTTTTGCCTTTTTCTTTGGTTTGAGATTCGAATACAATGATTGGGTAATGACCTCCCAAGTCAAGGTTGTGATTTCTCACGTATTTGGAGTACTTGTGAATTTATTATTCTACGTATACAATATAGTAATAGTATTCACAAAAAACGAAAAACCGATAATACGTATCAGTAGAGTGCTACTAATACAAATAGCTATTATGGATATATATAAAAACAACAATTGTTCAACCAAAACACAACACGCCTCCCCGGCAGCGGCGCCAAAATGATGTTGGAGTTTTTACTACTCTTTAGGAAAAGAGCAATAAATAGGGCAAGTGTGCATGACGATTTAGGAAAACCGTGTGTAAATGACCCTAAGTGAGTTCGTTCTCGAGGAGGCAAGTGCGTTGTGTTAAGAGATGATATTGATTTGTGATTATATGATTAAGAAAGAAAGAAATAAATGAGATTAGAAGAGAAAGACGGTTACGAAAACGAATTAAACTAAGACGAAAAAGGCGATCACGCAAAACCGTAAATAGTGCAAAAATTAAAATTTTATCCTAAAAATTCCTAAAAATTACTAAAAATCCACAATAATATTCTAAGAGTTTACAAAAAATCCAAACTTGCTAAAACCTTTTAATTAATTAGATAATGACTTTTTAATGCTAATTAAAGCCCTAAAAATCACAATTAATTATTAAAAAGCCCTAAACAAGATTTTAAAGTTTGTAAACCTCAAAAATAACCTAATTAAGCTAAAAAGTATTTTTTAAAATTTTAAAACCAAAGAAAACTATTTTTAAACACTTAAAAACTATTAAAATCAATTAAAACTTAAGTTAATTCTAGAAAGTAATTGAAAAGTCCTAATAATATTTGGAAAGTGACAAAATTCCTAATTAAGTGTCCTAAACCTAGGAAAAATGTAAAAACTTTAAAAATCGAACTTTCAATTTTTAATAATAAAATAATATTAAAATATTCAAAAAAATTCAAAGTTTATAAAAAAATTCTAAAAAATTACCAAAAATCTAGAATAATATAACTAAGACAAAAATGCAATCAAAATTTTCTGAAACCTATTTAATAATTTTATATTAAATTTTAAAGTTGGTTAAAAACCCTAAAATCCTATAAAATCAAAACTAAGCTAAATTGAAAACTTAAATAGCTGTAAACCTCAAAAATATGATTAAAAACCTAAAAACTATTTTTTTAGATTTTTAAAATACCTTTTTCTATTTTTAAATTACTTTTCAAAATTTAAACTAAAAATAATCCTAGAAAATTAATTAAGTACAGGAAAAATAATATTTTTGAACTGAAAAGTCTTAAAACTAAATCAAAACAAAAGAAAAATGATAACTTGCAAAAAAGCTAAGAAAATAAGCTGAAATAAGCTTTTAAATAAGCTGCCTAGTAAATAAGCTAGAAAACAAATACTACTTAAGTAGTATACCTTATGACCTTGTGACATAGAAAGTCACATAGATCACTGGTAAAGCACTCTACTCCTGCACGACAGGTCGAGTGTTCGAGCCCAGGCTATGGAGGCTTTTTGGAAAACTTTTCTTTTTATTTTTACTTTTAAAACTCAAAACCAAGTACTTAAATTACTTTAAAACACAAATTATAAGCAAAAACAAGCTATAATCTAATCTAGAAAATCCAAAACGTGCCCAGATAAACCTTTAACTGATGAACACAAAGAGTGTTATCTTCACATGTGAAGACTGATCAAGAGGACTTGATTTTGGCTTGTTGATGAGTTTTGATGGACAAATAGAGCACCCCTATACTCAGTTGAGTATAGGGAGTCACAATTGACACAAAAACTAACAAGCAATTACACAAAATCAATCACAAATTAGCCAATGCAAGTTTCTGATTAAGGCAATGTTTAGGTCTGAGTGTATTTGCTGATGCACTTGACACACAAATGGATTTTAAAGTCTCAAAACTTGCATACAAGCTTACCAAATCAGATATAAACCCCACACAATCCTAAAAAAACCTAATATCTAACAATGATCAAAAGTTCATGGCAAAATTTGCATTAAAACAAGCAGAAAATGACTTGACTGTTTTTTAGCTATGTTACCCAAATTTTAGCATACAAATGACTTAAATCCTTCCAATAATGAAAACAAACTTAACATATAACCTAACACCACCCTATTGAGTATGTTTAAACAGATTTTACCCCAAAAACTTAACACCAATCCTGATTAAACACTAGATCCAAACACTCCTTTAAAAACTGAAAATGATTTTTAACAAGTCAAATGACTTCAAAATCTAACCAAACTGATTCAAATTCAAACTAGCATGCATCAAACACCTAATCCAGCAATAACAAGCCAAATAACAAGCACTTAACAACTTTTTTTGCAAAATCACATAAATGTCACAAAATCTGAAAACTTGAAAACTTGAAAAGGAAACAAGGGACTACCTTGTTGGGCCTACATCCAGGCCCAACAGTGACTGTATGTCACCTCCAAACAGACTCGGGTCTGTGCAGACTTTTCTTCTTGTTTGAAATGAAAATGATGGTGATAATTTGGACTTGAATTGATCCTGCCAAAACAGACAACCAAGAGCAAAAAAGAACTGGTACAAGAGCTTAAGCTATAGGGTTAACTTATTGACAAGTTAACCTATAGCTTAAAGCTTTTAAAAAGAAAGCAATAATATAAGAAACTGATTTCTCTTAACTGAAAATTTTTGAAAATTCAGGAAAACTTAAAACCTTTTTAAAACAAGTAAATCAACAATAGAATTCAACAAACTTCAAACAACATAAATAAATGGGTTCTTTGCTTCTCATCAACAATCCTTAAACCAATTTTTCATTCATTAAAAAAACTGAACTTTACAAAGTTGTGAAAAAGGAGAAAAAAGAACAAGAACAAATGCTAAGCTAGGGGTGCCTTATATAATGGCGACAGAACAGTCTAGAAATCATAAAACCCTAATGTAGAAAACCCCTGAAATGCCCTTGGACGATTTTGAACCTTGGTCAAAATTTGGTATCTTGTGAGCCTGCTGGAATCATGTGAGGTGTACAGCTGTTTTGAAGTGATCTAAACCCTTCATCTTGCCTTTGGGAGTAAGATAGCACTTTCTGAACGTTGATTCTCTGCTCCTTTTTGTTTGGGAGTGAATAGTGGGGCAGGGGAGGGTGGTACAAGCATGTGAGGTGATGGTGATGGGGGTTTAAGGGTGGGTTTAAGTTTAAGTGATGGTTAATTAGGGATCTGGAGCAAATAAACAAAAACCCCTTTGAAATGTGATTAATTCGTCCTGGAATTAGCTAGGGTTTAAGTGGGTGATTAGTAGGTTTTAATCCAATTTGGGGGTTAAAGTATTTAAAAACGTGTTTGCCACCAAAATTTAAACCTGGATTAGTTAAATAAATAAATGAGTGGGTGGATTCTGACGTGGGGGAATGGGAGTGTGTGATTGGCTGGGAGAAATAAGTGGGGTGAGGTGGCGTGCTATGAGTGGAGGGTGAGGGTTTGGTTGTCTGGCAGGTTTGACCCCCCTATTTTCACACTTTCTTCATTTTGTATAAACAGCAACTAAACTTATTTCCTTTGTAAATCAACTTTGTCATCTTGGCATTTTTGGCACAAATACTTTATAGACTTGAAACAAGGACTTAAAATGCATAACTTGCATTCTTCAAGGACTGTCTTTGACATGTCTTCATATTTCAAGGCTTTGACTTGTTTGTTGACTTCTTGGAGGACCAATATTGACAATTTAGTTTTGTTGAGGGACTAAATTTTCCAATTCTTCAAAGTTAAGGGTCCTCTTTGTAATTTTGACAAACTTTAGGGACCAAACTTGTAATTATGAAGATACAAGGGTATAAAGTGTCAATTATTCCATATTGGAGGACCAATCTTCATAATTCTTCAAATCTTCAAGGACTTTCTTTGGAAAATTCTTCATTAGGGCTTGGTTCATCGTGCGGCTTCGTTTCTCGTGTTCGTTTTTGCATGATTCTTGTGATCTTTTGTCATTTTCTCAATATCCGTACCTAAAATACACAAGCAACAAACACAAGCATATATTTGGGTATTTTGATGATATTTAATGCATTTTAAGCCCGATTTGGACGATGAGACTATGTATAAAAGCAGTCTCATCAAAACACCTAGAGTGTATGCATGTTTAGGGCTAAAAAGTGTTAAATAATAGTTTATATAACCTGTTAACAAGACTTGAGTGTTTGAAATTGGACTTGTGGTCAAGTATATCAGCAAGTGTTCAAAACTGCATGTTCTTTGTTAATCAGTAACTTTTTTGTGCTTGAATCTTGATCTAGACCTTGAACCATTGCATAAAACCTGTTTAAATTTTTTCATTTGAATTAATTATAGCTTGTGTAAGATTTTGGTGCAATTTGGTTGGCTGATTTTTTGCTTAAAGTGCTTATTGAACCAAAACTTCTTATTGTTCATATATGGGCTAGGTCTTGGATGTTTTGATTAAACTATATTAATTGGATGATTGGAATTGTGTTTCTGTTGCTTATATTCACTCCTTATGATTAACTGATCATTTGGGTGCCTTTGCTTAACCTGAATCCACAAAAAAGCCACAAAAGACAAAAAGTCAATTTGGTCAAGCAGGGGTAAAGTTCCCACTACTCAACCTCCAAAACTAGCTCCTGCTAGTGTAAAACATAAAACAGCTTATTCATAAGCCATTTTGGCTTATCCAGACTTGCAACAACTTATTTTTTGTGATAGATCTTCCTTATTTGACCCATTTATTTGATATGGAGCTTATTAGACTTTGACTTTGACTTTTTACTAGAAACTCATTAAGTTGACTTTTACATAAGTGCTTATTTGCTTATTCTGGCTTATTGCTTGTGCTTATTTGAAAACTTTTTGATATGTTTCCTTAATTAAGTCATTTTAAAGATTTTGAAAGTTGAATCGACACTTGAGGTGGTCTAGAACTCAAAAACGACTATTTTGTCGTTTTGTGAAGAGAGTCTTCGCTTATTTCAGGCTTATTTCTTGTGCTTTTTCCAATTTTCTTTTTACAAATCTCTTAAGTAACTCAAAAGAAGCTTGTGTGTCAAATTTTAGCTTATGGCATCAGCTTATAGCTTAATGGGCCAAAAAGCCCATTAAGAATAAGCTGCTTTGAAATAAGCTAGCTTAAACACATTTTCAGCTTTTGGGCCTTCAGAGTTTGGTTCTTAAAATCAAATTTTAAGTTAGATAGGAGATTTTGGGCTTATTTGGACAATATTTTTCTTATTGGGCCTATTTCAAGCCCATTAAGGGACTGTTTGGACTTTTAGCCCATTTCAAGGCCCAATAGGGGTATTTTGTAATTTCAACTTCTATTCTGTTTTACTTAGGTTAAAATACACTAGTTTGCAACTTTTTAGAATTTTTTATAAATTTTAGATTTTTATTAATATTTTATTATTAAAAATTAACATTTAGATTTTCAAAGTTTTTCATTTTTCTTAGATCAAACACATTAAGTTAGGAATTTTGCAATTTTTAAAATATTTTTATTGTCATTAGATTAATTTTTAGAATTATTTCAAGTTTTAATATTTTTAATTGTTTTTTAATAGTTTTAATTAATTTTAAAATTTTAAAAAATAGTTTTAAATTTAGTTAAGTCATTTTAGAGGTTTACAAGTTAAAAAATCTTATTTTGGGCTTTTTTTTAATTAAATTGATTTTTTAGGTTTTAATTAACATTAAAAAACTATTATTTAATTAAATAAAACGTTTGAGTGATTTTTAATTTTTTGTAAACTCTAATTACATTTTTTAGGATTTATTGCACTATCAGCATTGCTTGACTCAGTAAAGAAATCATTTCTAACACAGGCAACCCTAGGCAAACCATTCAAATAAACATCACAAGTAGGCATAGAAGAACGTAAAACAGGTCGCTGATAGTCCTGAACAATCAATGGCACCACATTAGCTCTCGGCACATAACTACCTTGAATCACTTCGGGCTCAGTTTGACCTACTGCATCAGGAGCAATCCCATCATCCAAATACCCATAAGGCTCCTCATCGTCACTAGCACCAAAGTTATCTACTTCCTCACCTCCTAGTATGCCATTCATCTCAATCCAATCATCCTCACGTGGTATATCAGCCATTTTCTACAATTATAAGGGTTCAAGGATACTTAAGGTCATTGTTAAAAAATTATAAATGCAAACTCATGCATGAGCATGCAAATGTTATACGTAACCCATGATATGCAATGCAATGCAAATGATGTTTATGCAATGCTCGCAAAAATAAAATATGATAATTACAAGCACTCAGCACACTTTCAATAACCTCGATATAATATCATTGTATTTACTTAATAAATACTCGAGAAATCATTTCAGTTCTGAGGGATACATCTATAATACAAAACAAAACTAAAAGTGATCTTACCGGAGCGTTGCAGAGAAGTTGTGTGCTTTTGAAAAATAAATATTTTCGACACCAATGTTATAGTTTAGGACAATTTTCAAAATGGACCTAGTTCTATATAACTTGTATCTTTGATACCAATCTTTAACACCCCCAATTCAAATTACGCAGCGGAAATACACAATTGGGTGCTAAACACAAGTATCATCACACAAGGTATATTGAACGACTCAAAATAAGACTTTTACACATAAAATATGAATAAGATTTCACACAATGTCTAAAACATAATTTTCATCCCATAATGTACTAAAACGACACCAGAGTAAAGTGTTTAGTCCCCACAGATCTTAACCATCAAACCAACAAGTTTCAGTATAGTACATAAACATTAGACAAATTGTTCAACAATAAAAGGACAGAAATTGTTTTAGACCACGGTACTTCAAAAACCAACCCACAACATCCACAGCAAAGCTCTACCATCAATCACCTTCGATTACTTGAAACACATGCTTAAACGAGTCAACAATATGTTGAGCGAGTCCATAGGTTTAACAAATCACATTTGAACACAAGAAGAAAATCAATTATAATCATTTTATAGAATTGTTGTACATACAATCTATATCAAGGCAGCTCATTGTATTTAAGCTCATGACACCGACCCCTTAACCAATTAGTCACCCACTCCAAATGCCAACATGACTAGATAAAACCATTGCCCCTCTAGGGTATTGGTTGCTAGATATATACCAAATCTCATTCTCATAAATTATCCTTCCCAGAGGTTACTCAACGTAATGGTGGTCAACCCAATAGTACTATCATTTGAATAAGCGACTATTCCCAACTCACAACATCAAGTCAGAACATAGTTAACGTTCATGAATTTAGGGTCTTTAGCAACAAGGTACTCAATACAATTCAAGGCAACATAGGCAACATCCGGGTCTAAACAATTAATCATGACTTGTGTTAATTTATTTTCAAATAGCATGTATCCCCCTCGCGGGTATTAAAACAATTTGTAGATAGCATAAAAAGCGAGGCTACAGACTCACCTTAGTATAAGAGACCTAGCGAGATGATCGTCGATGATAGAGGATGCCTTTCAAACACGAGAACCGCAACCTATCAAATAAGGCGCGTTCATTAATGATAAACTCGAGAAATAAGCCATACATAGGAATATCAAACTCAAACTCATAAAATCATGACAAACTCGAGAGAAAACGATACATGTTATACTATTACACTCTTCTATACATCTACTTTATTACTTTATACTCTCGACAAAATCTCCCGGTACATAACAAATGTATTAGCTCATTTACCCCACTTAGACTCGTCAAACGTTTGAAACGACTCGAGGAACTAACTTACTATCTATAGAAATTCCTCTAACAAGTTTATCAAATGACTTTACTTTTAAAGTTCCCCGCCCGCCTCATCTTTGAACTACAAAAACCGGACAATTTTACGTCATTAACTCATATAACCGTTTTAACTTCTATAAACGACTCCATTTGCAAAACCGACACTCAGGCTTAAAAATAGACTCACCATTTAGGGTTTACACTTTTAAATCAGTCCTTGACTCATTTCAAAACTCATTCTATAGTCCCCGAGATTCGATCCAAATATCGACAACAACTACATGTCGTGCCGATACTCGTCTCCCGGTACACGAATAATCAAACTATCATAACTTCTCGCTCGTTTGGAGCTAGAATCTCTACTTTATATCAAATCGAAGCTAATCAAATTCTCCACAACCCTATGCTATTAGTTAAGCCATTATCAATTCAAGTTACCCAAAATACCATTTTTCCTACTGATCTAAATCACCCTTCAAAATCTTGCATGAACCCATGTTTTGAATCTAGATCAATCATTTTTATCATCATCCTATTACCCTAATAACAACATATCTAATCCCTAACACTTGTATCACTATCAAAATCAAAAACCCAAAATCAAAAACAAGTTTTTAGTAAAAACTAGCATGATCATCACCAAATCATGCATGCATGATCATCTACTTGACCTACCAACCCTAAAACATCAAACTGCATGCATGTAGCCAAAACACGCTCCTTTAAATTCTGAGAATGGGACTTGAGTTGTTATTTATTAGATCAAGCTAAATTTGAATGAAAATTGATTTAAGGGGTGTTTAGGGTGACGGTTAAAAAGAAAAGAGAGATGAGGAGTATGTTTTTTATGTAACTTTCCACTATGAGAGAGTTAGGTGGATTTTTAGGTTTATATATGGTGCTCCAAGGGTTTGTTTTACCAATTTGTGATAGTTGTGGTCCAAAATGAAAATAGTTAGCTAAAAAGTGGGAAATGACTATTAGTCAATTTTGAAAATATTCACGGGGCTCGGGTTTCATAAAAATACTTTTCAAAAGTTAAAACGTATCTCAAATATAATAGTATCGTCTCCCAACTCGGCTTAACACGTCATTAAAAAGAAAACATCAAAAAACGACAAACATCGAACAACCGACAATAAAACATAAATTATTGGGCATCCATCGAAATCACACTTGCTAATACTACTTATACTTATAAAATATAAAATATAATTCTCCTAACATCGATTTAAACTTAAACCTTTAAAAATAAAAATCATTCAGTCATCAAAAATTTCAAAAATAGTCGTAAAATAAGATTAAGCAATGACCTCGATTTTAGGTTATCACAAGTAGAAAGCACGGTACTGGAATGAGACAAAGAAAACAGGTTCTACCAACAATTAAAACCAAATAAGTTTAAGAATCACAATACAATAAGAGTTTTAAAAACGTTGGTGTAGGAAATCTTTTGGAAAAAAAAATACTAACCTTGGTCATGATAATGTTGGGATGAATTACTGAATTTGTAATAATAATGAATTTATATAATGATTCAAGTAATTTGTACAATGGAAATCTGTTTTATAAAGATCGTATATATACTAATTGAAAGGGTATCAACCAACCATCACGGTGGTTCGGACGTTAGGGTCGGCCTTTGGGTTGGGCCAGGTGAGAGACAACCCAAGGCAGCAAGTAGGAGGAGGGGCATCAAATTATAAGCCCATGTTTTAGTAGAGTAGGCTCATTTTCAAAAAGTTTACGTGTTTCTCACTTTCGGTCACAAAGTAAAAATATTAAAAGAGTTTTAGTAGAATAGGAAGTTATACATTTCTTTGGAAACGTTTGAATTTAAAGCCCATGATGCCGGCAAAATTGTCGGGCAGTTATTAGTATCAAATTTTAAAAAAGTTAACAATATACAAAATTTACTATCATCGTTATAAGTCATAGTACTACCATCACAACATCGCTCTATATTCTTTTTTTGTTTTGAGCAAGATCAACAGTGACTATACAGATCCATATAAAAAAGAAAAAGAAAAAATCAACGTTCAAGACATTGGCTGTTAGACTAGGTTTATTCACAATCTTTCACAACTCAACCTCTCATTAATTATTCTTTACTCATTCATCCACATACACAACTAGGGGTGTCAAATGGGTTGGCCCAACCCGACCCAAACCCGATAAGACCTTATAAGGTCGGGTTGATGCGGGTCCAAATTAGCTTATCGGGTCAATCAGGTCAACCCGATAGACCCGACAACATAATAGGGTCGGGTTAGGGTTTTAGTTCGATTGTTATCGGGTTATCGGGTCAACCTGATAAGTCGAAAAGTTATAATGACCCATTAGCAAATTTATAGTTTTTTAATTAATGCCAGTTATTGTATAGTCCATTTATTATAATTCTTGAACAAATTCATAAACTGTATCTTATAACTCAGTTATAGTGTATTTGGATACTTGATTTTTAGCTATATAATTGTAGGGCCGATACTAGTTAAGGAACAAAACAAAATTATACGAGCAACATAGGACTTCACTTTATTTTTTGCTTGCATTAGTTGTTTCCCAACTGAAGCTAATATGTTACTGTGTATATATGTTAATAGTAATACCATTTTACATTTTTACATGTTGCCACTTGCCAGGAAGATCACTGCAATGTTTAATTCAAGGTTTTATAACTCCTATTCATGAAGTTTTACATGCCTTAGTTCTAACAGAGGCGCAAGACCCCAAAACCGAACATGAATTGATATTTTTTTAATCTTAGATTCTAGACTAATGAAATCAAATATGCCCACGGTGCTTCTTTTTCTTTTGCATGTTCAAATATGCGCTCATGATTAACATTCATATTTATATATGTCAATATGCCACTCTTTTTTTCTTTTACACGTTTAACCCGATAACAATCTGACAACCCAACCCGATTTAACCCAATCCATTTTGACCCGAAACCTAATAACCCGATATCTTATAGGGTCGGGTTACGGTCAATAATTTTTTTTACCATTTATCGACAACCTAACTCAACCTAATGTATCATATTATTTTTATATTTAATTTAATTACTTAAAATCTTATGTTAAATATATATATATACATATATATACATATATATATATATATATATATATATATATATATATATATATATATATATATATATATATATATATATATATATATATATATATATATATATATATATATATATATATATATATATATATATATATATATATATATATATATATATATATATATATATATATATATATATATATATATATATATATATATATATATATATATATATATATATATATATATATATATATATATATCAAATGTACATGATATTAAGTACCGAAATACAGAAAAATTATTTACACTTCAGTTTGATCTTTTGACAAAATAATAAAACTCGAATACAGTAATTTATACAAACTGTTGAAAAGAAAAGTAACTTGATTGGGCCTACTAAGTCTCTTCAAAATATTAGTAACACTGTTGGCCCATCAAAAAACAATAAGTTTAACCATTTTAACCTAGCCGCCCACTTCTTACCATCTTCTTACCATCTTCTTCTTCATACAACATTACCAACAGTATTTTCTCCTCTTTTGGTTTACTTTTCTTTCTTTTTTTTTCTTTTTTTTCTTTTTTTTTCTTTTTTCTGGTTTCCACAAATGGTTTTCTTGTATTTTGTAAGGATGTGTACTCGTAGATTCAGTAAACGGAGATTACAATTTTAATATGAACAAAGCTTTGGAGTTTCAGGTTGGCCATTGTAAACGTGACATGTGGGGAGGTCAATGTATTTGGAAGTCACCAACCAAACAGTTCATGAGCAATTGTTTCTTTCATCAGTGTATCTCTAATATTATATTGTTATTTTGTTGTCTTTTAGTAATCCAACCGGTTGGAGTGAATTGCGAATAAACATAGTCTTATAGCATCACGACATCACTTCATTCACATTGTAAATTTGATTTTAGACTAATGGGTAGGCTAGTTACTCGTGTAGAATTGTGGAATCGTCAGCAAACAAGTCATTCAGTTTATTATTTGATCCTCTAGGATCTTTACTACGTGAATTAACAAGGTGATATTTTTCCATATTTTTTTTTTATTTTTTCTACTTTTTATTTTTATTTTTATGATCTTGCTATTATATTAGATAATTTACACTTTGCATTGTTCAAAACCGTCGGGTGCGCAAAATAAAAGAAGAAAACAAAAGAAGAAGAATCTAATAAAGCCCAATTCGTCATTAGAAAAAATGAATAATAATGCGGAAGAAAATATTATTAATAATGAAAATACTATAAACAATGAAAATTCGAAAAGCGATGATGCTAATGTTGTTAAATATGATGATGTTGATGTTAATGAAAATGACGAAGTTGATGTTAATGAAAGGCACGGTGTTAATGTGAATGAAGATCATTTTGAAAATGTTGGGTGGATTAGTGTAAAGGATCGTGTTTCTCGTGATCTAATTTGTTTCATCTTTAGTTATAGATATTAATGGGGCATTATTTGCACTCATTGGATGGAGTAACCCTTTCATTGTTGTAGTTTGCATCATGTAAGATCGGATTAGAGGTATCTTTGACTTACGTGTTTATGTAACTACGTGCTGGATCGCTAGCTAATGGCACTGCAACTGACCACCAATCGATTCTGCTAGCTCAACTATTAAAAACACTGACAAACATAAGGTCAAAAAAGCATGATAAAAATCTATAGATGTTAATAATCGTAGAAACACTTGTTTGCCCGGAAGATGCAGAACCTAAAACAGTACAATAAGACACCAACCATATTGACTGTTATATCGTGCATAAGCTGCTGCTGGCCCACGATCGTAATCCATTTTCTTGAATATACGCGCGAGATAAAGCTAGAATAACACAACAAACAAAAAAAATACAAAATAGAGCTTCACGCATCAAATAAATCTCATACAAAATAAACATTGTATACCTCCAACCGCAATAGAAGTGCCAAACTAAAGCTGATCGAGATTCAAACAACCACCACAAACCAAAATGGTTGTAAAATAACCACAAATCGCACATTCTCGCACACCATGCCGATGTTTCTCATGGCCATTCAATTTTCACACACCGAAATTCTCAAGATACCAACACATTTAACTACGCATGAAACACACGATCGTCACTAAGGTCTGTTAAAAACACAACCACAAAGCACACATTTTCGAACAACACCGTCGATAGGTATTAACATCAATTCATTTTCACAGGTTTCGAACCACACCGAAGGAAAGGTATTAACGCCAATTCAAATTTTCACAGGGTGCAAAATAAACGTATTAACAACAACTCTTTTTTACAAGCCACAAAATACTAACGCATTTAACTACACATACATTATAGAAATACTAGAATGGTACCCACGCAAAACAACGGTTTTAATGACAAAAAAATAAAAAAAAACGGAAACTAATAAAAATATATCATATTAGAATCATACTCCCTTATAAAGGAAATTGACATGTTATTTTTAGAATACTTAAAATTTCAACATACATCTTCTAATGAATTGTCTACAAGCAAAATAAGCCTAAAAAACTAAAATAGCAAATTAACACATCATTAATACAAACATAATTTAATACTCATATTAAAACTAATTTATACATAATAATTAATACACAATTAAAACTTAAAATAATTAATACACAATTAAAACTTAAAATAATTAATACACAATTAAAACTAAAATAATTAATACTACTTAACATATAATTAAAAAACACTCCAATATTTAAAATTATAAGTATATATTCACATTATACAAAAAAGCATTAGTCTACACAAATGTACATATGTTGCCTATCTAAAATAATAGTGCATATAGTTTTAAAAACCGATCGTGTCAATGGGTTCAACCGGGAAACCTGAGTCACCATGGGTTCCGCTAGCCATTTACATAAAGTTACCCAAAACTCAAATTGTCGGGTTTCGAGATGTCGTTGTAACAAAAATGTAAAAATAAAATTACGTTCGCTGAAAATTATGTTACGGGGTACCGCCCGATGCGACGTGCGGGTACCCTGCTAGTATTAGATTAAAAGCTCAAAACTACATTAGGGATCATTCCTCTAACCACCTTCAATCAACCCTTTTATATTTACAATCAGCCTCCTTCAATTATTATCAATTTATGCTATCAACCTTTTATTAATGTGTTGTAGTTTATATCATTCCCTATAGTTAAAGAAAAGATGATTTTCCCTAACTTATAATTGGTGAAATGATTAAAATAGACACTCTTATCTATTTATTTTAATTTAAAGAGTAGTAGGTAAATTAAATTCTAAAATCTAATTTTATTATTATAATTGAGCCATTGAATTATTTCTTCAATTTAATTGGGCCAAATCGTAAGAATACATAAATAAGGTCATCTTTTATAAGTCACCATCGTCATATGTTGATTTCAACAATAAAGAAACCTGGAAAAACAGAGCTAATGGCCTGTAAATTTGGAATACGAGCAAATCTCAACAAAAGATCCTTTACGGAATCAATCCCTCAGCATTCCGATCACTTAATGGAGGTGTGATTTTGGCCGTGGTTTGTGGTGGTTGGGCTGTCAGTAGTGGTGTTTTGGTTCGGAGGTGGTGAGGTTGGGTGGTGCGATGGTAAGGTTCCCGTTGATGGTGGGGATTGGTGTGTTTTCAGAGTATAGAGGTAACTTTAAAGCTAGCTATTGAAATTTTTATAACAAGTAAGAAGGTGTCTAAATTTTTAGACTTTTTAATTAAGGAATAGTCCAAATGCTTTATAATGTAATATAGAGTACCAAAGACACATACTTAACTAAGCATACACTATAGAAACATTAAAAAAGTTACAAAGGAACGTAAAATTTAAACATTGGCCAAACTACAATAAAGCGTCTAACCAATTCGCATGCCAAACTAACTACGGATTTAACCAGTTCGTACGCCAAACTAACTACGTTATCCACAACACATAATCATAAAGGTATAGTTATATCAAATAAACATGCAAAAATCTACCAAAAATGGTGGGAAAACCACGATATTACCAGAAGAATGAGGATAACGAAGATGTTCGAGGGTTTCCAAAAACATAATACCCACATCTAACTTCAACACACGTTATATACCGACCACCTAAAAAATAGGTGAAGTAGAAAACAGCTTTAACACATGCCTGAGTAAAAAGATGAGTGAGGTAAAAAGAAAAACTAGGCAAGACTCAAGCGATTGTTTTATAAGTTTTGTTTGTGACACGTGCGTTAACAAACCACGTGAACGAATACGAGTAAAGCTTTTCAGACCAAAAAATAAATATATTATACCGCAGATATTATACCGCTCAATAATAAAAATATCACCACGCTGTTTTATATGTTCTATAAAATAGTCAAATTGACATAGTTCACATTTTTAGTTATTTAGTATTTCAAAGGAAAAAATAGTTCCAATTTCCGGTGACACAACTCACACATTATCCAAATTCTAGTATAAGCATGTTTATCTTGTTTCTATTAGTCGATATATTCTCTGTTATTAGTTTGTAATGGCCCATGGCCATGTCTTAAGCTTAAGCCCATGTTCTAGAATAGTCCTATGTAAACGTGATATATTTGGTTGTTTTGGAGAATGAGAGACACTATCAATTTACCATTTAACATGGTATCACAACCAACTTTCTCTCCTAAAAACTCTCACTAAAACAAGGTTATTCCATATCTACTGTATCTTCTCCCTAATCGACCTCCATGGCAGTCGATAATAACCTACCACCACCATCCTCTACCGAGAAACTCATCCTTTTATTATCTCAAACACAGTCCCCATTAAATTAGATCTAGAAAAACATATCTATAATTCTTAGAGTTCCTTCTCCCTCATTCATCTTGGCAGTCTCGGCGTCAAATCTCATGTAGAGTTTGTTGCCTCTTCTACTAGCCCCGAATGGTGCCAACTCGATGATATCATCAAGATGTGGATCCTAGGATCTCTTTCGGACTCTCTTCAAGAACAAGTCGTTACCACACCAGGTAATGGAAAAGCACTATGGGACCATCTCAAGAATATTTTTCATGATAACAAGGACGCTAGGGCAATAAACCTTGACAATGAACTTCGTTCCATCAAGATCGGGAACATGACTATCAATGAATATTGCACCAAAATTTAATCCATGTCCAATATTCTTAAAAATCTTGATTGCTAAGTAAGTGAAAAAAGCTTGGTCATTTATGCGGTTAATGGTCTTCACTCACGTTTTGCAACTCTTGTTGAAATAATCCGACACCGCGAACCTCTTCCTAATATTAAGACGGTGCGGAACATGGTACTCTTGAAAGAGTCATCATTTAATGGTGATTATAGCTCTAGTTCTATTCGTGAAGGCGACTCGTCGGCTCTGACCGTCCTAATGGCTACTCCGTCGCGAAACAAAGGAACCACAAACAAGTCTTCCACTTTATCTCAACTATGCAATCATTTTAATCACGGCGCTTGCAAGTTTAGAAAGAAGTGCAGATTTATTCATGACCACCGAAACCAAAGCGGCTTGTCATCTCCTCGCAACAACAGTAGAGAAAATCTTTCTCCTAAAGTTGGGGTCTGGAACCCTTCGCCAGCCACCAATTCTCATACGCCAGCCCACTCTTTGGTACATTACAGGACCATCCGTGTGGAACCAGGCCCAGGACCAACTGCTTATATTACTCATGCTCACTATCCAAGCCCAACTTACCAAACAGCCCTTCAACCAGCCATTCATCACCAAATGCAACCTGGACCGTCTTCAGCCCATCATCAGGCCCATGTTTCAGCTCTTTTAGCCTACCAGCAGCCTACGCAACATGGACATCCAAGTATCCTTGGCCCGGCTCCTGCTTCATATCCATCCCAAGCTACAACGCTTCCTAGTGCGTTCAGTACTTTGACTCTATAGGATCCTACATGGAACATGGACATAGGTGCTTCTTCTCATTTAAATTCTTGTGCTAGTAATTTAAGTTCCATATTTAATCATCGTTTATATCCATCTGTACACGTTGATGACGATACTTCTATTCCCGTTTCCAACACCGGACATAGCATGATTCCATCTCTTCATCGCCCTTTACATCTTCATAATGTCCTTGTTACACCTAATATCATTAAAAACCTTATTTTCGTTCGTCAGATTACTAGAGATAATAATTGCACTATTGAATTTGACGCTTTTGGTTTTTCTGCGAAGGATTTCTTGACTCACCATATCCTTCTTCGATGTGACAGCTCGGGTGATCTCTATCCAGTTACCAAGCCATTCACTCTCCCTACTGCTTTTGTTTCTACTAGTTCCTCCACTTGGCACCAACGCCTCGGTCATCCCGGGGATGAAGTTCTTCGTTCTCTTACTTCCCGCAATTTCATTTCATTTAATAAAGAGAAGTTTACACATGTTTGCCATGCATGTCAGCTTGGTAAACATGTGAAGCTTCTGTTTCATAGTTCAAGTTCCACTATTACACATTGCTTTGATATTGTTCATTCTGATTTATGGACATCACCGATTGTTAGCTCTAGTGGTTTAAAATATTATGTCTTATTTTTTGACCATTTCTCTTATTATCTATGGATTTATCCTCTTCGTTCAAAATCTGACATGTTTGATAAATTTTTACATTTTCGCATTTATGTTAAAAATCAGTTTAAATGTGAAATCAAAAGCTTCCAATGTGATCATGGTGGTGAGTTCGATAATGCCCAACTACACACCCTATTTCTCAAAAATGGAATTCAATTTCGTTTCGCATGCCCCAAAACCTCCTAACAAAATGGCAAGGCAGAACGAATGATACGAACCATTAATAATGTCATTCGTACCCTCCTTTTTCAAGCACACCTACCTCCTTCTTTTTGGGTAGAAGCCCTCCGTATGGCTACCTATCTCTTAAACCTTATACCCTCTACCGATATTAACAATGATATCCCTTTCACTCGCCTTTAAAATAAACCTCCCGATTACTCTAACCTTCGCATATTTGGGTGCCTATGCTACCCTCACCTTCACTCCCCACATAAACTTGACCCACGTGCCACACCGTTCATATTTTTAGGCTACCCCGCCTATCACCGCGGCATTGGTTGCCTAAACCTCGAAACAAAAAAAATTATCCTCTCTCGACACGTCACGTTCGATGAAACACAATTCCCGTACAAATCTATGACACTTTCCTCACCCCCTACTTACACATTTCTTGAAACTCAACCTTCCCCACTTTTTACCTCACTCGCATCTTAAATATACCCCCCCACGTAGCCCACCTTCCTCCAACCCACACAACTCCACAATCTCTCAAGACACCAGCCCAACCCAACAAACACCTCTTATCCCACCATCTTCTCACCATGACCCGACACCTAGGCCCAACACCAACTTAACCCGTTCTCTAGATCTCGGTCTACCATCCCCGCCCAAGGTCTATCATTCGAGCAACCCTCCCCTACCCAAATTCCTGAACCCATCCACGAACCACCCCGTTCTCATCCCATGATCACACGGTCGCAATCAGGCATTGTCAAACCTGTCCATCGCTTAACCCTTCATACTTCCTCTATCTCTCCCATTCCAAAAAATCCTTCCCTCGCCCTTCAAGATTCTAATTGGCGTAATGCTATGTATGATGAATATACTGCGTTGGTTAAAAATGGAACTTGGTTACTTGTACCAAGGCCCACAGGTGCTAATATGGTTCATTGTATGTAGTTATTTAAGCATAAGTTTCATGCTGACGACACTTTGAGTCATTACAAGGCTCATCTAGTAGCTAATGGTAGTAGTGAGCAACTTGGGGTTGATTTTGATGAGACTTTTAGCCCAGTTGTTAAACCAGCCACTATTCGCACGGTCCTAAGCCTTATTGTCTCTCGTCAGTGGTCGATATATCAATTGGATGTTAAGAACGCTTTTCTTAACGGTGATTTATCTGAGACTGTCTACATGTATCAGCCACCGGGTTTTGTTGATTCTCGGTTACCTAATCATGTTTGTCGCTTACAGAGATTATTATATGAGCTGAAACAAGCACCTCGTGCTTCGTTTCAGCCTTTTGCAAGTTATGCTACACGGGCGGGATTTTATCATAGTCGGTGTGATTCTTCTTTGTTCATTTACAAACAGGGATCTGAGATTGCTTACCTTCTTTTATATGTGGATGATATCATTCTTACGGCTTCTTCTCCAGTACTTCTTCAACATCTTATTGGTTCTTTACATCATGAGTTTGACATGACTGACCTTGGGGCACTTAATTATTTTCTTGGTATCTCTGATGTTCGTCACTCTACAGGTTTATTTTTATCTCAGCGAAAGTATGCTCTCCAGCTTCTTGAGCGTGTTCACATGGTTAATTGTAACCCTTCTCGGACAACGGTTGATACAGAGTCTAAACTTGGTTCGGACAGGGTTCCAGTTCAGGATGCCACTTTATATCGCAGTCTTGCAGGAGGACTTCAATATCTTACATTTACCCGTTCGGATTTATCTTATGCAGTCCAACAGATTTGTCTTCACATACGTGATCCGCTAGATCCGCATTTAGCCGCTCTCAAGTATATCTTGCGATATGTTCAGGGTACTTGGATCTCGAGCTTAATTTATATGACTCCTCTACTACTTCTTTAGTTGGTTATACTAATGTAGACTAGGCGGGTTGCCCTTCTACACGACGGTCTACCTCAGGGTATTGTGTCTTTTTGGGTGATAACTTATTATCTTGGTCTGCTAAATGACAGCCTACTCTTTCTCGTTCCAGTGCTGAAGCTGAATACCGGGGTGTTGCAAAAGTCATAGCCGAGACTACGTGGCTTCGGAATCTTCTTCGTGAGTTACATTCTCCTTTATCCACTGCCACTCTTGTCTATTGTGACAACGTTAGTTCTGTTTATATGTCTGCAAATCCTGTTCAACACCAACGGACGAAACATATTGACATCGACATTCATTTCGTTCGAGATATGGTTACTGCTGGAAAATTTAGAGTTCTTCACGTGCCCTCTCGTTACCAATATGATGATATTTTCACCAATGATCTACCTTCCGCATTGTTTGAAGAATTTCGTTCCAGTTTGAGCGTTCGGCCTCCTCCCGCTCCAACTACGGGGGCGTATTAGTCGATATATTCTTTGTTATCAGTTTGTAATGGCCCATGGCCATGTCTTAGGCTTATGCCCATGTTCTAGAATAGTCCTATGTAAACATGATATATTTGGCTATTTTGGAGAATGAGAGACACGATCAGTTTACCATTTAACAGTTTCTATCAATATAACCCAGCCCGTAAATTAAGGATTTCCGAAACACCGACTCTATGCATGCGTATATAAACAAAAAAACAAACAAACGCATGTCTATCTTTCAAACACACGCACATGCGATATTATGATTAAGGGTAAAAGTCTTATAATCGATCGACGAGCAAGCTAAGGCTGGTAAAACCCAATGGCGCATTCGAGTCACTGAACCTACGAATTAATACCTCCTGATCGACGACTGTATTAACTTATTCGTCGATAATAACAACAACTACCGTAATATCATCATGAACAAGCACACGTATTTCGTTTCCCAACTTCTTCACTACATCATACTTCCTTTTCCCTTTCCTAGCATCTTCAGTCACTTCTGGTAGACTTGTTAAATCAGCAACGATTTAGGCTGCTAAGAAAGCGAAAAGAAGTTTGATGTAATGAAGAAGTTGGGGAAAGGTTATAATGATTTGATGATATCACGACAGTTGTTTTTATCGACCAACAAGTACATACAGTTGTTAGGTATCAATTAGTGGGTTTAGTCCGCTGGATAGAATGTTCCATCGGGTTTAGCAGCTTGCAAAGTGTTGAAGAGGCGTTTTGAATGACCAAAGAAGGAAGTAATAGTTTTAAATTGGTAGATAAGTTGTTCATTTTCTAACAGTACAATGGTTTAATCGATTCTACATTTTGTTTGTCTAAATGTTTGAATAAGAATTTTTACTTGTGTCATGCTTGCGTTCTCATAATAATATCATTCACAACATAGTTATCCAGTTTTAAACAAATTCTCAATTATACTGAGATAAGAAGGTATGCACTGTACTTGATAAAATGAAATTATGTGTGTTAGAAGCGGGAATCTAGTGAAGTCTGCTCGTTTGTATTCATTAAAATAGAAGCAAGTTATTTGATGATGCATGATTAGTTTACCTTGTTTGCCCTTGCTCAAGTATATATGACTGTTGAATGGATTGTCATAGTGATATTATTATGCTTAGTCTTTTCTGCTAGTTATCTGCTCCATGTGATCATATGGAAATGGCTACGTGCAATCGGCTAGGATTTTATGGAGGTAATTGCTTGTTGTTCTGTACTTTCCTGAGTAATAGATAATGTTAAATGTTGCATGCTTTTTTTATGATCAACTGTTTCTACAAATGTCTAGGAGTAAATCAAGTGTCCTCAGTCCTTTTAAGAAGCTACTTGTGTTTGGTTTCATATGAGTGGTTAAGAATGTGAGACCAGATTTGGATTTTTAATTATAGTGTTGATCTCGGTGCTGATATAGAAGTATGGCTATTTGGAAGATGTTGCTTTTGATATGCTTTGATTTTTTCTATGCTTAATATTTGTATGCTATATGCACAAGTTTTAACTCTGCCTGGGTTTAGTGTGTAGTCAGCCGGTCCCAAGCCCGGGTATAAAACAGGAGGGTTGAAGGAGGAAAAAATGCCTCCCCACTAAAAACGTGTGTTCATATTTATGAATGTTAGTCTGAAGGAAACAATTTAGTCCCTTTTAATTGTACTTAGTAATTATATTGATGTGTCACAAGCATAGCATTTCACTGTAACATGGCATTAGTGTAATACATACATGTATGTGGTTGCAAGTACACAAGGGTTAATAGACACAAAAGTTACTAAAGTTTGGCCAAAAGTGCGATTTGGTTACTAAAGTTTAAAACCTAACAGAGAGGTTACCCAAGTATACGGGTTTGTTTTTTTGTGTTACTAAACATATATAAAAGTTATCCCGCCATTACTCCTTTGATGGGTGACCGGTTGAGTACCCGGTTTTGATGCCACGTTGAATAAAATTGGGCCGCACTCATTTTTTTAACCGTTGGAGACTTTATGAAGACTTTATTTTAAATAAAACCCCACTTACCTTATCTCTTTCATCCCCATCACACATTCATCTAGGGTTTCTCATTACACATCCATCTTCAAAACACAAATCTCTTTCCTTCACAATGTCAAACCCGATCCTTTGTCGTTGTGGTCAGGTTGTTAGATGTCATACCTCTTGGACACCACACAATCCTGGAAGGAGATTTCTTGGATGTCCTAACTACTTAGATCCATTGTTGAATTGCAACTTTTTCAGATGGGTTGATATGTCCTTACCAAATTGTTGGTATGTTGATAGGATGTACCAGAACCATGTTCGGTTAATGGAGGCTCAAGAACTCATTGTTCAACTAAGGAATGGATGCTCAAGAACTCGATTCTACAACAGGGCGTTCATGTTGCTATTTGTGGTGATCTTGGTTATTAGGTTTTTTTAGTTTTAAGGTAGTATGGTGATGTAGCTTTTGTTTTTACCCATTGTCCATTTGGGATTATGTATCTGCTATGCAAGTCTTCAAGTTTATGATGTAGCTTTTATTTTTACCCATTTGGGATTATGTAACTCTTTATTATCAAGTAATGAATGTTATGATATTTTGTGTTTTGATTGTTCTTACAAGTTTATAGATAAACTAACTGAAATAAAAATGAAAAGCTTAAATAAAAATGAAAAGCTTAAATATAAGACAAATGCAAGCATGATTCATACCATTCATCAAATTTAGTTTAATGTTACAAAACATAAGTAGGTATACTACAATAGGATAATGCTAACAAGTTACCATCATGTTCATAGATTACATAAACTAACAAGTTAATAACTGTTATGGCTGATATACAAAAGTGCCAAACATGTGGCTAGCCATTTAAAGTAGGGTTAATATACACAAAAGTTACTAAAGTTTGCCAAAAAATTCGATTTCGTTACTAAAGTATAAAACCTAACAAATAGGTTACCCAAGTTTAATAGTCGGCTATATAAGTTACTCCATAAATTTTAACCTTTATTTACCGATTAATAGCCTACGTGGCAATATTTATTAATTAAAAAAAATACTTTATTAATTCTTTTTAACCAAGATCTGTGTTCACATGTGAAAATCAATAACTTCTTGTTCTAGTAGCAATTCTTAAAGTCCTAGTAGCAATTCTTTGTCTGTTCCATTAAATTAGAAATATATTCAGGTCATTTTCTAGTTTTACATGTATAGCAGTTCAAGACGCAACAGTTATATATTATCGAATAATGATATATACTTTATTGTTCTCACGAGTGGGATTAATTTCTCTCTTTCGCGACCTTAGGTGGAATCAAGTTTTCTTTTGGCAATCAGTTTGATTTTGAATTATGTGAACCGCTCATAATAATAATTATAATTAATGAAGATTAGGCATGTAAAAAACCCCGAAGAAGATTAATATTATTCAGGTAGGGGTTAATCGGGTTAGTTATCTTATTCGGGCGACGTGATTAACAATTTAAATAGGGTGGCGTGTTGGGTTAAATATGTGTAGCTTATTCAGGTTCGGTTCGTGTTGGATTAAATATGTTTAGCTTATTCAGGTTGGGTTAAACATGTTTTTGTCATGTGGTTTAACTTTTTGATTTTTTCCATGTATGTGGTTTAATTTGAGGATTGTTTGTTGTTTTGATGTTTATAGTTTTTTGATTTTGTATTCATCGATTAAAGAAGGGATTACAGGATTTAATAAAGACGAGATTAGAGAATGAATTTCGTGTTTGCGGATGATGGTGATCGTGATGAGTGATGGTGTGATGAGTGATGGTGGTGTTATTGATGGTGTAAGAATGGAGATAGAACCAAATGAGAAAGTCAAAGACAGTGGGAGAGATGAATTGAAGTAAGTGGTAGGACCCACAACATCCAACACAACAGGTCAAACAAGCTTTTAGCCGGTAACCCTTCCATGTAGTAACGGCTGCATAACTTTTATATACGTTCAGTAATCTAAAACGCAAACCCGTATACTTGGGTAACATATTTGTTAGGTTTTAAACTTTAATAACGAAATCGAATTTTTTGGCAAACTTTAGTAACTTTTGTGTATATTAACCCTTTAAAGTGTATCATATGATACTACTCAATATTGATTGCATCTTTTTCAGTTAATCCAAGACCATCTTCTGGTTGCTTTTTGTAATTCTTTAACTTGATCCTTTATGAGATTCTCCTATGCACTGGTTGTTCTATATCATCCAATGCTTCTTGTGATAGTATTGACGGAGAGCAAGTCAGTGGGGTTGTAACTTGAGACTGAGCATGTAACCTAACATCTTCTGGTGTAATTCCTTCTGGCCATGCTGGTCTAGGAATACCCATGGTATCCTGTAACAAAAACAGATTATATTAGTAACTTAATATAAATTGTGTATGCTAAAATATAGAATGAAAGTTAAATACTTACTCCAAGCATTGGCTGTCCATCTTTTGGGTCCCAAGATACACCATATCCTATAGGATTGACTCCAGAGCTAGTTCGCATCCTTTTAACTTCTTTCCCATTCACTAGCTTCTTAACAGAACTTCCACCTTCTCAAGCTTTAGTCATACTCCTTGTTGTAGGGCTGCTAGGACTTCCCCTAACATTCAAACCACCCCTAACTCTGACCCCACTACTAGTCATTTTCACACCCATAGATTAATTCATTTCAAACCCTATAGCTGGTATTAATGGTGTAGAACCTCTACATCTACCAACTGTTGAACCTCCTTTACCTCTAGAAGTTGATCCACCTCTAACAGGTATCAAACCACCACTTGCAGACCCTAATCCACCAATAACCATATCTAAACAACCATCTATACCAGTTGAATCACCCTTGCATTTGCAGAACTCTTAGCACCTCTTGCAGAGGCCTTAGAACCTCTTGTAGAGGTACTAGCACCTCTTACAAAGGTCTTAGAGCCTCTTGTAGAGGTACTAGCACCTCTTGAAGAGGTCTTATCACCTCTTGCAAAGGTACTAGCACCTCTTGTAGAGTTATTAGCACCTCTTGCAGAGGACTTAGAACCTCTTGCAGAGGTATTACCACCTCTTGCATAGGTACAAACACCACTTGTTGAGGTATTAGCACCACTACCAGCTGTTGATCCACCTTCCTCTTTACATGCCCTCTTATTATGACCACTGTTTCCACATTTAGTACAATGGTTCACTTGACCTTTCCTACTTAGCCTAGACCTGTTCCCATCATTCTCAAAGGCATCCTTCTTTTTCTTATGTGGTGGTCTGTCAGGCATTCTTCTACTAAGTGGAGGCAATGGTTTTTGTAAAGTGGTGGAAGGCCATTGATTCATTCCATTAAGGCCTTCTATGTAATGGTTGTAAGCAACAACAAACCTATCTTTGTTATACCAATGTGACACATACTCATAGGGTTCTTTATGTAAATGAAACAACACAGCAAACCCATGCTCACATGGAATACCAGCTAGTTGCCAAGCCCTACATGTACAAGTTGTTAACCTTTCATCAACTTTGAAACCCTCATACCCATTCCTAGCTTCAAATCTAGTCTCACCACTAGGAAAAACATTCCAATTCCTACATTAAATAAACTTTATAAGACAAATTGATTAAAAATTATTCTAAGTAAAAATGTAAAAATGATTCTAAGTCGGAATGCATTACCTGTGTTGATCTTTCAGCTTTTCAATCTTCTTTTTAATGTTAGGACAGATTACATCACCCCATTTCTCATGTTATTCTCTCATCTTATGCATCCTTTCCATTAATCTTATTCTTATGTCCTCCATCATGTTGATAATTGGTTTTCTTCTAGCTTCAACTATAAGTGAGTTAAAGCACTCACTTATACCATTCTTAATTGCATCACACACTCTGTCTATTCTAATGTAAGCGCTACTCCAACTTTCTGGATTTCTTTCCATAAGATGTTTGTGTGCATCTTTGCTGAGTGCTTCAATTTCCTTTATTACTTTCTCAAACTTGGCAGGGTAGGTAGCCTTTGCTGCTTGCCAAAACAAACTTCTAAATTGTACTCCAGTGAACTTCTTCTTGAATTTATCATATATGTGCCGAGCACATTGCCTATGCTTTACAGAAGGCATCACCTCCTTGTAAGCTTCAATTATACCCTGAAAATACAAGTCAAATGTTATAAGACCAATTTAATTAATAAAACATAACAAATTTATTGAAAGGTTAGTACCTTATGTTGGTCAGATATGATGGTTAGACCTTCACCACCTACAATCTCCAAATCATCAATAAGGCATTTCATGAACCAACTCCAATTCTCCTTGTTCTCAACATTAACTACTGCCCATGCTATTGGATTGATCTAGTTATTACGATCTCTATCCACGGCTGATAAAAGTTTTCCCTTGCAAATGGTTTTCAAAAAACACATATTAAGCCCAATTACCCTCCTACACCCTTCTATCCAGCCTTGCCTAAGAGCCTTAAAAAAGACATATAAATAACTAAAGTAGGGCTTTCCATCATATCCAGGTTCAATCCCAAGCCTGCAAGTAGATCCCTCATTGGAATTTAGAATTTCAGCAACATAGGACCATAGTATACCATAATGATCCTCAAGACAAGTTTCATATTGCTTTAAAGCCTTAATCTTACCCCTTCTAGCTTGACTGATAGTCACCTTGCACTTTTTTACTTAAGGACCATAGCTATTAGTTCCTTAGGTTTTATGAGAGGGTTAACCATAATCTTTTTTGCATAATTCCTAGCAATCCAATTACTAGTTATCAATGTACCATACTCATAAGTCCTAGAACAAACATGCTCATCTACCAAAGTTTTTATTTGAAAGGATTTCTCACTTTGCATCCAGCTTGCCCACAACCTAAATAGACATTTTTTTCAGATTTTCTTTTCAACACTTAGCAACTAATCTCCTAGTGTTGTTAACTTGAAAATACAGCTTGTAACCATGTGCCAAGGCATAGTAAGTCAAAGTAGTTTTTAGTTGCTCAGGACCTTTAAACCTTTCACCTAACCTTGGTCTGATAAGCTTCCATTTGATATTAGGATCATGACAAAAGAGAGTGATCACCTATTATATTTTGCTCATCTACCTTATTGTCATTACTATCATCAAAGTCATCCCTTGGCAGACCATTGATAACACTAATAAGAAAGTTTTCATCAAACATCCTACTTGTTTTTTTCTTAGGAGCGAGCTGAGCTTTCTTTGTTCTAACATATAATACTTCCTCGTCATCATCAGACAAATGATCTATGGAAGCATTGCAACTATCTTCCTCACTAAAATAACCATAAACATTGTCCTCATTGTTGGGAATAAATTATAGCCAGTCTACTTGAGCGCTGACAAGAGTAAAACAAGCGTTGACAGGAGTAAAACAAGCGCTGACAGATCAAGCGTTGACAAGATAAAGTCAAGCGTTGATACATTGAAGACAAGCACTGATGGAAAGATATACTCTATGCGTTTATTGTATTCTAGATTACTTCTAGTAAAGATAGGAACAACAATGTATTTTCTATATTTATCTTTACCTAGAATAGTTGATACGTAGATTATTGTACAAGGCTTCTTATGTCTATAAAAGAAGACATTTAGGTTATTGTTCAATATAAGTTTTCATACGTAAACTACTTTCATTGTAAGCAAGTTTGATATCATTAATCAAAGTGAAAGTTTGTTTATATCATTGTGTTCTTGTTTAAGTGTTAAATTCCGCATAACACTTAGATTGTCATATACATATACAAAGGTTTCTCTAAGTGTATTACTTGATCTAATCTCGTATACATAAAGCTAAATCGATCTAAGTTTGGGATCAACAAGTGGTATCAGAGCTTGTTGATGAACTTTTGATCTTAAAGAACACAAGAACCCTAAAATCACCAAAACCCTAATTTTCTCAAAACCCTAACAACATCATGTCAAATCCAGAAGTACCAACCTCCTCCTTACCTTTACCAAACATCAAGATTCCCATGCTTGATGCTACCAACTTTGAATTGTGGAAATTCAACTTTGAGCAATATTTGGGGATCTATGACTACACACTTTGGGAGATTATTGAATATGGAAACACATTCAATAAAGCCCAAAAGATTGTTGATGCTATTGCTGGAAGAGCAGCTGTTGTTGGATGTTCAGAAGCAGATAAGAGAGAAAATCCAGAGGATGGTAGAGCTGTGGCTGCTGAAGACATAGCGAAGAAAAGGGTTGATATGAAAACCCTAAATATTCTGAAACTCTCTTTGGGACAAGAGAACCAGCATAAATACAGAGGTTATGAATCTGCCAAAGATCTTTGGGCAGCTCTTGAAGTTGCATATGGTGGCAATGAAGATACTAAGGAAGAGAAAAAGAAGCAACTCATGCATGATTATGCTGTCTTTAAGGCTCAACCTAATGAGAAGCTCAGCAGTGTGAGAAGCAGATTGCTTGACATTACAAGAAAATTGTCCTTCATGGGGACACAACTTGGTGATGTTGACATCAATGCTACTTTCCTTAAAAGTCTTGGTGAGGCATGGAAGATTGAGGAAAGATCTATACTTGCCAACAACACGCACAAAAGTTCTACTTTTGATGACATCTACAACAAACTAAGGCTGTTGGAAGATGAAACTCTTTTGGAGCATGGAAGCAAGTCTACAAACAGTAACATGGCCTTCTTTTCTCATAGTGAAGGTCAATTCAATCAGAAGGACTCTTACATGCATCTAGTTACTGGATCATCATGTGTCAGCACTGGAACATGTCCTGTCAACGTCTCATAGATGGACACTGACACATACAAAAATGACTCACCAAGAGTTAAACCTGCTGGTTTAGATCTGGATACTGTATGTGCTTATATTGCTTCTTTGCCCAATGGTTCAGTGATTACATATGAGGACCTTGAGGCAGATAAGTGATGAGCACTTGGAAGAGATGGATATTAAGTGGAACATGGCTCTTGCTAGTATAAGAGCAAACAGGTGGAACAGAAGGTTTAAGAAGAAGATGACCTTCAATGCAAAGGACACAGCTGGATTTGATAAATCCAAATTGAGTGCTACAACTGTCATCGTATGGGGCATTTCATGAGGGAATGCAGATCTCCAAGAAGATCCGATGCTGGCAAACCCTCAAGTCAAATTGTTAAAGCTCAAGATCCTAAGGCCATGGTTGCAGTACAAGACATTGATGGTATTGGATGGGACTGGAGCTATTTGGCTAAGAACGAGGAAGAGGATAAAGCTTTGGTTGCTGAGATAGAAGAAGAAGAGCACGTTCAATATGCTCTCATGGCACACTCCTCCTCTTCATCCGATAATGAGGTATACGATGATGCTTTTTGTAGTAAGGGTTGTAGGTTAAATACTGAGAAACTTAACAAAGAGGTGTTAAGATTATTAGACGATGTGAGTACTAAAAGATGCAAACTGTCTAATTACCAACTAGCTCTCACTCAAACTAAGAAGACAGTTTCTGAATACAAGAAAATGGAATTTGACTTAAAAGATAAAATAAATATCTTAAAACATGAGTTGAATGCTAGTAATGATATTAGGAGTATCATGGAAAGGGTTAATGGTGAGTTACAGGCTAAATTAGATGAGGCCATTAAGAATAAAGATAACGTTGGCCTTAAAATTCAAAGATTTGATAAGGCCACACAAACCCTAGGAGAATGTGTGAGTAAACAAAGGGATCCTAAGGACATGACTGGGATTGGGATGAAAGACTACTCTGTGGTTCCACCACCAGCTGGTGACTTTTATGGTGTCCAACAAAAGGACCTATCTTGGACTGGTTTACGAGAACTCCAAGAAGAGGAATTCATTCCTCCACCAAGAGTTGTCACCCCAGTTGAAGAGTATCAACAAAAGTTGACTGACCTGAATGAATGGAAGAAAGCTAATCCTACCTTATTTGTTAAGGGTGGCTTGCTATGTGAAAGTCCTAATGATTCAACTCCCATTAAGGTTACAAACCCAATCACTGGTAAAGCTGTTGACCTTGGCTCAAACACTATTAGAAAACCTAGCATTAAGTATGCAGAGATGTATAGGAATACTAGGTCACCTAAGAGCCAAGTTAGCAATGATGGAACAGGCTTCTTCTCTTATAGACCTAGGGTTGTGTCTAGAAAAGCCTGTTACACTTGTGGTAGCTTTTCACATTTAGCATATAAGTGTGTCAACGCTCCCAAAGTCAACGTTGTTAGAAAGTCAAACGTTGTCAGACCCAAACCTTGTGTGCAGCAAAGTCTACAAGTTGTTAGACCTGCCCCATTTTTCACTAGAGGGTCTAACACTCATGGACAAAGACCATTTTAAAAGACGAATACTTGGTCTAATAGGCAATGGGTTTCTGTAGCAAACCCTAGGTTCAATGCTGACAAGGGTAATTTCAGTGTTGACAAGACCAATTCCAACGCTGACAGAAACGTGACCAGACCTAAATATTTGCAACCACAGGGTAAGGGGTCTAAATCTTCTTCAAGCTTAACATGGAGACCAGAGAAAGATCAAAACCCTAATGACAATGGGATTTCAATGACCTGCAACAGATTTAATTACATTTCAAAGGTAATTACAAAACCTATTGGGGTTAACTGGATATTTCATCCAAAAAGGGATGAACAAGGGGTTGTTATGAGAACCAAGTATGTTCTTGTTGAACAACCAGATGAATCCAAGTCTGCTAAGGCTTGGGTTCCCAAAGAAAACTAACTTGTTTTCTTTATGTGCAGGGCATTCAAAAACAGGTCAATGATTATGGATATTGGGACAGTGGATGCTCAAGGCACATGACAGGGAAGGAAGATTATCTTACTAACTTCACTCCCATTAAGGATGGTGATAAGGTTTACTTTGGAGGCGGATATGGAACTATCACAAGCAAAGGAACACTTCTCACCAAGAACTTGCGTTTTGAGAACGTATTTCTGGTAAAGGAACTTGATTACAATCTTTTTAGTGTATCACAAGTTTGTGATAACAAAAATAAAGTTTTGTTTACTGATACTGAATGTTTGGTGTTAAGCAAGGATTATAAGATCCCTGATTAGAAATATATTGACTATAGAAAACCTAGGCATAAATACATATACAATGTGAATCTGAATGAGATTAGAATGAATAAGAATATGTCTTGTTTTTATGTTAAAGCTTCAGTAGATGAAAGTAATTTATGGCACAGGAGACTAGAGCACATAAACTTTAAAAATATAAACAGGCTTGTGAGACTTGGCTTGGTTGATGGTTTGCCTGAGAAGTCCTTCCACAATGACCACTCTTGTGTTGCATGTCTTAAAGGCAAGCAGCACAAGGTCTCATTCAAGTCCAAACAGGTGCACTCTAGTACTAGACCTCTTCATTTGCTTCATATGGACCTCTTTGGTCAAACCAATATAGAGAGTCTGAATGGTAAATCATACTGCTTTGTTATCACATATGACTTTTCTAGGTTTACTTGGACCTTCTTTCTAGCTATGAAGAGTGATACTGCTGACACTTTAATTAATTTTATCACTCGGATTGAGAAGAAATCTGGTAATGAAGTTAAAATACTTAGGAGTGATAATGGTGGTGAATTTAGGAATAAAAAGTTAGTTGATTTTTGTGCCAGGAAAGGAATTACTAGGAAATTTAGTGTTGCCAGAACCCCACAGCAAAATGGGGTTGCTGAGAGGAAAAATAGAACCCTAATTGAAGCAGCCAGAACCATGTTGGCTGATGCTCATTTTCCTATAGCCTTTTGGGTTGAGGCTGTTAATACAGCTTGCTATGTTCAAAATAGAGCATTGGTCAACAAAATTCAGAACAAAACACCTTATGAGTTACTTTGGGGAAGAAAACCTAATATTGGTTTTCTTAGACCTTTTGGTTGTCATGTAGTAGTTTTAGATACTAGTGATGCCTTAGGTAAATTTAGTGAAAAAGGTGATGAAGGCTACTTCATGGGGTATTCAGTGCAGAGCAAGGGATATAGGGTTTATCTTAAAGAGGAAAAACGTATTCTTGAAAGAGTACATGTTAGGTTTTTAGAGAATAAACCTAGTGATCTTGAAAGTGGTCCAAATTGGTTGTTTGAATTGGAACCTTTATCTAGGACTTTAAATTATATGCCTGTCACTAATCCAGACATTGTGAAGGTAACTTCAAATGCTGTGGAAGAACAAGTTGTTGATGTTTCAGGTACACAGTTTCATGAAAAGGTTGGATCACAAGCAGAAAAGTTATCTCCTATACAAGAGTATGTCACAATTCCCATATGGACAGATGCTTTTGCTGCTGCTGCTGCTACTGGAAAACATAATGGTGGTCCCCAAGTACCACCTGATACAAACATGCATGGTCCTTAAGGTGCTGACAAAGGCAAATCTAGCGCTGACAAGACCAATTCAGACGTTGATGGCTCAGACGTTGACAACAACAGTTCAAGCGTTGTTAGCCCATCCGCTGACAACCAAGGTTCAGGCGTTGACAACACTTCTGCACATCTTTTCTCTTCTACTTTTGAACAGGGTGAACCTTCCAATTTATATGAAGAGGTTCATCCTCATGGTGATGAAAGAGAGTCTGATGAAGAAGATATTGGCAACATGGAAAATGAGGTTGAAGACAACAGACTGTTTAAAGGAGGAGTTCTCACTTCTACCATGAAGAATCACCCCACTTCTCAAATCATTGGTGATATTATGACTCCTGTTCAGACTAGAATATCTCATCAAGGTCTTGGTGGGTCTTATTGCCAATATTCACAAGAAGGTTGATACCCCTCTTGTGCAAGCATGTTTGTTTGCCTGTTTTCTGTGACAACAGGAACCCAAGAAGATATTTGATGCTCTCAAAGAACCAAGTTGGGTGGAAGCAATGCAGGATGAGCTTCACCAATTTGCAATTCAGGATGTTTGGGAGCTGGTTGATTGTCTCAGATATGTCAGACCTATAGGGACAAGGTGGGTTCTAAGAAACAAGAGAGATGAAAGAGGTATTGTGGTCAGAAACAAGGCAAGATTAGTGGCTCAGGGATATACACAAGAGGAGGGGATAGACTATGAGGAGGTCTTTGCACTAGTTGCAAGGATTGAAGCTATCAGGATCTTTCTAGCCTATGCATCCTGCATGGGCTTCACTGTCTATCAAATGGATGTCAAGAGTGCCTTCCTCTATGGAACAATTGTTGAGGAGGTATATGTGATGCAGCCTCCTGGTTTTGAGGATCTAGAGAATCCAGACAAGGTGTATAGAGTCAAGAAGGCTATGTATGGACTTCATCAAGCCCCTAGAGCATGGTATGGTACTTTGTCTACTTATCTAGTGGAAAATAGATTCAAGAGGGGCACCATAGATCAAACACTATTTACAAAGAAGAAATGTAAGGATGTGTTGCTTGTTCAGGTCTATGTTGATGACATCATTTTTGGGTCTACTGATCCAAAGATGAGTGAGGATTTCTCCAAGCTTATGACAGACAAATTCAAGATGAGTGCTATGGGGGAGATGAACTTCTTTCTTGGTTTACAAGTTCAGCTGAAAGAAGATGGTATCTTCATCTCCCAGGATAAGTATGTGGCAGAGATCTTGAAGAAGTTTGGCTTTTCTCCACATGAAAAGAGGGCTACTACTCCTATGGATAGAGAACACCCTTGGGGAAAGATTGGAGATGGGAAAGATGTTGATGTCAGGCACTATAGATCCATGATTGGATCATTGATGTACCTTACAACCTCCAGACCTGACATCATGTTTGCTGTGTGTGCTTGTCCACGCCATCAAGTGACTCCCAAAGAATGTCACCTTTATGCTATGAAGAGGATCTTTAGGTACCTAAGATGCTATCCTAGTCTTGGTTTGTAGTACCCAAAGGATTTACCATTGGAGCTGATTGCATATTCAGACAGTGACTATGGAGGTGATAAGTTTGATAGAAAATCCACAACTGGTGGATGTCAGTTTCTTGGGAGCAGGTTGATATCTTGGCAATGCAATAAACAAACAGTGGTGGCTAATTCTACAACTGAAGCTGAGTATGTGGCTGCAGCTGCTTGTTGTGGACAAGTTTTCTGGATTCAGAACCTGCTGTTGGACTATGGGTATAATTTCATGCATACCAAGATATTTGTTGACAATAACAGCACATTATGCATTATTAAGAATCTTGTACATCATTCTAAAACTAAACACATAGAAATTAGACACCATTTTATAAGAGATTGTTTTGAAGAAGGTTTAATACAGCCAGATAGGGTTGACACAGAAGAGAATGTGTCAGATTTACTAACTAAACCCTTTTGATGTTGGGAGGTTTCAATACTTGGTAACAAGTATTGGAATGATCAATCTCTCATAATATGTGTTTTGGAGTCTTTTTGTAAAAGTATGTACAGGATAATGCATTGTTATTGGTCTTTTTGAGGATTTAGATTTTCCACTATATTTTTCTAACACTGACAAAGGTTGCTTGAACGCTGATAAGTGTTTTTGTGACGTTGTCAGCAATATATTTGTCTAACGCTGACACAACTTCCCTCAACGCTGTTATGTGTTATCGGGGCGTTGTCAGCAACAATGTTAGTTTTGTAGTTTTCAATCTAAATGTGCAGGTGGTGTTAGCAGTATACCATTGGATATAGAGTTGCTTATGGATGAATGGAGAAGCATTTGGGCATGTTTTTATTTATGGATGATGGTTGGAATTTTTAATTCCTATCTTGACATAAATTTTTTATGTTCATGCATATTTTTAGCAACATATGTATCATAGTTTAAGGGGAGGTTTTAGGAACCTTTAGGATGTTTGGGTATCCATATGATACTCTTATCACAATTCTAGATTGTGTCCACAGGTGAGTATGAGTTAGTTTTACTAAATCATGAGGCACTGTAGCATGCAAAGTTGATATACTATGCATGCTGCCAAGACATTTTTGGCCTAGAATTGGTTGTGGTCTGTTGGGAGACTTGGGAATGATTTTGTCATGGGATTTACCTGGGAGTAACAAGGGATTTTACAAGGTAACTTGGTTGTTAAGAGTTTTGGTTAGCAAGGGACACTAGAGGACGGTTATGTCTATCTTGCATAAGCAAGTTTGCATAACTGGATAGTGCCTGCCGCCCTATAATAATTATCAACTTTTTGGTTATCTTCTCTAGGATAAATTACTTTGTTAAGGTCATTTTTCATTTTTAAACGTTTTTTATTTTTGGACGCTGACAAGTATTTTTCCAAGCGTTGTTGTGACCAATTTAGACGCTGTCATGGCTATGGCAAACGTTGACAAGAATATAGCCATTGGGCGTTGATAGGTTATTTTTGACCGTTGACACTCAATGGGACCTACCCAGTTGTTACTTTTTGACATATTTTTAGGCTGTAATTTTGGGAGCTGATAACTTTCATTTAATGCATGAGATAAACTTATTCTTTTTCAATATTTTCATGATTACATTTTGAAAATACTTGCCTATTTTTGGGCCAATCACATGCATTTTCTTCTCCTATATATTTGGCTCCTATTTTTAAACAGGGTACTTATTATTCTTGTCTAACACAATTTTCTCTTATCAACTTCATCTTTATCAATCATTTTAACAGCTTTCAACAATGGCACCAAAGTTTAAACCATCAGATTTAGAATTGGGGTTCAGAAGTCAACATAACATGATCGCGTATCTTGAAGCTGATGATACTCTGTTCCCCAATACACACAAATGGTGGCGTATTTGAACGCATCTCCTTTTAGGTATGCTCTTTCTCATGCACCACTCATTCCTGTCACACATATTAAACAGTTTTAGAACTATGTAAGTTCCTCAACAGTTAATAGAGTGACTACATTATCTTCTATTGTTCATGGGAGAACTTGGGTGGTTACTGAAGCTTTGGTATGCCAAGCTTTGCATCTTGATGATGCTGATGGTATAACCACCCTTCCCATTAGTGAAATAGAACAAGGACTAAGGGCTTTGGGTTATCCTTTTCCTGATGAAGGAACTTTAAATAAATATCATAAACATGAGTTTCCCCCAGCCGAGAAGTACCTAATACATGTCCTCCTACAATGTTTGAGTCCCAAGTGCACTACAACAATGAGATCAATAGATCTATTGCAAGTGCTATTGTGTGCATTGCTACTGGGCAAAAATTTAATTATTCCAAAATTAAATTTGAGGACATGTGTAAAAATAAAGGGAACAAAATGACTTTAGCTTATCCCAGATTTTTACAAATGGTTTTTGATGTCCAAGGATACTGCACACGGGATCATGATGATTTGTATGCGATCCCTGTGCAAAAGAAAGCAATTTTATGAAGATGAACTCACCCCCACATCGTGACCTACCCCTAACCCAAGCTATGCTTGCTGTCATTGAAGCAGCACAACCCCAACCAGACCCTCACCCTCAACTTGATCCAATACCTGAACCATTACCTTCACCACAACATATGCAAATTGACCAAGAATCCTTTGACGCTGACACGTTAAATGTTGGCGTTGATGTGCCTATTTCAAACGTTGACACACATCCTTCACAGACCCAAACAACCCTTAACCAACCCACATCCACCCAATCCACATCATCATCTCCACCACCACAATATAGGTTACAAAAACGCCAAAGGACTACTGGAGTGTTCTCCTCTAGTGGTCCTAGCCATGTAGCAGAGAGAATCACCACCACAAGTGTGGTTGGTGTTATGGATGAGGCTGGGACTATTCGTTCTGGCTTAGAAGCTGGCCAAGACAGTCCTACCATCATTAAGACCTCATCCATGCCCAATGAATCTAACTTGGGAGGTCAAATACCCATTTTAGAAGAGGGCAGATTGGAACCAATGACCCTAATAAAATTGATGGCTGTCTGCATGAGCTTGCAAAAGCAAAATGCAGACTTGGTACAAGTTGTCAGCACACAAGGCCTTGAACTCAAGCAATTGAGGGAGAGGATTGTTATCTTGGAAACTGCTAGTACAAGGAGAGGGATGGAGGACTCTTCCAAAGGGGAGGATGAACAAATAAATGTCAGTGATAAGGGCTCTCATGATGGTCAATCCTTGGATGTTGCTGAGGCCCTAACAAGTTTGAAGAAACAGACAGGTTTTGATACGTCTCTAGTCTCTCCTACAAACTTAAATTTGTCATTTACAGCCATGATGGAGGAAATTGCAAGAGGCGCTGAGACAGGTACTTTGGGCATTGACAAGACAGATTTGAACACTGACATGAGTATTTTGGGCGCTGACAAAGCAAAAGTGAGCGTTGACAGACCTGCAAATGAGGTTGATGTATCCCAGTCATCATCCATCATCAAAGAGGATTCTTCATAGGTATTACCATCTACCTTACCAACAATTAATCCATTAGATAAGGGTAAGGGTATTATGGTAGAAGAGGTTGTTCCAAAGAATGCAGCACAGATTGAGTTTGATAGAAAGTTGGCTGCACAAATTGTGGAACAAGAAAGAAAGGAGGTAAGAGAGTCACCTTTTGTTATCACTTCAGAAGAGCAAGAAGGAAGTGATGAAGCTAGTTCAGACTCAAGTGTTATGATCATAGAGCAACCAGAAAGACTTGAGTATGGTGATGAGCTGGCCAAGGAGAAATTGAGAGAGTTGAAATTGCAGGTTGATTTTGATATGCCAGAGGTTGTTCAAATGTACCATGCTTGGGAAGATAGGTGTATGGAGAATCCACACTTGACCATTTCAGATCAGATATGGGGTTTGGAGATTCTTCTCAGAGTACAAAAGGATTGCAAGGTCATTTTGAAACACAAAGCAAGCAATGTTCTCTCAAATTTGAGAAGGGATAGAAAGGAGTTGTACTTCATGCTGCTCAGATGTCATGCAACAGGGTGGACTTATAAGAAATTGATTAGGTTGACATTTGAAGAGTTGGAATGTAGAGCTTATCCCATTTGGGTTAGAGTGTAGGAAGAAAATACTCTAAGACTTCTTTCTGATGAAAGAAAAGAAGAACTTGCAGAGGAAATGGAGCTCAAGAAGGCAATGTTTGTTCCCAGACCAGTAAAAAAGGGAGTTCCTCTTGAGTTTCCCAAAGATATGGATCCATTACATCCAAGTGAAGCTGTCATAAGAAAGAGCCTCAAGCTCTCACCATTAGAAGCTTCAGATATGGTACAAGTGTTACCACTTGATTCCAGAAACCCAAATGTAAGCTATGAAGAAGATGAAAGTAGGTTTTGGAAAATTGGCAGGTATGGAAAAGAGGTTCACACTTTTACCACCCTTATATCTTTGTTTGAAAGTTTTGACAGAGAAGACTTGGTAGACTTATGGAGGTTATTAGAGGCCAAGTATGAGACTGAAGCACCAACTTCAGTTAATGGAATAAAACTGTGGTCCACATTCCAGAGAATGTGTGGACCAAAAGACGAGGATCCTGCTATTTGGAAGGATCTTGAAGATGATATCAGTAGTCTTCAATGGAGATTGTATTCATCTGCTGGTGTTTATTATTTGAGTTCTACAAAGTTTGCTGAGTATCTACTTGTGGATGGTCAGTATTTCATGTCCAAGGAAGTCTTGGAGAAGATGAAGAACACTCAGCTGGAAATTGATTATTCAAGTGACGTGGCCAAAGACTTGATCAGATTTATTTATTACCAATATGAGAAGGTTTGTAAGATTCCTCCTATTCCTTAATGTTTATTCAGAAACTTGATCATTAGAGTAGATATCAAGTTTAGGGGAGGATTGTTGGGAATAAATTATAGCCAGTCTACTTGAGCGCTGACAAGAGTAAAACAAGCGTTGACAGGAGTAAAACAAGCACTGACAGACCAAGCGTTGACAAGATAAAGTCAAGCGTTGATACATTGAAGACAAGCACTGATGGAAAGATATACTCTACGCGTTTATTGTATTCTAGATTACTTCTAGTAAAGATAGGAACAACAATGTATTTTCTATATTTATCTTTACCTAGAATAGTTGATACGTAGATTATTGTACAAGGCTTCTTATGTCTATAAAAGAAGACCTTTAGGTTATTGTTCAATATAAGTTTTCATACGTAAACTACTTTCATTGTAAGCAAGTTTGATATCATTAATCAAAGTGAAAGTTTGTTTATATCATTGTGTTCTTGTTTAAGTGTTAAATTACGCATAACACTTAGATTGCCATATACATATACAAAGGTTTCTCTAAATGTATTACTTGATCTAATCTCGTATACATAAAGCTAAATCGATCTAAGTTTGGGATCAACAGTCATCATCTAAGTCACTGCCATTACCCTCAACTGCTCCTACATTTGGTTTTTCATTAGATCCTAAATTATCTCCTAGATTTTGGTCAATGGTTGGAGTTAATTCAAAGACACTGTTTGAAACATAAACATCTATTACTTTCTTAGTAGCACCACATTGAACAAAAACTTGATAGTCATTATTAGTTTTCAATGCTTTCAATCCTGTCTCAAATTCTAAGCTAGGAACCAAATAGTAAGCACACTTCAAACTAGTACTAAATTGAGATTTCAAAAGATTAAAGAAACCAGCTAAATCTAATGAACCTATATCTATGCTTGGCAGCTCAGATAAAATTTCATACTCATATCAAAGGGGGTCTCTTACAAAAGCACCACCACGATGAACCTTCAACAAGACCTTGGATTGTTGAGAATCCGCTGACATCTGTGAACAAATCAATTAACAAAGATCATTAATTTAATAAAAAGATTATTAATTTAATTTAATTGAAACCCTAATTGGATTAATTATTAAAGAAAGACTGTAAATATTAAAGAAACAAGAAAACCCCAAATTGGATTATGATTATTGATTAAAAAAGACCCAAATAGCAACATTGTTAATTTAATCAATTAACAAAGACTTTAATAATTAAAGAAACAAGAAAACCCTAAATTTTATTGTTGTTTAAAGAAAGACGGGAAAGATCCAAGAATCAAGCATGAATTTAATCAATATTTTGTTACCTTTTATCTGGGAAGATGAAAACCCTCGAAAATTTGGATTTATACTTACTTTTCGTGGCCCACAGCCCACATCCCACTAACTTTCCCAATTCTTTGTTCTACCTTCTTCTTCTTCGTATTTTCTTACTATAATACCATCGGAAAAACAAATTATTTGCATCGGACGAAACCCAAATTGACGGTAATGTTAGGACCATTGTAATAGTTAAATGTAATAGGTAGACTAGGAGGTATGTAGTTCCTCCTGGTCCTAGTAGTAGTAGGAGCAAGTCCTGCTCCTGGTCCTAGTCGAAGTCAAACTTTATTATTTACTTAATATTCTGTTAGGATATGCATGAGATATGTTAGGAAAGGATATGCATATCAGTTTTACACGTTTTCTTTAATGCTGTATTAGGGTTTCCTTGTAGTATAAAAGGAACCTTAGGCAGAAGGGGTATACACACCTTCACAAAACGTAGTTCTAGTCATTATCAATATTAGAAATCCTTAGAAAGGATCAAGTCATTATAGTTATTCTGTTCTCCTTGATTATATTTATATTCTACATTCATATTGTGTATAGAGTCTCTTTGTGATTTGACTTGTGATTTCAGAAGTCATTCACCGGTCCTGACAGGCTGCAAGATCTACATCTAGTAGACCCAACAAGTGGTATCAGAGCCTGGGAAGGTCTCTATACAAGAAGAATCAAGTTTTGTTATTACTTATATTTTTTTATCATGTCTGCCTCAACTTCTACTCAAACAGGAGAAGACAGCACACCAAAAATTGTGCAACCTCAGCAGATCCTTGCTACGGTCTCAAACACGAATGGTAAATTCCCTCTTCTGAAAAAGGGTGAATATGAAAACTGGGCAATGAAGATGGAATGGTGGATCACCAATACTGATCAAGATCTTTGGAAGATCATTCTGAATGGAAACAGCAGGAAGCTTACTGGAAGAGACAAGAATGGTAATAATACCCTTCTTGACCCTAAATCTCATGAAGAAATCATAGCTATTCAGAAGGAGGTCAAAGCAAAAACGATTTTGCTTCAATCTCTTCCTGAAGATCACATGGGTGACTTCTACCATTTGGATGATGCCAGAGAGATCTGGAATGGCATAAAAGCAAGGTTTGGTGGCAATGAGGAGTCAAAGAAAATGCGAAGATCCATGCTGAGAGATGAATTCATAGAATTCAAAATCTCAAAAACTGAAGGTCTACATCAAGGGTATGATAGGTTTCAGAAGATATTGAGCCAGTTGAATCAACTTCGGTCAAAGCCTGATGATGGTGACATTAATGCAAGGTTTCTTAAAGCCTTACCCTACTCATGGAATCAGGTAGTGATCTCTCTCAAAGCCAAAGGTGGGCTGGACTATCTCAACTTTGATGATCTATTTCATAGGCTCAGAACTTTCGAACCTCATGTGAGAGGATTTTCGAGTGACTCTTTTCCCACTCCTGCTAATTCTGCCTTTGTGAGTTCTATGGCATCTAGTCCCATGTCATATGCAAGCAGCCCAAGCAATACTGTCTCCTCTCAGCATACTGTTCAGCATACTTCTGCTCCTGATCCTACTGCCAAGTCTGGTAGTTTGGTAGAAGCCGTTCTTCATTCTTTTGTGGGGGATGTTAATGCTGAACAACAACTTGCTTTTGATGACTTCAAACAGGTTGATAAACTTGACCTAGATGAGATGGATCTTAAATGGCAGATGGCCATGCTTACTCTTAGGGTTCACAAGTTTGAGAAGAAAGCAGGAAGGAAATTTAATTACAACCCTCGGGAGCCAGCAAGATTCGACAGAAGCAAGGTTCGATGCTATAACTGCCAGCAACAAGGTAACTTTGCAAGGGAGTGCCCTACCAAGAATGATCAGGAGAAGAGCATGTACTCAGTTTTTAAGGTTCAAGAGGTAAAAGATGACAAGAAGGCACTAGTATCTGTTGACTCTATGGTCAACTGGAATGATCATCAGACTCCTACTCTTGAATCTGCTGAATCCTCGACTGACGTATTTGCAATGATTGCTGGGAATCTCTCTGATGTAGAAGAAGCTGGTGAATTTGCTCTTATGGGCATCTCACCTCAGGTACAACATTGTCCTCTTGGTTGTCATGATAAATACTCAGAATTGTTGTCCTAATTTAATGAAGTAAATGATCAAAATGATAAGTATTTTTTAGAGGTTCAAGCCTATAAAGCGTCATTAAACACATTGGAACAACAAAAGAGGTGGTTACAAGATACTCAACGTGCTTATGAGGATAAAATCAGGATACTAAGCATCGATTTAGAAAACATGACAAATATGCTTAAATATACAGAAACAGTAAGAGATGCTAGTATCAAAGAAAAAGAGGAGATGCAAGGAAAATTAGATGCTACAATGCTAAGATTTGAAAAATGGCAAAAGGCACCTAAAAATCTTTCAAAATTAATTGATAGTAGCATGTCTGGTAGAACTAAAAGAGGCTTAGGATTTGAAAAATATATTGATTCAGAAGATGTATTTGATTTATCTTTTTCAAGTGTCTTTGATGCCGACAAAGAGGATGAGGGAAAACCTAGTTACAATAGGTTTAAACCAGCAGCAGAAATGCATGCTGTCCCTCCTCCTCTTACTGGAACTTTTATGCCCAATTCATGGCATAATGACTTGGATGGATCACAGATGCTTGAGTCCCCAACAAGTTCTACTAATACTAATGACTTTGTCTCATGTACTTTCAGTGACAAAGCAAGTGACTCTGCATCTAGTGGTTCACGTGAAGAGTCGAGACCTACAAGTTTCAAGTTGAATGATCATGCTGCTATTGGTGCTAGGAAGTGTGAAGAAAAAGTTGCTGTTATGTCAAGTGTGTCTGGTCCAAGTTTATTGAGTCCTAGGAAGAATGTTTCTCCTAGATTTGTGTGTAATAAAGTAGGCAGTATGAAACAATCTCATTCTAATAAAAGGTCTTTCAAAACATGTTTTGCTTGTGGCAGTGCCTTTCATTTAATTAAAGATTGCGATTATTATGACACACATGTTTCTGTTAATCATGCTTTTCCTGCTCCTGGTCCACCAGGAGCTGCCCCATATGCTTCTAGAAGGCTTAATCCTTGTGCTCAATTGTTTACTTCTTCTAGAAGGTCCTCTCCTTTAGCTTCTGATCATTGGAGAAATATTGGATTCCAAACCACCAGTAATTATTTTCAAAATTTTAATCCAATCTATCAACATAATTTGGACCACACGTATTTTGGTTTGGGAAATTTGGGAACTGTTGTTAAGCCCTCAGCAGGTTATTCTTGGTCAAATAATAATACCCATATGATGCATAGGAAACCAAGGAACAACAGTGGATCTCATCAATCTTCTTGGCACTCTTCTAACGATCCACAAGGCAGGCTCAAATCTGAAAAGGTTTGGGTCCCCTTAAGACACTAATTTTTGCATTGTTATTATCTTGTTGTTGTAGGTTACTCCATACCAGGATCCTAGCTTAGGCATTGTTGATAGTGGTTGCTCCAGGAGTATGACTGGAAATAAAAGTCTTCTCTCTAACTTTGTACCATTTCATGGAGGCAAGGTCTATTTTGGTGGGGGTGAAGGCAGAATCACTGGCAAAGGGACGATAAAGACTCCTAATCTAAATTTTGAGCAGGTCTACTATGTGGAAGCACTTCAACACTTCAACTTGATATCGGTCTCTCAGATTTGTGACAAGAAGCAGTTTGTTCTCTTCACCGATACTGATGCACTTGTGTTTTCCAAAGACTTTCAGCTTCCGGATGACTCACAAGTTTTACTCAGAATCCCTAGAAGACATAATCTCTATAGCATCAAGTTGAATGAAGTGAACCCTACTGGTCAACTAGCATGTCTACTCGCTAAAGCCTCAGAAGATGAAGCCACTAAATGGCATCGAAGGATGGGGCATGTGAACTTCAAGACCATTCACAAACTTGCAAATCTGAATCTGGTCTCTGGTTTACCTCCCAAGACGTTTAGAAATGATATAAATTGTATTGCCTGCAGCAAAGGCAAACAACACAAAGCATCCTTCAAGGGCATTACTGCTCTTAGTCTTATTACTGAACCATTGCAGCTACTACACATGGACTTATTTGGTCCTACTTCCATTCGAAGCATTGACCACAAGCAATTCAGTCTGGTGGCAACTGATGGATATAGCAGGTTTACGTGGGTGTTCTTCATGGCTGCCAAGAGTGAGACCTACTCAATTCTTAGAGATTTTCTTACCCTGATAGAGAACCAGTTGTCCAAGAAAGTTAAAGGTATTCGTTGCGACAATGGAACCGAGTTTAAAAATAAAGACCTCATCGCACTTTGTAATGCTAAGGGCATCAGAAGAGATTATAGTGCAGCAAGGACTCCTCAACAGAATGGTGTGGCAGAATGAAAGAACAGGACACTAATAGAAGCAGCAAGAACTATTCTTGCCGATTCCAAGCTTCCAACCATGTTCTGGACAGAAGCTGTTAATACTGCAAGTTATGTTTTGAATAGGGTTTCTATTACCAATCCTCACAAGAAGACTCCTTATGAGCTACTCACGGGCAAAGTTCCAAATATTGCTCATTTGAAGCCTTTTGGGTGTCCGGTCACCATTCTGAATACTAGTGACTATTTGGGGAAGTTTGATGGCAAGGCAGATGAAGGATACATTGTGGGATATTCAGCTCATTCTCGGGCTTATCGTGTCTACAATCTCCAAGCCAAGCGGATCATTGAAACTATTAATCTCAGGTATTTTGAGGAGAAGTCAAACATCCAAGGCAAGGGTCCGGAATGGTATTTTGATCTTGATTATCTTAGTGATTCGTTAGGATATTTTCGTTTCAAAACTAACCATGATGCAGGACCACAAGTGTTTGCAACTTCTAGTACTGGTGTTCCTTCTAGTCTTTCTGAGTCAGATGATGAGGATGACATTTTTGTTGTTCCATCCTATTCCACCACAGTTTCTCCTACTCCTCCTAGTGATGCAACTCCATTTGACGTACAGGATTCCCAAGTAGCTCTTGACACCCTTCTCAAACAACAACAAGAAGCTACTAAAGCAGCTGCTCAAGGTGGTTTTGAGTTTCCCTTGGTTGAGCCTACTGACAAAGCTGCTCCTGGTACTCCAGCTTCTGCTCCTAGTGCTAGCTTATCACCTACTGGTACTCCAGCTAGTGAGTCTGCTTCCAATACTCGTTTCTCTAGTCCTTCTGATTTGGGGAACCATCAAAAGAAGTCTTCTACCAAGCTGGATGATATTCATAAACAACCAGTAGATGGGATTTTCCACAATGCTTCATATGATGTTGACTTTGTTGGTGATCTCAATAACTTGGCACCAGAAGTGGAGGTTTCTTCCAATCCAGTCTTGCAATCACACAAAGATCATCCTACCACTCAAATAATTGGAGATCCTGGTTCTACTGTCAAGACACGCAGAATGCAGCAGAAGGCCTTGTCTGATCATCATGCTCTTGTGAGCTATATTGAAGATCAAAGGCGTAATAGTCATACGGACTTTCAACACTGTTTGTTTGCTTGTTTTCTTTCACAGGTGGAACCTAGGTCTGTTTCTCATGCTCTTGAGGATCAAAGTTGGGTGGAGGCTATGCAGGAGGAAATGCAGCAATTCTTGTTTCAGAATGTTTGGGTTCTGGTTGACTTACCAGATGGAAAGACAGCTATCAATACCAAATGGATTCTCAAGAACAAGAAGGATGCACGGGGAATTGTCGTCAGGAATAAAGCTAGGCTTGTCGCACAAGGCCATACTCAAATTGAGGGCATTGACTACACTGAAGTTTTTGCTCCGGTTGCAAGGATCGAGGCCATTCGTCTGTTTTTGGCCTTTGCTTCGTATGTGGGCTTTACGGTGTTTCAGATGGATGTCAAGAGTGCATTTCTCTATGGCAAAATTGACAAGGAGGTGTATGTTACTCAACCTAAGGGCTTTGTAGATCCACTTCATCCCAAGAAAGTTTATAAGGTGGTCAAGGCTCTTTATGGGTTACATCAGGCTCCTAGAGCTTGGTATGAGCGTCTTTCAACTTTCTTGTTAAAGAATGGCTATAGAAGGGGTACTATTGACAAAACACTATTTCTTCGGAGGAATACCAAGGACATTATCCTTGTTCAGGTTTATGTGGACGACGTTATCTTTGGTTCTACACGGAAGGAATGGTGTGATGAGTTTGAACACTTGATGAAAAGCGAATTTCAGATGAGTGCGATGGGAGAACTTTCTTTCTTCCTTGGTCTTCAGGTCAAGCAACAATCGGATGGGATTTTCATCAGTCAAAATAAATATGTTCATGAGATTCTTCAGAAGTTTGACATGGATCCTCTTCGCTCAACAGCGACTCCTTATGAAGTTGCTAAAATCAAACTTATGAGCCAGACCCCCCGGTCAATGTTCACATGTACAGGTCGATGATAGGCTCTCTCATGTATTTGACTGCATCTCGTCCGGATATCATGTTTGTAGTAAGTGCTTGTTCTAGACACCAGGTGACTCCAACGGTTTCGAACTTAAATGTAGTAAAGAAGATTTTCAAGTATATCAAGGCTCAACCTAAACTGGGCCTTTGGTATCCTAGAGAATCACCTTTTGTTCTTGAAGCCTATAGTGATAGTGACTATGATGGTGCTAATAATGACAGAAAGTCTACTACTGGTGGTTGTCAATTTTTGGGTCGTCGGCTTATTTCATGGCAATGTAAGAAACAGACAATAGTAGCTACTTCTTCAACAGAAGCTGAATATGTTGCTGCTGCTAGTTGTTGTGGACAAGTTTTGTGGATCCAAAATCAGATGTTGGATTATGGTTTCAATTTTATGAACACCAAAATTTTTATTGACAATCAAAGCACTATTTGCATTGTGAAGAATCCTGTTTTTCATCAGCGAACGAAGCATATTGAGATTCGGCATCATTTTATTCGAGATGCCAATGAGAAGAAGCTGATATAGGTTCTTAAAGTTCATACGGATGATAATGTTGCTGATTTGCTGACTAAAGCTTTTGATGGTCCTAGGTTTAACCACTTGGTGGTTCATATTGGGATGGTCAATCCTTGAGTTCTAGGATTGAGGGGAGGCAAAGCCTAAGGGGAGGCTTTGTGTAACTATTCGTAGGACAGACTAACGTATTGATAGATTTTAACAACGTATTTTATTGGTTCTGGTGGATGTTTTTTGCTCACTTCTAGTGGATATGGTCTTACATGACTGGCGTCTGGTCCTCATTGGTCAGCTTCTAGTCATAATTGGTTGGCTTCTGGTGGTTCAAAATCCTTCCATGTCAAGTGGTGATTGGCTCCTGGTACTGGTCTGGCACACTGTTCATTCCGTTTATCCTTTGTTAATCACGTTTTGCTCCTGGTCTGACTATTGTGTGTTTTGACTTTTGGTCAACGCTCCCAATCCTGGTATTTACATTTTTAATTAAGTATGGTACATTGGGAGTTGGTAATTATCTTAAAAAGGGCAAGTGGTTACTATGCAATTATGGTTAAATTTGAAAGGGCAACCCCCCATTAATAGGGGTCAATGAACAGTTACCATTTTCTTTATTTATGGTCAAACTACACCCTTGACTCACTCATTACAATCAACACACACACAAAACCGCTCCTACTCTCTCCACCCTAATCACAATCCTTCTTCCATCAATTAATCAAGATCCATGGCTGCTCTTGCTTACCAACCTGCTCACAACCGAGTTGCTTATCTGGGTGATGGTCCACATCGTGAACATTTTGCTGACATCCTGGATTTCATTGAAGCTTCCAACCTAAGGTTTGCATTTACTGTATGTCCCACTATATATGATAGTGTTATTCGTCAATTTTGGGCGTCTGCTCGACTTGTGGATGTGGTTGGTCGCCCACGTGCACTCCATGCTACCATAGATGGACGTGCATATGTGGTGACTGAGGCTTCTATTCGCTCTTCTCTTCATCTTAAGGATGAGGGTGGTGTTGAATCCATCCCCAATTCAGAGGTATTGGAGGGGATGACTGCTTTAGGATACGAACATGGGGGGAAGTTTAACTTCTAGAAAAATAGGTTTTCCCCCCAATGGAAGCTTCTGGTCCACTTTCTAATCCATTGTATGAGTCCCAAGTCTGGGAGTTGGGATGCTTTCCCTACTCCCTTGGCTACTGGTCTTATTTGCTTAGCCCAGGGTAGAGTTTTTAACTTTTCTCATTATCTATTTGAGGGGATGGTTAGTAATCTGTCTAATGCTGGTTCGAGAAAGAAGTTTCTTATGTACCCTAGGTTTCTTCAGCAAATACTCGTTTGCATTCCTCGTGATAGGACTGAGCATGTGCCGTCTAAGCTTACAGCAAAAGTGTATTACAATATGGTCAATGGATTTACTGGGGAATGGAGGCCCCTGACTGAGGCCATGTTGGGATTGGCTCAGGGTCCTATGGGTGAGGAGGAGGAGGCTCCTGAGTTTGTTGTGATTGATGATGACCCCATGGAGGAGGAGGCTCCTACTGGTGGTCCTTCTCATGTGGTTGAGGAGGAACTGGTTGAGGAGGTGGTGGTTGAAAAACTATCCCCTTCCAAGGCTGGTCCTTCTTCAGTCTTCATTTGTGGAGACTCCACCTCCTAGTCCTGCTCCACACTCGACTGATAAACCGTTTGGTGCTAGTACTCCACAGGTTGACCCGTCTGTTGCATCGGGCTTCAATGACGCTTTCCCTGATCCAAGTTCTCTTGGTGGGCAGGTGGAGGAGCCTACTACACTTATGTCTTTGCTTGATCTTTTGCGCAGGTACCATGAGCGGATGATTTCATTGGAAGCCGATTTGAACCAACACAGGAAACTTACTCGGGAGTTTGTTCTTCCTTTGGCTGATCGCATCAAAGCTTTGGAAACTCAGCAACGGCGCCGAAAGAAGCATGTGATCCATTCGGATTCTGATGAGGAGGGTACGGAGCATGTTGAGGATGGTTTGACATTATTGGCAAAGGCTGCCTTTGTTGATAAAGTTTATGATGATTTGCCGGTTCCTCCGACATCCTCCAGTGTTCCTTCTCCTGGTGCTATTCCCACTCCCATGGATGGTGATTATGATCCTGCTGTTGGTTCCAATGCTGGTCCCTCCCATGATTCGAAGGGCAAGTCCCCAATGACTGATGCTCCATCACCATCTCGTAAGCGTACCCGTCGACAGCTTGAAGAGGAAAGGTTAGGTGAGGAGGTTGCTCGTCGGATTCAGGCCGAGATTGATGAAGCTGATAGGGCTGCTAAAGAAGAGCTTCAAAAGCGGAGGCGTGAACAAATTCAGCACGATGCAATGCATTGGAGTGAGAGTGAGTGGATGCAGGTTTTGACTGTTCTCACCCGGGATTATGCTCAGTTTACAGATCTTTTGGGTGACGATGTTGATGAGCACAATTGTATTCCGAGAGCTATGGTATTGATGCGCAAGCACCAGTTGGCACTTGCTGCACAGCTTAGGGAGAAGAGAAAGAACAGACCTTTATATAGGACTGAGGAGCGCAAGCAGATGCAACGCTATGTGAAATATCAGTCTGCTGCTCATTTTAATGCTCCTTGGAAGTGGGACCGGGTTCGGGCTTTGACTTTTGATGAGCTCAAGGCACTTTATGAAATTATGGTTAAGCGTCAGAGTCAACCAATTCCGGAAAGGTTTATTTACCATCCTCGTGGTGTGACCTCTTCTTCGCCTGCTGTTTCTACTGGTCCTTCATCTGCTCCCACTCCTGGTTTTGCTGCTAGTCCATCTGGTTTTGTTGCTACTTCTGTTGGTACTTCTACTTCTCCTTTGGTTGCTCCTTTGGGTTCTACTGCTGGTCATGCTACCACCACCACTCATGCTTCTACCACCTCACCTGTTATCACCACCACACCACATGTTCCAACCACCACCTTTGCTACCACCCAAACTACTGCTGCTACACCTGATCTGTCATCTCCATCACCACCGGTTACTGGAACTCCACCACTTCCTACTTCTGCTGCTGCTCATATTGATCCATTGGGTGGGCAAACTCATGAGTCTACTTCTCCTACTCCCATTGATGCTGCTGGGGTTACGGTAAAGGTTGAATCCACACCTATTGATCCCACACCTAGACGTTCGCTTCGTCAGAAACAAGCTCGTCGTGTTCGCCGTGGTAAGACAGTCCCTTATGAGAAGCGTGATCCTGAGAATTTGATTGATGCAGCTTCTGACAGTGATTCTGACTTACCTTTAGGCAATGGGAACATTACTGGTTATACGGTTGAGCGTTCCACAACTCTTCCTGGTGTGGTATCCCATAGAATTACTTTGAGTGATGGGTCTGTGCGTTTGGCTTCGGGTTTGCAGGGTGTGTTGTCTTGGGTTGACCGTATGGATCTTATGGCGTTGTATGGACTTGTGGATTCTAGCATGCCTTTTGACCCCATGGCTGTGTCTTCATGGCCTGGTCTGCGTATCTGGGCTGATCTTAAGCTGATGTTGGATGCTCCTACTAATGCTCCTGTTTCGGGCATATGGAAGGATCAAATGCAATGGGTGATTCAGCGCTGGAAGCTATATGCAGGATGTGGTGTTCATATGTTGGAATTAGAATCTGGCCATATGGTTTTTATGCTGACTGATGTGGATTATCCTTTGACAATTTCTTCGATGGAGGCGATGTTGGCTACTCATTTGCAAATTTCCAATGCTCCATCAGGAAATGAGTCATCTATGGCCACGGCGTTGGTGGAAGGTATTCAGGCGCGTTTGATAGCAGATAAGAAGGCTGCTTCTGGTTTGTGAGGTGATTGGGTTGTAAGTGTTTATGTTTTGTATTTTTGTACATTTGTTCATATTATCATTCTTTTCACCAATATGTAAAGTGATTGGTGAACTTCATTCTTTCTAGTTAAAAATAGTAAAAAAAAAAAAAAAATTTAAAAAAAAAAAATACTTTTTATATAATATCTGCTTATACTTTTAACACATATTGGATTTTATACTTGTGAATATGATACCCCTTGGCTGCTTCACATTGTGGTTCTGGTTACTGATTTCTGCTTGTACTCGTACTTGGTTTCACTTGGTGTTGGACTGTGGTCCACACAACAAATGGTTCTCAACTTACCATGTCTAATCGACAAGAAAAAGTTGATTCACCTTGAGGGTACGGCTCCTGGTGCGATTCTCAAATCCGTTGATGGTTGCCAGGTTACCCAAAACTGGATGGTTTTCACTTGCCATGGTCCTAGACTGAAAAGTGGCTAATCCAAGGGGGTACGGCTCTTGGTAAAGATCTTATCAAATCCGTTGATAGCTGTAATAGCTTGCTTAAAGCTATAGGGTGTTTAACTCATCGATGCTTCATTGCTAAGAGTTGGCGAGTCCAGAGGGGTACGGCTTCTGGTAAAGACATATCAAATCCGTTGACGGCTGTGATGGTTTGCCTAAAATCGTCAGGGTACTTCCACTCACCATTGATTCACGTTCTAAGAGTTGGGTTGGGTTCTAGTCTCCCAGGGTGATGCTTATTCCACCAGAAAGACTGGCTAGCCCAAGAGCGAGCAGCTACTTGGTAACGGCTCATCAAATCTGCTCATGTTGCTGAAAAGATTCAACACGATGCTGATTTGTTCTAAGCTTTGGAGAAGCTTCTAGTGTTTCATGTTGCGGTGGTTACTCTGATTCTTATCTTGCTGATGCTGCTATTTGTTTTGCTGCTACAATCCTCGGGCTTATTTGCACGTTTTCCAGGAAACTTGAACTCAACAGGTCAAATTCAAGTTTAGGGGAGGATTGTTAGGACCATTGTAATAGTTAAATGTAATAGGTAGACTAGGAGGTATGTAGTTCCTCCTGGTCCTAGTAGTAGTAGGAGCAAGTCCTGCTCCTGGTCCTAGTCGAAGTCAAACTTTATTATTTACTTAATATTCTGTTAGGATATGCATGAGATATGTTAGGAAAGGATATGCATATCAGTTTTACACGTTTTCTTTAATGATGTATTAGGGTTTCCTTGTAGTATAAAAGGAACCTTAGGCAGAAGGGGTATACACACCTTCACAAAACGTAGTTCTAGTCATTATCAATATTAGAAATCCTTAGAAAGGATCAAGTCTTTATAGTTATTCTGTTCTCCTTGATTATATTTATATTCTACATTCATATTGTGTATAGAGTCTCTTTGTGATTTGACTTGTGATTACAGAAGTCATTCACCGGTTCTGACAGGCTGAAGATCTACATCTAGTAGACCCAACAGGTAAGCTAAAAACATCGAGGGAACTTTGATTTTATGGATGAGGGCACTGGATTTTTTCTATACATTTTATGTATTTTCAAGAGCTTGCTTGGGGACATGCCCCCCACTATTATATTAGCAAGGTGGCTCCGCCCCTGCATGCCACCATTTCACATTTGATTTTCGTTGTCAAATATATAAGGAAGATCATCCAAGAAGACGAGGTTTGGGTTATATACATTTCATATAACATTTGCTTACAAACTACCATTACAAACTATTTTAGGGGTTTTATTGGTAGATAATACAAGTCTTGTGCTCGTGTTTGATGACTGCACGTAACGTTTCATGCACTAAATATGGATTGAAGGTCCATACGTACCCACTCATCAGAAACAAGAAAATGATGTGTGGATAATTAAGAACAAGACGACTCCTTTTTCTTTGGTATATTAGTTTAAATCTCTGGAAATTTGTTGTGTTGTGACGGTTATGACATTTATGCTCATTGATTAAACACGCCAGAAAGTTAAAATTAAAGTTTGGCTTGGAGTTACTAAAACAAATGAGAGACATAAAAAAGAGGAAGCTATTTCCGCTTTAAAGAATTTTGATGCTAAGCTCGAGTCCAACACAGCCTCTCTAGAAGACCGAGAAGCCCGTATCAAACTTATTCATGATGTTGATAAAATCAATATATTCGAAGTATTAGATTTAAAATAAATCGTGTGTTAAGTGGGACGTTGAAGGTGATGAAAATTCTAAGTTCTTTCATGTTTTAGTTAATAAAGAACGAATAACCAAGCCATTGATGGTATCATGTCTGATGGTGTTGGATCACTAACCCGTGTTATGTAAAGAAGACATTTCAGAAAATTTTCAAGAGAAATTCCAACCCTTTGATTCAACGATCGAGTTACCTTCCATTCCATTTCTTCTTATAATGAGCTTTTTGTTAAGGATGTTTCCTTATATGAAATTAAAGTTGTTGTTTGTGATTGTGGCAGTAAAAAAGCCCAAATGGGTTCATTTTTGTCTTTAGGTACGTCCATGACATAATAAGGAATGAAGGACATCATCTATCAATTTGAATGATTACATATTTAATTCAAAAATTGATCTAAGTTTAAAGATTCTAATTTCTGTTTACACATTCAACTGACCACTAGAGGGACGGGGGCTTAGGTGCTTAATAGGTTACACAGTATTTAGAAAAATAACAATTATCTTGATGCCATGCTGAGTCGCTGCCAATATCAGTTTGTTGTACATAAAAGGAGCATCAATTGGTCTGATTTGTTGTTAGTTTCAAGCTGGTAATATGCACATCAGATAATTAACTTATTTTTTTTCTTTTCTTAAAAAAGGATCGAAAGGGATTGTATTGATACGCATCTTATTTGTATAATATAGGGATGTTAACCACTTGCATAAGTTTGAATCCTTACACATATATGATCGAGCCAAAGAACCAAAAGGGACCATTCCCATCTTTGTTTTTCATGATTAACACCCCATACCCAAACTTTAACTAGTTTCTTTTCTACATATGTACAAAATGATCGATTAGGTTAATGTCATACCACTTGCAGATAACTAAATCTTATGAAGAAGATCAAGAAGGTGCATCATTGTCCGTAGGAGGTGGCTGTCATGTGACCAACTCACTATTATCCTCTCATAAACACATTTTGAAGAAGAAAATCAAGAAGGTGTATTGATTGTAATTGAGTTGTAATAGCATATTATGTCACATTCTGTAATTTTTCCGTGGCTTTTTAATTGTTCATGTCATTTCCTGTTTGGACCCTATATATGATTCTGAATGTGAGTAACAGGAAAAAAGGATCTTCAAGTTAATTCTGCACAATCTAACCTATTATTGATCAGGTTTTGTAAATATAGAATCCCAAAATGGTAAACTAAATAAAAACTCAGAGCAACGAAGCGCAAGTTTTTAAAATCTTAATCAAATAAACAATCATACAAAATAAATATTGACTAATCTTCTATAACATCTCAAAATAACATACCTGGCCCAATCCATCTAATCAAAGTTGTATATTAACAAAGAAAACGCACGATCAAAAGCTGTTCAAAGAAGATATTCTCAAATCGTGACTTTCTACTTTCGCACGCAATAATTTTTTTTTTCTTTATAGCTAAATCAAACCTGATGCTCTAATATCACTAATTAGATAATTTAATGATGAAATAAATACAAATTCAATCAAACGAAAGAAAGAAAGCATTATTAAAATATCAAATCAAACTAAATAATCCAAAGACAAAATAAATACAAATACAATCAAACGAAAAAGAATCTTTATTAAAATACCAAATAAAATTACAAAATGAAATTCAGAAGTAATAAACTCAAATTCGGTCAAAACTTTACTAAATTCTATATATCGTAAAACAAACCTTGATAAATTACTCAAAACAAATTTTCGAATCAAACCACAAATTTTAACTCACATTCCAACAACAACTTTATGTTGGATATTTAGAACTGATATAAGAAGTGAGAATATGTTTCCAATACGTAATCTATTATAAATGAAAGTGTGCATATATATTGGCATACATGCAACAAGGAAATGGAATAAGTAAAATATCTGGCGAGTAACAAACTCATAGATTACAAGCAAAAGACTAGGTTACATAACGGAAGAAATATCTTCTTCCTTATTTGATGACAACAAACTATATTATTCTCCTAAAAATTCGGATGACAATTTCAACACACCCCCTTCATTCGAATTTGGCCAGACCCAATTTTTCATAGAATTCTTCATGCTTCTTCCTGCTCAGACCTTTGGTGAACAAGTCTGCAAGCTGTTGGTCAGTGGTGCAACCTTCCAGCTGTACTTTATTTTTGCTAAGAAATTCACGAATAAAATGGTGTTTGATTTCTATGTGTTTGGTTCTACTATGAAAAACTAGATTCTTAGCTAACAACATCGCGGACTTGCTATCACATTAAAGAGTAGTTGCATGATTTTGTTCCTCACCCAAATCGCCTAATAACCTTCTCAACCAAACTGCTTGACACGCAATGGAAGTCAAAGCCACATATTCTTCCTTTGTGGATGAAAGAGCAACAATTGCTTTTTTTTAACTCCATGATATGATACTTGAACCGAGCCTGAAACAATTCCTAGTGGTACTATGCATGCCATCAACTTCTCCTCCCCAATCACTATCACTTGCCTTCTAGATTAAACGAGTCATACATTCGGTACCAAATTCCCAACTCTTTTGAACCATCTGAGTAACGTAAAACCCTTTTTGTAGCTCCAAAATGATGCTTAGTTGGTTGATGCATATATCAGGGGAGAACACCAACTGCGAAGCTGATGTCAGGTCTCGTATGCGTCATGCATATGAGTCGCCTAATTAAACTTCGATATTTACCACCATCTACAAGTTGTGTCCTATCTTCAGCCTTAAACTTCTCTGCTGGATTCATTGGTGTATACACTATGTTGCAATTTAACATGTTGTACTTCTTCAAAGTATCATCTATATATTTCTTTTGAGACAGAAATATTCCTTCCTTTTTTTTGAATCACTTTGAGTCCCAAGAAATAATGTAATTCACCTAAATATGTCTCTTAAACCTTGACTTCATAGAACTTTTAATGTTTGAAACAAGCTGAGTAGACGAGCTAGTAAAAATCATGTCATCAACATAGAGACTCACTATTAGTAACTCATCAGTACCTTCTTTTTTAACATGAAAGGTTGGCTCGTGCTTGCTCTTCTCAAATCCTTCCTTTTAAAAGAACTCGTCAATTTTGATGTACCACACTCTCGGGGCCTGCTTCGGCCCGTAAAGAGCCTTCTTTAGTCGAAGAACTTTATCGGGACAAATTTTATCTTCAAAACCTGGAGGCTGGTCTACATACACTTCATCATGTAAATCTCCATTTAGGAAAGCCGATTTGACATCAAATTGATGCACTTTCCATTGTTTTTGCGCTGCCAATGCTAAGATCATTCGAACAGTTTCAAAACGTGCCACTGGCGAAAATGTTCTTCATAATCAACACCTTGTTGTTGAGAACAACCCTTGGCCACCAATATTGCTTTCTGTTTATGAATGCTTCCATCAGACAAGAACTAGGTTTTAAATATCCATTTCTAGCTAATGGTATTCTTTCCTTTTGGAAGATCACTCATCTCCCATGTATTGTTTTGTTGGATAGACTTGATTTCATCTACCAATGCTTCTATCCACTCTTCCTTCTGCATTGCTTCTTCTACCGTTACTCGATCACCAACAAATGAAGCCATTTATTTTGTTACCTCTCCCTCAATCACAAATCGTCTTCCAGGAATGTTACCACGCTCACTTCTGCGTAGATGAGGTGATATAATTGAAGATAGTTCATTAAAACTCGAGTACTTAGGCGGAGAACTCAGAGGAGATTCAGCATATCGAAGTTTAGAACTTGGAGATTGGCTCAGTTTTTCTGGTGAATTGTTTAAACTTGATGGGTGACTTCCTGTTCGTGTAGCGTTATGTGAGTTACTCAGTGTTACGTCTTCAGTTTGTACTTCTTCTTCATCGTCTTCAAAAATCGATTTTTGATTACAGTTGTCACCTTCCCATTTCCAATCTTCATTTTCATCGAACACAACATTTCTACTAACACTTAACCATTGTGTTAGTGGGTCAAATAGACGGTAAGCTTTAGAATTAGTGCAATAACCCACAAATATATACTTTTGTGACTTATCTTCTAATTTATGCTTCAGACCTGTTCTCAAGCCATAACATACACCTCCAAATACACGTAAATGACTTACAGAGGCTTGTTACCATACCACGCTTCATATGGTGTTTGATTCCAAACGGCCTTCGTAGGAGACAAATTAATGAGATACACAGCCTTTGCCACACCTTCTGCCCAAAAATTATTTGGAAGACCTTTTGATTTTAGCATCGACCGATCCATTTCAACCATTGTTCTATTCTTTCTTGCGGCCACCCTATTTTGCTCTTGAGTATAGGGAGCTGTCATTTCCCTTTTTATGCCCTACTCTTCAAAAAAAATTCTGAATTCACATGAAGTGAATTCACCCCCACGATCAGTTCTCAACACCTTTAAACACTTTCCAGTTTGTTTTTCTGTGAAGGCTTTAAATATCTTGAACTTTTCTAAACTTTTTATTTTAATTGCAAAACATATACCCAACTCATTCTGCTAAAATCATCTGTAAATAGCAAAAAATGCCTACTGCCTAATAAGGATTCACTCTTCATGGGACCACATAAATCAGTGTGAACTAACTCTAATACTTCAGACGCCCGTCTTAAGTTTCCAACTGGAAAAGACTTCTTTGCCTGTTTGTCGAGCAGACATCCTTCACAAACCTTTTTCTGGTCTTTTATAGAGGGAAGACCGTTGACCATTTCTTTGTTCTTTAACAATTAAAAACCGTTTCTATTTAAGTGATCGTACCGTAAGTGCCAAAGATCTGCATCATTCATCTCTTGGTTATTGACCAACGCAACCTCTGTATCATCACTGAAACAAAAGGGAAACATTCTATTAGTAGACATAGTATCATGCACAAATAGTTTTCCTGACCCCTTGCTCTCGATCACCCATCGTACACCATCAAACTTTACCGAGTGACCGAACTCAATAAGCTGACCAACACTGATCAGGGTATGAGCAAGACGTGGAGCATATTGTACTTTTTTTATTAGCTTGCATTTGTCACAAAGAGTGATACTGACGATACCATAACCTTCAAGCTGAATTTGATTATCGTCGCCTAGCCGCACCCGATATCTGATTGATTCGTCTAAGTCTTTAAACTTGGACTTATCACATGTCATGCGGTTAGTGCATGTGCTATCAAGGTACCACACATCATTTGTCAGCACGTTACTAGATGTGTATGTCATGAACAAGTACTCCTCTTGTTCATCATCGCCTTCCTGTATGTAATAAGCTTCTTCCGGGTTCGACCAACTATATTTCTTTATATGTCCAATTTTCCTGCAATATGAACATTGGACAGAACTGTTACGTCCTTTTCCTCTTCCTCTAAAACCTCCACATCCTCGACCTCTTCCTATCGAACTAGAAAAATCACTTTCACCTTTAATCTGGAATGCATTTTCTTCCTCTTTTCCTGTTGAACTATTGATTCTGACCTCGTGAGTTTGCAAAGAACCCATTAATTCATCAAAAGTGAATTGTGAAAGGTCTTTTGATTCCTCTATTGCGGCTACAACATGATCTAACTTAGGGGCTAGGCTCCTTAGCACTTTAGCAACTATAGTTTCGTCAGATTTCTTTTCACCATACGATCTCATTTGACTCACAATAGTTGATATACGTGCCAAGTACTCTTGAACCGATTCATCTGTTTTCATGTTGGAGTTTTCAAATTCACGCCGAAAAGATGAAGCTTGACAGTGATTACTTTTGAAGAACCATGAAACTCATAAAAGTTTATGGACTTATATTTCATAGTCGTGTGATATGATCGAACTCGAGATTACGGGATTGCACACAATACGTAAAGAGTTAATTTAATTAATAAATATATTTATCGTATTTATTAATTTATTTAATAAATATATTTATGTATTTATTAATTAAACCGAGCAAGTAACTATATAACTTTAACGATCGTTAATTAATTAATTGTTAAGTTATAAGAAGCGTTAAAGAAACATATAGTAAGTAAACAAAAGGAAAGAAGGATGGAAGGTTCCGGAACACCCCATGGGGGGGGTGTTCGACTGTCGGTTATAGCCTAGGGGGGGGGGGGGGGGAAGTTGCCTTATATTTATTTGGGCTACAATGGGTTGAAAGTCTATAAATACACCTCCTAATCCCTCATAATCAACAACAACATAAATCTTTCTCCCCTTCTTTCTTTTGGTTCGATCGCAAGAACACACCCACGCAGGGTTTCGGTTGGTTTTTCTTGGTTGATCGATTGTATATGTACTCTAGTCCTAGCGCTCTCTAGGGTTGTTGGGTAGATTAATTACAAGCGTTGTAGCTCGGTTTTCACGTGTTGGAATCACGGTTAGCTCGTTGTATTACGTGTGTACAAGATCGTAATATAGTCTTACTTTAGACTATATCTTGGTATATACGGCATAAACCCGAATTGGTGATTCGCTCTTCGTCTTGTGGAATTGCTTTAGCGTAAAGGTATGTAACCCTAATTCGATTAATTTTAATTGTGTTATTAATTATGATCTTGTTAAATCGCTTCCGCTATATGTGCTTTGATCTCGTTTAGGGTTTTATATAATTGTTATGATACTAATAAACCTTCCGTGGCACCGAGAGCCGTTTTAACATGTTATAATTATCGAAAATCTAATGTTTTTAACGATAATTGTTTTGAGTTAAAACTACATGTTTTTTAGGTTTTCATGAAATTAGGGTTTCGTTTTTTAAAAATCAGGGTTTAAAGGAATTGTTTTGAAACCCTAAATTACATGTGGGATAATTTTAGATTAAATTCCATGATTAATTGTTATGTCATGTATGGTTACGATCCGTAGAGATTTAATTGTTAAGATTTTGGGGGATTCCATGATTACGTGCATGTTTTCATGGATCGTAAAATTATATGGTTATATGATTTTATGTGCTACGTCATTAATTGATTCAATAAATCTAGAATTAGGGAAGACTTTTATATGAATATAAAAACCTATATTTGATGATTATTGAATAAATCGTATGCATGTGGCTATTTGATTTATTTGTTGCACATATAAATTGTTATTATGTGTTTATGATTTAGTTTTTTTTACTTGTTTATATAAGATTGTTGAATTGTTGTAAACAGGGGTTTTTTTTAAATGAAATAATATGGACTAAATCATATTAAAATTAATGATTTGTTAGAGATTTTAAATTACATAAGATTACGTTGATTGGTGAATTTCAATAATAATCTAACGGCCTACTCTATTTGAAAAACTATAAAGTGGGTTTAACGCACCGCTAGTCATGTACCCGGTTAAGGAAGGACGTGTTATGCCATTAGTCGCTGACCAAATTCCTGGCTCGCTTGTGCGTCAAATTGAGATTACCTACGATAATAATTGAATTATACCTTAAGGGTGATTTAACACAAATTCACATCCAAACCACAATGAATAAGGGTATTGCTTTGTGCGTAGCCGAGTTCTAACAAAGTACGATGTGATGAGTTGTGGATAAATTCTTTAATTTGTTTATCCAATACCGCAACATAATTTATGAAGAAATTTAATCTCATGAAAAATTTTACTAAATGTTTTATTAAACTTATGCTATGGAGATTGTATGCATGCTTCTCCATACGTTGATTTTGACATCAAAATTTATACCCTTAAAATTTAAGTCAAATGCTCCTAATTGACGAACACTTGAAATTACTTCTTCATCAAATGAGATTTTTGGATGATGTTGTGATGGAGAGAAAACCATTTGTAGAATGAGAATTCATATGATGGTTTTACGTTACTTAGATTAGACGACTTAATTAAGTTACTCAGTGAGATCTGGAAACTTAATGCATTCAGAAGCGATGAAACATGTTTACAATGCAAAACATTTTTGGCAATGTAAATCCCTTACATATCTAGAAATTGAAAATTGTTTGTCAATCGAATTATTCGACAAGTCACTGTGTTTAGTACATTCATTACTAGCAGATCAGCTGATGTAATGGATCTATGTCAATATAGTTCTAGAATTCAAGGAAAATAATATGATTTTTATACCAGGGTAATTTATTTTCTTGAAAGTATTTTGTTATAGAAAATACTAATATTTGAACTTATTTCTGTAGAAATGGCTCAACCCACCAATAACACTATAAGTTCTGCGTTCAAAGCTTTCTTTGAACGACCTAAACTTACTGGCCCAAACTTCAATGATTGGTACCGCTCGCTAAGAATTGTCTTGAGAGCAGCGGGTACTATCGATATCTTGACTACTCCCTATCCGGATGATCTTGTTGAAGGAGCATCTGATGCGCAAAGGCTTGAACATGATGCTAATGTTAAGAAGCACTCTGAGGTGGCTTGCTTAAAGTTAAGAAAAATGGCTCCTGCACTTGAACAGAAGTATGAGCTATTTTCACCAAAGCGAATGCTTAATGAGCTCAAGGCTATGTTCGAAAAGCCGCAATCTATGGAGATCTATGACTTAGTAGATGCTTTGCATAGCTGAGAGTAAGCTCCAAGAAAGTCTGTAAGTGCCCATTATTTGGAGATGAAGGGTTATATGGAACAACTCATTGCACTATAACAACCCAATGATCATAACATGGCTATCAACTTGATCAATAAGTCCCTTAACAAGGACTTCAATGATTTCGTTAGAAACTATAATATGCATTGCACCGGGAAGACAGTTAATGATTTGCATGCAATGCTCATTGACTATGAAAAGGGGTTAAGAGACAAGGAATCTACCGCTACGCCTTCTGTACTAACCATACAAAAGGGTGGAGTGAGTAAGCCAAAACCACAAGCGAATAAGAAGAAACACAAAGGCAAGGGTAATAAGGGCAAACAAGTTGCGACTTATTCAAATCCTAAGCAGAACTTTGTCAAGAGGAGTCAAACTCAAAAGGATGAGACTTGTCACCATTGCAAGGAAAGTGGTCACTGGAAGAGGAATTGCCCTCTTTACCTCGAAGAACTGCGAGAAATACAAAAGAAGTCTGAGCAGAGCATTGAAGCTTCAAGTACTTTATTTATGATTGAATTGTTTTATTTAACATATAATTTAAATTCCTGGGTATATGATATGGGATGAGGTATTAACATTTGTAATACGTTGTGGGGATTTAATCTGGAAAGGAAACTTTCCTGTGGGGAACAATATCTGCAAGTGGGCAATGGCGCACAAGCAGCGGTTGAAGCTATAGGAACTTTTGATCTAGTTTTACCTTCGGGTTTAGTACAAAGATTAAATGATTGTCATTGTGCACCTACAATTGTTAGGGGTGTTATTTCCTTTTCTTGTTTGTTAAATAATGGATTCGTTAGATAATAACAGAATTTCTGTTTTGAAAAATGGTATTTTCTATTTTAATGCAATTTCTGTGAATGGTTTGTTTGAATTAGACATGCATGATAATGAATCCAAGAACGATAAATCTTTATTTAGCATCAGTAAGAAGAGAAAGTTTGACAAGACCTCTTCTTAGCTTTGGCATTGTAGACTTGCCCATATTAGGAAGACTCATATACAAAAGCTTCAACGTGAAGGTCTTTTAGAAAATATCAATGATGAATCATTTGATAAATGTGAGTCGTGTATCTCTGGAAAGATGACCAAGAAACCTTTTAATAGCAATATTGAACGGGCTACTGATCTACTTGGACTTATACATATTGATGTGTGTGGACCACTTAGACATACGTCAAGGAAAGGTGCTAGCTACTTTTTAACATTTACGGATGATTATAGCCATTATGGTTATGTTTATTTACTTAAGCATAAACATGAGGTATATGAAACATTTAAAGTGTTTAAAGCAGAAGTAGAACTACAATTAGGTAAGAAGATTAAAGCTCTTCGTTCTGATAGAGGTGGTGAATATTTAAGTCAAGAGTTTATAGATTATCTAAGTGAGAATAGAATTGTTCACCATCTTACTTCTCCCTATACTCCACAAAAAAATGGTGTATCTGAAAGAAGAAATCGTACATTATTGGATATGGTACGATCTATGTTTAATCTTACAACTTTACCTTTATCCTTTTGGGACTATGCTTTAGAATCTGTTGTTCGCATTTTAAATATGGTTCCCACAAAAAAAGGTCGACACGACACCCTATGAACTATGGCATGGCAAGAAGCCATATTTGTCTAATTTAAAGGTTTGGGGTTGCGAGGCGTATGTGAAGCGTGACTCGGGTGACAAACTCCAACAAAGATCTGTAAAATGTATCTTTGTCGGATACCATAAGGAAACTATGGATTACTACTTTTATTATCCACCTGTGAACAAAGTATTTGTTGCTAGGTATTAAGACTTCCTTGAATCTGATCTTGTAAATCAAGAATTCAGTGGGAGAAATTATGATCTTGAGGAGAGTCATATAGATACATTACCTTCTGAAAACACTAGCGATGTAATTCCTGTAGAACCAGAAAGTCTGGCGGTTCCACCGGAATTAGTTCCTCTGCGTAGATCCACAAGGATTAAAAACGCAAATAGAATATGTGTCTTAACATAGAGGATGATGATGAGTTAGGGGATCTTGGTGAACCCGCTAATTATAAATCCGCCATACTTGATCTTGTGAAGGATAAGTGGATGGTTGCTATGGATGAGGAAATGAAATCCATGAAAGTAAATGATGTTTGGATTATTGTAGAACCACCACCAAATGCTAAATTAGTGAGACATAAGTGGTTACACAAGAAGAAAACAGATATGGACGGAAAAGTATAATCCTATAAAGCTCGTTTAGTAGCTCAAGGTTTTACTCAAACTTTTGGCATAGACTACGAGGAGACATTTTCTCCTATAGCAGACTTAAGAGCTATTAGGATTCTCATAGCTATAGCAACATACTATGACTATGAGATATGGCAAATGGATGTTAAAATTACCTTCTTGAATGGTCGCTTATATGAAAACATCTATATGCAGCAACCATTAGGGTATATTGATCCTGAGAATCCAGGACATGTGTGCAAACTTCAAAGGTCCATTTATGGTTTGAAGCAAGCATCACGTCAATGGAATAAAAGATTTGATGAAGAAATCAAAAAGTTTGGATTTGTTCAGAATCGTAATAGGCCATGTGTATATCGCAAAGCTAGTGGGAGTGATGTAGTATCCCTAGTCCTATATGTTGATGACATATTAATCATGGGAAGTAACATTCCAAGACTTAAAGCCGTTAAGGATTATCTTGGTAAATGTTTTTCTATGAAGGATTTAGGAGAAGCTGCATACATTCTGGGAATTAGGATCTATCGGGATAGGAAAAGACGGTTAATTGGTCTATGTCAAGATGCTTATATAGATAAGATTTTGAAGAAGTATAATATGCATAATTCCAAGAAAGGTTTTCCACCTATAGAAGTTAAGGATAATCTGAGTCATGAGATGGATGCATCAACTCCTAAAGAGGAGGCATACATGCAGAGGGTGCCTTATGCTTCGGCCTTTGGCTGTAGGATCTATAATGTATGTTGTTAGATGCACAAGGCCTAATGTGGCGTTTGCTCAGAACTTGGTCAGTAGATACCAACAGGATCCAGGGAAGCTCCACTAGACTGCTGTTAAACATATTCTAAAGTATTTGCGGAGTACGAAAGATATGTTTTTGGTATATGGAGGGAAAACAGACACAGAACTGAATGTTACAGGTTTCTGTGACACGTCCTGGAAATGTGATAAAGACGATACGAAGTCTCAGACGGGTTACATTTTTGTTATCAATGGAGGAGCAGTTGACTGTAAGAGCAAGAAATAGACAACGATTGCAATGCATGCTACTCAATCTGAGTACATGGCTGCTTCAGAAGCTGCAATGGAAGTTGTTTGGATTAGGAAGTTTATTGAAGATCTTGGAGTGATGCCTTCAATTAAAGAACCTATAGATATGTGTTGTGACAATTCTACCGCAATAATATTTGCCAATGACCCTGGAGTCATGAAAGGCGCCAGACACTTTATGCGTAGACATCACTACGTCCGAGAACAAGTTGAAGCTCGGGAAATCAAATTGATAAAAGTTCACACAGATGATAACATAGCCGATCCTTTAACTAAGGCTTTGCCTAGACCAAAGGTAGTTAAGCATGCCAAGGCGATTGGGTTGCAACTAGCTAGCGAACTCATGCAATAAATCTTTGATTAGTATTTGGATAAAGGATGTTATGACATTATTATATAATGACATAAAGATTGGGTTTCGTTTATTTCTATTATTTAATAAGTGTATCATATTTTACATGTTTTAATCCATGAATAAATGTTATGCTAAATGTTCGTTTTCGATTAATAATATGGGAATATTATTAAACTAAGACAAATCAAAATAGTGATAGAGTATACTTGAAAGTATATTGATCGATTTTGGATGATATTCGATGAATCGAATATAGGACTTATCCCAACTATATGATTTTACTTTATGGATCTTTGTCATCAAGTAAAACATAAATAGTTATCCTTAGACTTAAGATACCAGGAAACTGTTATGAATCTAGTGCATCTCTTTGAAATTATCTAACGTTAAACGTAACTGGTAGCTATAAGGATTATTTTCGGAAGTGTTGCAAAATTCATAAATTTTGCTCGTAGTCAATATGGAATTTATTTCCTCCAATTCCGTTTTGGAGTTTAATACAATTGGGCCCCTTGTGGAATTAGTAAGATGTTTGTGTGGCCACACCCAAATTTGTTTTGGTAATCTTGCTAAACCCGTGGACGAGAAACAGAATGGTTAATGAAAGTGATGACTGAGATTCATATCCTTATTAACGTTGTATTAGAAATAAAAGGATAATAATAACGATGCAGAATCGTTAAAAGGTTTTGTCCAGGAGACCATACTCGAGTTGTACGAGAGACATTACTATGTGAAACTAGACGCTAGACAATGTAATCACGATATTCGAAATATGTCCAAGTGTGAGCTGAACGTTTACGGACTTATATTTAATAGTCATGTGATAGGATCGAACTCAAGATTAAGGGATTGCACACAATACGTAAAGAGTTAATTTAAGTAATAAATATATTTATCGTATTTATTAATTTATTTAATAAATATATTTATGTGTTTATTAATTAAACCGAGCAAGTAACTATAAAACTTTAACGATCGTTAATTATTTAATAGTTAAGTTATAACGAGCATTAAATAAAAATATACTAAGTAAACAAAATGAAAGAAGGACGGAAGGTTCCGGAACACCCCATGGGGGGATGTTCAGCCGTCGGTTATAGCCTGGGCGGGGGGGGGGGGGGGGGGGGCAAAATTTTCCTTATATTTATTTGGGCTAAAATGGGTTGGAAGTCTATAAATACACCTCCTAATCCCTCATAATCAATAACAACATAAATCTTTCTCCCCTTCTTTCTTTTGGTTCGATCGCAAGAACACACCCACGAAGGGTTTCGGTTGGTTTTTCTTGGTTGATCAATTGTATATGTAATCTAGTCCTAGCCCCTCTCTAGGGTTGTTGGGTAGATTAATGACAAGCATTGTAGCTCGATTTTCACGTGCTAGAATCACGGTTAGCTCGTTGTATTACGTGTGTACAAGATCGTAATATAGTCTTACTTTAGACTATATCTTGGTATATACGGTATAAACCCAAATTGGTTATTCGTTCTTCGTCTTGTTGAATTGCTTTAGCGTAAAGGTATGTAACCCTAATTCGATTAATTATAATTGTGTTATTAATTATGATCTTGTTAAATATCTTCCGCTATATGTGCTTTGATCTCCTTTAGGGTTTTATATAATTGTTATGATATTAATAAACCTTCAACTCATTCTTCAAAATTGACTATGCTTATTCTGATGTGGTTGCTGCTGCTATACGAGAGAAGATGGACTCATCCACTGCTTGTTGGATGAAAAATAATGCTTTAGCATCACGTTTCTGATTCTCCTTCTTTTTTGCATCATCATCACTTGAATCTAAATCTCCTTTTTCCACCAATTCCCAGAGAACTTGAGATCTGAACAACGTCTTCATCTTAATGCTCCAATACTCATACGAATCACCTTTGAATAGTGGAATCTGAGGTGTCGTTGCACTAATGGTATTTGAATTGGTTGCCATAAGGGAAAAAAATAGGAGGGTTTGAAGGCTCAAATTAGCCAGGCTCTTGATACCAAATTTGTTGGATATTTAGAAGTGATATAAGAATTGAGAATATGTTTGCAATACCTGATTTATTATGAATGAAAGTGTGCCCATACATAGGCATTACATGCAACAAGGAAATGGAATAAGTAAAACATCTGTTGAGTAACAAACTCACAGATTACAAGCAAAAGACTAGGAAACATAACGGAAGGAATATATTCTTCCTTATTTGATGACAACTAACTATATTATTCTCCTACAAATTCGGATGACAATTTCAACACTTTATGGCCTGCCTTCTTAAGGGTATGATCTCCGACAAGAGCTCTCATGTATTGGATAAACTCATCTTTGCTAATGTTATTAATCTGTAAATATATACCACTTATCCATAAGCATATACTCTGTATATAACACGCTGCAAACAGAAAAAGAAAAAAAGAGTAGAAAAAAAACAAGAAGAAAGAAACTATACCATATATAGAGCATATTGAACCAGGAGTTGCGTGGCACTGTCTTTATTAAGTTGTGGCTCAAGAATAGCATATAACTTGGCAAAAGAAACCTGCTTACGAGATGGTGTCGTCATTGCATTAGGTGCTTGTTGATTACTTTTCAATATATGCGCAATGCTCAATCGCTTGTCTATATTTTGAGAAGTATCCATCACATGATGATGATAATGATGGTGATAATGATGATGATGAGTTCTATCTGTTAAACAAAGTGCACGAATTCACAATCAAATAAATTATCACCGGTTAGGCCGTGTATACGGATCTAAAAGGCTCAACGTCTCGGGTAACTAGTCCTCCTCCATTAACCCGTTTAGAAACAAAAAAAATTTATGTCTAGGGATAAAAAATAACTTGAGTTAAAAGTACTTTCCAAATATGTTGTGACACCTTACGCATATCCCACATACGTTGTGGCTTTAAGAGATTCTTGGTTCATAAGATAACATTCTTCTTACAATGACAACGCATTTTGTGGTCTACTGCAAGTGGGGTTTTTAGGAACTGTCAGTTAAGCGTGCTCATGTGAGACTAGTACTGGCTTGGGTGACCAGGTGAGAAGTACTCACATGAGTCCTACAAAGCAAAGCCGTGAGCCTGCGGGCAAAACGGACAATATTTTGGTCTGAGTAGGCGGGATGTTACACATGTGATGTGAAAGATGGTGATGACCGGCCACATTCATTTGTGCGTGTGTTTGACATACCCAGAAAATGCAACTATAATTGGAAAAAAGAAATTATAAAACTTGACGAACCTGTATCATCAAGTACTGAAGGGGCATCGCCTTGAGCTATATTAGTTACGGATGCACGTGATTGTTCTCTAACTAAGAGAGACTGAGGATCATTTGTAAGATGCTCGATTGGTGATGATGCATTATTTGTGTTGCCCACACTTAATTGCTGTATAGGTGATCACGAGTACTCGAGTTAGTATACTAATGAATAATCATTCATGTAACTGGTTAAGTTAGCCAGGAGATGGCCACACCAGCACTATAACGCGGATATATTGCAAAACTATTTGGAGAACTTCGAATAAAAGTGGGTACAAACTACAAAATATGGTAAATAAAATAAAATCTCATTATGTACGTACCAGTGATCCACCAACACCTCGACTGTCCGTTTGGATTCGAGGGCCCTTCGCAGTTGGGAAACCCGTTAATCCAATAGTATTATTATCTGTCAGACAGAACTTCACAAAATTAAAATCATACAGTACATACAGCATTTTTACAAGGCAAATTACAACATGCACGCTCATTAATACATACAGCATTATGTGTCTCGAACTGCAAAAATACATGAAGAAGTTGTTGTTTTTTTACCTGGCCCTGTTGTTTGTAACTTATTGAACGCCATCTTAAGCATATGATCTCCTACAAGAGTTTTCAACCCTCGGACAAATTCCTCTTTGCTGAGACTACCGTTCTGTAGACATAATGATCATAACATATATGCAACTCATTAATAAAACAAAACATACACATATAAGGCACATTAAACATAAAAACAGATCCACGACGAAACTCGCTAATATAAACCATACCCTTAATCGAGCAAATAGATCTTGGAGTTGCAGGACACGGTCCGTATCAAGTTGTGGTTCGATAATCGGATACAACATCTTAAAAGGCACCAACCCCTTGCCGCACGAACTGTTCATTGCATTAGCTGCTCGGTTATTATTATTATTCATAGCAGGCATCCTTTATTTGTTTGCAATTCGCGCGTTGTCAAGATGATTCGATTGTTAACCCAATCGTATGAGGTGCATGTGTTTGAAAGTAGTGTTTCTGTTGTGTATATATACATGCACGTGTAGTAAGTTACTGTATTGGAATTTCTTTCTTTCAAAATATAGTATATTATAAACTTGTCCGAACTCCGTCTTCATGGCCAATTACACGAGCTGCTCTTAGAGGTTTTGAAGGCCTTGTGCGATAATGCGGCCTCAAATCTTAAAAATGTATTTTTCAGGTGTGATAAATTATTATTTAGGTAAACAATGTTACTAAATTAGTGGGACTCTTATATGTCAAAGTAAACAATGTTATTAAGCTCGTGAACCTTCGATGTAAGCTACTGGATTTATGTGAGATAACATTAAATATTCTTGTTAAACTCAATATTAAAAGATCTATATTTTTTTTATACTTTGTCCTTTTCCACGTTTAAGTAAGAATTAATCCCATAGAACTACTTTATACTAGATACTTCAAAGAGTAAAAGTCATATAATAACTTATTTTCCATTTTGTGCTATTTTTATCAACGAAATATTTTATTCAACGATTACAACAGTAAACTTTTAAACTCTATCTTGATTTCTTCAATATGTGTCCAACTTATCACTTGTTGCCGACTGTACCGGTTATTTCAACATAATCACTTTATTTCTTCATAATTTCCATGTCAACTACAATATTTACTAATATGTGTCCATCCCATCTAAAACTAACAAAGACATATTTTATGATCCACTAACCCACAAGCAATTACACTTATTAACGTATTCTATCTACATTAATCACTAAACCCTAAAAAATTATCTTCTTCATGATAATGACAAGATGACAACAATGTTGCGACTTAATAATGATGATGATGATGATGTTGTGGCTTGATGATGATGTTGCTAATGGATTATGCCGATGATTTACGATGATGCAAAACTCAAGATGCAAACTAAGGATGTAGTGGTTATGATGAAACATTATGTCACACCCTACCATGGCGGAATATGGGGCGCGGCGTATGGATATCATCACAATAAGAGCGTGTCTATAGAGATAACTAAATGAAATGAAAATATCATAAATGGTGACACAATGTCATGAAGATATCACAAATAATGCAGGCGTCTAGGTAAGTAGGTAACAGGTCTACATCTTACCAAAGACATACAATTAACAAATAACAAACATTTAGGTGTCTACAAGGTATCACTTATTCAAACATAATTAAAGACTAAGAGGAAAGGGGGTTCCTCCAATGCAATCCTAAGCCTCCCAACTAGCCACTCCTATTCTCACGCTTAACCACATTCTCACTTGAAAGAGACACTAAAACACGTCAACATAAAGTTGGTGAGAGTCATAGGTTTAGACTTCAACTCCAAATCATTTATAAGCTGTGAATAACAACCATTAGCAAAAGAACATATGAACAATGTGCTACAATTATATGTATTAACAACTAGCATTCAAGATTAACCAATCACCACAAATCCAAAGCTCCAAGCCTTACCAATAACCACAATTCCAAGGCTCCAAGCCTTACCAATCACCATGGTCCCATAGTCACCCATACACCTATGAACCAATCCCAAGGCCATGTCTTGTCAACATCCCCTTGGTACCAAGTCAAACCACAATAACAATCAAGAACCACATAGCAGTTAATCACATAAGTGTACACACAAGTCCATCACAAACCATTAAAATATTCACAACATTAGTTACAAAACCATATAGTGTCTCTTCCATCCCATCTGGAAGTCAAATCATAAAAAGACATGTGACTATGAAACTCACCTGACAAGCTTCTCTAAATATTCACGCTCTAGCAAAATCTAAACACACAAACGTATACAATCAATACATGAACCACATACCAAAATGGCTCACCAATCTATGATGGATATATAATCTTATCCTACCACTTAACCCCATTTATATGCCATATGCATCTCATTACATCCCTTTATAAAGCTCTTAACTTAGTTTAGTTCATAACTCACCCCGTTAACATTTAACCCAAAACTGTCCCGTTTTTCAAACTTCAGACTATGGGTCGAACACCTCCTTAACCAAAATAACATGCCCTGTAAAAGAAACCCTATGCCCTTACATGTGTTAGCTAACTGTCCTATTTGGCCGTAACCTTAAAGCTACTGTTAAGGCCTCTATATATATATACATATATATATATATATATATATATATATATATATATATATATATATATATATATATATATATATATATATATATATATATATATATATATATATATATATATATATATATATATATATATATATATATATATATATATATATATATATATATATATATATATATATATATATATATATATATATATATATATATATATATATATATATATATATATATATATATATATATATATATATATATATATATATATATATATAGGGAGCTGTTATTGTGGTGTACACTCTTAAAGTGGGTTATAATAGGTACACATATGAACCATTGGATCAAATATTTCAGATTAAATGTGGCATTTAAACTCTAACTTTTCAATAATGATATTTTAGTAAGTTGGTGAAATAATAAGGGTACTTTTGTCATCATGTTTTCAACATTACGTTTTTAGCTTAATAAATCACATTTAATACTTTTAAAATTTCTTGTTGTATTAATTGTAATTAAATTACTTTCAATGACTACATTTTCAACAATTCTTTATACAATTTTGACTAATTTGCGACGTGATACATGTTAATTTAATAAATCCATAATCCATTCCCAGTTTGACTTTCTATTCGAGATTAGCATATATAGGTTCCTTCAAAATACTACAAACAAACATATATTGTCAATAATAAAAATGTGTTAAACTTTTTAGCGTCACTCTAAATTGTATCTAAAGCTAAGTGTTTCACAAAAAATATGTTAAAAAAATTTATTGTGTCGTTACAAATGTGTCAAAAAAAACTTACCATGTGACTCAAAATGTCAAACAAATTATTTTGTGACACAAATGTATCGCGTGTCACTACATATGCATTAAAAATTTGAGCCAAAATATATCACTACAAACGTTTAGTGTCTTGATACATGTATCAAGAATTTTGGTGTCGCAATACAAATGTGTCAAAAAATTCAATATGTCACTAATATATATCGAGAAATTTGGTAACATTACAAATGTGCCAAGAGCCTTGAAGTGTCACTATGTATATGTCAAGAAACTTATTCTGTCGTACAGAAAATTTAGTACACAAAATAATACACTGAATCAGACACAAGAAAATAAATGATGCATGTTTTGAAGTCGGTGATACATAGGTACGCTACAATAAAATATTTATTTAGCTTTATACACAACGAACATGTCACTAGATCACTAAATCTGATATCGAACACGACTTACACAAGTTAATAGCCAATTAGACACTTGAAGACTCATCGAACACGTCTATTGTGGTATTGAACCATAAAACTGTAACTTACATTAACCATAATAAACAAAAATAAATGTTACATTATAAGTTAACTACTACGATCTACAATGCACAGAAGATACACATATTCATTTAAAAAGTTATCAAATAAAGAATCTAGGTATACATCTTTCACACGTCCTTAATGGCTTACTTTTGCCAAAATTGATAGATCACCATTCATGATATAAACATAAAATACATCAACTGTATCTTTATTCCTAAAAAAAATATAGTGTTGACTAAAGCATGGCAACCGTGATATACTTTAATACTTACATACCCAAGACGGTGGGGGTTGTTGTGACACTTTGGCATCATTCACAGCGTTAGCTTTATAAAACATTTTTTTTCGTAACAATCTCGATGACTAACCGGGAAAATGAGAACACTAATAATCTTTCACAATAAACTGATACTACATGGTGTTCCTGCTGATCAACTAAAAATCTTATCGGCCAAAAATTGGTACACACGCGTTTCACGCAATAGTCTTTCACAATAAACCGATACAACCTGGTGTTCCTGCTGATCTGTGGTTGTCGTATTTTGGTTTCCCGTGAGATATGAAAAGAACCATATTTGTCGCGGATTACAGATCTGAAGCGAGTAGGGATATGCGACATAAGTGGATATCCAATCACGGTTGAACCATAGTGGAATCATAGATGTGGTCGAGGAGCAATAATCTTGTGTTTCAACAGAGACAAAACTAACGGAGTGGAAGCATAGTTGTCACAGATGACGAATTTTAGACAGGGATTTTTAGGCTCAAAATTGTTTATATGGGTTGCACTGTATATGGAGATTGGAGATGGTTTTTATTATCTAAGTTTAAGTGGTATTTTTGTTTTGTAGATGAAATGGAGTTTTTTAATGATAATGTGAATGTTATAGGAATTAAAAACCCATTAAGATGTGGGTTCATAGAGGACGTTTTCAGATGTGTAATATACCTACAATACCCCTAGGGATATATAAATTAATTTTAATTTTTCTATAACTAAAAAGACACTTGTCACTTTGTTATTGGTGCTCATTATAACGCATTTTAAGTTGTAGTCTACTTGAACGCAAATCTATATATATATATATATATATATATATATATATATATATATATATATATATATATATATATATATATATATATATATATATATATATATATATATATATATACTTTTAAAAGTTTGTTATGATCAGAGGGTCTTACCCTAAGCCATTTGTTTAGCCCTCCTCTAGATCTTTTATTTAACATAGAGTTAAGTGTATTTTTGGTCCTCGTGGTTTGGTCCAGTTTTCACTTTTGGTCCAAAAATTCAAATAGTTTCGATTTTGGCCAAAAAGGTAAACTATTTCTTCACTTTTAGTCCATTTTTACGTTGACCGAGTGTTTGACTATTAACTAGAAGGGTATTTTCGTCACTCTACAAACTATCCACTCACCCATTCTCTTTTATAATATAATAATAATAATAATAATAATAAAATAAAAAATAAAAAATAATAAAATAATAAAAAATAGAATAAAAAAAATATAAAAAAATAAAAAAAATAAAAAAGTAAATAAAAAAAATTATATATAATAATAAACCTTCTATCCGGTCCTGTTTCATCACTGTGGGCGTTTACGAGGGAGATCCTTCCATCCATCAACATTCAATCCATCCACCTTCAATCCGGTCAATCCATCAATCCATAAACCTTCTATCCGGTCAATCCATCAATCCATAAACCTTCTATCCGGTCCTGTTTCATCACTGTGGGCGTTTACGAGGGATCCAACAATCCATCAACCTCCATCAAACTCCATCTCAAGTCAATCTCAACAGCAATCCGGTCCTGTTTCATCTCCTCATTGATACTTGCAAGATCGTGTGTTCCTATCTTCTTTTTTTCTTTTCAATCTGTTCAGGGGTTGTTGGTTTGTGGACTCAGTTATCAGTGGTTTCTATTGGCTCGTTGTTGTGGGTTTGTTGTGGGGGTTTTGATTGGGTTTGGGTTTGTGTTGTAGATTCTGTACAGGGTTCGTTGACAGGAGGGCTTCATACTGGTGGTGTTGTATCAGGTGTGGTTTGTGGTTGTCTTCTTATAGGTGGTGTTTTGGGTCAGGGTTCTCGGGTTGCTGCGTTTTGTGTTGAAGATTCTGTACAGGGCTGTGTGTTGTGTGGGTTGTGTTGTGGGTTCGTGTGGTTTTAGGTTCGCTACGAGTTTAGATTTGTTTCGTTGTGGTTCGGTAGTGGTTCATTGGATTTAGTGTGGGTTGTGTCAGATACTATTTATGTGGGGGTTCGGTTGTGAGTGGGTTTCCTTTGTGTATCAGTTGGTTAGCGTAGGAGGGTTCGTTTGTGATTGTTGGTTTCGGTTGTTTGATGGTGGTTGCTGTGGGGGTTATTGTAGGTTTATTGGGTGTTGTGGGTTGTTGTAGGTTAGGTGGTTGTTGTAGGTTAGGTGGTTGTTGTAGGTTAGTTAGTGGTTGTAGGTGTTTGTGTTGTGGGTTGTTGTGGTTGTTGTGGTTGATAGTAGGGTGGTAGAGGTGTGGTGGTGGTAGAGGTGTGGTGGTGGTTAACCAACAGGAAGTAAAAATAATAAGGATAAAAATATAATAGTAATAATAAGGAAAATAATTGTAAAAAAAAGAATGACAGGGAGGGCCACTTAGTAACTTTACATTATGAAATGAGGGTATTTTAGTCATTTTATCGAAAATGGACCAAAAGTGAAGAAATAGTTTACCTTTTTGGCCAAAATCAAAACTATTTGAATTTTTGGACCAAAAGTGAAAACTGGACCAAACCACGAGGACCAAAAATGCACTTAACTCTTTAACATATAATCTAAGTCTCATGTTCATTTTAAGGTCAAATCATACTCCTAAGTACCCTAAACATTTTAAAACATTAATTTAAACCCGACTGATTTCAAAACTGCTTTGACCTCCGACTGTTGTAACCTGTTTTTGACCAACTTTCCTACCTCCAATTTAGTTCTCGTTTCTTGAATTTGAAAGCCAACTCAATTACCTTTCCAGGGGTACCAAGATTATAATATAAAAGTTTGTAAAACTCTAGATATGATCAAAACAAGTGACCTAAAATTCTGCCCAGTTTTTAAAAACGAATTTAACACAATTAGCTTAATTAATTACCATCACCATGTATAATTATTATCTCTAATTAATCTAATCATGTTTCAACCATTATAATAAAGAATTCATAATTAATCTAACCCTAGATCCATCATGTATTGATTAAGAACGAGCTAAAAATAATTTAATCGAAAAGAGAAACATAGGTTTTACCTTAGAATTTTTAGAAGACAAGAAAATTATGAATAACCCTAAAAATCTTCATTGATGACAACTGAACCTTGATCTCCAGGGATTTTATGAGTGTTTTGATTAATAAAAATACTTTATATACTTTCCTAACAAGTCCTTGGCCCATGTACAAAAGCCCGGTTCATTTTTCCCTTTTTCCCTTTTTCTTTTCTTCCTGCGTTTACAAACCGACTATACCCCTATATTTATTTTTTCTTTTTTCTTTTTATTACTTATTAATATATTTTTAATAATACCTTAAGTTACCTTAATTTATTTCAGCTCCTAAAACCTTCAAAACCTCAAAACCGTAAAACTAGTCAATTTACGCGTTTACCGTAAAAGACGTAAAAATATACAGTTTTATAAAAACTCTTAAAATATGAAATAAACTATATAACTAAGTCCCATATGACTTAAAACCATCCTGAAAAATATTCCTGTGACTAATTACCTCATCAGAGACCTCTAAATGCTAAACCTTAAATCATAAAAATACGATTTACTATAATACTTATACGTATACGTAAAATACCAAAATAACACCATTTCATTTCATATTCACAAATTTGTCAGCTCGTGAACATGAAATAACCGTTCCTCGATTTAATTACGAGTACCGTTTACCCATAAACGATATCCAAACCTCACTCCAAACACACAAAATAAACATATAGGCACAAAAAAACACATATTTGCACAAAACACCCTAAACTATAGTCTAAGTGACGAACCCCAAAACCATGGTTGTCACATCAATCCCTCCTAATATAAATCTCGTCCCGAGATTTACTCCTTAGGATCAAACAAACAAACAACAAATCACATAAGGATACTTGTTCTAAATGAACTCCTCTCATTTCCATGTGTACTTTAGTTCAAGTCTTAAATTACCACATATATTAACCAACATTATTTACACTCATTCCCAAACTATTGACCTCACAGCCCATAAATCTCACGAATGACTATTTTTAACACAAATCCCTGATAACCGCACATGCAAATATGCATTCTCAAACCACATTTCCCAAATCTCATTACATGAAATATATCATGTACACCACTCAATTCCCCAGGTAATTCTATACCCATAAACTACTGGTCCAATCTTTCAAAAGATCATAAATGGACCTACAAAACTCGACATCAACTTTTCTTTTTTTCCTAAACATGGCACCCATTACTATAGGTGAAACTTCCTACATAACTTTGTCACTAAACTGTAGTAGTTTCCTCCTTTTTAACATATCATCTCTTGTTTCTCTCGTCCTTTCCACAAACACCATTATTATATTAGCAGCCTCTTTCACCAATTCTAGTCCACAATAGGGGAAACTCACCCTATCCTTCCATATAGTGCCTCAAGTGGCATTCATCAACTTCTAGTATGATAAATATCATTATATGAAAACTCAGACATTGCTAACGAGTTTCCCACCTCCCTCTAAATCAGTCACCCAAGCTCTCAACACGACTCCTATACTTGTAGAAATTTCTCACTTCATCCATCTATTTCCAGTTAGCCGAATATACTCATGTCCAATCATGTTTATCAATCCCTTTAGTTCGTACCCCAAACCACTTAAAAATTCCATTTTCCGTACAAAAGTGACATATGACGGTCTTTCACATATTCATTAGTTAGTTTTATCAACTGTCATCCAAACCCATGTTACAACTACTTCCATCAAATTTGGATAGCTCATTAGTAGCACCCATACACTTCTTTTCTCACTTTCCTTAATGAAATATTTCTTTATTTTTTATTTTTTTTAATACCCAACACTTCCTTTATACCTACACAATGTCTTACTTTCAAGGTCATAGTGCTCCTCATCTTGTCTCAGTTAGACCAAACACTTCGTCTCTCATGACACATCACATCTATAACTCCTCATCCACTCGATTATCGATACTAAGCCTTCCAATCAAACAGTATCGCTTAGTGCCATTCCCTTTTCCACACTACAAAAATATTAGCATGCTTTGTGCTTTAGTCTACTCATTAGGCTATACCAAATTTTTACCTTCGGTTCCTATCTCGACCTATTTCATTCATGATTCGCATCTATCCACACTTTCTTCTTCTTCCTCAGCTAATGGCATACATCACGAGGTTATGCTTCCGATCTTTTAAGTCATCTATACATCAAAATTTTCCACGTAGCTTCACTTGTTTTCCTCACGACCAGTCCTCCTACTCCCTCCTAATAAGGACAAACTAGAGTTTCATGTGATTACATGCGGATCACACTCTCATCTTATACCCATATTAGTTTCCATATGTCTAAACTAAGCCATATTCTAAATTCTTGCTCAAGTCTCATACTTCTATTATGACCTTGCACCTAACATGGGGTACTTTTAATCATCATCTTCTAAGAATACTTGGTTCTCTCCTTCCATGGTTCTCCCTAATTCCTTCACTATCATGTCCAACCAAAATTTCTCACTCAATTCATCAACTCTATGGAAATCGTTATTTCATTGGATAATGCATAACTGTCTCTTCCAAATATCCTTCATAAACACCTTCACTAAACTGACCCTATAATCACTTCTCCACGAACTTATTCCGCTCAGCTTCACTATTCATCCCTCGATATTGATTGCCACGAAATTCTATCTTTGTGTAGTCACTCGACTCCCCTTGTTACTTCCACGAGTTCTTAATCTCCCATGTTATGTAGTCACTCCATCACGATCCATTGGTTCAGCTCTTTGTAGCTCCACTCTGTAACTCGATCTTTCCTTCTTCGTCACGAACCATATAAAGATTCCCATCATAGTGCTTGTCACCTTTCCAGTCCTTGCAATTTCTATGACTCCTTCGAAATCTCTTGCATCCTTCTAGCAGTTGGCACGTAGTCCTTTCGGCTCCTTGCTTCACGATGTAGATCTTCACACACTCCTTCTCGTCTCCATGATGTTACCTAGGAACTTCACACTACGCAGTAGCTTCTAACTTCAACTCATCTACCACAATATTTCTAAAGGTACTTCAACGCCTCAGTGGCTCACTCTTCCTTACTTGTTGTACTTCACCATTAATCAGCCTCCTACCAATCATTCTTTCATATCCATGTTTTCCTTCACGTGTCTACTATTACCTAGCCTACATAACTATACCAATTCCCTTACGTGTTATTTGCCCCATCTTTCCATTAGTAGAAACTTTCTACTCTACCCTCACATCCGCTAGTACTTTCATCAATCTCCTAATGGTACTTAAACCAACTTCTCATAGCATGACATCTCGTTCCCACGACCAGTCAACTAACTTTACTTACTCCCTTATTCCCGTCACCAATCTAAGTTTCAAAACTCCACAAATCTTAATCATTCCTTCAACACAACCATTAAACCAAAATACATCTCTCCATTCTAATATCTAACCATAAGTAATACTACCCAACTCTGTCCTCTAATCCTAACGTTCCCACAACTGTATAACTAAATCAACCATGACGTGTACCAAAAGAATTCCAAACAATCATGTCCTAAAACAAAATATAGGGTAAAACGAACCCTAGGCAAAACAACTGAAAACAAAACAATGTAATCTGAAAGATCAATGGAGTGTGCCAACAAAAAAAGATAGACTCATCACGATTGGTATTACCAAATTTCAATATCTTAGAAAATTTTAAATTTTCATCTCAATTAGTTACTTCACATTAGGACCATATTTTAACACCAATAAATGAAATCATAGTCATATTTTACCATCTTCGTTACTATCAAAGGCATAACTCAGTTAGTGTACTAAAACTCACTTTATCTATCATCTCCTTTAACAATAAACTCTTCTTTTATCTTCATTATTTTATCAAAGGTATCTACTAGTTAGTAGAGTATAACGTTATTCTAACCATTATCTTGTTTACTCACATTAAACTCATTTCTCTTGTTATTACGAAACCAATACGTGTTTATAAAATATGATGTTTTTATTCATTTTATTCTATATTATAATTATTTTATATAATCCATTTAGGCTTGTTATAACTAAATATTACACGTTTACAAGGTGTGGTGTTATTATTATCATTATTATAATAAATCTTCCTTTTTACTCTTTCCGTCTATTTAAATACTTCTAAAATTTTAACTCCTCTTTTAAGAAAATTATCGTAAAATTTCTTTACCCTTTATATGTACTATCACATGTTACCTAGAAAACTAATCCATTCATTGTCAAGATTTTTTTTTAAAAATTATTACCAATAAACTTAAAGAAAAGATATGTAAGTCAGGATATCATACCGTACACTTAAAAAGTATTATCAAAAGCATTTTCCTTTAATTAGCTAGACTCTTTTACAAGAAAATTTGGTAGTTCTCATCAATTAAAATACATACCCGAATGTAGACACACTTCAAAAGATTCAAAACGTCGTTGGAACTCCATCAAACTCCAGCACTAATAAACTGTTTAAACACGAGAGAACACTAGGTAAGTTCAAGTTAAATAACTATTGAACGACCGTATATCATAACATAACATCTACTAGTATATATACATCCGCATATATATACCTATTAAATCTCCTAAAACATACTCGTTATCATACATGTCAATTCAATCGATCGCGTCATACACTCGCTTTTCCATACGAGTAATCACCATCTCACCATGCCACAACAAGGCATAAAACCCATCACCAAAACCAACCCATATCGTGTGACCCCATAATCATACAACATGACTATTACTCAAAACATAAAACACAAAAAAATAGCATATCATAGGCAACCATTACCTAAACCCCTATTGTTTATAAATACCCAAAATACAGATCTCATCATATACAAGCATGTACTAACCCCTTTTTCATGCAACCATACTTGGAAGTCCATCAGTGTTGTGGCACATATATAATTACGTAGGCCTCCATAATTATATATGTCCCCTTTCACCCATGTACTCCCTCCTATGACGACACTTATAACAAATTTGACTACACAGAACACATATATACCACATAAAATACACTCTATATATACCATATAGGTCAAATAAGAACATCTCATACGTCAAACCTAACTTCATTCATACCTCGAGGCTCAAACGCCAAAACAAATCAATAACAACAAAATATCCAACATTAAAAAAATGATCATAACAATTCAGGCGAGAATTCAAATCTATTACTAGTCGCACACTCAACATCGGTACTATCATATTATTAACTAGCGCACCTCTTCTTCTACGCGACATGGGTAACACTAAATAAGTTCATACACTTTTGGTTCATACGTCGCATCAATAGAAAATAAATGAATTTACTTACATATGCTATATCTTAATAAGTAAGTATGAAAGTAAATAAATATCCAAAACGAAAATAACATTTAAGCACTCCATATACTATAATGCACACATACCCCTATGACACCTACATGCATGGACCCTTAAGCTATAGATTAGGCTACTAGACTAGGCAACCTAATTCTTGATAACCATTGTCTTTGATACCATTCTATCACACCCCACCATGGCGGAATATGGGGAACGACGTATGGATATCATAACAACAATAGCGTGTCAATAGATATAACTAAATGAAATAGAAATATCATAAATGGTGACACAATGTCATGAAGATATCACAAACAATGCATGCATCTAGGTAAGTAGGTAACATGTATACCTCTTACCAAAGACATACAATTAACAAATAACAAACATATAGGTGTCTACAAAGTATCACTTATTCAAACATAAGTAAAGACTAAGAGGAAAGGGGGTTCTTCCAATGCAATCCTAAGCCTTCCAGCTTGCCACTCCTATTCTCATGCTTAACCACATTCTCACCTGAAAGAAACACTAAAACATGTCAACATAAATTGGTGAGAGTCATAGGTTTAGACTCCAACTCCAAATCAAATATAAGTTGTGAATAACAACCATTAAGAAAAGAACATATGGACAATGTGCTACAATTATGTATTAACAACTAGCATTCAAGATTAACCAATACCACAAATCCAAGGCCCAAGCCTTACCAATAACCACAATTCCAAGGCTACAATCCTTACCAATCACCATGGTCCCATAGGCGCCCATACACCTATGAACCAATCCCAAGGCCCTGCCTTGTCAACATCCCCTTGGTACCAAGTCAAACTACAATAACAACCAAGAACCATATAGAAGTTAATCACATAAGTGTACACACAAGTCCATCACAAACCATTAAGACATTCACAGCATTATTTACAAAACCATACAGTGTCTCTTCTATCCCATTTAGAAGTCAAATCATAAAATGACATGGGACTATGAAACTCACATGAACAAGCTTCTCAAAATATCCACGCTCTAGCAAAATCTAAAGACACAAACGTATACAATCAAGACATGAACCACATACCAAAATGACTCACCAATCTATGATGGATATATAACCTTATCTACCACTTAACCCAATTTATATGCCATATTCATCTCATTACATCCCTCTATAAAGCCCTTAACTTAGTTTAGTTTATAACTCGTCCCGTTAACATTTAACCCAAAACAGTCCCCTTTTTCATACTTCAAACTATGGGTCGAACACCCCTTAACCAACATAACATGCCTTGTAAAAGAAACCCTATTCCCTTACATGTGTTAGCTAACTCTCCCATTTGGCCGCAACCATAAAGCTACTGTTAAGGCCTTCATATATATATATATATATATATATATATATATATATATATATATATATATATATATATATATATATATATATATATATATATATATATATATATATATATATATATATATATATATATATATATATATATATATATATATATATATATATATATATATATATATATATATATATATATATATATATATATATATATATATATATTACTTTTACCTATCCATAATTTACTGATTTCGAACATACGAAAAGTTTGTTATGATCAGAGGGTCTTACCCTAACCCATTTGTTTAGACCTCCTTTAGATCCTTTATTTAACATATAATATAAGTCTCATGTTCGTTTGAAGGTACAATCATACTCCTAAGTACCCTAAATATCTTAAAACATTAATTTAAACCCGACTGATTTCAAAACTGCTTTGACCTCCGACTGTTGTAACCTGTTTTTGACCCACTTTCCCACCTCCAATTTAGTTCTTGTTTCTTGCATTTGAAAGAAAACTCAATTACCTTACCAGGGGTACCAAGATAGCAATATAAAAGTTTGTAAAACTCTAGATATGATCAAAACAAGTGACCTAAAATTCTGTCCAGTTTTTAAAACGAATTTAACACAATTAGCTTAATTAATTACCATCACCATGTATAATTATTATCTCTAATTAATGTAATCATGTTTATACCATTATAATACAGAATTCATAATTAACCTAACCCTAGATCCATCATTTATTGATTAAGAACGAGTTAAAAATAATTTAATCGAAAAGAGAATCATAAATCATAGGTTTTACCTTAAATTTTTAGAAGATAAGAAAATTATGAATAACCCTAAAAATCTTCATTTATGCCGACTAAACCTTGATCTACAGGGACTTTATGAGTGTTCTGATAAATAAAAATACTTTATATACTTTCCTAACAAGTTCTTGGCCCATGTACAAAAGCCCGGTTCCCTTTTTCCCTTTTTTCCCCTTTTCTTTTCTTCCTGCGTTTACAAACCGACTATACCCCTATATTTATTTATTTTTTTCCTTTTTATCACTTATTAATATATTATTAATAATACCTTAAGTTACCTTAATTTATTTCATCTTTTAAAACCTCCAAAACCTCAAAATCGTAAAACTAGTCACTTTACGCGTTTACCGTAAAAGACGTAAAAATATATAGTTTTAAAAAACTCTTGAAATATGAAATAAGCTGTATAACTAAGTCCCAAATGACTTAAAATTATCCTGAAAAATATTCATGTGACTAAGTACCTCATCAGAGACCTCTAAATGCTAAACCTTAAATGTTAAAAATACGATTTACTATAATACTTATACGTATACGTAAAACACCAAAATAACACCATTTCATTTCATAGTCACCAATTTGTGAGCTCATGAACATGAAATAACCGTTCCTCAATTTACTTATGAGTACCATTTACCCATAAACGATATCCAAACCTCACTCCAAACACACAAAATAAACACATAAGCACATAAAAACACATATTTGCACAAAACACCCTAAACTATAGTCTAAGTGACGAACCCCAAAACCATGGTTGTCACACATTGTCAATGTGGAAGATTACGATGCTGATGATGCAAAATGCATGATGTATGATGCAAAATAGAAGATGCGAAATCGATAATGATAATGATGTGCATGATGGGTCATTAAGATGCTTCCGCTACTAATGACTAATTGAAGATGAATGTTAAAGATAAGAAATGCTACAACCACATAAGTTTTACATAAAAATATCCACATAATGATATGGAAAGGGACTTCAACCAATCATTGCTTCTTTATTCCACTAATTTTTGTTTAATTACAACTCATCTTGTTACAGCTCATTGTGTGTTGGATAAATCAAACGAACAAAACAAACAATCTAACACGGACAAACGAAGCGGAAGCTTTTATTCAATACTCAAAGTTACAATCCGAAAGCTACAATGAAAACTAAAACGATTAATCCCTATTTATAAGCTAAACAAACTTGGTGGACAAGCTAAACAAATTTACTAAAACGAATTTACTAAACAAACCCTAAAGTTTACCTCACTTTCCAACAATCTCCACCGTGAGTTCAACTTTATACGAAACTTCAATACAAACGAATATTGGTCTTCAAATTCAAATATCCGAATACCAAATTCTAAATGCCCCTTGAGAGTTTAAGTCACTTTTCGAACAATCTCCACCGTGACTTCAACTCCATTCGAAACTTCAAACCAGACGATCATTCCGTCTTAATTCGGAATCCCAAACGAATGAACGAATAACTCTTGATATGTTATTCAAACCAACGAACGCATAACTCTTAATATGTTATTCAACAAACGATCGAACCTGAAAACGATCCAAGCAAACAAACGAGTGATCGAACCCGAAAACGATCAACCAAACAAACAAATTATCGAACTTGAAAACGATCCAAACAAACAACGACCGCACCTGAAAACGGTCAACCAAACAAACAAATCTCCTCAAACGATCTTCACCAAAGACTATCAAATTCGAGCAACTAACTTTCAAAACCGGACGAACAAAGATCCCAAAAAATTTCAAACTAGCAAATTCCAAACGATCCGATAATCACCAAGTCTTCAAACGCCACCCCACCAAAAACTCCACCGTAATCGATAATCCCGAATAAGATCCCAAACGAATTCATCTATTCCAAACTAATATTCAATTTCATTCTTTTTGTTTTGCTTTACAAACAAAACCAACCTTATGGTTACTAAACCAAAAACTATATGTTACCAACTAACAATGAATGAGCCCAAATCACCATACACAAAATCTAGCAAAATTCTTCACCGGCCAATTAATTCAAACATATCCAATTAATAAACAAGCAATCCACGTCGAACAAAGTAACCAACAAATTTGACTTCAAATTCAAAAAGGATGCGACAAAACAAAGAGCAATATCTACGAACGATAAAAACGAATCAACAAGAAAAACACCAACACGATCGAATTATAAAACCCAAAACGAGACGAACCTTTTTTTTTCTTTTTCTTCTTCATGGTTGCGGATCGACCAAGCTACCACTTGTTGGATAAATCAAACAAACAAAACAAACAATCTAACACGGACAAACCAAGTGGAAGCTTTTATTCAATACTCAAAGTTACAATCCGAAAGCTACAAAGAAAACTAAAACGATTAATACCTATTTATAAGGTAAACAAACTTGGTGGACAAGCTAAACAAATTTACTAAAAGAAATTCACTAAAACGATTATCTTTTTGTAAAACTTATGTGATTCTAGCATTTTTCGTTAAAGATGATGGCAACGATCGATGCATATGTTACTACTTAATTAACGTGGCAAATGTTTTGTGGGGTTTTAGTTTATTTACTTTAAGATGATAGGTCTACAAAAGCTGTACCCAACAAAAAAATAAAATTAAATAAAAAATAAAAAAATATTTTAGTCATTTAACATTAGCTACGTTGGAAAATTATTATTTTATAATATTATCAAATAAAAAAATAATGATGCGGTAAATGAACTGGTAATATTGGTGCTATTAACATGTAATTAACAAGTTTGTTATTGATGTCGTTGAATAAAATAGTTCGTTGATGAAAACGACACAAACTAGAAAATAAGTTTCTATTATATGACTTTTACCCTACTTCAAAGTTTAGCGTACTTTGCACATATTCCACATCAATAGTGTATTTTGGAGAGCGAAGGTTGGATTATAATTCAAAATGTTTATCGATTTGGTATTGCTAAGAAATTAATTTAATGTGCATAAAGAGAAAAACAATTGGTAAAATACAACAGTGTAACATATGGACATGAGGTTACTAATATCTACCACACAACGAACACCATCAAGAAATTGGTTTCTATAAACTTATATGGTGATACATAAGTTAGAGACGAAACTTGCACAGTTTTGTTAAGGGGTTCGAAATCATTGTTAATTTCAAATTCAAATTATAATGTGTATGGATACAAAAAGAAATACAAATGTCAAAAAGTGATACATCAAAATATAGGTAAACGAAGAAAAAGATACAAATGTCATGTAAAAAAAATTATAGCTCGACGCGGAGACCTTTAACACTTTTGAACTCTTCAATTATTGACTTAAAGTCGATGTTTTCAGCAATTTCCTTTTCAATGTAAACCACTAAGGTATCTGCTAGAAATTCATTTGACATCGTATTACGAAGTCTATTCTTGCATACTTTTGTTGCTGAAAATGCCTTCTTAGTTGCTGCAGTGAAAACCAAAATTTTCAAGATGAGCCAAATGAGCCTATCAAAAAAGCAATAATCTAAACAACTGAAAGACAATTAATCCAAAAATAAAATATAAGAGAGGCAACAAGCTAAATCATTCAAAGACAATTCATCTTTGAATAAGTAAATTCTTCAAACTCTCAAAATAACAAACTAATAATCCATGTAATAAATCAATAAAAGACTATAATAAGTAAAAGGAAAGAGATACCAACCTAAGAACAAAGGGTGTCACGGCGGGTGTGGCTTCGCCGAGTCTAGGTGGCACCCGCGCCGGGCTTCGCCGAGTCACGCCCTCACCCCCCTCATTTCGCCGAGCCTTCGTCACTACAGCGGCGAGGCAACAAAGAAGGGAGAGAAAAAAATATTACCGTGGGCAACCTTTGAAAATTGAAAAAATCCTTTTTTTTAACATTTACCATTATATATATCTCCTATTTTAACACTTTTAATAAACATATATATTTCACAAATCAACAAATAATAGTATGGCTTGTTCAGTTCCAAACACTTTTTATCAAATCAAAACATTGGTTGATAAACTAATTAAAAAGACAGCGTTCCACAAAAAACGATTATGCATTTAGCCCTCCAATATGAAAGTGCATCTACGGCTAAATTTGAATTGCATGAAGCATATGAAAAATGCACTGATATTCCAAAAGATAGCCGTGATTCGATCATCAAATTTTTTAAACAAGAATCAGACAACGATTATGTGATGCATAATTCCTTGTTTCGAAAAATGGCTAAGATCGGAAAACAAATAGAAACTAACTCGGTATGGGAGCCCAAATTCTAATTTAAATTCACGTCCTGTTATTTTAATTTCCGTAACTATTTTTATATTCTGTGTTGTAATTTTAATTTTGTATGGTTTACCTCCCCAACGGCTATGTATTAATTTAGATTTTCCAATGGCTATGTTTTCTCTATAAATACTACTTCTACTTTCTTTAATTTTCTCATACAAAAACCTACTCTCAAACATGTCTCAAGAAAACACTTCTGAGGACAACAAACAAAACAAGCGAACAGCAACTTGAAGCAACCCATCGACACCGGAGAAAGTACATGACTCAATCTCCCCATAACCTTACCCAAACCCGATGGATGGATCATCAGTTCCAACTATTGATTGTCTACTTGATGAACCCGAGAGCCATGTTGAAGAATACGAGGTACCTGCTGAGTTTCGTCTTACTGAGGAACAAGAGCGTCAAATGCTTCTTGATGAATAAGCATTACGAGAAACCTTAGCAGAAAAAGCAAGGGCCGAAAAAGAGTTGGAAGAGCAAATCAAGAAAGAAAGGGTCGTCAAATGCTTCTTGAGGTGTTTGAATTTTTCATAGGACTCGTCTGATTCGGATCCCAGAACAGATTAAATTTCATCGAATTTGTATGGCATCGTATCGTATTTTTACTTTATCGTATTTTAAATTCAGTATTTTTAATTTTTATTTAAGTATTTTTAATTTTTATTTGAACTAAACGAAGTGATCGATAGACCCAAATCCGCCAAACTGGATTACTTGTAGGGTTCCCAACACCTGGCAGACCCGACCAGATAAGCTCCTAACCGGACCCAATAACCGTAATTGACGACACTTGGAACCATGAATCTGCCTCTGTATTAAAACATTAGTTTCACGTACTGCAGTTCATAATTGTTGGAATCACAGACGGGTCAGAGAAGTGAAAGCGAGTTAATAAGAGCACAGGGTACGGGGGATAAAACCCTCGCGCCGTAGGAAAACGCGACACCGAAACGCCATCCCCACACCCGACCTCGCGTTTTCGAGCCTCGCGCCTAGGGAACGGCGCACGTTTTCGCGCGAAAACGCGACACGAAAACGCGAGAACCGTACCGTGTCTCGTGTTTCGTGTCTCGTGTTTTCGTGTCTCGCGTTTTCGTGCATTTAATTTTTTTATTAATTTTATTTTTTTTATTCTTTAGAAAAGTGGGCCCAAATTTTCCCCATGGCTCAAGCCAACCAGGGAGCGTGTTTTTTAGCGTTGTGGAGGTTGTGGTGTGGTGGGATCATTTAGCCACCGTTTATCATACCGTGAGAAATTTCTGGTGTTTTCTCACGGCTCAAGCCAACTGTACCCGTGCTCTAAGTGTTATCCTACTCAATAACATTATTTTCTCACTTTTTATTACAAAACAAATCCCATAACAACTGCCGCTAATAAAATCCCATAACAGCATATATCTGAATTTGTATCATATATATTCTTATAGAATCAAGAAAAGAAAGGAAATTAAACAATAACCATCATCGTGCTACAAATTATCCGACTCTAGGCATGTTTCTACAAAATTAACAATCTTAAAACTTTGTCTTTGTTCTACTTGTAGACTGCTTGGCTCTGATAAATGTTTTAGTGGTGAAGATGCAACACACGAAGTTAAACGTTTTCTTCTAGCAGAGATCTGATCATGCAATAACAAAGGTTAAATTATTATTAGTCTCTCGCACACATAATTAAATAAAAAAGTGAAGTATATCAGCAAGAACGTAAATAAACATTTGAAAAGGTTGACACGGGGTAGATTTACCTAGGCTTGTTGCAACTTTATAGGCTGCCTTCTTAAGGGTATCATCTCCTACAAGAGTTCTCATGTATTCGACAAACTCATCCTTGCTGATGTTGTTAATCTGTAAATATATTTTCCATAAGCATATACTCAATATATAACATGCTGCAAACACAAAAATAAAAAGAGTAGAAAAAAGAACAAAACAAGAAGATAGAAACTATACCAAACATAGAGCATATTGAACCAGGAGTTGCGTGGCGCTGTCTTTATTAAATAGCGGCTCAAGAATAGCATATAGCTTGGCAAAAGGAACTTGATTAGGAGATGGTGTCGTCATTGCATTAGGTGCTTCTTGATTACTTTTCATTATATGCGCCCTGCTCAATTGCTTGTCTATATTTTCAGAAGTATCCATCACATGATGATGATGATGATGATGGTGATAGTGATGATGATGAGTTCTATCTGTTAAACAAAGAGGATTTTTAAATGTTATACATACCCAAAAAAATGCAATTATAATTGGAAAAAAGAAATTAGAAAACTTGACAAACCTGTATCATCAAGTACCGAAGGGCCGGCATCACCTTGAGCTATATTAGTTACGGATGCACGTGATTGTGGTCTAAGTAAGAGAGGCTGAGGATCATTTGTAAGATGCTGGATTGGTGATGATGCATTTGTTTTGCCCGCACTTAATTGCTGTAGGTGATCAGGAGTACTTGAGTTAGTATACTAATGTGACGGGAATATATAGCGAAACCAGAAAGATAACAAACAAAGCAAGTAAAGGCATCTTAAGTCTTAACACAAGCTTTCTGTAAAGCTTTTTACTATTTGGAGAAACTTTGAATATAAGTGGGTACTTCTCCATCAAAACTGTATTAACTGTATAAAATCTCATTACGTACCAGTGATCCACTAACACCTCGACTGTCCGTTTGGATTCGAGGGCCCTTCGCAGTTGGGAAACCCGATAATCCATTAGTATTATCTGTCAAAGAGAACTTCACAAAATTAAAATCATACAGTACATACAGCATTAATACATGAAAAAACTAGTTTAATTATGTGTCTTGAACTGCAAAAATACATGAAGAAGATGTTGCTTTTTTACCTGCCCTTGTTGTTTGTAACTTATTGAACGCCATCGTAAGCATATGATCTCCTACAAGAGTTTTCAACCCTCGCACAAATTCCTCTTTGCTGAGACTACCGTTCTGAAGATATAATGATCATAACGTATATGTAACTCATAATTAGTAAAAAAAACATACGCATATAAGGCACATTAAACATAAAAAAAGATCTTTGCCTTAATAAAAAAAAAAAAAGATCGAGAACGAAACACGCTAATATAAACCATACCCTTAATCGAGCAAATAGATCTTGGAGTTGCACGACACGGTCCTTATCAAGTTGTGGTTCTATAATCGGATACAATATCTCAAAAGGCACCAACCCCTTGCCGCTCGAACTATTCATTGCATTAGCTGCTCGGTTATTATTATTATTCATAGCAGGCATCCTTTATTTGTATTCGTTGTCAAGATGATTCGATTATTAACCCAATCGTATGAGGTGCATGTGTTTGAAAGCAGTGTTTCTGTTGTGTATATATACATGAATGTCGGTATTGGGGAATATAATAAGTTACTGTAGTTTAGAACCTGGATAATGTGTTGAGATGTCACCGACCTGCATTGGAATTTTTTTCTTTAAAAATATACTATACTATAAACTTGTACAAACACCGTCTTCATAGCCAATTAATTAACAATTACACGAGCTGTTCTTAGAGGTTTTGGAGGCCGTGTGCGATAATACGGCCTCGATCAAAATTTAAAATGTATTAAATTATTACTACGTATAGTAAATAATGTTATTAAATTTTTATATGTCCTTTTTTTGACACAAAATTTCATATATATCCAACTTTACTTAAAAATTTCATATATATCCAATTTTAAACATAAAATTTCATATATGTCTAATTTTTTACTTAAAATTTCATATATGTCCAAATACTTGATTTATATATAATGAAAAACATAAAACATATATTAAATATTATTTAAACCTAAAATAACCATTATACACTTATTTCTTTTTTTATATACTTACATATATATTATATATATTTTAATATAAACAATGTCTCAAATTATTATATGCACACACATTGATTCAAAGCATATGTTATCAAAGTATTTAGAAATTAAAAAAAAAAAAGATCTAATTACAATTACCAAATAAACACAAAAGTTATATCATTCGATTAGTTGCAAAATAAAGCTTACTATCATATAGTTTAAATCATACAATAATCATAATAATACTAACATCATTAGATAATATACAAAAAACAGAAGAAAGTGATCAAAATACTAATGGAACCAATAAATTGTGTTTGTAAAATTAAAGACGGAAGTAGTGATACTGATTGTTGGGTTACTATCTATTGCAATTGCAAGGTTAGTTAGATTTGTTTTTATGAAATTTTAATGATTTATCATTGTTTTGGTGATTAGATTTATATATTATTAGGTAAAGAAGCACGAATTATTTTAACTTTAAATGATAAATAATATGTATTTAAGATTTTTAGTTATATATAAATTAGGTATTTGGACATATATGATATTTCAAGTTTTAAGTTCGATATATATAAAAATTTTAAATAAGGTTGGATATATATGAAATTTTGCATCAAAATGAGGGATATGTATGAAATTTTTAAGTGAAGTTGGATATATATGAAATTTGGACACAAAAGAGGGATATATATGAAATTTTTCCCAAATTTTTAACATCTCTTTTTTTTATTTGGATTTCTATTTGACATTTCAAATCGACTAATCTCACAATTACTATTTTCTTTACAGCATGTATTCATCATAAATAAACCTTCGTGATCAATGGGGATTAATTTTCTCTACATTTTCAAAGCTGATTATCCTACTTGTGTTCTAGTTTTATAAACATTGCTAAACATTTTGTGTTAACTTTTTTATATATACTTTGTTAAGGTTTATATATGTCATAACAATTATTAAAACCTTAAACATTATCTAAACACATATAACGGAAGCGATTTAACAAGATCATAATAATACATTCATAATTAATCGAATCAGGGTTACATACCTTTTGCATTGCAATTCTCACGAACAAGAACAATTCACCAATTTAGAGTTAATACCGAATCACCAAGATATAGTCTAAAGTAAGACTATATTACGTTCTTGTACACATGTATAATAACGAGTTAACCGTAATACTAGTACGTTAAAACCGAACTTAAACGTATAGTGGAAAATCAACCAAACAACCCTAGAAAGGGGCTAAAACTTGATTTAAAAAAACCACACAAACCAATCGAAACCCTAAGGGTGCGTTTGGTGTCCGATCGCAAAGAGAGAGAGATAGAGGAGAAAGATGGGGTGAAAAATAATGAAGGCTTTGGGGTGTTTATATAGGCCTAGAAAACTTGTAGTCCAAGACAAAACTAAATAGGCAAAAACCTCTCCCTATTGTTTCTTTTAGCCGACGGTCGAAATACCCCTATAGGGTGTTCCGGCACCTTCTTTTCCTCTTCTATGTAATTCCACAACGATCGTTAATTCTTAACTCTTAAACATAATGACGGTTAAATTTTTATAGCTCGATTTAATTAATAAAAATATAAATATATTTATTAATAAAAATTAACTCTTTACATATTGTGTGCAATCCCGTAATTTCAAGTTCTATCCTAACACACGACTATTAAATTTACGTCCATAACCTTTCAGCTCCCACTTGTACATATTTAAAATAATGTGATCACATCGGTTAGCGTCTGGTTACACGCTGATGCCTCTAGTACGACTCGACTAAGGTCTCCAGGATAAAACCTTTTAATGATTCATTATTATTATTATCCTTTTGTTTCTAATACAACGTTAATAAGGATATGGATCTTAGTCATTCCTTTCATTAACTATTCTGTTTCTCGTTCATAGGTTCATTAAGATTACCAAAACAAATTTGGGTACCGTCACACAAACATCTTACTAATCCTACGAGGGGCCTAGCTGTATTAATCTCCAAAATGAATTTGGAGGAAAGAAAATCCATATTGACTACAAGCAAAACTTATGAAATTTGTAACACTTCTGAAAATAACCCTTATAGCTACCAGTTACGTTTAGCGTTAGATTATTTCACATAAATGAAATAGATCCATGAAGTTTCCTGGTATCTCATGTCTGAAGATAACTATTTAAGGTATCTCATGTCTGAAAATAACCCTTATAGCTACCAGTTACTTTAGCGTTAGATTCCCAAGGATTTATCCTATGTTGAGGAACCCGAGGAGGTTCTTGATCGTCAGGATCGGGTCATGAGGAGAAAGACGACTCTTTTTGTCAAAATTTGTTCATGCTCAAATAGTATAAGATCAAACCATTTACCAAAACAAGTCCTTCTAAGCAACAACCGTCGCTTGGCATTTAATTTTTGTTTCAGTAGCAAAAAATATTCCAACTTACTAGTGAAAATCACCTTTGATTCATAATCCTACAAATAAACAATATATAAATGCTTATCCGCATATAAAGTCAAAACAAAAGGAGCTAAAACTGGATAACTAATATTAAGAACAAAACACGGCATAACAGGGAAAGTTTGAGTAATTATAATAAACCAACTGAACATCATTGAGCATAAATAAAACTAATTATAATAAGATCATCGACCATAAATAATTGTATGTAATGAAAATATTAATAATAATTACAAATGAAATATAACACGTACCATGTTAATCCACATTGTTGGAATAGTATTAGAATCTTTTAAAAAACAATCATGTTGGTGCGGTTGTCTGAAGCCGATCAAACACAATTGTAACCGGAAAAGGCGTCGTTAATATCACCCTCGTGCATGCAATTGTTATCTGGGCATCGGGGGTGAGGGGTGGGTGAGTAAGATGAACAGGTCATGTTTTAAATTAGGAGTGATAATTTGTGTTTGAATTTGTAAAAGGAAGAAAATAGTATAAATAGTATGAGTTTAATATAATATTTATATATAATAAATGTTAAAAAGTTGTCTAAAATATTAGTTGCCCAAAGAACAAAAAGTTGGGTCCAATTTGTCATACTTACACAAATTATCCTATGTACTATTTATAATATTAAATTCATTGTGTAAAATGACCAAATAACCCTTAGCACAAAATTTAGTAGAACAAAAAGTACAAGTTGTACATAAAACATAAAGGTACATATACCTTACGCATATCTTACACATATACACATACATGCCACATGTCACCATCCTAGCAAATTTATATGGTTGCCCAGTTGCACGGGACATTTTGAGAAAAATAAGAGCTCGGGTTCATAAAGTGACTAAACCATTTGGGCGTGGGCCATTTTAATAATTGCCCCTTAAAATAATCATGGCCATTTAATTAAATGAACTTTAGGTTATAAAAATTATGTTATATAACTTAAGATGATACATTAATTAAATTAATGATACACTTATAATAATTATTTTATGTAATTATTCATGACACATTTTAATTAAATAAGGACTTAGCATAATTATTTAATTACATGTTAACCATGGTTCAATTAAATTAATATCTTACTTTAATTTAAATATACGATATCAAGTTATGGTAAAGTTTTATTAATATAAATCAACTTATATTATTAATTAATAATTATCATGTTAACCTAAAGTATTTATTTATTAATAAACTTTCTTATATTATGACATTTAATTAATCATGACTTATGAATATACTTATTACGTATTAGCTTATATCACATGCTTATTAAACAAGCTTATTACTAATTATGAAAATATGCTATTTATGGAAACATACTAATTATAGAAACATGCTATTTATGGAAACATACTAATTAAGAAAACATGCTATTTTTGGAAACATACTAATTATGGAAACATGCTATGTATGGAAACATACTAATTATGGAAACATGATATTTATTGAAACATACTATTTATGGAAACTTACTATTTTGGAAACTTACTAATTATGAAAACCTTCTATTTTTGGAAACTTACTATTTATGGAAACTTGCTATTTTTGTAAAGTGGGTATATATGGAAACCTGCTACTTTTGAAAAGTTACTATATATAGAAACCTACTATTTTTAAAAATTTACTCATTATGAAACATCAAGTATAATAACACATGAAACATGAAATACATTAATCAAGAACACATGAAACACTAAGAAATACATGATTATACATGAAACAGTAAAATAGGTCAAGAACATGTAAAACAAGTCAAGAACAAGTAAAACAAGTCAAGAACAAGTAAAGTAAACTAAGAACCAGTCAGTTACACATGAACACACAACTCATTCACGTACTTTATTATGTAGCACTCGTGAAGTCGGAGTAGATTAATTTCCGCCTTTCATCTTCTTCGTTACTGGACATAAGGTACGGATATTATGTCCTTCAGTAAGGACATTCTCTTTTTATGCATGATTAGGATTCCCCGTTTGCTGCCATATGTTTCCCCAGTAGTTTACATGTCATAAAACTTTTCAGTATTTTTCATGCTATCATTTTTAATTTCCTGAGCTATATACACGCATGCCATGTTCACCTAGTTATGGATGTACCATAACCATGACACTTGAGGCACCGGTGTTATGACTCTTTCGCGATGAGAGTGATTTCTCGCAGCGTCCCTTTCAGTTATTTGGCCATTATTATTATTATCATGTGGGGCGAATAGGTGCATCCTAGTACATGTTTTTCAGATTTACACGGTGACTGTAGTGTGTGCTCTACATCCGTCACATGAAGCTGATCCCTCCACTCAGACTAATATAATTAGAGGTAACCCCTCTAATTGCATCACGAGGTCACCCCTCTATGTATTCATGCAATTTGATACCTTTCATGACTTATATGGGCTCTTGGCATTTAAATTACTTTTCAGGAATAAACATAAGACTTTTCACGTATAAACCAGTTTATAAAACATGATCCAGGTTTTCCAGGACGTATATTATTTCGCTGCAGTTTTCATACTTTATTTATGTTTCAGTTATTTATGTCATGTCATATATCCGTTCACTGAGCGTATTGCTCAGCCGTATTTTCTTTTCATGTTCCCATACGGCAGGTACTAAAGGACAGACTTAGGCAATTAAGAGTACGTGCATAGGGCGGAGGCTTCCATTGACTTCTTTTCCTTTATGCATTTATATACTTATGCTTTGCTTCGGCATTGTTTAGTCCTGTTCTCTACATTTTTTACTTATGCATGTGTGAGCTTATGTTTTAGGACCGATGTTTGATTCCAGTTTCCTTTATGATCATTTATGTTTTTAAGACATTACCTTGCATGCTTTAATGACACGCCATAATTATCATGTAACAGTCCACTTGTCAAAGTGGGGTGTTACATAAAAATTAGTGTAAAAGTGGTTTATCTTGTTACCACGACTCTTTTATGTGAAACAACATAAAATATTCTTGTTAAACTCGATATTAAAAGATCTATATCTTTTTTTATACTTTGTACTTTTCCACGTTTAAGTAAGAATTAATACCATGCAACTACAAGTTATGATACTTCAAAGAGTAAAGGTCATATAATAACTTACTTTCCAGTTTGTGCCGTTTTTACCAGCGAATTATTTTATTCGACGACTACAACAGTAAACTTTCAAATTCGATCTTGATTTCTTCAATATGTGTCCAACTTATCACTTGTTACCAGCTGTACCGGTTATTTCAACATAATCAATTTTTTTCTTCATAATTTCCATGTCAACTACAATATTCACCAATATGTATCCATCCCATCTCAAACTAACAAATACATGTTTTATGATCCACTAACCCACAAACAATTACACTCGTTAACGTATCCTATCTACATTAATCACTAAACCCTAAAAAATTATCTTCTTAATGATAATGAGGAGATGATGACAATGTTGCGGCTAGATAATGATGATGATGATGTTGTGGCTTGATGATGATGTTGCTAATGGGTTATGCCAATGATTTACGATGATGCAAAACTCAAGATGCAAACCAAGGATGCAGTGGTTATGATGAAATATTGTCAATGTGGAAGATTACGATGCTGATGATGCAAAATGGATGATGTATGATGTAAAATCGAAGATGCGAAATCGAAAATGAAAATGATGTGGATGATAGGTCATTAAGATGCTTCTGATACAAATGACCGATTGAAGATGGATGTTAAAGATGAGAAATGCTACAACCACATAAGTTTTACATAAAAACATCCACATAATGATATGGCAAGGGACTTAAACCAATCATTGCTTCTTTATATCACTAATTTTTGCTTAATTACAACTCATCTTGTTACACCTCATTGTGTGAATATCTTTTTGTAAAACTTATGTGATTCTAGCATTTTTCGTCAAAGATGATGGCAACGATCGATGCATATGTTACTACTTAATTAACGTGGCAAATGTTTTGTGGTGCTTTAGCTTATTTAGTTTAAGATGATAGGTCTAAAAAAGTTGTCCCCAACAAAAAAAAATTAAATAGAAAAATTTTTAAAAAAGTATTTTAGTCATTAAACATCAGCTAAGTTGGAAAATTATTAGTTTATAATATTATCAAATAAAAAATAATGACGCGGTAAATGAACTGGTAATATTTGTGCTATTAACACGTAATTAACAAGTTTGTTGTTGAAGTCGTTAGATAAAATAGTTCTTTGATGAAAAAAGCACAAACTAGAAAATAAGTTTCTATTTTATGACTTTTATCATACCTCAAAGTTTAGCATACTTTGCACATATTACACATCAATAGTGTATTTTGGAGAGTGAAGGTTTGATAATAATTCAAAATGTTTATCGAGTTGGTATTGCTAAAAAATGAATTTGATGTGCATAAAGAGAAAAACAGTTGGTAAAAATAGGATTGTGTCACATATGGACATGAGGTTACTAATATCTACCACAAAACGAACACCATCAAGAAATTGGTTTCTTTAAACTTATATGGTGATACATAAATTAGAGACGAAACTTGCACAGTTTTGTTAAGGGGTTCGAAATCATCATTAATTTCAAATTCAAATTATAATGTGTATGGATACAAAAAGAAATACAAGACATGCATGATAACTCAAAAAATCGTTAACATCCCAAAAAGTGATAGATCAAAATATAGTTAAACGAATAAAAGATACAAATGACATGGTAAAATAATTATAGCTCGACGCGACGACCTTTAACACTTTTGAACTCTTCAATTTTTGATTTAAAGTTGATGTTTCAGCAATTTTCTTTTCAATGTAAACCACTAAGGTATATGCTAGAAATTCATTTGACATCGTATTACGAAGTCTATTCTTGCATACTTTCATTGCTGAAAATGCCTGCTTAGTTGCTACAGTGAAAACCAAAATTTTCAAGATGAGCCAAATCATCCGATCAAAAAGGCAATAAGATAAAAAAAATTCAAAGACAATTAATCCAAAAACAAAATAACAAAAACTAAATTCATATTTGAATAAAGTAAATTCTTCAAACTTTCAAAATAACAAACTAATAATCCATGCAATAAATCAATAAAAGGCTATAAAAAGTAAAAGGAAAGAGATACCAACCTAAGAGATACCCCCTCATTTCGCCGAGCCTTCGTCGCTACAGCGGCGAGGCAACAAAGAAGGGAGAGAAAAAAATATAGCCGTGGGGCAACGTTTGAAAATTGAAAAGATCTCTTTTTTTTAACATTTACCATTATATATATCTGCTATTTTAACACTTTCAACAAACATATATATTTCCCAAATCAACAAATAATAGTATGGCTTGTTCAGTTCCAAACACTTTTGATCAAATCAAAACATTGGTTGATAAACTAGTTAAAAAAAGATAGTGTTCGGCAAAAAGCGATTATGCATTTAGCCCTCAAATATGAAAGTGCATCTACTGCTAAATTTGAATTGCATGAAGCATATGAAAAATGCACTGATATTCCAAAAGATATCCGTGATTTGATTATCAAATTTTTGAAACAAGAATCAGACAACGATTATGAGATGCATAATTCCTTGTTTCGAAAAGCGGCTAAGATCGAAAAACAAATGGAAGCTAACTCGGTCTGGGAGCCCATATTCTAATTAAATTCCCGTCTTGTTATTTTAATTTCCGTAAGTATTTTTATTTTCTGTGTTGTAATTTTAATTTCGTATGGTGTACCTCTCCAACGGCTATGTATTAATTTTAATTTTCCAACGGCTATGTTTTCTCTATAAATACTACTTCCACTTGCCTTAATTTTCTCATACAAAAAACCTACTCTCAAACATGTCTCAAGAAAACACTTCTGACAACAAGAAACAAAACAAATGAAAAGAAACTCGAAGCAACCATCGACACCGGAAAAAGTACATGACTCAATCCCCCCACAACCTTACCCAAACCCGGTGGATGGATCATCAGTTCCAACTATTTATGGTCTACTTGAGGAATCAGAGAGCCATGTTGAAGAAGACAAGGTACCTGTTGAGTTTCGTCTTACTAAGGAACAAGAACGTCAAATGCTTCTTGATGAAGAAGCATTACGAGAAACCTTAGCAGAAGAAGCAAGGGCAGAAAAAGAGTTGGAGGAGCAAATCAAGAAAGAAAGGGCCGCCAAATGCTTCTTGGGGTGTTTGAATTTTTCATTTGACTCATTGATGTTTGTTTCGCAAGTCTTAAATTTATATTACAAGGTTTAGACAAAACACGGGACTAGAAATACAAACACGGGCAAGTATACCCTTTCGTTCGTAATATAGCTTGTAGTGTGTAAGAACCCATACTTTCCCAACATTATTTTATTCTTTTATTTGTGTTTCTTGATTTTTCTAACGTATTACGTTTTCTTGTATTCTTATATGTAAATCCTGAGATCATGATAATTTTAATACATTATACATTTTAAGTAATTTCTGATCATTGACAATACTTTATATGAAATTATAAAAAAATTATTTTATTTTTATCCATATTTATTTAAATCAAAGTTTTTGATTTAAAATCACCCGCGTGCGTTTTACAACGAGTTTACTCAAAATCAATTAACAACGAGAATTCCTAGTGATCGTGATACCGACGGATGCCCAAAATTTTACATTTTATTATCGATTATTTCGATAATTTATATTTTCGACGATTTCGTTTTAATTACGTGTTAAGTCGTGTCGGGAAACCATATAATCATATTTATGATGCATTGTAACTTTTGAAAAAGTATTTTTACGAAACCCGAGCCACGTAAATATTTTCAAGATTTACTAATAACCATTTTCTACCCTTTAAATTATCACATTGCTTTTTAATCCAAAGGTTCTGAACTTGGCAAGATTGATCCCTCCACTACCTACCATATATATTGATTTTATTCCACTTTAAAACACACACACAAAACAAATCTTCTCCCCCCTCTTTGTAAATTCCGGCACCACCATCACCATGAAACACCACCAAAAATATTTTTCTAGCCAAAATCAAAGAAAACCAATTCACGTCTTATCTCTAAAATGTTCTTGTGATTATAATGATACCAAAATCATGTACATGCATCAAGCTTTCAAGATTTTTATGATTCCATGGTTGATTTGTGTTCTGATCATTATGCGTAATGATCTTGGTAAGATCATTATGTTTTGATCATTAAAAGTTGTATTTTTGATTTTTGATTTTCTTAAAATTTGACATGCAAATATTTTAGGAGTTGTTTGGTTGATAGGTATGATAGTATGGTGATTTTAGAGGTATGAGAATGATTAAATTTGGTTGAAAAATTGATTTACTATGATTTCTAAAAGTGTATATTACATCAGCAGGTCTAGAGCAGATTTTCGTGGGTCTAAGTTTGGATATAAGTTGAGATTATTTGATTTTGTTGTAGTGGTTGTCGAGACGCTCGCTTTAGTATAAGATAGAGCTTCTAACTCATTACGGATCAAAAGTTATGCTAGTTTTAGTATTCGTGTACCGGGAGACGCAAATCGGCACAATCCGGAATTGTGGCTGATTTTCGGTCGACTCTCGGGGACTTTAGGTATGGTTAGATAATTGATACTACTGGTTTTCAAAGTTTATAAACTTAATATGATGAGTCTAGTAGTGGGTTTAAAGGGCGGATTGTCAAGATAATACTTTTTAAGTGGTCTAAATGGTTTTATGAAACAAGTATACAATTCTGTCCCAAATTTTGGAGTTGAGTAAAGTGTCGAGCTGATGGTTTTAAAGTATGAACATTGGCTCAAATTTTGGCAGGTCTTATATAGGTTATAAGTGACCTTGACACCAAATTTTATCTATATCGGACAAGTCTAGATAGGGTAGATCGGTGTGTACATTCAGAGTATACTTGCTGATTTGTATTTTGGACACACAGTTCAATGCTCGTGTGGCGTGAGTTTGAGTATTCACTATTGGACATGGTGACTTACTCAATCGCTTAGTCATTATATAAGTGACTTAGTTACTGGTCCGAATAGGGTAAAGGGATAGTTTGACTTGGCGTCTTATGACGGGTCAAATTCAAGTATACAAGTGTTTAAAAGGGTAGTGTTGGATAAATGGGTTAGTATGGATTCATTTGGTTTGTGTCAATGGTTCTGAAATATTGATACTTTGAAAATATTTAAAGTCATGTTATATTTGATACATATCGATATTTGAGTTCGAGTCTTAACGCGCGCCTTATTTTGATAGGTTGCGGTTTTCGTGTTTCCCGGGCATCCATATCGTCGGTGATCGTCTCACTACCATTGTTTCTACTCAGTTGGTGAGTACCGTGATTCACTTACCTCGTGGCTAAGGTGAGTTCATAGCCCCTTTTTACTTGTACATGGTTTCTAAACACGGGGTGAGATTTTACATGGTGGAACACAAGCATTTAAAAACTATATGTTATCCAGAACCTGTATGCTATGCAGATCTTGTATGCTATCCAGAACGTGTATGCTTTCCAGACTTTCGATATTATTATTGCTTTTTAGTCTATAGCCTTAAGTTTCCTCTCCTAATCATGAACCGTTGATTTCAACTACTAAGCGCGAATGTTGTGGGTGATCCATCGGGATTGACAATCCCCGTCCCGATTACCTTGGCGCACTAATATTTGTTTATACTTGAGTATTTAGGCTGAATACTCCCTAGAGGAACTTACATTGAGTTAAGCTTTGGTTCATGAACTAAACAGCAATAATAATAATAGTTTCGGAAAATGGGTACTGTACACAACCATTTTCCCTAATTCGTGTTTACAAATGAATGCTTGTGTTCCACATTTTTACTGCTAAACCTATGTATATCAATCAACTTTGTGTTGACGATTTTATATGTTTAATCTCAGGTATTATTACTTACCTTTTCTTGGATGGGAGCCCACAAGATATTATCGCAGCTTGGAGAATTCTGTGATGCTTTTAAAAGATTGTTTTTAGTAAATACTGTCAGAGGTTTATTCTATCTTTTTGGCAACCATATGTTATAATTCATGATGAAATAATAGATTTTCCGCTTATAAAACTCTAGGACCTTTGTAGTAAAACTCTGATCTTTTATGATGTAATGTATATGTTTTTATTACGTCAACTTTGTGTCAACTGTAATTCATTTTTTCTTGTACCATGACGTGTTACCCCCTCGTTTCCTAATTGTTCCATGTCAGATTCTGGGGGTCTCACGGATTGGTATCAGAGCGATGGTTATAGGGAACTGAGTCGTTTTCAAAACTTCGTCTATAACCGAAAGTCCAAATATTTCATGTTTTAAAGTGTCAATAACAGAATCTGCCAATGTTGTTCGATATCTGCGCGGGTAACTCTCTAATCTTTATTATTTATTTTAATTATCATTGTAGTATTTCATCTCTTGATTACATGTTGAAATATTACATTACCCTAATGACGATAATTACAATGTCTTTTCAAAGCCTATGTGCTTCATGAACTATCATTGGATATTACTCCCTCCATCCTATATTAAGCGTCCACTATGGAATCTTTGGTGGTCCCATATTAAATGTCCACTATAATAAATAAGGGAATCTTGATAATTAGTTTTCTATTTATGCCCTTCAATATGTGGATTATATTTAAGTTGTGTGTTTTTCTTTTTGACTTTTTGTGTTAAATAAGGGTATAATAGTCTTTTGGATAGCTAATAGTGGTAGAAATATAATATATCTAAAACTTTATGCATTAGGAATCTAGACACTTAATATGGGACGGAGGGAGTACTTGATTACATATGCTCTTACTACATTTCTTAGATTCTTGTTCTTATGAATTGATTTTGTTGCAATGATTTCATATTGTTGTGATATTTCCCACTTGTATTCCGAGCGCGTATGTCGCTGACTTTTCATACTCATTTTTCTGAGTACTATTGCTGTCTTGTTTATGCGTGATACAACTGACCTCATATAGTAGTTCGTTTTGAACTGTCTATTTTTCTCGACTCACTGTTACATGTTATGTGTATTCTCGTGATACTATTGTTCAGGACTGAATAAGTGTTGCTATCAATGAAACTTCTGATTTTCATTCTACGACCGTGCGTGTTACTTTCATCGTTAAATCTCTTTAAAATATCTATTTAGATATCGAAAATGTTTTTCGACCATCTATAATTGGAGGCCTTGGAAATAGTCTATTGACCATTGTGTAGCTCAATGTGTCTTCGAAAAAGACTAAAGGACATCGTGTGAGTCACACATCTTGAAGCATTCCTTGAATCTGTGTTGAATAATATCGTGAGTTTTCGTAACCTTGATTGACTTTTACGTCACCGTTTTACATGACACCCGTATATCGATTAAAGATTGCTTCATTGACCATTCAACATTTCGACTTCGAATTACAATGTTCGTTTCTACCTTGAAAACATCATCGTCATCTTGTAATTCATCCTCTATTATGCGACGATTGTTTGGAACACGATTGTACTTCTATAAACTTGTATCCTTCCTTTTCATTAAACGGCCTCGCTCTAGGAGTGTGACCAGTTAATGTTCCATTTCTTTCTCGATATGTCTTGCGATTTTGGAAAATCACACTGCCAAGAGACCTTACTGCATTGCAACTTGAAAACGAAGACACGAATGTCATGCGCCGTTCTTAATTTCTTAGTTCATTGATTGGCATTCCTGAACCATTTCTATACTATGTATTTCTTTACATGCTTAATTTACAATCTATCCTCTTTCGTCTTTATGGAATCCACAAGTCTTGTGTGTACATCAATTCTGAGTTATTATGAAATTTAGATTTAATTTCAAGCTGTGTCGAAAAATATACTCTGTACAGAAACTTTACAGGAAATTTAATAGTATCGAGAAAATATCTTTATATCTTTAGACATAAAATATATATTTCTACTTGTTGAGACGTCCGTTTAGGTCATAAAATTCAAACTGAAAATATTAAAAAACGAGCAAGTTACGCTCATTTGGTATTGTAAAATTTATAAACTTATTTTTGCGAAATTCAAAAATATCATTTTGCTGATAGATCTAACGCAGGGGCATTTTCATCTATTTTTAATCCGTTTCAAGTCTCGAGTAAAACTAGAAAGTTGTTCAAAAATCGTTTTACATCAAATTGCTCTAGACTTCGAGTCTTAAAATGTCATTTAGTGAGTCAATTGATCTAGTCGAACCCAAAACTCAAACCCAATAGTCGAAACTGATAGAATTTAAAAATATGGATTGAAGCGTTTTTGAGCTCGTTTGAGCTCGTAAAACTTTAACTAATGATATTTTACAACGAAAAACATTGATTGCGTTTGAATACGTATAAAAATAGTAACTTTGAGTTCTGTCATATATATATATATATATATATATATATATATATATATATATATATATATATATATATATATATATATCTTTACATTATATATAAGAGGAGGGATTTGCCACGTCATCTAACATACCACTAATCCACGTCAGCATGGGCTTAAAAAAATCATGGGCTCAAAATAAAACTCGATCAAATAATCACCGATTTATTCTCATACATTCAATTCACAATAACCCTAAAACCTATTCCCGTCTAAAACCTGAGTCCTGATTCAAATTTACTTATTCGATTTATAAAAAAACCCTAATCGTTTCGTTTTATGAAAACCCCTAATCGATTCGATTTATGAAAAACCCTAATCAATTCGATTTACACAAAATCTTAATCTAATAATCTTATTCAATATCACCATAATAATAGCTGCACGCCCAAATCAACCACAACCCTATGGGTCAGTCATGATCTCTTGATTTGTTGCTCAGTTTTATTTGATTTGTTCCACATATCTCACCATCACAACTCGATCAATATGATAAAGAAGTAGAAGACCATGCATTCTTATCTCTTAATTATCAGTTTTTATATAGGCATATCGCCGCATCATATGATGATGAAGAAGACGACGCCGATGATGAAGATGGTGTTGCAATAATAAAAGGTGTAGTTCACTTTGCCTTCAAGTTAACAAATTACACATGACTCATTTTATCTGCAATTTTTTTATTGATGTTAGTTTGATATCGATTGTTTCTAAACATGTATAATCAATTATTAGGTTTTAAGTTTATGACTGATTATAGGTTTATATGAGGTTTTTGTAAGTGATTAGAAAAAAGATTCTATACGAGTAGATTTAGGTATTGATTTTTTGTTTTAGGGTTATATGTGATAAATTTATGTGGTTGATTTGTTTTAAGGTTACATGATCAAAGGTTTAGAAGAAGATGTTTTTTGGGATAGAAGATCATTAGGGTATTAAGTAAGAAGTTTATTTTTCTGTTGAGGTGTTTATAATCAATAGTTTATTTTGTTGTTGAGGTGTTTATAGCTTGGTGTATGCCAAAGATGTTCAATGGTGGAAAGTTATCATTGCTTCAAAGGACTAGCTAACATAAGGAACAAGAAGATCGTTACCATTCAAGATATAATGTTTTTGTTTTTGTTGTGATTGAGTCTTAGCGATTTAGGTACATAATCGAGTTAAGAGTTACGTTTGAAACTCCTTATAAACTACGTTTGTAATCTTTATTTGAAACTCCTTATAATAGGAACGATGTTCGTGCAGTGTTTCTGGATGTTTTGTTAAGCGAGCTACAAATAAATCACATCATGAGTTAATTATAGTTATTTCGATTTCATTTGGATGGATTTAGTGTTATGAGACTCAAACCCATTATCAGGACGGTTATAAATTTTTTTGTCTTAACCTTCTCTCATGATAAAAAAAACTATAGTGCAATAAAATTATGTGTCCTATTCCGCAGTACATTGAAAAGCTCTTTTGGGCCTATTTCAGAACTTGATGTGTCGAAAGACAGTGCCCCTTTCTCCATTCTTTGGCCTTATTTCTTGGGAAATAGGAAATTATATAATGATGTAACAATGAATGAACATAAGGTGTTCGATAAGGTAGATGATGGCATGGATGCTAAATGTAAGTTGATTCCTTCGTCTCATAACAAGGGTATGGGAGATCGATGGTCACACTTAATCGTCGGTCCCTGCCAAAACATCAAGTCACGGGTTCATTGGCTTATGTTATTGCTGGTGCATTTGGCCGAGCAATCATTCTACGTTATTTTTTCTCCAATTCAATTCAAAATTCTATTTACGTAGTTTCATTATCTTCTTCATCGTAGGTTATTATGATATAATGTTTGTTTGATGTACTTATTAGACTCGGAAAAAATCATGTCACTTTTATGTCTACAGCTCAGTAATCTGTAGGGATCGCAGAAACTAAATATTGATGAATTTGTAACTGGGAAAGTATACAAGGTTATGCTAAACGCCATCTCTTTTACTACATGTTTATATGGCCATTTACAGGGTGTTTGGGAATTTGATTATTTAATTGTTTATAGTTCAACGAATATGAAGTTTTGAAATGTTCGGATGAAAGTGATTATCTGCTTATTTTACGCAAGATAAGTATTCAAAACGTAGGCATGTATCTAACTTCATTCTTAAACGCAAACTGTGGAAATAACTGTATTATATTTATATGAAGTTTTAGATTGCTTCTTTAAAATCTTATCAGCTTACTCTGTAGGAGATACGTAGCTCTAATATATTTGGATAAAACTGCTTATATGAACAAAATATATTAGGCGAAGTTTCCTGTTATTGTTAAGACTATTGATCTTCGTTTGTCATTTAAGTGTCCCTAACATCTTAAATGATTTTAGCTCGACGAATCTGAGTTTCTAGCACATGGAAAAACGGGCATGATTGGTATCGTTATTTCTGGTACTCTAGAGAACAACGTGATAGTGTCTGAGGTGAGCATTTACACTTTTTTTTACTATGTAACATAAATGCATACTTTGTTTATTTTCAATTAAGTAATAAACTGATAAGCAGTATGTGTCAATATAGTGTTTAGGATTGCCTATTTGAAGCAGATACGAAGCAGTTTGGAGTGTTTAGATACTCCATATTGCTTCAGCTTATCTGCACAAAATAACTTTTTTTTCATTAAGAGCTTATATGCTTATAAGTAGAACCATAAGCTAAGAAAATAAGCGGTTATTATGTTAATTCTGATATATTGTTTATAATTTAACATAGTTCGGGTTACATAAGATGAGCATTATATATAGTATATGTGATATGTATAGCTATATCAAGATCAATATTTCCACAAGTCGATAGAACCACCTCCACCATGACCATGTTCATCATTACCATGACTATGGTCATAAGCAACCGGAAACGAATCCATTGCTCTTACGGCTGCTGCAGCTTGGATATCATGTGGAGCATTAGAACTCGATACATGTAGTGAAGATACGGTGCCTTAGCTAAGCATTTCCCAAAAATTAATTATGTCTCTCCTGTTATCATATTGAGCAACATGATTCTGCCAAACTTCATCTTCCCTTCCACTAAATTGAATCTCAGAGTCAAATATATATACTCAGTTTCATAGTCTTACACTTTGGTTTTTCCGCAGCTACCAACAATTTCTGATTAAAAAGACGTGGGTGGGAATATGACTATACCATTTTCATACAAATACGTCTAGATCATGCTTCTCAATCTTCCAATTTTCCGTAGTGATCTCAATAACAGAAAGGTTTAGCTTGGAAACATGTAGGTAGCTATCACGTAGATCACCATGATGTACAACTCACCAGTAGTCTGCTCGATAACATTCAGTTTGATTCCTTTGCTTTTCGAAACTGTTAAAAAAAAGTTACAGAGAAAGATACAAACGATTAAGGAATAAATGCCAATCACGACCAGTCACCAGAAACTATTCTCTTGAAGTATTGATATATAGAAGTCAGGGCAAGAACAGGACCCGTAGTTGGTCAGCAATCCACCGTTCACTACTAGAAAAAAGGGCTATAATGACGAGCGAAAAATCGTCATTAATAGAGGAAAATTCGTCACTAAACCAACTTAATGACAAAAATCAACGTCGTCACTTGTCGTCACTATTGCTCCGTCACAAATAAAAAAGTGACGAATTGAAATTTGACACTAAACTAGTGACGAACTAAAATCGTCACTTAAGGTTGTGTGACAACCCATTTCTGTACTTGATTTCGTCATTAAGTAGCTAAAATCGTCACTATCTGATAAAATAGTGACGAAAAAAGGCGTCACTTTTAAGTAAACCTAACGAGAAACTAAACGAACCTCAATGTCCAAAAGTGATGACGATGTCGACGCTAAAGGGTTGCCGGTGATCCCTTTACAATTTATGTCTACAAAAATAGAATAACACTTCATAATAAAAACGTATTATTTCGATTATCTCAATGTCAATGTTTTGCATACAATCGATTCAAGCATGATACTAAACAATATAAATTATCACTATAAAAATATAACGACACGTTTACAAGAAACAGAACACCCGCCGAGATGTTTGCGCCAACTGTCACCTGATATCTGATATCTAAACCGACTCTTTTCAACATTTGTACGACCCCAACCATCTGAACCGCAATAAATACGTTCTTAAGAGATTTCACATATAATTCTGATGTAATGCACTTTGTACATTTAAGTACAAAAACGCTACAGGTCTCACTTATTTTTTTTTTTTTTTGACGGGGTACCTATTTTTTAATCAATGGGAGATATACAAGTAACTGAAACATACATTTACAAAGCAATAAGAACCATATAACTCACATTTCTCCCAGGAGGATCATCAGAATTCCATCTATTCATAGGCGAGTTGCATTCGGACCCCAGAACCAGTGGCTTTTGACCTCATACGGTCTGCCAAGTCAGCTGAATAAGTAGCGTTGTTTCTTCCCATTACTGAATGAATAACCCCCGTCATTTGTTCGGTTTTATGAACTTTTGTATGTAAAAACAATCTGGAACCATCTGATCTAATATATCACAGATACTAATTGATAAATGAGCATATCTTAAAAGTTCGGAATTCACGTAATATACAAAAAACTCAAATAAATAAACAGTGATGACACTTTGTTCTTTCAATAACTTGTAGACTCGATAAAAGTACGTTATGTAAGTCTCAGAAATGTGTCTTTATCTAGATTTCTTTGGACTTTGTGCCGTGTTTGGGTCTGCAACAAAAAACTATTTTAAAAAATCCTTACTAGAGATTTCCGAGTAACCATTAGATTGTAAAATAACGGTGAAATAGATATGACTAATGATATACCTATGCAAAATCTTAAATTCACTAAATTTGTAATCATATGAGCACGAGTTAATTTATCATATCAGTTCAGCACTATCTTTGTGCTAAATCCACTTGATTTGTAACTGTCTTAAAATGGGTTATGTTTTATCACGGGTTATGTAAGGGCACCTGTTAGTATTAACTAAAAATGAATTCCAGTCCTCAAATGAAAAAGCTCATTCTTTTGGCAATGCGGTAAACGATAAGCTAATTGATATAAACAATAAGAACTGAATAGGTCCACATATTAGGCAGTACCTTTCCCCTCTGGACTAACAGGACCGGCCGAAAGAAAGTGTCGTTGCCCTCCCCAACTATCCAGTGCAGCTAGGCTCCTCATACATCCTAATGACAAGTGAATGAAGAAGAATATGCATTACATACACTTATTAAAAATGATATCAAGAAACAACTCTCACACAATCAATACAGTAAGCAAGGTTGAATTGACTGCTAACGAAACAAAAGTTACTCTATATGTGTCTAACCGCATTAAAACAGAAAACTGTTAATTCTCTAATAAACCGATCTTTTCCATAACTCGAGTAAGAGACATCACTACGTTCCATAAGCCGATCTTTTCCATTATTGGTTTCAAAATCACGCAAATCTGAAACAAAATCATATAAAAGAAAAAGAATCAGCATTTCTTTTTCCATTAATTATCTTGAATGTCAGAAATTAATCAGAAGTCTGATGTAAATGGGATTCAGGAAAAGAGTTAATACTTTAAAAAACTGTATGAAGACAGAAATACTAAATCAATAGCATAAAATTTTGCATTAATCAAAGTACCTCAGATAAGTGTTACATCTGTCAAGCACTGAAGGGTCAAATTACGATATAAAGGCACATGAACAAATTTAGGAGTATTTCTAGCTGTTACATACAGTGAACATTGGTTGCAATCCAGGAGAACAAAAAACAAACCAGTGGAGATTCAAAGATATATCCCAAAAGAATCCACGAAAGAAAAGCATGTAATGTATCCAGTGTAGTCCAGATTAGCTCTGCTCTTTGGGACGCTTGCAACACATATAAGCATAACTCATGAATGAGTTGTAACTCGCTGTTACCAACCATAAAAAACAACACAGATTAGTTTGGAATCAATAATCACGCTAAAACGAGCAAGGTCCAAAGAACTTATCAAAGTCTTAGTTACCTGTTCAGAGATTGCTTAAGTTCCTTGATCTTCTGTCGAGTCATTTCACCCCTTGAGAAATCAAATACCTCTTCACCTAGAAGCTCCCATTCAGATTTTAAAACTGACCTGAGATAAGCACGAAGATGAGACAGGGTATTACGTTGTCGATCAAGTGTAACTATAAAGGTTGAACCTTAAAGTTCTATTTTATATCGAAGGAAAGTAATGTCATGATAGCCTTTGTCGATTTCAAAAGTTCTGTAGCGCTGACATTAGGGGATGAAGTATAACCAAAGTACAGAGCCGAGGTATCCAGTTTCCTTTGAGATCCTTTTCTGTAGCCAATTTACATTAGTACATGTCACATGTCAGACAGGTTATGATTATGTATTCATTACGAAAACTATAATTGAAAGAACAGACACTTCATTAATAAGAACTCACCAAAACTATGATTCGTCCAAATCTATAATTCTCTAATGTAGGGATCATCTTTAAATTTGACAAAGAAGTTCATACTCCATACGTACAAAAAATTAGACCATATGATCAAACTCTTTTGTTATGTTATATCCAAAAATCTTACAAGAATAACATATATAGATATGGATAGCGTCGACTAAACATTAGAAGGTGAATAGGTAGATTCGAGGTACAATACCAATTCAAAGACAATAAGTAAAGGTACTGTATAAATTACCCATGCCATCCTCTTCACTTATAAGAGATTTCTTCAAGTGGGAATTCTAACGTTCAACATATTGACATAAAACAGATTGCGAAAAATGTTGTTCGGTGTTTTCAATTTTATACCAAACCGTAACATTTGCCTCAAAACTTGACTTAGGTAATAAGAAACAGATAACTAATAATGATTTCATCTCGACACGAGAGAAAAAAAAGAATATGGTGTCACTCTAAGGGAAGTATGCCATAGTATCATAAGTGCATGATACCTTATTTTCACAATACAAACAGATATGGTTTCATTAGGATTAAGTATCTTGTACCCAGTGACGGAGCCAGGATTACTCACTCGGGTGCGCCAAGACAAAAAATTTGAAAAAGATACAAAAAAAATTAACAATACAAATTAAAATGTCATACAACAAGAGTTTTTCATTTCAACCGCACACGACGTTTTTTAGCACTAAAATAATCTAAAACGCTATCTAAACTAAAGGTTTCGGCAATATCCTTTTCAATATAAAGTAATTAATGAAATAAATTCCTTTTATAAAGTACGTAGTACTAAATTATTCGAAAGAATTTTACCCAAAAAATTATCCGAAAAAAGATCATCATCCATTTTAGCTCATCAATCCAGTTATACATATTTAGAAAATGTATAACACAATAAAATTACATACTTGATGAGTTGATTCATTAAAACCAAATAATCATAGAAAGACATACAGAAAGTTACATACATACTTGTTTTGAAGCAGTTAATTAAAAAATATGGATCAAAGCTTATATCATAAAGAGGTTTTGGGAATGATGGAATATCGGATTTGATGTAAACTCACGGTAAGTATTTATTTTCAATTTATATGACATAAACTTTTCTGTAAATGGGCTTTCTAATTTTATCTTGGGTGGGCCATTTCAAATTTTACATACAAAATTCATATAAAAGAATACATATTAGTGCTAAACATTAAAAAGTTGGGGTTTGTTTTGGCCCACCCTAGTTATATAGTACCTCCATCCCTGCGTGCTAAACATTAAAAAGTTGGGGTTTGTTTTGGCCCACCCTAGTTATATAGTACCTCCATCCCTGCTTGTACCTAATGTTTTCACTTCACATTATTTGCCCCTATGTAATGCTTTGACTGACTCAATGGCAAGTTGATGTGTATGATCAAGCTCGCGCTGCCATCCTAACAACGTTGCAGCATGCTCTAACTTTTTGTTAGTTATTATATACGTCAACCTTCATTTAATTTATTTTAAAACTAAAGGACAGAACACAAAACTAATATAGTATAAACTAATAGTTATAGATATCTGTCGAAATCAATTTGATTTTTCACGTCACAGCATGTGACTCTACAAGCAGTGAGGCGCTTTTTTTTCGCCTAAACATTCTACAACAAATTGTAACATACAAACATATGACACTGATAAAGAATATGATGAAGACTATATAAATTTTTTTATTAAATATCAATCAATCATTGCTCAAAAAAGGGCTATATGCTTAATGCTTCTCACTTTGGACAATTACTCTAGCTTATATTACACTATGTTGCTATATTGTTTTGAGGCCTTAACATTACACGTCTAAACAACGATCGTCATGTGTCCAAGTAACACTGATGGTAAACGCTCAACCAGCAATGAAGCCATAATATCGATGAAACACTATTGTCTACTAGTCATTTCATCGAACACCTTTTGAGCACCAAAGTTATTGATTATTAATAAGCTACAAATTCTATTCGGCTACCGTTCAAAAAAAATTCTAGTCGGCTAAACCTAAGCTTTCTAAAATCACATTAGCAATCAAATCAACATAAAACAACGACACTTTTTACCCTAAACCTCTATGAAATAGGTCACAATCATCCAGGTTCATATAACCTATACTTAGATTAGCTAAACTAATTAACAATCAAATAAGCACATCAAATAAGCACGTCAAATAAGCAAAAAATACAATTTATTCAACGAATTTACCACAAATCAAATGAGTAACATCATATCTTCAAAACCAAATTAATTAACTTTGTAATTATTAGGGATTAGGGATAACCTCCGAGAAAAGTAGGGAAAGAAAGTGAATCACAGATAAGGATACGCTATCGAGCAAATCGATCTTAGCCATGGTGGATTTATGTGTGTTTTTAGTGTGTGTGTTTGTTTGTGAAATCACAGATAAGGATACGAAAAAAAAGTGATGTTGTAGGCGTTTGTTACAGTATTTTAAAATATTTAAGTATTGTGTCAATTTAAGTCCTTGAGCTTTCTAAGTGTTGAAAAAAAATATATTGTAGTTTGTTTCTTTATGAGTGACGAAAATAAATTCGTCATTCGACTATATAATTCCAATGACAGAACAAGTTCGTCATTAACAGTTACATAGTGACAAATATGCATTTGTCAGTAAATTACGTCACTATATACGCTTTTTAATGACAAAAAATAAATGTCATCACTTAACTTTCGTCACTATAGGCATTTTTTCTTGTAGTGGTTGCCCAAGGGAAAAGGACAAAAGAATCACAGTTTGCAAGACGTGGAACAGAACAAAACAAAGAACCACTTTCCCTGGGCTGCCTTACTGGAAGTCAACCCGCAAAACTATTAGGTACGTAATTCTATTCCCATAACCTACCAGTTGGTGATAATGATAGATACTCAAGAAGATTAGAATCCTAAATGTAGATGCATACCCAGTGATAATGATTGATATAAAGAAGATCAGAAGTTATCTCAGTTTTAAGGCAGCAATTCAGTTTGTGTTTGATATTCAGTAGGTAACCTTCCACTAACTACCAACGTTTCTCAGCCACTAGGATCTGTGTGTCTCATAGATCAAGTTCGACCCACGAGCCAAAAAAGAAACACCAAGAGCCACCACAACCGTCACCGTCCACTAACAATGTCAAGACACCAACACACCAAAATTCAGTTACAGTTCACCACAATGGGTTGTTAATGATCCTAGAGCTTTCAATTTTCAAACTCTATGACAAGGTAAATAACGCATTCTCTGCTTATATAAGTATTATCACATAAGATTGTTAGAGGATATGTAAAGTTATACAAAAGCAGTTACCTGTTTTGTCCCTTTTAATCCTTGCAATTTGAAACCTCTTATTTAATATTTAGCATTCTTATTTACTTATGTATATGTGTTGCAGTGAGAGTGATTTGCTATTTTACAGTCCCGTATTGCTGGTTCTTGAGATCTCACCAGACTCACGAAGTGCAACAACACAGTCTTCACAATAAAAGACCAAGTCACACAAAGTGCGATTCGTCAATCTCTCCATCAACAAGGGTGGACTCCAATCGAGGACTTTCCTGCAGCTGTAGGAAATTCTTAGTTCTTTTCATTTAAAAGTTGAATGTCCAAGTACGACTTAGAGACACAGGCATACAACTTAAATGTAAACAACTAATTATAATGTAAATTGATAAATTAACATTATACTATAGTACTATACTACTATACGGTATTGTGTAATCCATGTTAATGAGCTTTCCTTTAAAGAGTAATAGCTCATGACAGACCAAACCCCATCAAAATTCACTACACTAGAAACGTATTACTTTAGTAGGGGAGCGTGAATTAATCTTCTTGACTTCCATTTATTTTCAAATGTGTTTCGACAAGATAGAACCTCAACTGAATTATATTATGCAATGTTTTCAGACTCGGTCGACCTGTTCGGGTTAACCGGATGACCCAGTTCCGGTCGAAAAAAGGGTCATATTGACCCGGGTTTCATATTTTTGAAACCCGGATTGACCCTTCGGGTTTGGGGTGACCCGGGTCAACCTGGTTCTCGATATCCGACCCGGGTTTCATATTTTTACGTATTTGCGCGGGAATTTTATTTTTACGTATTATACTGGTTGATAAATAATTTATATTTTCAATATACGGAAGTTTTTATGGTTTTTATATATAATTTTTGTTAATTATTAAAGGTTTTTATATATAATTTTTGTTAATTATTAAAAATATGAGAAAAATTGTTTTTTTAAAAAAACCGGGTTAACCTGGGTTGAACCAGATTCAGGTTAATTCGGATCGATCCTGGTTGACCCGGACCCCGTGATTCGACCGGATCGATTTAAAAACCAGGTTCCAAAACATTGATATTATGAGCCAAATCAAGTAGGGTTCTCAAGCCTTTTTAATTTTTGGTCTTTCAAAAACTTTAATGTTGTCACAACTTGCTCCGAAGAAAAAAGAAGGTAAAGAAAAGAAAAATTGACTTCTTTCTATATATACAAATGATAATATAAATCTAAACTTAAGATCTACTCATAGACCACAAAGAATAATGCCGCACTCGTTCCCGTAAGTCCTCTATCACGCCGTATCAACAGCGAGGAAGGTACAGATAACTTTATACGCTCTTTTCAAGATTAAAAAGAAAAAAAAAGTCTTAAGTTGTGAAGTTCTTTACCGATGAAAAGTTACTTTGTTTGTTTCTTGTGTTTAGAGAAAGCAATAAACAACGATGCTATGCTTAAAAAGAATATAAACAAATATCTATTGAAATAATTAATCCGTAAATAAAAATTTTAAACAATAAATACAAGTCACCACGAATGATGATCCATTAAAAGACAAATATACTAAAAAAGTACAAACAAATATTTAAAAAAAAAAGTAAAATTAAACAAAAATCAGGAGTTATACCCGCCAATCAGACATTACAAACAAATATTTGCCGAAAAAGAAAAAACTAAATAAAAATCAGGAGTCATACCCATCAATCGGACATTACAAACAAATATTTACAAAATAAAAATAATTAAACGACAATAAAAAGACATACCCGTCCATCGGACGGGTTTTGCCACTAGTATATATATATATATATATATATATATATATATATATATATATATATATATATATATATATATATATATATATATATATATATATATATATATATATATATATATATATATATATATATATATATATATATATATATATATATATATATATATATATATATATATATATATATATATATATATATATATATATATATATATATATATATATATATATATATATATATATATATATACTAGCGTCGTAACCCGCCCAACGGGCGGGGTCGTTTTTTTTGTTGTTCCGGAGGATTTATTGTTTGTGCGGTTTTAGCTTATTATATTTTATTTTAATATTTAATATATTTTAGTTATAGTTTACGCTTAAGTAATATTATCATTATGATGAAATAAATTTTAACAAATTTTAAATTAAATTTGAATTTAAATAATTTTTTTAATATTTTTAATATTTTAAAGGTAGAATAATATAGTTTGTTTGCGATTCTTTTAGAAGAATTCTAAAAAGCACCAATGTGGCCAAATGTTTTCATACCTCTCAAGGGCTCAAATTTTCTTCGTTCACACTCATTTTGCTCCACTTACACTCGAAAGAAAGCTAGCTCATCTCTCAGACGAATTCGGTCGTAGTTTTAAATAGAAATTTAAAAGAATTATCTAAAAAAATCTTTTTCGGATCATATAAATAGAAAAATACAATATGTTGAGATTTAAAACAAAACGTTAAAACCCATTCAAGTAGGATGAACCTTTAAATAAGATAGGAATAGTAACAAAAAAATATTGCAAGAGCTTTGTCAACAATATACAGCACATTAAGAAGCTCAATCAAACGTCATCTACCTAAAACCTAAATTAATCATTAGTTATTCCAATATGTTTAGGCTTTTAAAATAGGGAAAATGATCCCTGCAGTAGACTGCAGGGAATTTTACATGCTGTTAGGTATAACCAAAGGTTCAAATATGTAATATTAGTAAACTTGAAGGGCCATATTTGTAAATGTATAAATCTGTTTTCTATGCAACAGTAGATAATTTATCTGCAGTAAACTGCAGATATGTTATTCCTGGTGGTTGTAAGCGTTCACTTAAGAGCAGAGAATGCCATACACTTCTACTGATTAAGAAAAAAAGTGCAATTCAAAAGCATGACTCTTAAAGGTGTGTAACTATATAAAGGAAGAAAAAAAATTGATTTGAGTATGGATGGAACTGTTGCTAGATTCAGAACATTTAACTATCTCAATAAGCAAAGATCATCTTAACAATCAAACAACCAAAAAGTTATGGTTCATCAGCATAAACTTTCATTTCAAATTAGAGAAGAGGAATACAATTCAGCTATAGTGTTCATCATAAACCCATCCCATCCAGGATTGATTGGCAAGAATTGTCAGTTCCTCGCTCGGCTTCTGCAGTTCATCTTCACTCATACCTGATAGAAAATGCCGAGAAGTTTAAGTTTATTCTTCCTGGTGGTTGTAAGCGTTCACTCGAGTCACACTCATTTTGAAAACACATGAAACCACTGAAAGTATTTTACACACGTATATAGAGTAGGTAAAATTAGCATGTGAGAAAGAAAAGAGGGATTTATCGTCAACAACTGAAACATCAATTGACCCATTTAAGTTATGGTATACTCAAAAACTAAATGGACCTGAAATGTTTGAGGACAAACCCCAGCTGACCCATTTTCACCCAGTATCTAGCCCGCCTGACCCACCGAATATGCTACCTCTACCAAAACAATGAAAAATATAAAGATCAGAAAAGTTAATTGCAACAATAATACATTTGTTTCAATCTAGAACTAAAATTAATGATGTATGACCTTATTCTATTTGAGTATTTTGGAGTTATAAAAGGGAAACCAACGTCTCAGAAGCTAAAATGTATATTTTACTTCTTCTCCGGGCAGAAAGATTTTGAACAACAGTGGCTAAATTTAACTTTTTCCCTTCTGTATTCTTTGGTAGTGGGCTGAATGCAATTTTATCGGGGTTGTTTGGAAACATTTTAATTGACATTGCAAGTCTAGGGCCTATGGCCCCCTTTGATGTTGCAGCATGTATTCTCGCAATTGGGATGGCGTAATGAAAGTATGAAACTAGTTTTGCTGATCTGATTGTTTTGGTGTCAATTAAGTGTATCTATCCCAATATATCTGCTAGCCTGTAAACTCAACATCCGCCCTACCCCGACAACACCCTGACAACGGTCTATTCCAATCCCAAACCCACTCCCATTCACCATATACCCATCCTACCCCTATTACCCACCAACAGGTCCTTATTGCATTCAAGGTGAACGACCTGGGAAATCGGTCACACAAGTACACATCTCCTAACCATCCTTTTATACGACCAAAAAGACATAGACCTAAGCCATCTCCAACTTTTTTGCCTAAACGGTTCAGAAAACACCATGTAAGTCATCAAGCGTTTATTTTCCTTAAAATGTACTATTGTTTTGGGAAGAGTGATTATATTTCGGGACACTCTTTGCAAAAAGATACAATTGTAATGGTCGGTTTATATCTATTCCATAGGATCTTATAGTGTTACAATTTAGAGTGTTATCATATACCTTTAGATCCTAAAAGCCTGACACGCTCACTTTCACACCAATTTAAGACGTCCATTGCCTCTACAGAATCACAGTAAATAGTTACTTCATATAGACTGTTTGTCAAAAATTCTTTTGCATACATGAACTTGCAGCAGGCAGTAGCAGCCTAAAATGCAGACAAATACCAGATGCCGTCTCACGTTGTCTTTTAGAATTCCGAACAGCCTGCTCAGGGGGATTACCAATTCTTATTGACGCTTCCGACATTATATGATTACCTGCTGCAATACATCGAACAATCTAAAAATTAGCACGTTGTAACAGGTGTGCAGAAATGAACTGTATGAAGATGAAATTGAAAACCATCATCTTCTAAACAGGCAAATTTCAAGAGCTTCTCCTGAAAAATACCGTTATTAAACCCATTAGATTCAATTTGTAATAAGAATGTGTCAAATATTCGAAATCTAAATTTATTTACATGAACTTTTTCGACTTCACAACGATCACCTACATTAAATGGACCAAAGTGGTAGTCACTTAGTCATTGGTCTCTTGATTTTCATTATTCCAAAGGTCTAGTGACATCCTAAAACTTGTCCAAAACCGTGAAAACTTTCAGTTGATAATATTGAGCAAAAAAGGATAAACTTTATGCACATACCTCTGTAGGTGTTAATGTACTTCCTGACATCATCTTCCATAAAAAGGTTTAACAGCTTGCTGATCTTAGAAGCTCTATTGGACCTCTGATCCTTGGATTCTCAACATCAGTCAATCCAGGCAAGTCATTATCACCCTTCTTGACATTGACCAAGTTTAAGACTAAACTAATTAGTAGTTATGCCAAATTAAACATACATATGTGCAAACTCATACTTCATCTAAAAATATATATTTGTGTATCAGAGTTCACAAATAATGCACCTTAATTACCCTTGTGCATTCTTTTAGATATTTGTAGGCATTCCAACATCTTGCATCTTTCTTTCAAGAGTATCATCTCCCAGAAACCAGTTCCAGAACCTGAGCCATAGATCGTTAGAGCAGAACCATACTTAATTGAACCTGAACCGAACCTGTTGAAATATCATCATTAGGGTTTTAAAAATGTTAACAGCTAACCTTTTTCTTATGATCAGATAACCTTTTTCTTCTTTTGTGGCCTGACGTCAACATGTTGCCACTCTTTTTCTTGGATGACCCGTATTCCAATTCCTCAAAAAATGGTGAATTCAACTACCCACCAATAGTGTGTGTATCAAGATACCCCGTTCGCTCCACAAACATACCATTAGCACCATCTGAAAGTATTGCAAACATAAACCAATCATAAGAATGTAAGCCCGTTGCCTAAAAATTTCAAGCATATAACTTCCTAAATCAGTTTCTACAAAATATTCTGTTATTAACAAAACATTAAAATTTTCCTAATCAAATTTCAATCGGTAAGATTAAAATAAATAAACCAATCTGACTCTGAGCACAATCACAGTTCCTACCCACTTGCTGTATCAGGCATGCTACATCATCCTCGTCACGTTTTCATTTTAAGTACACAAGTTTACAAAAAGTTCAATTGCCAAATCACTGATAATTTCATAATTATGTAGTTTTGCACTTGTCAGTACTGGAGTTCACTCAAGACAAGTCACTCTGTTTTTAGAACCTCATATATAGGTAGTTGTATAAGCCTTTACGGTATGCTTGGGTTAGTGGACTGCTATCAGGCTCTCGTCAGCAGAAGATCTGTTTTCGCATTAACCACCTGATCTTCACTAAGTAATAAATAAGATCAGATGCTGGAAGTATAACATATATGTATACTGTACTAATAATTACCAACGTTTAAGCAAATGTACCATTGGTACACCACATTGATTTCTAGATATATGTTGATTAATATCAACGCTAAATCTGCAAGCATAAGAGAAAGTATGTGAAAACTTTAAAAATTATTTCAAAAGTTAACTATAAGATGCGCTAACTACTCACCATATGGTTTTATAAAAATAACAGTAATGAGAAAATTTATACCAATTTGAACACAAGAATCTGAATAACGGCTACACACATAATGCCATATCAAGAAAAAAAATATGAAAGTGAAATACACAGTAATCGAGCATCCATACCTCCTGGCTTGGAGTCGTATGGGTTCACTGTTCAGCATTGCATATATAAGATGGTTATGGTAAAAAATATGTAGTAAGCCGAACCTGAGAAACCTTTGTTTTCTTCTCTTTTGAAGCTTTGTGGCCTCACTATAAGTTCATTCACATAAATCTTTTGACAATTCTCCATCTTCACCCTTCATTAGACCGCTAGAACTGTGGTTGCATGCTCCCTCACCTGTAGCACAGCTCACAAAGACATATACTCAGTAGTATTTATTTATGATAAAATATCATTCGTTAACATTGGCTGCAAGTTTTAAGTGTCTGTCTGCAAATTAAGGTTGCTGTGATAAAGTTAAGCTTCCTCCAAAGCCTATAATGAATGAAGAAAGGCAATGATTCAGTTACATCAAGCAGGGCTGCGGGTCCTGATAACTCAGGACCTGATCTTATTTATTTGAGTTATCTGGAGCTTCTTCCACGTGTTAGTCATTCAGAAAGAATTCCACGTGGACAGCTGTAAAATAATAGGTTGACCATGTCTGTCGATTCACTTATGTCAATTTCTTGCTATCCATTTACAGTCTGATGTTGAGCCACATGATTTTGTAACGGAATCGGTTGGAAGTGTGCATAACAAAAATTTACCTGCCGAAGCTCAGCTTGCTGTCAACAACTATAAGGTTCCAACCGCTCCTAATACTTACAGATGTTAAAATGAAGCAAGATAAGAATGTTAATTTTGATAACCAGCGGAAACTGAATCACAAAAGCTGTCCCACCTTTATCATGTGCATTAGACAGTCAGACGGCAACTGGTGCCGCCAGTAGCGGTGTTAAGGTGCAAGAAGAGATTCTTATTAATATCAATCACCGGTTCTACAGTGATTTCTTTCTGATGTATTCACAACAGCAATGGCCGAAGATAGGTCTGGTATGGATGTTTTACCACAAGATACCTAGAAAGAGGTAGAGAACAGATTATGCAAAGATCTCAGTTAATCAATTCCTATTTCATTTTTATAAATATGATTCTAAGGTATACGAATTACAACCTATGTTTTCATTATAAAAAAATATATATTGGTTGATTTGAATTTTATTATAATTCACCTCTGTAATTAACTGTACACGTCGCTCATCTCTGTATATAGATCCCTCATTCAAATTAAAAAAACTTAGATCACCATAACGCCAGCAACCCCACTTGGAGATTCACCTGTAGGTGCCGCTTCTTGTGGACACCTGCACCAGGAGCACCCCACAAAGCATTTCCATAAGCTACAGCACCACCATTATTAGAAGACATACAAGGACCTTTACTGACTTCTCAAATCGGACTCTAAACAAAATGCCAGCCACAGCGACCATAAAACCTAAATACATAAAATAACCAAGTAGCAGAACTTAACATAACACCAGGTATAGAAATATGAGGTTACAAAGTGATGAGATGAGGTATTTTGACAAACCATTGATTGCTCCCAAACTGATCACATTCATTTTGACTTTACGGAGCGTACCTGACCTGTCTGTATGAAGTCGAAGTCTTGTGATCATTTTGTGTTTTGATGAATGAAATATGATTAGTATAAGGAAGTTCTCGGAAAAGAGGCTATGAATACCGTCTATAAATCAACTGATGATGTTATTGGTATGGAAGTGGCATGAGGCCAAGTCAAGCATTAGCAAACCGTGACCCAACCTTAAGAATCGATATGGATAATTGATGTCCATATGGGTCGAATTCTGATGGGATCGATTAAAAAGACTTGATTTAATCCCTTACAAAATTCTAAATGAATTCATTTAAAATATGAAAGAAAAGAAAAAGACATACAGAAACATATATGCTACACTTTTATTTATTTACACACACCATTTTTCACATCTTTACTTGCTACTCATAGATATATGATAATAGTATTTATATTTTAATTTCATATATTATACCTCTGCCCATAGAATATCTACAAACATACCTAATTAGGGTTTACAAAAAAATATACATACCTTTTTACGTGATTAATGAGGGTTTCAAAAAGACTTCTGATAATTACATAACATAGCAAACCATACGTTCTGTGCCATCCATCCAACCTCATACTTCTAAAGAAACCATAGAAATCATTACCTGTTATTAGGTTTTGAGTTTTTGAGATGAGACAAATGAATGAAGGTATCGTTTTTAGATGCGTATGAAAATATTAGGGTTTTATATGAATCTAAGATTTATTTAAAAATAATAATTTAGGAATAGATATGTATAAATTCCAAAATTGTAGATAAAGAGTGATTTCAGTTCAATATCTATAAGATAAATACGTACATACACAAAAACCAGAATATTTGTGTGTATCTTTTATATAACTTATTATTAATGTATATCATCTGTGTTTATATTAGAAAAATGAATATTATATATGTTAATATTAGATTTTGATGAGCTTATTACCTGTGTTTTGCATCAAAAATCACAAATAATGGGTTGGCTAAGTTGGTAAAGGTGCTTGTATTCGAATGAGAGGTCATGAGTTCGAATCTTGCAAGAGCCATGATATTGTTTTTAAAAAATCTGAACTTAAATGAGTTTTTATTAAAAACCGAAATTAAATAAAAAAAACGAAAATTATATAAAACGCTTGACCCGATCCAGACCCCTCTTGGCCCAGACTTGAACTGGACTGGTTCAAACCGCCTCAGCCCATACCTTCAAAACGCAGTTTTCAAAATTGCGTTTTCAAAACGCGATTTTGAAACAAAACGCGTTTTTAAAAACTGCGGTCCGCCCAAAATGAGTTAAAAATATACCTATATATATAATATATATATATATATATATATCTATATTATATATAGGTATAATTATGACTTGAAACCACAGTTTTTAATCCAGTCATATCCCAGTCACATCTTTTAACCAATAAGATTTGAGATTTTCCTAAAATATCTCATTACTTGCCTAATTTTCGTCCTATTTGGGCGGAACGCGTTTTTTTAAAACGCCATTTTACTAAAATCGTGTTTTGCAACCGCGGGCATAAATAATGCCATACACTTTATGTTTTTTCATTTTTTCCCCACATCAACGGGGTGAAAAAAACACACAAACTATCCATGTCTCTGTAAACAACTGATGTCAACCCTAATCCAAGAAACATAAAAAAAATCGATCTTTTGATCTTTGTTGTTTGATTCACAATCAATCGTTAAATCAACACAATCAATCTCAAATCAAGTTTCAGTCTCAATCTCATATAAACACAGATCACGAGATCTGTTTACCCATCGTTTATAAAAACAAATCACGGCATCTCTTTACCCACGCTTTTCTTTAATCACTAATCAAATCAGACGCGTTCCTTAATAGTATTTTTCTTGATCGATTCACCACGAAGAAATGGCAACCAGGTCTCCTAAATGGGTATCTCAGGTAGGTGAGTTGATTCAACCCTTTTGCAATAAATAAAAACTTTGCATAATTATCATCACTTCTGTCTGTGTGCAATCTTCATACTCACTCATGAGACTCTTCTGTCTTGGCAGGCAAGACTACCCTTTTTATTCTTTTTTTCATCTTTGTTTTCATGGGTTTTTATCAGATTATGTTAATCTTGGTTTTCATTGGTTTTTATCAGATTTCGTTAATCTTGGTTTATATGATTGTATGAATGAATATTTGTATGTTTCTTGATCTGGGTATGTTTTATTTATCATTGTTGTGATTAAAGTTTGTGTTTTTAGATTGAATCTATGATGAATATACGTTATATTCATTTTTTTGTGGTTGTGTTTGGCAGTATCACTGAAATAGCAGTAATATTGGCGTGTTTCCCAATCGGATGGTTGAGTACCAGTGCTATACCATAGCAAAGTAAACAGTTTTGAACTTGTGCAACTCACACAAAAGGAAGAAGCGGATATTAATCAACCTAAACTGTCATCTCGTGACAAATTCAAATTGCAGCAACAATCTTTTCGTATGTACTTAATAAACGGAATATGTATTCATATCAAGGATACGATCACCAGTAGATTAATCCTACCAAGAGGTATAATCACTAATACAATCACCAGTAGATTAATCCTACCTGTGGTGTTTCACATGTGAAATCCTTTTCTATTTTCAATAACGGATTCTTTTTTACGTGTTACCTGCTTATCAGGTGTTGAACTGGTTACATAGATTAATCTCGCCTATTGGACGAGAAGATAAACTGGCTGATCATGGTTCCTTATACTATAAAGTGTGTCTGTGATATTTACTTTGTTAAATATCTTGCTATTGTCCTTTTCATGATATTTTTTCTACGGTCATCATAAGATTATGTGATTAGGCTTAGAGTGCACGTGTTCGGGCAACACATCAAGAGTATCAGCGAATTTTCCACCATAAGGTAAGGATTCCTATGAATATTATGTTCTGTAGTCGTTTTGCTGTTTATGATTTTTTTTTGCTGTAAAAACTACCCTGACATCCAAAAACCTACTGCAATTTACCCATGAATTAATTTCTTCAACTGCTTCTTTGAGCTTTACCTGTAAACCAATATTTGACAACTCAGACTGAATTTATTAACTATAGCAATTCACAGGAAAAAAAGCTAAGCACGAGATATAAATTTACCTCGTCTTGAAAGCCCACATACTTCGGTTCTGTTTTGTAAACATTTTGAAGTTTCTGGTAAGAGGCCAAAGCATGTCCTCTTTTTTTATCAACCCAAACAATATTTGCTAAACAGAATTCAAGACCATTGTTCCGCTTTGATAAACTCTCTGCTAGATGTTTGGAACCTTATGACTGAGAACATGTTGTTCTTCACTTTCTCTACTCAAGATTTGGCACAAGGTCTATAAAATAGAATCTACTACGTTTTCCCATGGTGTACGCGTCCATGGCTATTTGTTCCAGATCCGACTACCTATTTTGTTCTATCTTTTGTTTATAATGTTAAAAATCTATTACAGGAAAAGAGTACTTCTATTTAACCTAACGACTTTCTGATATCTTTATAATGATAAAATTACATGTTCTTTTGAAGATAATTGTATAAACAACAAACATATACTTTGTTATTGAATGCATCGCAGTACCATCCAAAGTAGTAGTAGTGGATCTGGAATCAAAGATCGTTCAGGTATGCAAGAATGAATGATATGATGCATAGGATTCTTGAGGTTTGTATGGATGTGCAACGACGTTACTTGCAACAATAAGGTACCCTTGATTTTGCTTTCTTTTATAGGAAAAACCCTGCTCGATTAATAAGTAAAGAATCTGGCCCGAGAAATGGTGGTTCCAAGGTTTATAGTAATAAGGACGGTAAAGGAAGTCGGGAATTAGTTAGTGAGCCACATCCTGATAATGATTTTTCACAAGCTGATGATGACAATATATCTGTTTCATCGCTTTATACGCGGAATTCTCAATTTTATGGTAATTTCAGTTTCTTTCCTTTACAACCTTTATCTCTAGCTCCCTTCCAAAACAAGATTTTATAACAAACAGCTTTTCTGGTTTACAGAAGATAACATAAGCAAGTCAAACAATCGTCACCGGAAGATGGTTGATCTAAACATGAACAAAACTCAGGGTGGTTGGAAAAACATTCCAAACTGGCCTTCAACGATGGGAACTGTTGCTTACATTATTTTCCAGCATGTTTCTCCTCTCAGGATGGTAACGTTCCTTACTGACCTGCATATGTTTAACTACATAAGCACTTTCACTTAAGCAATGCCAGTGCCAAATAGTCTATAAGAAAATGAGTACATATTGACGTTCTTTTATTGACAGAAGATTAAAAAAAAAACCAAAAATTAATATATAGAAATGCTTTAGGGGAAATTATTTTGATTTTCTTATGCAGTAAAAAAGTTCAAATAATAGATGAAGCTGGAGGAACTTTAGTTACTGTAACCGAATTTATGACAAATGGATCACTTAGGAATGTGTTTGTGAAAAAGGACAAGTTAATTCGATTTCATTCGTCGTGACTACTAAAAACTCTTTGTGTTTCAACTGTGTAACTTTGAAGTAATTGCAGGTCACTGGATCGTTGTAAAAGGCTCATTATAGTCATGGATGCAGCCTTCGAAATGGAGTACTTGCATTCCCAAAATATCGCTAATTCTGATCTAAAATGTAACAATTTATTGGTTGATATGTGCGATTCAAAACAACATGTCTGCAAGGTAAATATGCCATTTTCAAGGATATTGTATCTGAATTAAGTTATAGTTATTGATCATTTGGTATTAGGAGTCGATTGAAATGGTTGTTTAAACTATCATTCAATGTTAGTAAGAAAGTTACTTTTTTTGGAGAAAGGCGTAAGCACAACTTATAAATTAGCTGATCTTCTTTCATATTCTGAAACTAAAGTCTGTATATGTATGGTTAGTTTTTTAAATGACCTGGATCATAATCAACAGATCTTCACATGTATTTGCAGAGTAGGAAAATGTTCTTTCTTCAGGTAATTGTGAATATTGCAGTAACGGCAAATGTCCTTGGATTCCCAGCCTTTTCTGTCCCTGTAAGTGTTGCTTATGTATGAAGCAAATTAAATTTTTGAGCTATAATACTTTATAGAATCTTGCAGGTCAGACCCATAAGAAGGACTCTGGTTATAAAAATACAAACCCATTATCGCAATAAAGCAACCCAACCATGTTTTTCTACTGATATCATTGGCTTTTCGACGACAACATATCCTCTATCCGGTCATGGTGCAACAACATCAAAAATTAAATGTATACTAAACGTTTGCCTAATGCACATATTGGTGAACCAGGTATCTATGAAAATACATTTCAATTTTCTTAAGTTTTAATGGTTCACATAACTAATTCATGTCTAATTATTTCTTGGTTAGTGTAGATACCTGTTTGAAGTGCTCGGTTTTCAGTTGCAGCTTTCTCAGATACGTCGCCTCACATCGAATAATTAATGCATACATTAAGCTCTTAATCTTGCCGTGAGCCGACCCAGCCTGGTGAAGGAAATGTTGAAGTTGCGCATTCGTTAGTTGGTTAATGCATTAAAGTACAAAATAGTGGAGAGCTTCATGTGTACTTTATAATCTTTTGAACTTTTGATTAGAAAGTTTTTTTATTAGAAGGAAGTTGGGTGGTCGTAAGTTCCTCAATTCTTACTGGCTTCATGAGGTATTTCGTTTACACAAACCAAACATAGTATTTGCAGTCTTGTTTTTTTCCCCAAGAATCCAAAGAATCTTTTATTAATGAGGTATTTTATTGACTTTCTGTTTTACTTGAAGTTGGACAGTTTATAATGTAATAATCAAATAGTTTTTGGATTATCTTTTTTTGGGTTTATGGATCACGTAACCTGTATGGATTCAAACATTTTTCTACAGCCCTCACGTGTCTATAAATATTTTTGGCATGAATTGCTACAGGATTCTACCTATGGCTACTTTGAGGTGATCTTGGTTTATATAGGCTCCATCCCATGCTTCTATTAGTAATGACCGAGGTTCATCAAGATCTATAACCTGGTGGACAAGCAGAGAATTCCATGGACTGACACACTCCACCTATGGATAAACAATTTATAGCAAAGATCCGCCTACTGTACCCCCTCATAGTGCAGGCCTACATCCGCAAAAGCTCAGGGCAACAATACTCTGATTTCAAATATAGTGTGGCCCACAACAAGGCTATAGCACCAAACATGTCTTATTTTGTATATCTAAGGGGTCAAATGGGCTTTAAGTCATTCAATTTTTATTATTTACCCAGGTTGTGAATTCAGTGGTCGCTAAACAATACATATGTTATATGTCACTGTGTATGTGTCATATATAGGCTGGACAATTTTTACTTTTGCTAATCTAGAATGGGCGGACTGGTAAAATTTTGAATTCAAATTTATCAAAATAATTATCAAGAACAATCGTCATACCATGATTTTCATAAATTTTCCGTGTGTTCATAGGTTTGGTATCTGTAGGTCTCGATCTTATTCTACACCACCTCTTCGTGTAAGGGGCTATAAATCCAGGTTAGTGGATTCTATCTTTCAATTGTAGCTGCAGCAGCTTCTCCTATTTTATCTACCAACACCAGGCCATGAACTCTTTCCTGTATCAGATATCCAAACACCAACATTGTTTAAAAAGTAGTTCAAATAAAGTGAAAAATAAAAACCGAAACAATTGTAAAACACTTGTCTAGGGTCAGTATTAACTGAACTATTCATGTGCAGATAAAAGAGTTTGACGACCAGCCAATGCAGCAGGTTGAACAATTGTATTTTACAGCAAAAACACTTTAAAATTTCTAAGGGCACAGAATAACCACCAACATGTGATAATCAAATGAGTTTCGACTTTCTTTAAGGAACAGACAGTAAGAAGAACTTGATGCGTTTGAAAGAAGAGATGCCAAATACCAAGTATCCGTATACTGAATTATGGTAAAACGATCTCATATATTCCTCGATTTAGAAACTGATCGACCATCAATGTCCAGGTATGTAACATATGTTTAATTCTTGAACGAACCAATTTGCGTATATGATCATTGTAGTGACATCACTATGAAGAGCAAACAATGATTTAAAAAATTTCCTTACTGTATAACCTCTTACCGCTTTTAAATAGTACGATCTGCAAAGAAGAATATGGATGTGTATGTGCCAAATAGGTATTTCATGCTGCAAATAAAATTATGGTAGACCATTAAGCATGAATATAATGATGATTACCCAAAACACAAAGTTCTTAATTTTGGTTCTTATTGCAGCCTTGAGAGATCAGTGGACCTCGGGTTTTTGTACCTTATTCTTCATGTTTCAGTCTCTTTTACAATGACTAAAACCAAAATGAAACTTGTGTGAAACTAACTTTTTACAACCGAATTATTTCTTTATTTTCTTATACACACTTTAATAGCCTAAAGTGTATATACATTGATATATAAAGTTAAAGTATAAGGTAAATCACAAAAATGCCACAAATGCTGGAAATGTAGCTTGGGTTTTAAGACATATTGAAAAGAAACATAAATCTAAATATAGAAAAAGGTAACAAGTGGATGACTGTCGTCAGGTCTAACAAAACCATAGAGAAAAGACCAGCGAGTTTCAACAGGTAGGGACTTGGGGGAGAAAAAACTCAGTTTGTAGGCTTTATGACAAAGAAACACCAGTATCTCTTAAGCATCACAATAGAAAGCAAGCATTTGCAAAGCTAATACCAATCTCCAATTCCACACAGTCAATCTTTGAGGCTAACTCCTAACTCTGACATCAAACAAACTGTACGACCAAAATAAATTATCTTGAGTTTTTTTAGCTATTTCTTTACGCTTCAAGTACGACACAACATATTCCCACTTCAAAAAATAGAGCATTTGGTATGAACAAATTGATTGCAAGGTCCATTGCAGTAGATAACTGGAGCTTCAACAAAACCTCAGGTGTCCTAGGTGACCCATAAAATCATATTCTCGGTAACCTCTAATTATCTTCGTGTCGTCATTACATGTCTCAACGGTATGTTTTTTTCACTCTCTATTGTTCACATCTTTTAATATAAGAAAAGTTATTTACTTATTTGATGTTTTTCTTTGGTCTCACTAGCCATGATATATCTTGTTTACAGTTACAAATTCGAGCATACATAACACAAGAGAGTGGGCTCACGATAGAAAACCAGCATGTTTACCAAACCATATGGTTCAAACCTTCAATTTTAGGCATAAATGGTTGGCTTTAGCTGGGGGTGATAATAATTAGCTCTTACGTTGTTTTTCAAGCACTCATTGCTCTGATTACACAATTTTACATAAACCCAGTTGACACATACATATATGATATATTCATTTACAGTGCGGTCAGTGTTTAACATGCTATTTATATGCATCTCTATCTATCCATCTAAGCTAACGATTGCATACTTTATATACGTATAAAGAGGGCGTCGAGGATTGCATATGTTTAGCTTCAATATATTGTTAAGCACTATTATAATATGTACCTAGAGTTCCTACCTCATGCAGTACGCAAATGAGCCAGCTCATTAGAAGTCCAAACAACTGAAAAATGCAATCACTAACACCATTTTAGCCTGTATTAGCATGTAATAGAAAATAATCATTTTACAAACCTTCTTTTGCAAATTTACCCTGACAACAAGTCCTTTTGCAAAAGCTTAAAAATTGAATGACATATAATATCTTAAGAGATATCCTCCTGATCATCTCGAAAACTTCTAACAAATTATGATAAAGAAGTACTAGATTAGTAGCTAATAAGACACCTAAAATATAATGAACCGAGCATAGATATGAGTGAGAAAAGTTCAATGTAGACTATCTTTTTAGGATTCACCTCAATCAACCAATCACAACTACTAATCTTTTTCATCTAACAAAAAACTATTTTTTTAGAAATTAAATATCTCACAAACCGTTAATCGTTACGCAAAACGAAACACACTATCGTGACGAGAATAAATCATCTTTCTATCCAGGGACACATATATACATTTTTGAAGAACTTTTTTCTGAGAAAATCATATATAATTTTGAGATATTTAATTTTTAAGAAAAATGTGGAAAGTTAGATTTGAATAAATGTGATTGCTCGATGTAGTCTATGTTAAAAACAAGGTTTACATTATTCTCAACTAAGATATCAACTTAGTACAAAAAGTTAAATTACGGGTTAAAAACCGATTAAAATCTAACAAAAAAACATGTCTCAACATGAACTTTAGTTTGTAAACTGGTTAACTTAAACCAAACCGGTTTTGAACAAAACTGATCTATCATATTTATTAGCCCACCATGTACGAAATATGTAGATCTCCAAACCGCACCAAATGTAAATACACCTAAATACAACATTACCAAAAAAAAATAGTATCAAACAAATTTTATAAAAACCCCAATATTAGCAAAACGAAAAACTAAAATGAGACAAAAAGCAAGTCTGTTGGATGGGTCAAGCCATAAAAATATAAAAAAATGCATTCATTTAAGTTTTCTTTTAATAAATGACTCCCAACGCCAAAAAAAATAAAAAAATAAAAAACACAAACGTATGTAAAAAAATAACAAAACGCACACGCCTATATTAGTAAAACAAAATATTGGCAAACGAAGAATTAAAAATATCAAAAAGTATTTTTTTTTAAGTTTTCTCTTAACAAAAACTTGGCCCGCAACAGAAAAAATAAATAAATACACAAACGTACTTAACCCCTCCCCATATATTAGCACAACTAAATATTCACATGGGACGAAACACATCAGTTGGATGGGCCAAGGCCTAAAAATATCAAAGATTAATGTCCTTTTAGTTTTCTTTTAACAAAAACGAGTCCCACTATCAACTGATATAACTAACACAGAAATGTATTAACATATTTTTCATTTTTTTCCAACTTGAATCAAACGTTCAAACGTCTATACTGTTAGTTATAATGTGGCAATGTTAGTGTATATGGCCAACGATCGTTGGCAACATTAGTCATTTATTTATATTAACTGTCGTTTAAAATTAACTAAAAGGAAAAAAAATTCTTATTTTGTACTTTTTTACAAAAGTTTAATATTTGTAACCTCTTTTGTACTATTAAAACTCTTAATTTTTTTTAAGTAAAATGCATTTTACTCTTCTACAAAAGTATATTTTTATTTTGAAAAAAAAATCCTCCGTAATATAACAGATACACAAACATACCCTTAGAAAAATTTTACAGAATGAACCCGATGTTGATTTATGTACATTCGTAAAGTAACATGACACCAAACACGGTCAATGGGTGTACCAAACCTAACACTAACAAAGCTTACTTTACGTTAAACCAACAAAATTTAAAAAAAAAATCCGTGTACAATAAAAGATTCACATGAGATAAAATGCAACCGTCGTGGCCAAGGCCTAAATATATCAGAAAATAGTTTCCTTTTTATTTTCTTTTAACAAAAACGAGCCCCACTGCAAACATATAAAACTATTACACAAATGTACTTTTAAAAAAGAAATACAAAACGACCCCGTTACGACGCTAGTATGTACATATATATATATATATATATATATATATATATATATATATATATATATATATATATATATATATATATATATATATATATATATATATATATATATATATATATATATATATATATATATATATATATATATATATATATATATATATATATATATATATATATATATATATATATATATATATATATATATATATATATATATATATATATATATATATATATATATATATATATATATATATATATATATATATATATATATATATATATATATATATCTTTACATTATATATAAGAGGAGGGGTATGCCACATCATATCCACGTCATCACCTTCTAATTTTAATTTAATTTTTATTTTTTAAATTTTCGTTTTTTTATTTTTTTTTAAATTTTCGTATAGGTACTAAGCTTGGTTCCGAATTTATTAAAAAAAGTATTTATGCAAGGGCTCGAACTCGCGCCTGAAGTAGACCAGACAAATACCTCAACCAGTAAGGCATTCTTATAGTTTGTGTTAACAGTTGATAAAGATATTTCTTATACTGTACTTCACTAACAATTTTCCAATGCCATTATAAGCCGTGTGATTTAGACAAACGTGATTTTGTAAAACCATTCATTCGTATACCTTAATTAACAAAAAACCTACTCCGATCCCTTCTCATTCGTCCGATCCATTCTCATTCAATTCATGCGATCCATTCTCATTAGTTTCATTGAATCTATGTTCTTTAGTTTGTTCAATATCAGATTCTTCTTCGGATTCAACTAAGGTACCATTACAGGTTCGTGTTTGATAATTTTAATTTGAAAACTGCGATACCAGGTAAAGAGGGTTGTGATTTTATATTTTAGGTTGATGCTCGTCGTGTTAATGATAACACGGACAACGCTAAAAAAACTAAAACAAAAAACCTAACAGAATAACCTTAAAACAATATAAATAATGAATACCAGCCGACGCCTCTTCTTTATCTAATGCTAATATCAACCATCATGCTCACCAAGGCATTATAATGATCAAACACATTTGCTAACTTTCTTGAATGGTTATTCCATTCTTTGAAAGGCGCTAACTGATTTTGAAGATGCCTCCATTGTTGGTGAAGAGCAATTGAGTTTATGGCGCATTGAGAAACAGCTCGAGCAAGATCGTTGGGTTGTCGTAAGAATAGATGGATGTCGCTTTAGCAGGGGTGTTTGGATTTTCCTTCTTTTACCTTTTTTTGGTGGCTGGTACGTTGGTCATTCTTTTTAAAAGGTTTAACCCAACTGATACTTTGGTTTCTTTCCTCAACAATTTCTAAGGGGCAACCGTGTGCCCTCTCTTGCAGAACCTAACCTGAAAGAAAGCATTTTCGTGGCAAATAATGTTTGCTAGGTCATTGGGGAATTAGCAATTAAGGTGCTCTCTTTTTATGCAGCCTTTGAAGTTCCTAATTTTGTTCTCGGAGATTATGTTTCTTTAGTTTTCATGCTTATTTTGAATAGCCATGTACAACTGCATGTCTATATTCATGTTTGCATTTCAATTGCCTCAGGTCAACCAAGTCGCTATGACAGTAATATCATGCTTACTCCCAATCCTTCAACATGAAGAGGTGATTTGGTTTTTGACTTTTTCTTTTGTGTAATTTCTACGTTTGTATCTTGATTTGCTGTATTTGTTTATCATCTAAATAGTGATATTATATATTTTTCAAGCGCTGCACGCCTGCACGGGCTTAATAAGTCCTTCATTGATAGTTACGTCACATGGACCATTGATAATGGAGTATTCCCATATTAAAAGAAAATATCGACGTATCTATTCTGAATGTTTTTAACCATCCCTAACAGATTAGACGAGAGCACTGAGCTTACTGATCTTGACCAGGTACATCTAATATTAAAAATCTAAGTCAGTTTAGAGTGGGTCTAATATACACGTGAGCTTATGAGTACCCTTGGGGGAAAAGCACGATCTAGAAACAATGAACCTTTAGGTGATGCTGTAGGTAGGTTTTGGGTGAGAAATCTTCAGTGATAGAAGTGTCCTATATAATCGGCGACAACCACCTGTTTTATTATAGGAGGCGATTTGTGAGGCAAGATTAAGGTTGGTGGATGGATCTGGTTCATGTGGGGATAAATAGATTTTGACTATAGTCTTCTAACTTTTCATTAATATGTTTGTGATGCATTCTTTTTTACTGATATGAGTAGTCCTTGGGTTACCGGTTTGGCTTTGAACAACTGCTTTTTCTATCTTCTGTTTACAGTGCAAAGGCTATATAGAAACGGCCACTATTACCATGGTTCCCGGCGCGAATGCTTCCGAGGGCAGTTGCACAGCTCCACTGTGATGGATTTGACCCCTTGAGGTAAATATCCTATAGCTTGCGGAAAGCCGAACGGGTATGTGTTTATCTGTTAAACTTAATAGTTATATTTAAAATAGTATGCTAAGTCATAAAGTCATATCTTTATTTTTTTCAGTTGTATGGGTTAATTGAATTGTCCAAATGGTCGTTGTCTAGTGTATGGAATTGGAACTCAAGTCCAAACAACCATTTAGCTTACATATGAAAATTACTAAACCTCCTGTTGTGGAGGAAGATGTCGATGATGAAAGGGACGATGATGATGGTTCTGATGGGGAGCTTCAAATTATAGATTTATTAATAGGTTGAATGGTAGAAATAGGTTGTTGACTTTGGTCTACAAGGCAGTGAAGCTATAACATGGGCTAACGCCTGCAGCCTGGGAATGTTTTATCCCACCTATTATATATTGTATAAAATACATCTAATCCACAACTTATAGAAAATGTAACTTATTAACTTTGGTATTACAATTCTGATGAAGTTCAATTATAACTAACATGAATTACAATATAAACGGGTGCAAGTTTTATATTATCTATATCAGAAAGTCAAGATGAAGTTAGTGATATTATATTCCCGCAGCCCGTAAAGTTTGGTCTTCCAGTTATTTTAATCAATCTATTGTCCGTTGAGATCAGCAAACTGGGGGGAGATGAACGGCTAACTAAAAGGTACTCTCTGTTATGATGTATTATCTAATGTCTGGCATGTGCTCATGCTAAGGTAGTATGAAACATGTAGTGATGGGTTTTAGTGGTTTTCTGCCTTTGTTGTATTATGTTAGTCGAGTAGATGTTTGGATTTATTGGTCTTTATATCGTTGAGGTATGCCTCGAGTTAGTGGTGATTCTACTTATCTGTAACTGTGTTTTGCTAATATAGTGTTTGGGGTATTTCAACCTATCTTTAATGATTTTGTTATTGTTATCTAACATGTTTTTCCTACTCGTGTATCTCACTGGCTGTGATTGTTTTGACCCATTGTAATGATTTTGTTGCCGTTATATAGACGGTGCCTGAGAAAGCAAAGGAGAGCCCTGGAGGCCTATGAGTGGTCTCGGTTTCTTGCCTCTATTTTACCCTCCAAGATATGACAGTGATGAAACTACAAAAGTTCCATTTGAGTCAATGTCATGATGCTCACTGGTGATCAGCTAACTATTGGGAAGGAAACGGGTCGTAGGCTTGGAATGGGAACAAACATGTACATGTCTTCCTCAGTTTTTGTTCAATAAAAAGATCCAGCTATCACAATTATCCCGATTGAGGAGCTTATCAGGAAGACTGATGGTTTTGCTGGAGTCTTCCTTGGTAAGCGTTTGTTACGGGACAAAATGAGTATGTTTTGCATCTACCTTAAAACTATAATAAATCTGAAACTTATAGCGTGTATGAAATACATAACATAAATATGAGATCGTGAAGAAACTACAAAAGAGGAAGCATATTTGTGGTACAATCTGAGTATTTATCCACTTAAATGATTTGATGTATTTGAACAATGTACCGATGTATTTGATCTATCTGATCGCATATATTGATTTAGATCAAGACTCGCCATTGACAGGCCTAGATGCAAAGAGGAAATAATTTTTAATAGATAATGTGAACAGAAATAAACAGATCTGTAATAAACCGATACTATGGGTTTCCAGCCCATCAAGCATTTTCAGGAGAGGATGATGCTGAAGAATCTAACGGTAACAAAACATGATTTAAGGTTTTCTCTGTTATGTGTCCATCAAGTGGCCCACCAATCCTGGATGACACAAATACGTCCAAGGTGTACCTGCAGCTGTTAATCAAGATTCAAAGGACGTATTGATAAAAGCAAGGAGAGGTAGATTGCAAGATTCAACAAAGAATGACGCTGTGAACATTCAGGTTGAGGGAGATATAAAAAGATGAATTAGCTCCTAAAAACAATGAACATAGAATCGACACCAAGTTCAGGTAATCTTAATAAAAGTATCTTTGTCTAACTTAAAAATGTGCAATATGCTTTCTATCTTGCATCAGCGTTCCAGATTGTAAGATTTTACCTCCTCGGATAGTTAGAATTTTAGCTCAAAATCATGTTAGTCTCTTTGTTTCTCAAACACATATATAACATATCTGCTTAAAAAAATACTTTTCGTATACCTAGATATTTTACTTGCTTAGATTGAAATTGTGCAACAAGAATTGAAGCCATTCTTTGTGAAAGCCATTCTTAACTATTCCAGTGAAACCCTGTTGAAGCCATTCTTTGTGAAACCCATTCTTAACTATTCCAGTGAAACCCTCCTTGGTACTAGACAAGACTACGAGTTCCATGTGTTTTGTTAGGCTAATTTTAGTTTTGTTCCTGGTAAAAGTGCTAAAAAGCTAATTAATTAATTTGTTAGCTTATTCGTGGGCACGTAGCAGACATAGTTTTATTTCAGAAATTAGAGAAAATTCAAGTCGATCTAAGGATCTTCAGAGTGTAGCCTGCTGTTTCCTTGCTGGAACCTAACTACTTGCCAAAGGTTTTTTAGTGCTTTTGGTTTTGGAGAAATTATCCATTTTGATGGGTTACGATTTACTGGTTGTATTATACAACTAATCCTTGCTTTAATGTCATATTCATAACCACCATCTCAATGTCAAGTTATTTGGTAGTCGTATAGGAGCAAGAAAAGTTGCCGCTAGATAGTCCTCATCTGCAGTCATGTGAACTATGAATCTTTTGGTATCCCTTAGACAGATAAGAATGGCTAATCACTATATATCAGTTTTTATAGAGTGTCCAACTAATCGATCGACTGTCTGGTCTTTTTGAATGTGGTTGATAGAGGTTACCTGGTATTTACTAAACTTTAATGATATTTGAAGTATGGAGCCATTGTGAAGGTAGTATATCTGGTCGAGCAAACTGCATTGCACAAGAGTGCTGTTAGGGGAACCATTGAGGTTGCATATCACTTTCTTGAAAAAGGTGCTCGGGTCAATGTAGTTAATATATACAGATATCATGTTAGTTTTCATTGATACATGTCAATTGTTTGCAGAGAGGTTGTAGCCAATTTGTTGAGTTGCAAGATATAAGATTTACCAAATAACGTGTGTTTGGAAACTATATTTGATGGACTGATGATATTGTATTATTGGTTGTTTAATATACAAAACCATGTGAATCACACACATCCATTTATCTTATTCTTGTGTTGTTTGTCTTCATTAAAAAAGGTTACCAACTAATGTGCCTTTTAGATATGTTTCACATGCATCCATGCGTAGATATAGTTTGTTTTTTCACATAGAACTGCCTCAAAAACAAATAAAAAGGTAAATGAAACTAAATCATTGGCACATATGCTTTGTTATGGCTGTAAACTTGAGTCTTGTGTCGATCAGTTTACATGGAAAAGCAAGGTTTGCTTTCCTACTCTCGATCAAACAATATTTTTCTCTTTACATAGACTTGCTATGGTGACAAATTCTGGAAAAAGGAGAACTGCAAGTTGCAAGGAAAGCGAGAGAATCACGTTAAAAAATTATTCTTATCAAGTTCGATTTGCTAATTATGTGAATTTGATGTATATAATATATCACTGTTCTGATTTTGCACTGTTCTGATTTTGCTATAAAAGAGTTCTTTGTGGTGTTTAAAAAAGTTCTAATTAGAATTCGATTTCCATTGATCCCATGACTGATAGCATGTCTGAGCCGGTGAAAATGTATGCAGACTCAAATATTGAGACCACTTGATGAGCTTTTTTATCATGTAATATGGGTAAATAAAATGCAATTTGGTTATTTTCATTATTTCTAAACATAATAGTAAGACTTTGAGAAACAGACTTCACCCAATCTATGAGTCTTTTAAGAGTAATTCAAAACGTGAATAGACATTCTAGGCGAGGGTTCAAAGAATACATAACTAGTCGAGGGTTTAAAGAAGACATTCTACCGATTGAATGTCAATGCACGACTTGACCCACTAACCACTAACATTTGTCGTTCAAAATAAAAAAAACGTGAATAGACAAAAAAAAAAGGTAATTATAATTTACCCTTAGTTTGAAATACTATAATAGTATAATAGTATAAGTCATGGATCAGGTAGGGATGCTTAAAGCACATTTATCAATGTCAGCCTATTATCTATAGTGCTCATATCAGCTAGGAGCTTGTCTTTGTCGCAACAAAGAAGCAGAAGTATATATATGTTATTCCACTAGCCATTATTTTACACTTAAACCAACAAATAAACGTATGAAAAGGCAATTATAATTTTACCCTTAGTGGATACTACGGTGCACTTTCGCTCACGTGTTGCCCACAGCGCGAGGCGACGGTGTCAGCCACTCTACTATGGCATGCATTGGTTAGCGCCGAGATGTGGCGACAACGCGAGCCGACGGTGGCGTTTTAGTTCGTGATTTTATTTTTCTTAATCTGATATTTTTTGTTATATGGAGTTATATGATCTAATTGGATACGCACAATTGAAACCAATGTTTTGAAACTCGGGCTTTAAATCGACCCAGTTGAGTCACCAGGTCCGGGTCAACCCGGGCCGACCCGGGTCAAACTGGGTTAACCCATTTAAAAAAACAATTTATATTTTTAATAATTAACAAAAATTATATATAAAAACCAAAAAAGTTCACGTATATTAAATATATAAATTTTTACCAATCAATATAATATGTAAAAATAAAATTTTATCGCAAATACGTAAAATTTACATTTTCTTAAAAAAAACCCAAAAAAATCGAAACCCAGTCGGGTTTCGAGAACCGGGTTGACCCGCGTCACCCCAAACCCGGCGGGTCGAGCCGGGTTTCGAAAATGTGAAACCCGGGACCCCTTTTTTTGACCAGACTAAGTCAATCAGTTGACCCGACCGAATTGACCCGGGTTTCAAAACATTGAAACACACGAAAGAAACATAAACGATGAAATAGAGACCAACAAAGTGTTACTGTCGTTCAATTTTTTAAAATTGGTTTTTAATTTGATTCGGTAAAGTTACGGGTCACCGATCGACTAGGGTCAACCTTAAAAAGAATTATATATTTAGTAATTAATAAAAATTGTATTTGCATATATGAAACATGGAAAAAGTTCTACATAAACCCTTTCTTTAGCATAGACTCAATCAACCAATCACAACTACCCATTTTTTCATCTAACAAAAAAAAATATTTTTTAAGAATTCAATATCTCACAAACCGTTAACCGTTACGCAAAACGAAACATACCATCGTGACCAGAATTAAATCATCTTTCAAACGAGGGGCACATGTATATACTTTCGACAAACTTTTTTTTCGACTTTTTTTTCTTAAGTCACATCTGAGAGAATCATATATGATTCGTCACGAAACATATATGATTCGTCAGGAAACATATATGATTTTCAGAAAATCATATATGATTCATATCACGAATCATATATGATTCGTGACGAATCATATATGTTTCGTGACGAATCATATATGATTCGTGACGAATCATATATGTTTCGAGACGAATCATATATGTTTCGTGACGAATCATATATGATTCTCTCAAACGTGACTTAAGAAAAAAAGTCGAAAAAAAAGTTCGTCGAAAGTATATACATGTGCCCCTCGATAGAAAGATGATTTAATTTTCGTTGTAATGGTGTATTTTTTGTCACTTGACGATTTACCGTTTGTGATTTATTTAATTTTTAAGAAAAAGGTGGAAAGTTAATTTGAATGAATGTGATTGGTTGATATGGTCTATGCTAAAAAGAAGGTATATGTTGATCTCAACTCTATGAAACATATAAACTATTTACCAACAAATATAATATATAAAAATAAGATTACATTGTAAATACACATAATTTACATTCTTTATTTGTAAAAAAACACAAAATATCAAAATTGGTTTGTGTCACAAGAACCGGAATGACCTTGGTCACCCTAAAGCCGATAAGTCTAACTGGTTTCGAAAATAAAAAACCCGATTTAATTAATATGACCTATATTTCGATTAGAATCAGGTTAACTGGTTATCTCAGCTAAATCGAATCGAGTTTCAACGAATTTTTTGTTGTTACCTGTTTTCTAGATTATATAACTTATATGTGGTTTAAATCAGGCCTTAGTCAATTCAAGATGCCACAAGATGGTGATGTCAAAGTATCTTGCTTATACATTAGCGTAAAGTCATTAAGATTAGTGCATTACACTAGAAAATTTCCGAAACTTTTATATTGGTGAAATAGTTCAATAATAATTTAATACAAAAAAGATTACTTTCAAACAACAAAAATCAACAAAATACATTCATGTGTATAAATATAATTTAAAAAGAAAATCTAATTTAATAAATAAATTTAAAAGAAACCAAAAACAACAAAAGCTATAAATAGAAAATAAAAGAAATTATTTATATAATAATAAACTAGAAAATACTCTATTTATAAAAAAAGCTTAAAAAGAACCAATAAAAACATAAACAATAATAAAAAAAAAGCATATCAGGGGACAACATAAGTGTAACAAAACAAATACAAAAACTCAAATGTTTAAAAAAAATATTTAACAACCAAACATTGCGTAAATAAAACACGTAAACAAGAATTAGAAGTCATACCGGTCCATCGGACGGGTTTTGCCACTAGTATATATATATATATATATATATATATATATATATATATATATATATATATATATATATATATATATATATATATATATATATATATATATATATATATATATATATATATATATATATATATATATATATGGGGACTTCATTTACAGAACCAATTTTAGTGACAGAACTTGTAGAACTCCTTTCAACCAATCACAATTTAGTATTATTAACAGACTTAATTTAAATCAAAAGGGCATAATAGTAAAACATACATTTTAGTTTTTTTATTAAAAACGTATTCAAAAATCATTAATTTTCGTTTTTTTCAAAAATATTTTTTTCTTTTTTTTCTTTTTTTAGCATTCATATTTTTAAAAAATTTAAGAACATGTATGTTTTTCTCTTAAAAACATGTATGTTTTTCTTTTAAGAACATGTATGTTTTTTTCTATATGAGCGTAAATATACATTTTTTTATTGTGTGTATTACTTTTTTGAATTTGAAACAAATATTAAATAACCTAAACCTGTATAAATTAAAAAAAAAAATTCATGTACATACATATTACATTTCATTTAATAACAAGTACAAAAAAATCATATATACAACAATTGTATCTCTCTAGAAATGGCAGATTATCTTCATCTGTATATGTGTTCATCTTCTTCTAAGTCTTCAAATGATATCATCATCTTTCATCTACTTCTAAGTCTACAAATGACATCATCATCTTCATATATCAGATGAAACAAGCATGCACAAAAAAAAATCAAATCACAAATATACACATTTCTTTCATTAATCTTATACGAGCGATAAAACACATATGTTTCTTATAACATAAATGTTTTTATAACAACAAAACATATTTTTTTATAATAATGATAAGGAAACCATACTTAAAACATACATGTTTCTTAAAACGTAAAATATATATGTTTCATACTTTCTAAAACATAGATGTTCCAGACATGTTTCAAATGCATACCCCTCATTACAAATCTCATACACATAGGAAACATACATGCTTCTTATAATGTTAAAATACCGGTTTCACACTCATGTTCTCGCGCAGAAAACATACATGTTTCCGTGCAAAAACATACATGTTCTCGCGAAGAAAAAATACATGTTTCCGTGTAGAAACATACATGTTCTCGCGCAGAAACATACATGTTTTCGCGAAGAAACATACATGTTTCCGCCCAGAAACATACATGTTCTCGCGCAGAACCATACATGTTTCCGCACAGAAACATACATGTTTCTGCCAGAACATCTTAGTTTTAAAAAAATCTTGAACATCGTCTTCAACAAATCTAGAATTACAATTTTTTGACATAAAACCTTTTTAAAGATACTAAGACTTCTTAAATTTTATATCATGATTTTGTTAACACAGTTATCCCATAAATAACGGGCTTAGAGATGACAATGATGAATTAAAAGCAATTAGAAAAGTTATGATAATAATCGATATTACATACTCTCTTTTGACGTCACTTTTAAATTAAAAAAAGTAGTATACACTAAGTTTTGTAACCCATGACCACACCATAAGACGTTATTTTCATCATTCTTTAATTCACCCATTTTACTTTATGATTTCGTCCCATTTTTTTAACATATCTCCATGATAGAAAAAATACAAGCCCATGCGTGACTCCATCATGTTAATAGAAAAAATAGAGTTATAGAATACCTGGTTATCGATCATCGATCGTGATTTACGATGATGGCGGTTACTGTTTTGCTCAAGATGAATGATGGAAAAAGCGGCTAGGTTTTTTCATGAGAGAGAAATATTTTTTATGTGGTTACAAATCTGGACAAGAAAAGGAGTAATTGTAGAACACTAGAATAATAAAATTCCTATCTTGTCCTTGATTTAAATTTGGCATCCGTATTTAATTGATGGTATTATCAAAAATGCCACTATGCATTATTATATTGTACAATATGTATTACTAAGAGTAAAAAGACTAGTTCTGTGAGTTCTGTCACTTAAATTGGTTCTAAAATAAAGTTACACTATATATATATATATATATATATATATATATATATATATATATATATATATATATATATATATATATATATATATATATATATATATATATATATATATATATATATATATATATATATATATATTTATATATATATATATATATATATATATATATAGTTAGGATCTAATAAGAAGATTAACAAAAATGAGAATGATGAGAACAAACCACAACCACTCATTTCAGGTGCACCTACAAAATCTCCTGCATCTCCCCTTAAAATTCTCACTCTTATTTAAAATGTGTGGTCCAGAGTTCTTCTTATTCTTCTTATTTTTATTTCTCTTCTTATTGGATCGCTACTCTCTCTCTCTCTCTATATATATATATATAATTATATATATATATATATATATATATATATATATATATATATATATATATATATATATATATATATATATATATATATATATATATATATATATATATATATATATATATATATATATATATATATATATATATATATATATATATATATATATATATATATATATATATATATATATGAAGGGTATGTAAATCTTGCTTATGTTTTAGAGAGAGAAAGAGATAGAGAGATGGTGGATTTCACACAATTCTAGAGAGAGAAAATAAAGATAACTATGTGTAAAATTATGAAGAACCACTACCCTCTCCATCAAAGGAGAGGGTTTATATACCCAAGCCATTGTCATGGGCTTGGGATTACATTTGGGCCGGCCTACACATGTTGTAGGCTAGGCCTGGTCTTGTTAGTTAAATAAATATAAATAACTAAACTACGAGCTATTACATGGACAATCGTTGGAGTGACCTATCCTTCTTAATACGTAAAACGTATTTCCAACAATCTCCCCCTAAGGGAGGTCACTCCAAACAAGGGCATTACTTAAGTTACAATATTAGGATAAACCTAGCATACTATGCTTGTCTTGAGCTCGTAGTCTTCGTCTTTCTTTTCTTTTTCTTTTTAGGTGAACATGCTGATGTGATCATTGATATCAATCTTGAGCATTAATCTCTTGCCTTGATCTTGTGCATCCATCACTTGTGATCTTAGCCACCTCGTGACAGCATGTCCCACATACTTATACCTTTGTAATTCTTGAAAGCTTCGGTGTTCGATACAGTGGAAGACTTAACATTTAGGCTTTCTTGAATTAGATGAGGTATTAAGTGCATAAAGTATAAGCATGCGGGGACGACTTCTTCTCGGATTCCGCAACGCCATCGTCTTCAAATGCCGCAACATAAGTAGACACGAACAAAATGGCTTTGAACATTTCATTCTAATTCGGTAGCATTTTACCTCCGGTCGTTTAAGACCGTTGGACGATATAAAATATCGTACTTGTGGCAGGTAGACTTAATTAAAAATCTCCTTGACAAGATTTCACGGATAAACCCGTTCTCTTTACTCGACCGTCCAAAGCTGACTGCGAATGTAAAGAGTGAATCATTTGGATAAAATTATCCGCATGATTGAGGCCGTCAATTCTGATTCCTGGAACAAGTTTGATTCATTAAAGAATCGCACCATCGTTGCTTTCTAGTTGTCACGAGCTTGATTCATATTGAATCTTGCAAGTTACCTACCAAGTGCTGTTTGTGGTTAATACTAGAAGGATTTCCACTCATCACTGTGAACACCGAGGTATCACTCTGAGTGTTCCGGTAAGATCACTAAGATATTGCGTAGAGGCCTGGAACGTGTTTAAATTCAGCTAAGAATTAAACCACTATTGCTTTCCAGTTATCACAAGTTTGATTCATAAAGAATCGCACAAGTCACCTACCATGAGCTTTTTGATATTCGCTCAAGAAGGATTTCCATCTTTATTGTAAATACGTTCGTATTACTCGGATGTTCAGGCAAGATCATGAAGATTTTGTGTAGGACTTTTAAGATCTTTCTTACTTTTCACAGTGTGTGAAGAAGCATGGAATTATGAAAGTGTGTCCTAATGAGATATTTGATGATCTCAAATGGCTCTAGACTCGATCGTGCACTTTGGATTTTAGTGAACGGAGGCTGGAGAGGAGTGCCACCTTTTCAATACCAATTTATTTGGAGTGAATAAATCAATAGATAATGCGTTGTCTTCGTGTGATTAAAACATAAATCTTTTAAGAGATATCTGAGTTAGCTGGGATGGGTTGTGCATTGCATCACTGGGTCCATGATGTCTATCTTCAATATCAAGAATCATTAAAAATGATCTCAATAGCATATGTATTGACCCGGTTTCTGCCTAAAGTTGTAAGGAGGGCTTCTTTCTTTACACCCTTTATCTTTACATTTTTTTTTCATTCTTCAATCCCTTCAATGCTTACCAATACATCATAACTAGCACATTGTTGTGATTGTTCCAGTGCTAACTTAAGTACTTGGTCAGCATTCAGCTACATTCACAATCTTTTCTCCAACATTCCTAAGGACTACTATTTCTAGCTATGGAATGTCCTTGGGAAGATTCCTCCAATTCTAGAAGAATCATATGACTTAACCTATCCTACCATCCTTATATCACCACAATCTTTATCTTCGTGAAATAAATGGGTTTTGGGTAAGTATATGTCACCATGAAAATCCATTTTGATATGCAAATCCGTTTTGCTCCCCCTTAACATATGCTACGATATTCGAAAACATTTCGCATATGTCGGGATGAGCGATCACGTTAAGTCAAACCATTTTTGATAATTTCCCATATTAAATCATATTTTCTCCCCCATATTAAAAATATTAACCCAATCGATGTTTTTAATATCAGTTGATTTAATGAAGTTTTAACAAACGTTTTGGGAATAAAAATGCAAGTCCGTTTTATCTTCATGATACCAAATGTATGAGATATGATACCGATTTGTAACATGATCACATATTCACCATATTAGAAAAATTGACAAGGTTGGACCTGATTGATGAGAACATCATATGATAAGATCAAATGGTTCTTGTACACAAGTATTGGTCGCCTCGTCACGTCTGAAGTCATCTCTTGACACCACATGTACGATTGGTATTGTATTCTTGACACCAACTTGTGAACTTGGTACGTTCGGCATCGAAGATTCTGAATGCTTGACAATTGCTCCCCCTCAATTGCTGACCCGTGTTCTACTGAAATAGTTGTAGTCGTCGGTTGAGTAGTCGCATCGTCGAGTATGTAGATACCAATTGTAGATTGCTAAGGTTGTAGAGATGATAGCTTCATAAAAACAAGACTTCTCTTGTTTTAACAAATAAATGCACTGAAGCGTATATTGATTTGTGTTAGACCAAGTTATAAAGTAAACTTGAACTCTTACAAGGTTTTTAAAGTAAACCTTGCCTGAGAAAATTAATTCCCGTTGTGAGTCAAAGCTTTCATAAGAAATACTTGACTTTAATATGAAAACCGGGTTGCAGTCAGAAATAACTACAAGCCATTTAGGCATGTTTTATGAAATATTTACAACTTTTGTACGAACTCTATTTATGGCACCGTGTCGATATTAATCAACATTTCTAAGGCCGTAAATATTATCGTACCAAAAGACATGCCTTTGAAAAATAAAGTAAAAATATTTTTGGATTTTCCTAGATTTTTCAATTTTTATGGTATTTATATGGTTTTATATTTTTGTATTTTGCTTTTGTGGATAAAAATATAAACAATATATATGAATGATCACCAAGGATACGGAGAATAGTTTACCACCACTATTCTTTCGCTTCATCTGCCAGATCCTTTAGAGTCTTAGGCGAGAAAGTTCTCATTCCTAGCTTGTCGGCCAAAATTCAATTCGAGCGCGATCTAAAGCCTTCATGAAAATATCCGCCAATTGATACTCAGATCGGACAAAGTAAAGCTCGATTACTCCATTTTCCACTTGCTCCTTGATGAAATGGTAGCGAATGTCAATATGCTTTGACCGGGAGAATTGAACATTGTTGCAGCATAAGGCAATTGCACTATTATTGTCACAGTACATCGGAATTTTGTTGAAACCTAGACCATAGTCGGTTAATTGCGATATCATCCAAAGAATTTAAGCATAACAACCGGACATAGCTATGTGTTCTGCTTCCGTACTTGAAATTGCAGCGCTTTTCTGCCTTTTCGATGCCCAACTGATTAGTCGATCTCCTAGTAGTTGCAAAGTTCCACTCGTGTTACGTCTTGTATCTTGACAACCCGCGTGATCCGCATCTGCATAAGCCATAAGTGCAATCGAAGAGTCCTTCGAATACCAAAGTCCTCGATTAATGGTTCCTTTAAGATATCGAAAGATCCGTTTCACTGTGGCCAAGTGTAACTCAGTAGGTCGAGTTTGATACCGAGCACACATACATATAGCAAACTGAAGATCAGGTCGACTAGCTGTGATATACAGAAGAGTACCGATCATTCCATGATAAAGTTTCGGATCAACGGCAACTCCATGTGGATCTGCATCAAGCTTAGTTCGTTCCACCATTGGAGTATTCACGGGGTCGCAAGATTCCATCTTATACTTCTTTAGCGATTCAAGGGCATACTTGGATTGATTGATAAAGATGGCTCTGGGACTCTGAGATATCTGAAGACCTAAGAAGAATGATACCTTGCCCATCATTGACATCTTAAACTTGGAAGACATGAGTTTCTCAAACTCGTCAGATAAGGTTTGGGTCGAGGCTGCAAATATAATATCATCAACATATATTTGTACCATAATCATATCTTTACCTCGTTTCTAAATGAACAGCGTGGGATCCACCTTGCCTTTAGCGAAGCCTTGCGTAATGAGGAATTGTGACACTAGATCATACCATGCGCGTGGAGCTTGCTTCAACCCATAGAGAGCCTTCTTAAGCTTATACACATGATTAGGATAATTAGGATTCACAAAACCATCCGGTTGTTGATCGTAGACCTCTTCCTTGATTTCACCATTAAGAAATGCCGTCTTCACATCCATCTGATAGACGATCATATTCATGTGGGCTGTATAAGCGAGGAATAGTCTAATAGCTTCCAAACGCGCAACAGGTGCAAAGGATTCCATAAAGTCGATGCCCAATAATTGCTTGTATCCACGAGCTACTAGTCGAGCTTTGTTCTTCAATATTCCGCCTAACTCATCGAGTTTCACCTTGTAAACCCATTTCAAAGTGAGTAATTGCACTTGATCCGGGCATGGGACAAGTTCCCATACTTCAAGACATATAAATTCATTAAGTTCTTCTTGCATAGCTTCTATCCAACAGGATTGAGTAAAAGCTTCTTGCCATGTCTTAGGTTCAACTTCAGTGAGAAAAGCATCAAAATGACAAAACATTGCATTTTCTTGTAGCTGACTGTGTGTGGATACCGGACGATTAGGGTCACCAATAATAGAATCTATAGGATGATCCTTTGTCCACTTGCTGTCATGTTCACGAATCCGTGGATTGGAGTAGACTATAGAAGGAGCTTTCTCTGAAGTGGACGACCCGGCTTGATTAGGGTTGGGAATAGGTACACCAAAGAATGGAAGTTCACGCATTTGAGCGAATTCCAAATCGTGATCATCATCATCCTCTTCATCATCAATAGGCATGACATGGGTAGTTGATCCGGGTGTTGATTGAGAATTACTAGTTGATGGTACATCTTGACCAATTATAGGTGCAGACGTATCAGATTGTGCTTCGGTTGCTGGAGCGACAACTTCGTTAACTGGAGCTATTACCTCAGTTTCTAGAGCAACAATACTTGAAGGAGTGAAGAATTCATCAAAGAACGGTTGAAACAACGTATCCCATTTAGTCCTATAAGGTGGTGTAAATGATGATGAAGTAGGGTTATTTGGGGCAAGACCAGAACTAATGTTACTGGGTCCCATTTCATGAAGTGCGGGTTCAGAGCTTCTTTGCTCAGAAGCCATTGCTGTCAGCTCATCAAAATCAACATTCATAGTTTCGAGGATCTTACGAGACTTACGGTTGTAGATTCGGTATGCCTTCTTTGCGGGTGCGTAACCAATGAAAATACCAATATCAGCCTTAGGTTGAAGTTTTCCCAAATTGTCACCATCATTATTTGGATAGCAAAGAGAACCAAATACATGAAGATATGATAAATCTGGTACTTTTCCATGGAGAAGCTCATAAGGTGTTTTACCATGGCGTTTACGAATTAGCGACCGGTTTTGGGTTTACACTGCTGTAGATACTGCTTCTGCCCATAAAAACAATGGAGCCTTTGCGTAAATTAACATCGTTCGAGCATCTTCCATAAGTGTGCGATTTCGCCTTTCAACGACACCGTTTTGTTGTGGAGTGCGTGCAACGGATGTTTCATGAGATATGCCAACTTCTTCATAATAATCACGGAAGATTTGATTCAAAAATTTGGTTCCATTATCTGTACGAATGCGTCGGACAGTAGTGTTGAGACACACTTGAATCATCTTGAGAAACCCGATGATGAATTTAGGTGCCTCATTTTTTGTTGTAAGAAATTTCACCCGTGTAAACCGAGAGTAATCATCGACAATTAAGAGGATTTACTTTTTGCCACTAAGACTTTCAATACGCATTGACCCACAAAGATCCATATGAAACAAATAAAGTTTCTCTTGTTTGGTGTCTTCCGTCTTGGGTTTGTATGATTTCTTAGTGCTTTTCCCCATTGTACATGCGGAACACAAATGATCCTTGTGAAATGAAAGTTTAGGAAGACCACGAACAAGTTCGTTTTTCGCCATACATGTGCGCTTTCAAAAACATACATGTACTCCTTCAGACATACATGTTTGCCTTCAAAAACATGAGTTCTGCAAGTTCTGTCAATAAAATGGGTTCTGTAAATAAAGTCCCCCTATATAGTGTATATATATATATATATATATATATATATATATATATATATATATATATATATATATATATATATATATATATATATATATATATATATATACTAGCGGCGTAACCCGCCCAATGGGCGGGTTCGTTTCGTAAATCTTTTTTAAAAGTATCTTGGTGTATTTTTTTTCTGCAGTAGGACTCGTTTTTGTTAAAAGCAAACTGAAATGACACTAATTATTTGATATTTTTAGCGCTTTGTTGACCAACGGTCTTTTTTTGTCGTTCTTTGTACTAATATCGGTTTCTTTGTTAAAAGATTTATGTTGGTTAAAAGTAAATTATCGTTTGATATTATTAGTTCTAGTCACACCCAAGTACACCTAAGTACTGTATTTTGTTTGTTATATTCGCTTTATAAGTAGGTTTGTATATCCATTATATTTTTTGATTGTGGGCCTCATTTTTGTTTTAAGGAAAGTAATAAATTTTTATAATTTAAAATATGTAAATTTTTAAATAATTTTTGTTATATTTTGGTTTTTAAGTATGTTTATAAGGGTTTATTTGTAAGTTATTTTTAAATTGATAAACTCTGTAACTGTTTTACCTGGCTATTAATCCCTCCGTCCCGAATTAAATGTCTGCTTTGACTTTTTTTGGTCTTTCTTGTTTAACTTTGACCGTAAATATTTATATTTGTGTTAGATAATACTCGATGCAAAATATATGGATGAATTGAGTTTTAAATGAATTTTTAATTGATGTACTCTTCGTCAACTATTGTATAACACAAAACACAATATTTATAGTCAAAGTTGAGCAAGAGAGACCGCAAAAAGTCAAAGTGGACACTTATTTAGGGACATAGGGGGTAGTATTATTATTACAGTATTTTTTAATTCCCAATTGTTATAATTTTTTCATCCGTTCAAGTGTTCTTTTCACTATAACGTTCATCATTAATTATATTTTGGACGTTCATTTTACTATCTATCGGGTATTGCTTTTTTTTAAGTATTTGTGTCAATCATTTTTTAACGCTACTGTTGTCATTTAGTTCTATTTTTTGTTAGCTTTCTTTATTTCAAATATACTGTAATTGTAATTTGTTTTTTCTTTTAAATTAAAGTGATCAACTTGTAAGTTTTTTGGTTCATAAAAAGTTTTTTAAACAACGTTCGTCAACAACTGAGAAAAGTTTAATATATTTTTTTAGCATAAACTCAATTAATCACCAACCTTTTTTAATCTATCAAAAAAACTTTTTTTTTAATAATTAAATATCTCATACACTATTAATCATTACTCAAAACGAAACATATCATCGTGACGAGAATTAAATCTTATATCTATTAAGAGTCACATGCACATGTATATACTTTCGACGAACTTTAAAAAAAAATTCAATCACGTCTTAGAAAATCATATATGATTTGTATCACGAATTATATATAATTATATGATTCGTACCACGAATCATATATATTATATGATTCGTATCACGAATCATATATATTATATGATTATATGATTTCCAAAAATCATATATGGTTCTTGATACGAATCATATACGATTTCAGAAAATCATATATGATTGATTCGTGAACGAATCATATATGATTTTTCTTAGACGTGACTTAAGAAAAAAATCGGAAAAAAAATTCTTCGAAAGTATATACATGTGCCCATTGATAAATAGATGATTTAATTATCGTTGCAATGGTGTATTTTTTGTTGTTTGACGATTTACCGTTTATGAGATATTTAATTTTTTAAAAAATAGTGAGAAGCGTTTTTTTTTAAATTAGTGTTATAACCGATTAATTGAGTTTGTGCTATTTTAAAGATCCACGTTAATCTCAACTCATCAACAACCTTCTTCGCACATTTTGTCGCTTACACATGACCCATTTCGAGTGTAAATATTTGCCAAGTCTATTGACAATAAACGGAAGGTAATTTTGTTGCTTACATATGTTGTATTTAAATATATTCTAGAATTCTAGAATTTCTGGATAGTGTCATTGCATTAACAGTTGACTGAGCAAGCATACACGAGTAAAAATATATTTGCCCAAAAATATGGGATAGTATGATTATATTAGTCATTGTTTACAATCATATTGCTCTTTGTTACATTCCATTAATATGTTTAAATATATGGTCTGCAGTTTTGTGTTTCCCATGTGACTACACGTCTTGATAGTGTAGTTGGCAATAGTGTCTGACTAAATAAAACAATGGTGTTAGTGTTTGTATAACTAAAAAATTTGGTCGTGTGAAGATATGATATCAAAACATGCTAAAGAAAGAATTTTGTAACAAACTTCACAAGTGCTACTTCCAGCAAGTCTTAATATAGACCCCAAAAATTTCAAGAACTGTCACTTAGCTTAACATCCCAAATACTTCACAATTTTAAACAACAAACCACCCTTCATTACAGCAACTTTCAATATTTAACTGACCCTCATAGTACACCTACATACGGACAAATGCAACAATGTTGAAATATTGCATAGCCAATCCTCCCGCCATGATCGATCCTGTAGTGAAGACTCTAGCGCTAGAACATTATTTACAGTCTCCAAGTTCTTTTACCCATTCCTATCACGACTGGTTGCCTAAAGTGATCTTACCGGCTAAAATGGAAATATTTTCAAAAAATGGACATGGGATCAACAGAAAACTTGAGGGGCACAAAAAGTAAAGTAGTAAAGGGTATTGACTTATTTTGTATTACAACCCTGAAGGAAAATTAGAAAAAGTCAACCTAATCATGGAAGCCGCTTTACACGCAAGATTGCCCTTTGGAAACTCGATGTTACCAAGATAAAGAATTGAAACTACAACCCTTGCATCAAAAAGATCTCTGCATTGTAAGAAACTACTTAAATGGTGATCCCTTCTGTGGCAAATTCTAACAAATTATCAAAAGGCTCAGTGCATGTTATTTAGTTTCTGATAGTGTAAAAGACCACAACATGCACTTTAATCTTAAGTTGCATATAAAAGTAACTTGTCAATATGACGACCTGAGTTTTTAATACCTCCGCTTTCAAGCAAGAAGATGCGGTTATCAAGTCAAAGTAGAATCTGACCCATCTTATGCAAATTGTTAATTCGCAGGTATCAATATCCACCTTTTTGCGATAAAAGGGGTCTTCAAGATTAACCAACAATGAACCTGATCCATCTCGTGTACGTACAAAAAATGCAAGTGCTAGTGCTCTTATGTGTTCAAGCTCAACCCAAAGAAGCTCGCGTATCATATCCTCATATCAGAAACGACCTGTTTCTAGGAATACTTCAAGGAGCAACCTAAAGAACTTTGAATTGGCCCTTAAAGTGGTATTGAAGGCATGCGTCTTTAACACCATTGAGCCAAGTTTCAATATTGGAACATTGGGCAAGTCTGTAAATTTAGGCCACCTTACATAACCGCTAATGTCCAATATCAGTAGAGGTAGAACGTATCCATCTTGTGTGCAAATTAATGCTTCAAGTATGCTGTTACACAGGGGTGTTTGGATGGTTGATAAAGAGGTGGTTGGGTTTTTGTGAGGGGGTGTTATGTTGTTGTCAGGGGTGTTTGGATGTTTGCTATATTACAATGACGGTTTTCAAAAATGATCTTTTAACAAAGAAAGCTTAAAAGGATACAAGTGAAATAGGTTGAACTGATTTAGAAGTACTGTAGTATTTTCAGGTATGAAATCTCCAAACTACTTTACTGAATTGGAAGTTGAGTATGATTAATATAATATGGTTTTTGGTATCGTGTTTGACGAATTCAGTCATTTAAGACAAAAACAATTCCTAATCAATCCTAACTGTGTTGACCCATTTTGGCCCGCTAGATTTGCCCATTTTGCCATCTCCTAAATCTCACACAGAAAACGAATATGAATGAAACATTTACCTTCTGGAGGCACCCAAGACTTGTTGGCCCACCAAAAACGAAGGTCTCACATATCACTTATTCACCAAATGCTTGAATTCCCCTCTCGTGTTTCTACAAAAACGCGTTATAATCTTTCAAATAATGTGAACTTTGCTTAAAAATGAATACAGAAAGTGCTCAAATATCATAAAGTATAAGCACCTTGTGTCACAGTGGGACAAACACAACCATTCATGATGTGTGGCTTGATCTACAAGGCGGTTTTGGTCATGGGGGTAAAGGTGATGGGAGACCAACACCTGCAACCTGCATATTTCCCCTAGAAACATATTTTATCTACATATTTTACCTACATATGCACAACTATTAATATACGAATTTATGTACATAATCAATCTAATAATAACATATATTTCAGGCATTGATCAAATATTTCTCTTAACCTACACCTAAGAATTAGATCGAACAGTAATCCTATTAGCACAATATTTTAAAAATGCAGAATGTATAGATTCCAAAACTCAGTAGCAGGGATTCATAATATAAAAAAATAAAAGAAATTCGACTTTGATCAGCATTAAAAAACAGAAAAGATGCAATACATCGATGCACACACCTGAGTTTGGTGGGTCTGGCCTTGCGTTTGCTGACAAGGGGATTGTTGACGTCATCAGTTGGATAGAACTTTGGCGGCTTCTCAGCGGGAGCAACATCAACAACTTTATGCTCGTGCTAAAAGAAAACACCTCCTTTCTTGGCCTTAATGGCACCCCTCTTGTGGGACATCTTTGAACGTGAGTACTTAACCACCCATATGCCGGGTCAATTTCCAGCGATTATAATATATATTGATAGTGTTGATAACCAACGCTATTAATTGGCTCACACGTCCTACATCAAGGATAACTGTCTCGGATAAATTATAAGGAGAGTGTTTGCCTGCTTTGAAAAGATCAACTGCTAACTGTCTCGGATATATTATCAGGAGAGTGTTTGCCTGCCTTGAAAAGATGCAAATTCAATAACTTAATCAAGAGAGTAGCGACTTGATACACGGCTAACTCATTGACATGCTCAATATAGTGTGCACCCGCTTTGACAATCTATACGCAGACAAGATAATTAGTAACATTATAGACAGATAGAAACCGACTGTAGTTGTTAGTGTTGTTTCAATAGGCAGTGGAAGTCAAAGATTGGTACATAAAAGGCAGCTACCTTCCTATAAGTTGGCAATGGATCATTTTGTCCATCTTTTCTCGTCTCCTAATAAACCAAAAGGCTACACCCTATAACCATGATAAGGAATAAGATATTAATTAGATGAAATTGTTAACCTGTTCCGAGACATTCCTAGCATTTTTCTTTGAAGATTTCTTGAATGATTGGAACTCCTCAAGATCTCCATTCTTAATGCTCGCCTCTAACTGCCAGTGGTATAAGTATAAATAGCTAAATAATGTTGAAGTTGATCATAATGAGTTGTAGTTATGGTAAATATAAAGATTAATAGCTTTTACCTAAATATGAAGAATGCACACAAGAATCCTAGCAATAGGTCACCAGCTTTCGTCAGGTGACAAAGATAATTTCTATCTGTAAACAACTTTCCTTAGGTGACAAGAGATAATTTCGTTCTGTAGACACAACAAAAAATTGAAAACGAATTTGGGTCAAAATATGTAATGTTTTGGGAGTCGGTTAAAGAAGAAATTTACATATATTATTAGTTCTCTGCTTCACTTTACTTGTTAGAGATAAAAGAGAACCTGAATCCACCGCACTTCTATCTATGATAAACTATTATGGTGATATCTTTTAATCACATGTAAGTAAATAACTATCCAGTATTAACACTTGTTTGAAAATAAATAAATTTTTGGCCATTCATAGTTTTTCCTGGTACATGGTACATTCGAATTATTTACAATGGTTCTTTTGGTGTAGTTTTTGTCATCAGGTCAGTTTACATTTACAGGGTCTTTTATCTCATAACAATGTATTTATTTCCATCAATGAAAAGGAAGACGACAACACCGTCTTAAAGTTGTTAGTGTGATTGCTGAGGAAGCCAAGACCAATCCTACCTACGATATGAAAGAATTACCTACCGTGTTTAGCAAACGAATGGGTAGTAAGCGGACAGAAAAAATTGCACATATTAGCTTTAGTTAAAAACTTTTACATTGTTGTGTACAATGCCCTGCTTATTCTGGTTTCCCTGCACGAACATAACCTTTGGCAATAATGTTGTACGCAAGGGCGTCAAGGTCAATGCCATCTTTTACCATGTCAACCGGAAAGTCGGATTTCGTTTTGCAACAAAATGAAAATCACGTGTAAGCAACAGAGTATGTATTATTGATGTAAGGTTTCTAAGTCTGGCCTGACATTTAACATCCGTTTATATGCGCTTCTTGCAGGGAGAGTTGCATAATTCAATGTTGATATTTCTCCAAGTTGCAAGTCAGACAAAAATGCCTATCTTCTGCCCGAACTTTATGACCTCGTGAAAGAATTCGATATAGCTTCCATAAAAGTGAATCTCGGCCTTTCAGAGGCAGAATCACCACTAAAAGGCCAATCATTGATAGCTTATCTTAATAAACAAAGAGCGAAAGCAATAGATTAATATCACAAACACCAGATTATAGTAAATTCTATTTACAACCAGCTCGAATATTCTTTTCTATTTTGTATATCTCATTTCTCAATGGCTCGTTTTAATTACCCTCAAGGATTTAAGACACTCAAAATGCTTTTATACAGTCCCCTATTATATATTACAGGCGTAGTTTTTATTTAACACGCTCATTATCTATAATCTATAGATTATATAGAATTGAGAACTACCTATAATGCATGCTTTTTAAACCAGTTCACTTGAATTGTAGAACTGAGCAAGTGCACATCCATGGTTGCGGGTGAGGTGGGCTAAGCCAACCAATACATGAACCATTCCTTGAAATGCTTTCAGGTTCCATTGTTTCCAAATAATATTGCTTTATGTCACCTTCAAGACCATCAAACACATGTAGTGGTGACTGCAGCATTAATGATCAACTGATAAATTCCTAAATCAACGGAAAAGACTAAATTACTATATAAGTTAAGATTATATTACTGCCTGTGTAGCAATATTACGATTTTGAAGATGAATGATCTCCGATAGTCAACTGCAGGCAGGCATGTAATGTAGATAGGTGAAAACGGAAACACATATACCATATGTGAGAAAATTAAATAAATAAAATTGAATGAGCACCTTTGGGGTTTAAACTCTTACTACCAGATGAAGCGTGATGCAAACTGCCTCCAGCTTAACCTTGAACCTGCCAAATAAAAAGTAAATACAGCAAAGATGGAATATCAAACACCCGACATGAATAAAGTATTGGAATAAAAATGAAAAAGTTAACAGATATTTATGTTGGTACATAACCACACGCGTGCTTGATTCATTTTTGTAGATTCATAAAGGCTTCATTAACCTGCACAAAAAAAACAAAAAACGCAGTTTGAGATTAGGGTTTGAGAAAAAAAAAAGAAGAGGCGTAGGTTTTTTTATAGATTTAGGGTTGCTAATATCTCTACAACGTTTTTTAAAAACGATTGTGTTTTTATCTTGGTGATTATCTTCACATATTTGGTAAATCAAAAGATATCCATATCTTCAACAAAATATATCAAACATGCACAATATTTTAAGTATTTTCTAAAAACATGTATATCTTCAATAATTATCTTAAAATTGTGTATTTTTGGAAGATATGAATAAAGTTTTTAATAAGAAAACACAAATAGTTGGTTAGCCTAGTTGGTAAAACTCTGTGTATGCGAATTTTACATCTGTATGACCAGAACACGGTTCAAACCTTGTTATGACCATTATTTTAAATAATTATCTGAAAAGTGTGTATTTTTAAACGCAGTTTCCAAACTGCGTTTTCAAAACGCTATTTTCAAACAAATGCGATTTTAAATCAGAATTTTGTGGAATTTGGAGATTTACTAGGAAATTCTGAAATCCTATTGGTTAACAGATGTGACTGGGATATGACTGGGATTAAAACTGTGGTTTCAAGTCATAATTATACATATATATATATATATATATATATATATATATATATATATATATATATATATATATATATATATATATATATATATATATATATATATATATATATATATATATATATATATATATATATATATATATATATATATATATATATATATATATATATATATATCTTGAACTTCTGGAACCAAGTGATTTGTTAAACCAATGATGAACTACATGTTTCGAAAAATGAGTACATTTTTATGCGTCCCAATTTACGTGTTAGATTTCTAAACCCTCCTAAAATAGAAACTTTTCGAAGTAGTTTTACTATTTGGGGACTGACATTCTATTTTCTTAAAAGTATATTTATGTCAAATAAATTACGATGTGCACACATATGGATTCCTCTATCCTTCCTTTATATATGACTTAATTGTCATTCTAGGTTGTCTTTCTTTGCTTCTAACGTACCACTGATTTGGGCCGAAGTTTGAAGATCTTTCTTTCATATCGTTCGTTATCATCTTGATACGTGTCTCATGACGATTTCAGCTAAACCTCTTGAAACCTTATCACCTTATAACCATATCATTGACTGTCTTGAACTACTTTTTATTACCCTCATGTAACCCACTCGCTATTTTGTAAGCTATCATCGTGTCACCATATGAAATTAAAATGTTATCATTTGTGAAACATTTTACAAAATGTTTTACATTGGTCATTGTTTTACGATGTAAATTTCCAAGTTGTTCAACAATTGGTCTTATAAAGAATTCTTGTAAAAATAAAATGGTTGATTTAAATATCTACCCAATAACTTTGTAAAACCCGCATGCTTTTACCAAGAACAATACACATATAATCGTATGTACATGATTAAAACTTTCCTTTTATAGCACGTTTATGTTTCACGAATAGGAATTACAAGTTACGTATGTGTTATTATACGATAAGTATTTAATACGTATTAAGACACGATAATTATTATCAACAATAATTATAATCACGAACATGAAATCATGAACGTAAATAATCACAAACCTATTATTATGTATTTACGTAATGATTATTACGATCACGTATATATATATATATATATATATATATATATATATATATATATATATATATATATATATATATATATATATATATATATATATATATATATATATATATATATATATAACACGAACAATAGATAAATAAATCACGTAAACACGACACGAGAACACGTAAATAATTAGAACACGGAAAACAACGGGTTTCCCCTTGTGGGCCCCTCATACCCATGGCAAGAAACAAAAGGAAGGGGCCAAACCCACTTTTGATTTAACTAAAATAAGGAAAAGGGAAAACATATTTTTCATAATATAGAAAAGTTAGAAAATAACAAAACCCTAGCTCTTTTTCTCTCCTCTATTGGCCGCCAGTTTTAGAACACCACAAGGATGGTGTTGTTGATCTTGGTTAATTAGATTCAAGTGTATTGTTCGTGTTATCGTCCTCCTTTTTTTATTCACGTATTGGTAATCTTTAAACCCTTTTTTTAATTCTTTCATTTATTAAGAACACATGAAATCATAAGGTTTATGAAAAACTAGTTAAAAACATGTTGAATAAATCATAGGGTAATAAATCATGGAGGTTTTGTGTGTTTTGGTTCGGGCGACACACACAACCGAGAGCCCAGGCTCTCGGCTCGGTTTGTTTCACACCAACAGCCGAGACCAAGTGGTCTCGGTGTGGTTTGGTGTCTCGGCCGCAAGGATCAAGGGACCTCGACGCATGTCGGGGTGGCCTTGTGGTGATGTTGGGGGTCTCGGCTGAAAAACAACAAGGGCACCACCCGCTTAAGCCGGTGGTGGTTTGACATAAACCATGGCAACCGGCCAAGTCGGTTCGCCACCATTAACGGGTTGGTTGTTTGGTCCGGTTCAAGGGTAAACACGGTCCGGTTCACGACATGTTTAGATTTAAAACACGGGTTCGGTTCATGTTGTCCCATATATTTAGATGATATAACACGAATTTAAGAAAGAAAATAGATGAAGAAGATGAATTCTAGAGAGAGAAAGTAGTGAGAGAAAGTAGAGAGAGAGATGATTAACTTGGTGAATATTAGATTAGAATAATGAGAGTACTAATGACCATCCACCCTTCCTAACATGCTAGGAAGGGCTTTATATAGCCGGGCTTACATGTAACCATAATAGGCTATATAGTTTGGACCGGGCTTGTCTTTTGGGCTTTAAGTAGCTTAAAGAGAAGCCCGTGAACCACGACTATTTAACTAACTATTACAACGTTCTAATAAGTATTACAATAGAAACCTATGACCGAACATTCTTGTTTGACTCAATATTTTGAGGCTAACAATCTCCCCCAATGTGAGGTCATTCCTCTTTGATATTTGGATTCCAATGAAGATATATGAATTTCGTCATAAATGAGTCTTGAACGTGTAATAGTAGTTTTTTTCCTTCATGCTGTGATCTTTGAGCCTTAGTCGTTGTATTTCGAATTTGTCTTTAAATCTTGAGATCTTCAAATCATCCTTGACTTGTCTTTTCCATCTTGTGATCTTGTGTCTTCATCCACATGCTCACACAATTAATTGTTGAATATTTCTTTAGGCATGAGTATGTGGTTTTTGAATCTTTGACTTTGCTGAGTACACCGTGACGCCACCTTCTCGAGACAAAACATGGACACGGACTGAATGGCTTTGACATTCGTCCTAAATCGGTAGAGTTTTACCTCCGGTCGGTGAAGACCATTATACGATATTAATTACCGTACCTGTGACACGTAGATTCAGTTAAAAATCTCCTTGACAGGGTTTCGCGGCTGTACTAGCCGTTCTCTTTACTCTACCGTCTCAAAGCAAGACTGCGAACATAAAGAGTGAATAAATTGGATAAATATCCGCTTGATTGAATTCGTCACTTCAAATTCCTGGAACAAGTTTGATTCATAAAGAATCTTACCATTGTTGCTTTCCATTTGACACAAGCTTGATTCATAAGAATCTCACAAGTCATCTACCGTAGCACTGTTTGATGTTGACGCTAGACGAATTTCCATTCGTCACCGTAAATATTAATGAATATCACTCTAAATGTTCTGGCAAGACCATAAAGATATTGCGTAGAAACCTGAAACGAGTTTGAATCAATTCAGAATCAAACCACTGTTGCTTTTCAGTTTTACACATGTTCAATTCATAAAGAATCTTGCATATGACCTACCGTAGTGCTGTTTGATGTTAACACTAGAAGGATTTCCACTCATCATTGTGAATACTAAGTAGTATTACTCTGAGTGTTCTAGCAATATCACAAGGATATAGCATAGGACTCTCTTGATCTTCATCCGTGTGTCCTAACGAGATTTGATTGATCTCTTGGCTCTAGACTCAATTTGTGCACTTTTAGTGGTCGGAGGCTAGAGCAGATGCCACCTATTCAATATCAACTATCTCGAAGTGAGAAAGTCAATAGAAGTCATGTTGTTCTCCGTGACAATAAAACAAACTTCTTTTGAGAGAAGCCTGAGTAGCTAGGAAAGGGTTGTGCATACATCACTGGGTCCATGATGAGTTGTCTTCATGATGTGTTGACCCGGTTTCTGCCTAAGTTGTATGGAGGGCTTCTTTCTTTACACCCTTTATCCTTACATTTCTTTTTCATTCTTCAACCCCTTCAATGCTTACCAAGACTTCATTTCTAGCACCTTGTTGTGATTGTTCCAGTGCTAGCCTCAGTACTTAGTCAGCATTAAGCTACGTTCACATTCTACTCCGTCTTTCCTAAGGACTTCTAATAATCTATTGGATTGTCCCTATGAAGATCCCTCCGGTTCTGGTTGGATCATAGGACTTAAACCTAACCACCCTTTTGACACCAATAACGTCTTGAATTAAAGATGTTGTGGCTATTTGATCGTAACCATGAAAACCACTTCAAATGTCTAACAAGGTGTTTGAAAAACATTTAACACCTTGATAGTTTTGTCGTTTCAGAAATGTTCCCCCTTCACATGTGCATCGATAATTGAAAGTGTTTCGCACATGTAGGTAAGAGTTAAAGTGCTTGAGTCTTGTATAAGATCACATTTTAATCACATTTTCTCCCCTATCTCTAATATAAAAAATCTTTTGATATTAGAGATACCAAATTTGATTAAAATATATTTTGAAAATAGTCTTGAAAATCTCTGGGAGAAAGATGTGTCAATCTTTGCATGAAGTTAAAATGTTCCCCCTCAAAAATTGATCTAATTGAATTGTCATTGTGAGGATGTGATCCACATTTCGCTTTTTGAGGATGGGAGTTTGTTGAACACACAATTTTTCAAAGATTTTGAATAATCACTGAGAAAGTCTTGAAAAGATTGTGTTCAACGCTTTTTGAAAGATCCTATTTCTTTTTGTCGAAGAGGTTTTTCTAAAGCATAAACTTGAGTTCATAGACTTTGAATGTCTTGACGAATCCACTCAAGTGTAAGAAGATTTCTCTACTTTTGCTGAGGGTAAGAGCACGAAATCGTACACTCACCCATGAATATAGATCCGAGTTGCAATCTGAAAGTGATTACAAGCCATTGTGTTGTGCTTAAAACGTTGAATGTTTTGTGACTAGCTCAACCCGTGATAGATTGCTCTACCCGTTGTTTGGAAATATTGTCCAAAATAGTCAATTTCCTTTATTAAAAGAAGAAATGACATGTTTTGAAAAATATTTACAACTTTCATTCGAGCTTTATGTACACACTCGTGTCGTTATTGAGCGACATTTCTAGGCACGTTCATATTATCGATACTGAAAGACATGTCGAGAAGAATATTTTTGGATTTTGAAAGATTTTTTTTTTATTTTGTGTTTTGTATTTATATGTTTTATATTTTTGTATTTTGCTTTTTCATAGATATTTACAGGTTGATGTTTGATAGATAAATCAAGCAGGCACCTTTGCCAGAATCTCCAGGTCTTCTAGAGTCAAACATCTCATTCCAATTTGCCTAACGAGGTACTCAAACTTATCTTTCGACAGAACTTTCGTAAACAAGTCGGCTAATTGGTAATCCGTTCCAACAAAGTATAGTTCAACGATACCTCTTTCAACTTGTTCCTTTATGCAGTGAAATCGGACATCAATGTGCTTCGTGCGGGAATGCTGTACCAGATTGCAGGAGATGGCTATGGCCGACTTTGAGTCACAATACATAGGTACTTTATCAAAGTGGAAGCCATAATCCGTGAGTTGTTTTATCATCCAAAGAACTTAAGAAAAACACGCAGATAGAGACACATACTCCGCTTCGGCTGATGAGAGTGACGTGCAATCCTGCTTCATGGAAGACCATCCCACAAGTTTATCTTGACCTAGAAATTGTGCACCACCAGAAGTACTTTTTCGTGTATCAAGACACCCTGCATGATCAGAATCTGAATAGGCCGTTAGAAAGAAACCGGTTTCCCTCGAATACCAGAGTCCCAAATGAATGGTATTCTTGAGGTACCGAAAGATCCGTTTAACCTCCTTGAGGTGCTTTTCAGTGGGCCGTGCTTGATATCGTGCACAATAACACGTAGCTATCAGGTCTACCCTGCTGTCAAGTACATGAGGGAACCGATCATGGAACGATATCTCGTTTGATCTATGGCATTTCCCTCCAAGTCAGCATCTAGCAATGTGGTTGATAATGGTGTCCCAACGGGGTCACATGAAGTCATACCATGCTTTTTGATTATCTCTTGACAATACTTAGCTTGGTTTATAAAGATACCACTTGGGGATTGGTGAACTTGAATTCCTAGAAAGAATTTTAGTTCGCCCATCATAGACATTTCAAATTTGTTGTGCATTACTTTTTCAAACAATTTTGAAAGTTTTGGGTTTGTGGACCCAAAAATAATGTCATCAACATAAATCTGCACAAGAAAAATGTCATCCCCATATTTATAAGTGAACAAAGTTAGATCAATGGAACCTTTTGAGAAACCTTTGGATACCAGAAATTTCGAGAGCTCGTCGTACCACGCCATTGGAGCATGCTTGAGTCCATATAGTGACTTGTGGAGACGATACACCTTGTCAGGATAATGAGGATTGACGAATCCTTCCGGCTGCGTGACATAGACTTCTTCCTTCAAAGGACCGTTAAGAAACGTCGTCTTTACGTCCATTTGATAGATAGTGAATCCCTTATGTGCAGCATAAGCAAGGAAAATCCTGACCGCTTCCATACGAGCAACTGGTGCAAATGATTCGTCAAAATCAATTCCCTCTTTCTGGCCATACCCCTTAGCCACTAGCCTAGATTTATTCTTGATGATCGTGTTTTCTTCATCTATCTTGTTTTTCCAGATCCAACGAAGATTTAAAGGAATCACATCGTATGGTCTGTCAACAAGTTCCCAGACTTTAAGTCTTTCAAATTGTTGAAGTTCATCCGTCATCGATTCAATCCAAGCATGATCAGCCATGGCTTCTTTGATGTTTTTTGGTTCAGCAGTACTCACGGCGAGTGCGAACATACAAACATCGCCATCAGTGGCTAGTTGTCGTCTTGTACGAACGGGCTGTGAAGGGTTTCCAATTACGTGAACCAAAGGATGATCTCGGGTCCAATGATGTGTTGAAGGATGTCGTTGATAGAACGTATGCATATTTGACGGATCAACATGGCGAGTAGAAGACTCTCTAGTTTCATGTACCGGTGTACCGAATGGGTTGATAAATTCGTCATCGTCAGATAATGCATCGTCTACTTGATTTGTGTTCTCTGGAGCAATGACAGTGGTTGTCGATGTTGTAGGAGCGGTTGTTGATGTGATATTCTGAGGAAGTAAATCTGCAGCAACCCGTGTTGAAGTAGATGAAGTTGTATCCTTTTGTTGACGATGATCGGTATCATCATTCGTATCATGAGTGACGGCGGAAGACTTTGATACAACGTGTTTCTCCCCCGTGAAATATTCATCAAACATTGGTCCATATAACATTTCCAACTCTTCAAGTGTCGTATCGACGGTCATATCTGCTCTAGGAACATTTTTAGGAACCAGCGTTGAAATTGACGGTTCATTGTTGTGGTCTTGAGTTCCGAGTTCCGTGCGGTTGTGCACAGAAGTCTTTTGTCGTTGATGATCGGGACTTAAACTGTTTTGTTCAAGTGCCTTTTCTTGTAACTCTGATAGGTGTGAAAACACCCATCTTTTTACCACTTAATTACAATAATAACCGAGCCAAAACGTGTATTTTATGTTGTAAATGTCGGAATTATGCGTGGTTTGTGTTTTTGTTGAGATTTTAGGATCAAAATGTTAAAAGGGAAGAAAACACGGCTTTCACGAGCTTTTATCGAAGGAAAGACAAAAGACGAAGTCAAGAAATCAAGAGTGCAAAAAGAACGGAAGTCCAAGACCAATTCGGAAGATTTATCGAAGAAAAAGTCAAAAGACGAAAGTTTACTCAAAGCCGAAGAACTCAAGTCTAATTTATTGAAGATTACAAGACGAGTTAATTAATCCTGAGACAAAAGTCGAAGACTTTGGAAGATTAAGGACTTAACAAGTAATTAAAGAAAGAAGAAAGAGAGAAGGAAGCTTCCTTCCACTAATCCTCCTCCTCCCCTATATATAGATCATTAGTGTTCATTTTCAAGGTTGTTAGCTAATTTGACAATTAGTCTTTCCACCTTTACATTTTTGCACCATTTCCATTTCCATGTCATTTTTATATTGTTCTTTAAATTCATGTTTTAAATTTCGTGCACTTTGATTCCATGTAAGTTAATTTCATTGTTAATCTTTATTTCTCTTTAATCAAGCTTCATTTTATCATTCTTCTCCTACTTTTCTTGTTTTTGATTTGTTACAAATTCGGATTAAGCAATCTTTTGCTTAATCCCATTGCTTATTTGATTAAAAAGTTCATCTTTTTATTTCCATCTAGGCTTGTATACGAATTAAGCTATAAGTTTGACAATCTTATTGGCTTATTTTGTATTTGGCTTATTTGATTTTAAAGTTTTCTAAAAAGTTTTATCTTTTTAAAGTTCCTTTTATAAAGTTTATGAATTTCATATTTCAAAAGTTGTCAAATTTATGCTTAGTGAGTTGATTTAGATTTGGTTAAGTTAGCTCATTGAAAGTGCTTATTGAGATTTTTGCTTATCTCCATTTTCGGATTTGTTGGTGTTCATCACAATATTGAGGGTAATACACATTCCGATGGATTGCTTATTTGTATCGCAATAACCAATTGTGGTTCTACTTTACGATCATTTGTACCATCCCCCTTATTCCTATCGGGATTGCGATCGCATATTCCGACGGAGTTTAAGGTATATTGCGACGAAGTGCTGCCCAAATTTTGACAGCCACATTCGGATAGATTTTTGTACTTTAGTTATTCCGACAATTTTTATTTTTAGACATTCCGATAGTTCTTTTTCTTAAAACATTCCGACAGTTTTCTTTGAGTATTCCGATGGATTCTCTTTTTCACATTACGATAGTTTAAAAAAAATAAAAATAAAAAATAAATAAAAAAATAATATTCCGATACTACAATAAACACATTCCGATGGATATTATCTAAAAACATTTCGATAGGTTAATATCAATATAACATTGCGATGGACCAGCTAGGTTGGTTGCTTAGCCATTTTTGGCGCCAAAATGAGCAGTCAGGTTGGCTGCTTCCAGCAGCTAGCCTGCCTGCTTGCTTATTTACTAGTATTGTTCCGTAATTGTCTAGTTTTATCTGAAAGTTGTTCCGATTTTATTTTTCAAAGTTACGTATTTTTAGTTGAATTTTTCGTCGATTTTTAGTATTAATATTTTTTCGAAAAGTTTAAGTTTTATCTTTTATTTAGTACCCGCTTTAGGTTTTGCCTCGTTTAGCTTTAAAGTACCATTTTAGTTTTATTCTCTCATTTTTCATTTAGTAAACTTTATTTTCAAGTCGATAGTTAATTTCGTCTTTTAGTTTTATTTTTATTAATTGTTTCGCTTTAAATTTACGTTTGATTATTTATATTGTTTTGTTTTTATTAATTAATCGCTTTTAGTTTATTGTTTTTTATTTTGTGCATTTACCTTTTAAGTATAATAGATAACCAAACCATTTTATTTGCCACCAAAAACAACTAATCTCGCACATTTAACCGTGATCAATTCGAAGAGATTCCGAGAAACGAACATTTTCACTAGCAAAATCATTACATTAAAATGGCGCCGCTGCCGGCTCTTTTCGTGAGGATTAACGGTTTTTTGTGAGAGACGCGTTGGCTTTTGGGATCCGTTCACTCGTGAACGTTATTTTTCGTGTCCAAAATTTTCAAAAATCCAAAAACATTTGAAAAATCATAAAAAGCATTTCTTTTTCAAAGTTTTGCAACAAAAATATTCTTCTTGCTTATCTATTTTTCTTTATGGATTCTTATGTCCATTGCGGGGGGTGTGGGAAACAATTATCTGGGAACGACTCATGTAAATGGTGTTCATGCGAGCGATGCGGAAGAGATCTTCCTCCTATTTCAATCGATTCACAACTAGGATTTTGTCCCTTGTGCAACTCGACTAATTCGTCCTTTTTGAATCCACCTCCTGTTCCCCGTGCATCTATTGTGGAAGCGATTCTCATTGGCATGTTTCGTGCCCGGTTCGATACCCGTATGGTCACGGGCAAGAACCGGGGTACAATTATGACAATGATAATAGCTATCCACAAGTCGCACCCGATTTTTCTCCATACCCGTTTTGCAACAACTGTGGGGGCCCTCACGATACTTCTTATTGTCAGCCAATGAATTTTTATGAACCAAATCCGTGTCCTCATTTTTCTTCACCGATGGATTATTATGAACCAAATCCGTGTTCTAATTCTTCTCAACTGATGACTTACTTTGAGCCACATTCGTTCTATAATTCTGGTTTTCATAACTGTAAGCCCCCACACCCCAACCTCAATCATCAATTCTCTCAGAGAATTCAACAACTCACTACTTTGAATGAAGAAACACACTCCATTGTTTTGCAACTTCAAGAAGCCGTTGTTCTGCTTAAAGAAGTTAGGGACGAGGAAAAGCGACAGCAACAAGAGCAAGTTTCTAATCTTAGTGATTATACCCCTCCTCTTGTGCGTCAATACCATTATGATGATGATGACGATGAGAATACTATTTCTTGGAATGATCTAGTTGCTCAATGTCCTAGCGCAATTGTACTTCCCTCTCTTAATTTCCCCAACGCCTCTAAGGATTGTGATACTTCGAGTGAGATTATTGATTTCGGTCTTGATAAATTCTTTGATGAGGTTTGTGATGTTCTAACTTTTGAGGAGCTTACGGATGAGGTCGCTCTTAATGATGATGTTCCTTCCACCAACACTTTGGGAGATGATTATTTGGCTTTCTCTAATCCTCTTTTTGATCAAGATGATGATTTTACTTCTAGTGATGACGAGTCACTATCCGATGAAGACGTTCTGCATGAAACTTTCAAGATTTATTCGAACCCTTTATTTGATTTTGATGATGCCTACATATCTAGTGAGGTGAATCCGCTCTTTGACAAAGGGATTGAGGACATTAATAGCCCTGATTCTCTTGCTATTAATGAGCATACTTTGTTAGCCATACCTCCTTCTATAGCAGAGGTGGAAAGACTTGACTCTACTAAAAAAGAGACGCAGGTGGAGGGTAATTGTTCTCATACTTCTCATATTATATTGCCACCTCATCCTACCGCGTGCACACCCAAGCGGGTGATGTATCGCTTTTACTCTCCTCGTTTCATACCGGGAACTGAGGATGAGTGCTTTTACCCGGGAGGTGACAATGACAATTCTATAATTGATACCATCACGGCTTTGCCGAGTGCTCAGCATCCATTGTCTTTGGGGGATGACAATGTGCTTACTTTACCCACCCCACCTCCCGTGGACCTTGATTTCACATACTTTACGTATGTTGAAAGGACCTTTCTCCCATTCAAGACTTATCCCCCTGCCTCTCATTTGTTGATGTCAACCGGGAACGAGGACAAGGTCTTTGATCCCGGTATTACATTCGAGGCTTCCCCATGGACCATTTAATTTGGGGACGAGTCAGGCTCGTGACTCGGTTAATATAAACAAGCGCTTTTTGGGAGGCAACCCAATTATCTATCTATCTTTACCATAAGTGTAGGGGGAGCCCCGTGGTGTTTCTTGTTTTCTTTCTTATCATGTGCAGGGATTAGAGCTTCAAAGACACACTCTTGATGACTTTTGACGAACCGTGATTCCGTGCTCCCTTCTTCCCGGTTCTATCATAAACTCTTTTCGATTCACTATTTTATATTTCTCAATATTAAAATAGGAATCTCTTTAGTTGTTTCTTCCTTAGCGAGATTTAAACAAAGTGCACAATGTCCTAAGTGTAGGGGAGTTTACTCCCACATGCTTAAACATTGAGGACAATGTTTATATTAAGTGTAGGGGGACTTCTATTGAAGTTATGTGGTCTTTTCCTTGTATTTGTCCTTATTTTAACCGGAAAATTTGATTTTTCGACATTTTTCAAAATTTTTAATCTATTTTGGCCTATTAGTTTTTCCTTTTGTATAGTTATTTTCTTTCTTTGCTAGAATAAATTTTTAATAAAGTGGTTTTAGTTTTCAAACGTTGTGAATCTTTTGACTCAACCCGAGTTTACTTATCTAAGTTACTCTAGCTAGTATCCTTAACGTGTTTAAGTCAAGTTTTGCTAGGCTTTTATATAGGGAACTTTAAAACGCGAAAGTCTTAACTCTCACGGGTTAAGAACAAGAACTTTTCGCAAGTTCCTATAATTGATCCTAGAGAGTCGTTTATTAAGGGAACTTTAAAATGCGACTTCTAAACTTGAAAAAGTCTAAGAGTTTGCAAGATCCTATAGACGACTCGAAAACCCAAAACTTTGATTTAATAGGCTAAGTATCCACGAGTCTCATTCCTTGAGATTTTAAACTGTGGAGAACGAGAGATGAAAGAGTCAATTATAAGTTTGGTATCCTTTCGTGAATTTATGTGAGTTAATTATAAGCCTATTCTCCCATCGCTTGCTAATAAATTTATCTGTAATAAATAAGGTTGTACGATTTGAAAAGTTACTTAGCTTCTAGCCCAAGATCGTTTAAAAGTTGCTCGGTTTGGATTAGAGTTCATAGCCAAGGCATAACTTATTGAAGCGGGATGCAAAGATTGGTGAGTCTGAAAAGGTCCTAACAAGACATGAGGGCTACATTTTGTTGCTAAAGATCCCAAGTGATGTGAAGAATCATTTATCAAAGATCAATATGAAGGATCGAGACACACGACGAAAAGCAAATACTCCCCTAAAGATCATGGAGAAGTCTATCCGAAAAGACCCAACAAGGTATGAGGATAAATAGATCCAAGTCCAAAAAGGAGGCGGATCGTTGTATATCAAAGTTCCAAATAAATATTGGAGAAAAATGAAGAAGTCATGGTCCAAAGATGAAGAATCTCTCAAAACTTCAAGTGAAGAAATTCCTATTATGAAGAGAAGGCCATTATTTCATGAACGTCTCTCAAGATTTGAAGTATGAAGTCGCTGCCAAATATCGGTCCGAGAAAGGTCTCAAATCGCGAAGCGAGTTATGCCAAGATATGAACTTTATGAGGGCCCGAGAAGCAGTTTTAAAAGATTTTGTCCTTTAGCTAACTATTAATTAAATCGTCCCACTTTATTTTCAGCCTTAATAACTATCGAAATAAGTCAACAATGCATCATCGTGATCATTCAAGACAAAAATAAAATATAAGAGATACACCTAGGAATAAGGGAGTCTAAGTAAATAATTGTTCCACATGAGTTCGTGTTAGTTTGCTAACTTATAATAACAATAATCTCGTTTTTAAGCTTGGTTTGGAGATTGTGAAAACTTGAGGATGATGATTATTCATGACAATTCCAAAACCATAAGGTATGTTTTTGATTTCTTTACTTTGTATGTTTATAATTTTCTATCTCTTTAATAAAGGCCAATGTGGATTGATTATGATGGAAAATGTAAAGCGTGCTTTGTAACTTATACATTGCATGAGGATATTGCAATGGTCAAGTGTAGGGGATTTGATAGGTGTGAAAACACCCATCTTTTTACCACTTAATTACAATAATAACCGAGCCAAAACGTGTATTTTATGTTGTAAATGTCGGATTTATGCGTGGTTTGTGTTTTTGTTGAGATTTTAGGATCAAAATGTTAAAAGGGAAGAAAACACGACTTTCACGGGCTTTTATCGAAGAAAAAGACAAAAGGCGAAGTCAAGAAATCAAGAGTGCAAAAAGAACGGAAGTCCAAGACCAATTCGGAAGATTTATCGAAGAAAAAGTCAAAAGACGGAAGTTTACTCAAAGCCGAAGAACTGAAGTCTAATTTATTGAAGATTACAAGACGAGTTTATTAATCCCGAGACAAAAGTCGAAGACTTTGGAAGATTAAGGACTTAACAAGTAATTAAAGAAAGAAGAAAGAGGGGAGGAAGCTTCCTTCCACTAATCCTCCTCCTCCCCTATATATAGATCATTAGTGTTCATTTTCAAGGTTGTTAGCTAATTTGACAATTAGTCTTTCCACCTTTACATTTTTGCACCATTTCCATTTCCATGTCATTTTTATATTGTTCTTTAAATTCATGTTTTAAATTTCGTGCACTTTGATTCCAAGTAAGTTAATTTCATTGTTAATCTTTATTTCTCTTTAATCAAGCTTCATTTTATCATTCTTCTCCTACTTTTCTTGTTTTTGATTTGTTACAAATTCGGATTAAGCAATCTTTTGCTTAATCCCATTGCTTATTTGATTAAAAAGTTCATCTTTTTATTTCCATCTAGGCTTGTATACGAATTAAGCTATAAGTTTGACAATCTTATTGGCTTATTTTGTATTTGGCTTATTTGATTTTAAAGTTTTCTAAAAAGTTTTATCTTTTTAAAGTTCCTTTTATAAAGTTTATGAATTTCATATTTCAAAAGTTGTCAAATTTATGCTTAGTGAGTTGATTTAGATTTGGTTAAGTGAGCTCATTGAAATTGCTTATTGAGATTTTTGCTTATCTCCATTTTCGGATTTGTTGGTGTTCATCGCAATATTGAGGGTAATACACATTCCGATGGATTGCTTATTTGTATCGCAATAACCAATTGTGGTTCTATTTTGCGATCATTTGTACCATCCCCCTTATTCCGATCGGGATTGCGATCGCTCATTGCGATCGCATATTCCGACGGAGTTTAAGGTATACTGCGACGAAGTGCTGCCCAAATTTTGACAGCCACATTCAGATAGATTTTGGTACTTTAGTTATTCCGACAATTTTTATTTTTAGACATTTCGATAGTTCTTTTTTTAAGAACATTCCGACAGTTTTCTTTTAGTATTCCGATGGATTCTCTTTTTCACATTACGATAGTTTAAAAAAAATAAAAATTAAAAAAATAAAAAATCAATATTCCGATACTACAATAAACACATTCCGATGGATATTATCTAAAAACATTTCGATAGGTTAATATCAATATAACATTGCGATGGACCAGCTAGGTTGGTTGCTTAGCCATTTTTGGCGCCAAAATGAGCAGCCAGGCTGGCTGCTTCCAGCAGCTAGCCTGCCTGCTTGCTTATTTACTGTTCCGTAATTGTCTAGTTTTATCTGAAAGTTGTTCCGATTTTATTTTTCAAAGTTACGTATTTTTAGCTGAATTTTTCGTCGATTTTTAGTATTAATATTTTTTCGAAAAGTTTAAGTTTTATCTTTTATTTAGTACCCGCTTTAGGTTTTGCCTCGTTTAGCTTTAAAGTACCATTTTAGTTTTATTCTCTCCTTTTTAATTTAGTAAACTTTATTTTCAAGTCGATAGTTAATTTCGTCTTTTAGTTTTATTTTTATTAATTGTTTCGCTTTAAATTTACGTTTGATGATTTATATTGTTTTGTTTTTATTAATTAATCGCTTTGAGTTTATTGTTTTTTATTTTGTGCATTTACCTTTTAAGTAGAATAGATAACCAAACCATTTTATTTGCCACCAAGAACAACTAATCTTGCACATTTAACCGTGATCAATTCGAAGAGATTCCGAGAAACGAACTTTTTCACTAGCAAAATCATTACATTAAACTCATCAAATCGAATGTGAATGGTTTCGACAATCAATGTTGTTCTCTTGTTGTACACTCTATATCCCTTAGACTGAGTTGCATATCCCACAAGAATACATGCATTACCTTTCTCTTTCATCTAATCCAAATTTTCACCATCGCGAATAATGTAACAAGTACATCCAAAAAATGAAGGCGTCTGAGTGAAGGTTTTCGATCATGAATTATGTGATATGGTGTCTTTTCGTATCTTGGGATAATTAAGGAGCGGTTTTGTGTGTAGCATGCAGTTGACACGGCTTTAGCCCAAAAGTATAGTGGAAGTTTTGAAGCGGATAGTAATGTTCGAGCAACTTCAACCAAAGTACGGTTTCGTCTTTCAACAACGCTGTTTTGTTCGGGTGTTCGAGCAATAGATGTTTCATGTTCAATCCCTTCGGCTTCAAAATACTTTCTCAGATTTGAATTCAAAAATTTTGTACCTCTGTCAGTACGAACCACTTTAACTTGAGCTTGAAGACCACATTGTATCAGTTTAAGGAAGCTGATGAGGACTTTGGGTGTTTCATCCTTGGATCTCAAGAAGTGAGTCCATGTGTACCTTGAGTAATCATCGACAATAACCAAAACAAAATTTTCTTTCCATTGATACTTTGAACACGCATGGGACCACACAGATCCATGTGAAGAAGATCTAACCGTCCTTTAGAGCTTGGTGTGGTCTTTGTTTTGAAGCTACTTCGTTTGGCTTTAAAAAGTTCACAAGAAAAACAAAGATGATCTTTGATAAATTTCAATCTTGGAAGGCCTCTCACAATGTCTTTCTTGGAAATCAAGTTGATGGTATCAAAGTTGAGATGAGAAAGACGTTGATTCCATAACCATGCCTGAGTCGATGAAGTTTTAGCCATGAAGCAAATTGGAGTTGATGAAGTTGTGTCTTGAAGTGAAATTGTGTAAAGATCAGTACCCCGTGTACCGGTAAGTAAGTCATTCCCATCATAATCACGAACAAAACATGTCTTCTCTCTGAAAGCAACCTCTAAATCCGCATCACAGAATTGACCAACCGAGAAAAGATTATGATTGAGCCCTTCGACGTAGTAAACCCTTTTGATAGTGATATTTCCCTGAACCAAGTCTCCGTCTCCTAGGGTCGGTGTAAATTGATCATTTCCGAATCGGACCGTACCCAGGAACTTCTCCATGAAGTTAATTAGAAGCTTGAGATTCCCCGTCATGTGCTTCGTGCATCCCGAGTCCAGTATGAAGTATCACCTGCAGAAGAGTTAGAACACGATGGAGCATTTGCTAAATTGGATACCACAGTAGTTGTGATAGTAGAATCATTAGTGTCCTTATCAGCATTTAAAGGCAAACTAACACTCGTTTTCACATTTTCTGTCCTAGCTTTCGGCATCCATTTATATCCTAGAGGAAATTGATTAGCAAGCCACCATTTCCAAGACTTGCTAGCAGACTCATATAATTCCTTAATTTTGCTTCTAGGGTTTTTAGTGGTGAAGTCTGATGCATTACTTTTCTTAGTGGGGGTTGCACCAGAATGGTTCACTTGGGTTTACTAGCTCTAATAGGCATTGCAACTTGCTTCTTAGTTCTAGTATCTACGCCTTTGACTTTATTCATAGCACACATAGAATGATTAGCATTAGCACACTTTCCACATTCGACACAAACAAATTTCACATTCATAGCATTCAAATCATTCACAGCATTCAAATCGTCATTACATGCGATTACAGACTTTTTATTCTTAAAAACATTCAAATTCCTAGGGTGTTCTTCTACTTCCTTCATCTTCCCTTGATTCTTGAGTTTCCAGACCTTATCATTCACTTGAGTGAGCTTAATCTGAGACCGGCAAACACTAGTAGTGGAAACTATTCCTGTAGTAGAAGACACACGAATATTAGTGTTTCTAGAAGTCTGAGGCGATTGAGTAACTTTGTTTGTGGGCTTAGTGGGAATTCTATACATCCCTTGTTTAATCACATTATTGTGCTTAACGCTTGGTGCTATAGTATTCCTTATGGGTTGATTATGTGGTAACCTTTCCTTTCCATCCATCTTGGGGGCAAACACAGGTTTTGCAAAGGAAAAATTTGATAAAGCAGATGGTTTTCCCAAGATAGAGGATCTATTTACTTTAGAGGCATTGGGTTGTCTAACAACAGGTTTCTTAATGCTAGGTTCCACGACTTTCCCACCCATTTTAGCAATGAGTTTCTGCAACTCTGCTATCGCTCTTTCCCTGTCTTGTAACTGAGCTTTTAACCCTTTAGTTTCCAAATTCTGTTCATTCATTTCTCGAAATGTTTTGGAAAGTTTTTCTTGCAAGTTATTATCATGTGGAAAATTACCAACGTCTTTTTGCAAATCAGGTTCAAGAGAATGACAATGCTTTTGAAGGAAATCAGTTTTGTGTTGAAGTGACTCAAAAGCCTTTTTATCAACATTTTCTTTATGTTTCGAAAGCTCAATTTCAAGATGCTCACATTCTTTGATTTTATCAAGATATTTGAATGCAACATCAGAATATTCATCAATATCAGCACAAGATGTAAAATAAGCACACATAACGTCTTTAGAAACGCATTCTTGCAAGAGTAAATCATATTCATCTGAAAAATCAGACTTTTCCATTTGAAGATCGTCAATGTGTTTCTCAAGAGATTCAACATATTTTAAATCATCATACATTTCAGTCCGAATGAACTCCTCCAGTTGAAGAACAGTTTCTTTAATCAACGACGTGTTACGAATTAAGAGTTCTTTCACAAGCAAGGTAATATCTTGAGGAATCGGGCGTTGCCACTCAGCATTTTCATGTTTTGCCCAATCTCTTTCAACAATAGATTTAACATTATCTATGTGGTGTTTAAGAATACCTAATGTTTTCCTACTCTTTCTTTTGGATTCATCTAGAGGAAGGTAGTTTCTATATTTGTAAACATTAGATTTCTTAGTGTCAAAAGCTTTCTTCCATTGAATTCTCTTTTGTTTGCATTCTAAGAACACTTCCTCACGGGTTTTCCGAGATTGTTTGTTGAAAAGAACATAAAGACTATTCATGTAAGCATAATTATATGGTTTCACAAACTCCTTATTGACAAGAGGTCGACTATCATCATCCCAAAGGGCAGTGTCTTCACTATCGGCACTAACAGGCATGCAATCAAGATCAGTCCTTTTAGTCTCATCAAGATAAAGGCACGGGTTCGCAGCTTGAGCTTTGGCAAGGTACTCAGGACTTGCAAAGCTAGCTTGACCCTTAAACATCAATGGAGGTGCTAGAATTATTACGAATTGAATAGAATCATGCGTTTTATAAACAACTTTCTTCAAAAATTCGACTTGTTCTTCTAGTTTTGTTACTTTTTCTGTTTCTTTATCATATCTACTTTTGAAGTCTTGTTTTAACGCATCTACCTCTTGTTTCTTATCCTCGAGAATTTTAGCAGAATCGGTAGTGGTCATAGAGAGATTTTGTTCAAGTTCATTAACTTTGGTATTGGAAAGGTACGTTTTTTTGACGTTCATCCATTAAGAAAAGATTATATTGACGCTTCTCTTTGGCTAATAACTCAAGAGTTGTATTATATTTGTTTTCAAAATCGTCCTTTTGACTTTTTAACGCACTACCCTTGTACCCCTCAAGCTCTTTGGTTTTCTGAAGGAGCTCATCTCGATAGTTTTCAGTCATCTTAGTCGATTTGATAAGAGCAGCTTTGCATTCTTAAAAATTTTGAGTGAGCGTAGCGTTTGCCTTCTTTAATTGCTTTTGACTCTTTTTATTTTCAGTGACATCTTTTTGTAAAGTGGCAATTAAATTAGCAAGATCAATACGTTCCTCTTCATCATATTCATTTGCATGTTGATCATCCTCAGACTCATTATTGCACATGTCTGATAAATCGGGTGTGGTATTGCTATCAACCGTTTCCATCATACACGTGTCATTAACGGCATTAGGTAGATCATTATGCTCATGAATATCACCAAACACATTATATTCATCAGTAGTGTGTACCTTATCGATTGGCTCAGTGTCAAAGATAGGGCCATTGTCATCTTCAGTGACTTTGAGAACTTCTTCAACCTTTGCCATGTACGAGTCATGTGCATCAAGTTCTTGATCAAAATCTTCATCATCAGTGTCATCAAGCATTGATCCTTCCTCAGCTAACAATTTAACCCCGGCTTCCATATTTTTGCATAGCAGCATCTTTTCCTTATGATAACCAGAGTCTCTAACCCGTTTTGGCTTCCTGCATTCCTTTGCCATATGCCCATAACCTTGGCAATTAAAACATTGAATCCCACTCTGCTGCACCACTTGACTTCCAACAGTTTCCCTATTCCCAGTTGCAGCAGCAATCCTCTGAGTATCATACTTGGCAGTTTGTCGATCATACCTTGCAGAACCCTCAACATGCGTTAGATTATGTCGATCATACCTAGAAGGACTTTCACCACGTCGACGTGTGTCATACCTTGGAGGACTCTGAACATATTGGTTCTTTGTGTTAGAGGATGTACGAAGATTGTTGTTGGTGGGTTTGTAGATTTTCTTGTAAGTGTTCATTATGAAAGCAATTTGTTGTTTCTTCTCTCGGTTCTTTTGAGCTTGGTCTTCATCACTATCTTCTTCAGATGATGACTCAGATGGTCGTGATGGTGTTGTTGGCACTTTACCTCGAGATCTTGTGGATGATGAAGATTTAGATGATGTGGAAGATCGTGGTGAAGATGATGAAGTGGAATATGACTTAGGTGCACGGGAGTTATGACCTTGAACATGTTGAGTTGTAGTCACTAAAGCAAGTGGATTAGTCGTCTTGGCAACACGTTCAGCTCGAATCTCATTTGCTTCATTCTGAAATTGCTTCAAGATGTCAAAGAGTCGATGATATGAGATCTTGTCTAACTTTTCTTGTTGTTTCACTAAAGTGACGAATCGTGTCCACTCGGGTTGAAGTTGTTGAAGAAATTGAACATTGACTTTCATGGTGGAGACTTGCAGATTATTTCTTGTCATGTGATTCATCATTTTATAAAACCTGGAGTAGTTAGAGTCAATTGATTCTCCATCCCTTGAAGTAAACTTGCCAAATTTCCAAAACAAGTTTGTTTTGACATCTTGTTTGTTGAGTGATCCTCCTTGTTGCAAGCGTTCAATAGCAGTCCACATTTCATGTGCTTTAGGACATGCATCAACCGTGGAATAAATATCATCTCCAATCCCACTTAAAACCATATAATTGGCTTCCTTCTCCGCATCATGCCAAGCACAATTTTCAGGTGTAAGATCAGCTCTTGTTGCATCACGTTCACTTGCGGGTATTGGATCAGTAGTATATGTGGCTGGTCTTGGAGGAATTGAGATCTTCTTGAATATATATGGTCCATGAGTAATACATTTCCTCAAGGCATCACCATTAGGTCTTGTATCAAGGTATCGTATGAAACGTGATTGCCATTGAGCATACCGACTAGACACAAGTATTGGTGGTCTCTCTTTGTTACCCGCCACCATTATGTTGTTGTTCGTCACACGATATTCGGCAGTAGAATCCATCTCAATATTCTCTAAAATGATGAAGTGAATATAGATCTTAAGTAGATTTGTTGTGATTGTTGTTGTGGACAAAATTCCAAAAAGTGCAATTTTTCTTCAGTCCGACAATAAATTCCTCAGTCCGACAAAACGATAGACCAAAAAAATTTTGTAATCGCCAAATTTTGAAATCGAGCTAGAAATTTCCTAAAACTAGTATTGAAAAAATTTAATTTACTTGACGGAAAAATACTGGAACAAAATTTAGCAAAACATAGCATCGGAATGTCCATCGGAATGTCCATCGGAATGTGCCATCGGAATGTTGTCGGAATGCAGTATCGGAATGTCTTCGGAATATGACCTGTCGGAATACAATCGGAAAGCCTTGTCGGAATGATGTCGGAATGTGATCGGAATACCAAAATCAATCCTGTCGGAATATAGCTAATCGGAATACAATCGGAAAGACGTATCGGAATACAGCCAATCGGAATACAATCGGAAAGACCTGTCGGAATGATGTCGGAAAGAACCTTGTCGGAATGTGATCGGAAAGTGATGTCGGAATACAGATCGGAATGTTGTTGAAATGTGTATAGTTAAGATCGTTTTTCTCAGTTCTTGTCAAATTGAAAGTCCTAACAATATCGGGTTTTTAACTATTTTTGGTTGTTAATATTTTTTTGGATATTCTATTGCTAATTCAAACAATGCCTTGCAAAAGTGAAAAATAACGTCTACTTATATGTAAAACATAGTGCAATTACCAAGTATTTATTCAATTAAAATTCAAAATGTAAATTTTACAAACTATAAGGACTAAAAATGTAAATTCTATGAAATGTAAATGCTCAAATTGTAAAGCTGAAAAGTATGAGGACTAAAAGTGTAAAAACAGTAAACTAGGAGGACTGAAAATGCAAACTATCAAAACAAGTAACTAATTTTCCAACAAACTCCAAACTATCTAACTGAATTTGAACAAATTTCAAAGTTTAAGGACTGTGTTTTTGAAAACCCTAAAAAGATGCAAGTTTAGACAAAATTATGAACAGATTAAAACATGAAGGAACTATGTGCAATTTTTGGAAGTTTTTAATCAAAAACGGGCTTAACACTCAAATAAGCTCGTTTGAGTTTATTTCTCAACCAAATTCGACCAAACCAATTGCAAACAGCTTAAAATCGAAAATGAACTAGACCTATCCAAGGAAATTGGCTGAAATTGTCTTAAAAGCTGATAAGCAATTTTCAATAAGCACACTATAAGCTACAAGAGAATCTAGACTTGCACAACTAAATTTTATTGATGAAACTGGTTAATAAGCTCAAACTAGGAATGGGAAATCAAGTCTCATAAGAAATCATCCAGTAATAAGCTCAGAATCCAAAATTAAGCAAAATTAGTGCTTATGTTGACTTTTGTTGACCAAGATTTTTCAATAAGCTCAAATTCTCAAAAATCAACCATGAACTCTTACTAAATGATATTGTAAAAGAAAATGGACCAGTTTATGAAGTGGATGTTGAGATATGAAAAATCAGATTGCCATTTACAGTAACTTGCATTTGCTCATAGAGCTTAAACTTATGCTTATTTCTTGCTGAATACTGAATACTGTACAAAATCCTTATACAATCTAAAACTTCATATTATGAGTGAGATTTAAGAGCTGGTTTGATTGAATTTCATCAACTAACAAATGAATGGTAAGCAAATCAATTTGGTAACTTCCTGAATAGGTAGTAGAAGAAAACTGACCCACACTTTTTAGAATGCCATTTGCCTTTTTGACTTAATACTTGACTCAGAAGTGACTTAAAACTACTTTTAATGACTTGTAAACTCAAAATGAAGCAAAGTTAACAAATTTCTAACACTTGATTATCAAATATAAGCTAATGCCAAACACTACTTTTACTGATCTTTTGGAAATTTTGTGAAGACTTTTTAAGCAAATGACAAGACTGAGTTTAAAGCTTTATTAGGCTAAGTTTAGGAACTAAAATGAAATATGTGAGAGCTAATTTCAAGTATTGAACACAACAAGAACTCAAAATGATAAACCAAGCTAAAGTGACTGAAAATGCTGAAAACAGACTAAGTACAAAGCTAATAAGCAGATTTAAGCTACAATGAAACTACCAATCACTGAAATCAAATCAATAACAGACTATAACAACTTTGATCGTGCAACAAACAAGATTAACTAAGAAAGTAGCAGGAAAACAACTATTAAGTGGAATCAAAATCAGAAACTCAAAACCTTTATGCAAAGGCCTCCTTTGGGGAGTAGAGGAGCGCTGAGCTCTCTATTCTAGTGCTAACCACCACCTTTGCACTAGATAACCCTATCAACAAGCTAATCAACAGCAATCAACCATTAAAATCACCATGATAGAACTGGAACTCATCAGAAAACTGCTATAATTGGAAATGATGATCAGACATCAACAATCTTCTCAATTAGTTCACTATGATCAAATTATGATCATAACAAACCAAAATTCAGCAACAAGTATGATCAAGGAAGCATGAGATGAACAGTAAGTAGGTAACAGAGTTTTGGAGGGAAAAGGGAAATTTGAATTTTATTGATGAAAAGTAGGTACAAAGGTAGTTAAACTGTTACAAATACTATAACAGACTCAAGAATGTGTCAAACTCTTGAGTTGTTAAGCTAAGGACTAGAAATGAGATGAGAGGAAATTTAAGTGTGTGAAATTTTCACACTAACTAACACACTGAAAATGAAAGCTAAACAAGGTATATATAGACTCTAAGAGTGAAGTGGTTGGGGTTGGTGACGTGTTGGAACCAATCCCAGGCTTCCACGTGTCAGAAATCTGCACATTGAATTTTGTTGATGAAGAACTGATTTGGGGTTTTTCATTTGGCTTGATTTCAGCTTAATTAGTTGTGCTCATTGAATTCGTCCTTCAAAAAAAGCAGGTTTGATGTTTATATATTCTCTTGAAATCCACTCTAACTCAAAATCGATCCTGGCAATGCGTTGTGTTGAAGATGACACGTGTCATGATATCATTGGCTGAATGAAGTGCACACGGATCATCATCCAAAAGTGGATAAACTGAATATTGGTTGGCGTTCCCTGATTGGTTGAAATGTGGATAGTGCGTTTTACTGTAGAGATCCTAGCCAATAAATGAGTGGCGGCTGAGTGGCATTTAATGCAGCTTAGCTGGTGATCCTTGTCATTGTTTTCTTGGCTTCCCATTGGTTCATTCTCCTTTCACATGGATTAAACTTATATATCTTTCCAAAATTGTTAGAAATGACCCCTTGACTTTGGCAGATTGTATTTTTAAGCTAGCAACTTCATTTCTTTGGCATATTTGGTCCTTCAAACTTCATTCTTGAACAAAAATGATCCTTTGACTGAGTTGACTTGAGAGTTGACCAGATTTGACTTTGATCTTGACTTTTACATATTTACACTTTTGGTCCTTCATCTTTGAAAGATTATCAAGATAGGTCCTTTGTCTTCAAAGTCTTGTCACTTTTGATCCTTCTTTGTCTTTTTCATCAAATTAAGCTTGATTTTCCTTTGTTTGCTTGAAAATGTATCCTTCTTACCTATTTGAGCACAAACACAAAACATACCACATAATTCCGCTTTATAGCACAAAGTTTAGGTATTTTTGTTGTGTTTTAGGGTGATTTGTTGATAAATTGATATGAGTTTTTGCTCATATCAAATCCCCTACACTTGAACATTGTCATGTTCTCATGCAATACTATATATTTTAAAGCACAAATTTACATTCTTCTCATAATTAATCCACATTGGCCATTATGGAATGCATCTACACTACTCTAAACTAGATGAAGCATGATTTTGATTTTTAACAATGCAATGAACAAAATACAATTCTATCTATATCTTTTTGGTTTTTCTTGAAATGGTTTTGATGGAAATAACTCATAAAGAATTCAATGACTTTGATTAGGGCTTGGGTACGGACATTTATCACCCTCAAGTTTCACTTTCCCCATACCAAGCTTAAAAATGGGATCATTGTATTCACAAGTAAAAAGTGCATCACTTATTCATGACAATTAAATGTGGAACCGGTTATTATTTGAGCAAATTGCTTGTGGGCAAATTTGTCATTATTTGAGTGTGAAGTATAAGAAGTGTAAAATCCAAAAATAAGGAAGCACGGTTTTAATCCTAAGTAATCCTCTCATCCATTACTTGAAAAACCGCTCACAATTAATACAAGTCCGTTTCAAGAGTAATAAGTCATTCGCCTTATGTGTAAAATCCTCATGTCATGCTTTCATAAGTAGCTACACACTCGCTAAGGAAAGAAAAATAAAACTCACGCAATAATTTACATCCGCCATCTTTTTGAGACTTTGGATCTTCAACCCCGCAACCCGTCAAGGTAATATTGGATTGGAGCAATCTATTGAATCCCCGCAACCCATCAAGGTAATATTGGAACTCAATAGTCACTATAATTAACACCACACTGCCCCTCTAGGGAGTCTTGTATAATTATTATTTTTTTTTCTTTCTTTTTTTTTCTAGCCACTCATTTTTTTTCATAAGCCGCTCTTATTTTTCTTTATTCCTCACAAAGAAAGTAGAAAAGAATAAAATGAAAAACACCCGCTAAATATTGAGCATGACATAAGTCTAGTACACATAAAACGTTCTAACTTAGAATCTTAAAACGTACTTATACCAACCATGAATGATTAGACAAAAATGCATAAGAGATTACAAACCGATTAAAACCGTTCTTGATTATTTATTAACAATTATATACATGCGAAGAAAATAGAGGTAGAGAAGAGAAGGGGTTAGCCACAAGTAATTATCATGAAGTTTATCTAGCCCTTTTACACTTGCTTCAACTCTATCATTTCCCATTCTCCACAAATTTAAAATCTCAAATTATGAGATTGGTGGACGCTTAGCCTAATAAACCAATAAAGGTCTACATGGTTAAGGATACTAGCTAGAGAATGCTAAGATAAGCAAACTCGGATTGAGTCAAAATATCCATGGCGGGCCTAATATGTCAAAGAAGTCTAAACTTGTTAAACCATGTTTTTATTATATCTTTTTACTCTTTTGGATTTTTATGAAAAGCAAAAGAAGAAATATATACAATGCAAATGTGATATGCAAATGAAAAATGATTGATGCAACAATTATGTATGCATATTTTTGGTGGCCAAAGTAGATCAAAAATTTGAAAAATGTTTGAAAAATTAATTTTCCAAGTTATCATGAAAGACAATGACAAGTTCTAGGTAAGGTCACTTCGATAGAAGACCCCTTACACTTAAGCTAAACATTGTCCTTAATGTTTAAGAGCATGGAAGTATAAAAACTTCCCCTACACTTATGACAATGAATAGACTTTGCTTAATCCAAGTTAAGGAAAGGACAACTATTAGTGAATTCATGTTTAAGCACAAGGTGTCAATGAAAGATCACAATAGTAACGAAGTGAACCGGATACAAGGGCCTCCTCCATAAGCTCCAAAGCATGAAATGAGTGAGCAACCCTACAAACAATCATGAAGACAAAATAAGGTCTCTCCTACACTTATCTCCAAGTCTATACCTTTATTACTAACCTACAACACTCTAAACCTAGTTATACGATGCTTGAGTTAATGAGTCTCTAGCTCGACTCGTCCCTCAATGAATTAATTCATGGGGAAAATGGGGATCTCTTGGACCATTTCAACGGAAATTTCCTCCCCAAAATAATGCTTCACACGGTGACCATTCACTTTAAAATTTGGACCATCGGGTTGTGACAACTCAATAGTTCCATATGGAAACACTTGAGCAATAGTGAATGGACCGGACCATCTCGACTTAAGCTTGCCCGCAAAAAGTTTCAACCTTGAGTTAAAGAGGAGAACCGGCTCTCCAACTTTGAACTCACGATTCTTAATCTTAGCATCATGCAATTTCTTAGTCTATTCCTTGTAAAGCAAATAATTTTTATAGGCATTGGCTCTCAATTCATCCATCTCATTGAGTTGAACTTGAGAGCATAAGATGCCTTGTGTTCTAACTCGAATGGGAGGTGGCACGCTTTTCCATAGACAAGCTTATAAGGAGTACAACCAATTGGTGTCTTAAAAGCCGTCCTAAAAGCCCACAAAGCATCATCAAGCTTATCCGACCAAGAAGCTCGATGCTCTCCCACCGTTCTCTCTAAAATTCTCTTTAAACCACGATTTGTGACCTCGGTTTGGCCATTGGTTTGAGGGTGATACACGGTAGAAAGTCTATGATTAACTCAATATTTCTTCATACCTCTCGTGAATTGATCATTACAAAAGTGCGTACCACGATCACTTATGATGGCCCGAGGTACACCAAATCTAGCAAACAATTGCTTTAAAAACTTCACAACAACTCTAGCATCATTGGTAGGTAAAGCTTTAGCCTCCACCCATTTGGACACATAATCCACCGCCACAAGTATATACTTGTTGCCCTTAGAGGATGGAAAAGGTCCCATGAAATCTATGCCCCACACATCAAATATCTCACACTCTTGGATAAAATGTTGTGGCATCTCATCACGTTGCGTAATTTTTCCTTGTCTTTGACACACATCACAAAATTTCACCATTTCATGAGCATCTTTGTAAATGGAAGGCCAATAGTAACCTGAATCGAAGACTTTCTTGGCGGTATAGTTGGGCCCAAAATGTCCACCCGTAGGTCCTTTATGACACGCTTCTAAGATCTTAAATGCCTCGGGCCCATCTACACACCGTCTAATGATTTGGTCCGCACATTGCCTAAAAAGATAAGGATCATCCCAAAAGTAGTACTTAACTTCCTTAAGAAATTTCTTCTTTTGTTGATAAGTAAGACCCTCAATAAGCACATTGCCCACAAGATAGTTTGCGATATCCGCAAACCAAGGAGTGGCATCCTCTTGGGAAGAGATAGACATGAGCTCCTCTAATGGAAAGGATTCATTGATTTCTTGATGTGGTAAATCTCCTTGAAAAGGATGCTCAAGTCTACTCAAATGATCCGCCGCTAAATTCTCGGCCCCTTTCTTATCACGAATTTCTATCTTAAACTCTTGAAGCAACAAAACCCATCTCAAAAGCCTAGGCTTAGCATCTTGTTTTGTCATAAGATACTTGAGAGCGGAATGATCCGTATACACTATGGTTTTGGATAGCACAAGGTATGGTCTAAATTTCTCAAAAGCATAAACTATAGCAAGCAACTCTTTTTCCGTGGTAGTGTAATGAAGTTGTGCACCGGTCATGGTTTTACTCGCATAGTGTATAGGTTGAAAATGCTTATTAAATCTTTGTCCTAAGACGGCCCCCACCGCATAATCACTAGCGTCACACATAAGCTCAAAAGGTAATTCCCAATTTGGAGAAACCAAAACGGGAGCCTTAGTCAATTTCTCCTTAAGAGTCTCAAAAGAGTCCAAACAATCTTGGTTAAAAATGAAAGGAGCCTCTTTTTCCAAGAGGTGAGTCATCGGTCTAGATATCTTAGAATAATCTTGTATAAAGCGCCTATAAAATCCCGCATGACCTAAGAAACTCCTCACACCTTTAACCGAGGTGGGTGGGGGAAGCTTAGCAATCACATCAATTTTAGCTCGATCCACTTATAATCCCTTGTTGGATATTTTGTGTCCTAAAACAATTCCCTCTTTCACCATAAAGTGACATTTCTCCCAACTAAGCACTAAACGTGTTTCCTCACAACGCTTAAGCATTTTCTCTAGATTGGTGAGACATGAGGTAAATGAATTTCCAAAGACGGAAAAATCATCCATAAAAACCTCCATAGTTTGCTCTATCATGTCGTGGAAAATTGCCATCATGCACCTTTGAAACGTCCCCGGTGCATTACATAAGCCAAAAGGCATCCTCTTGTAAGCAAATGTACCGTAGGGACAAGTGAATGTGGTCTTTTCTTGATCCTTAGGGTCAATAGGTATTTGGAAATAACCCGAAAAGCCATCAAGAAAGCAATAGTACTCATTTCCCGCTAAGCGTTCAAGCATTTGATCCATAAAAGGTAATGGGAAATGGTCTTTCCTAGTCGCCTCATTGAGTTTCCTATAATCAATACAAACTCTCCAACCGGTGACAAGTCTCGTAGGAATAAGCTCATTGTTCTCATTAGGCACTACGGTGATTCCACCCTTTTTTGGAACACAATGTACCGGGCTAACCCATGGAGAGTCGGAAATGGGGTAAATCATACCCGCATCTAAGAGTTTAATCACTTCCTTCTTAATGACCTCATGGATTTTTTGGTTAACTCTTCGTTGACTTTGAATGGCGGGTTTATAGTCATCCTCCATAAGGATTTTGTGTGTACAAAAATGTGGATCAATTCCCCTTATGTCGGATATTTTCCATGCTAAGGCTTTCTTATGTTTCTTAAGGACTTCAATAAGTTGCTCCTTCTCATCCTCTTTCAACTCTTTAGCAATTATCATAGGTAATTGGTCTTTGCCCTCTAAGAAAGCATACTCTAAGTGGGATGGATGGTCCTTAAGTTCAATTGGAGGTGGACTCTCTATGGAAGGTTTTACTATGGAAGGATCCTCAATGGTAATTTCTTGTGGAATAGGAGAAGGAATATGGTCCTCATTGAGCAACTTTTGGATAGTAAGAATATCTTCTTCCCAATTAATGGGAGAATCATCATCACCAAGAAAGTTTGACTCAAATTCCTCCAAGAGGAAATCACTCTCTCCAAATGGTGTTAAAGAGGGAGAAATTGAGGCCACGGTTTCAACATGGGGCATCTCATCACTAGTACTCTTGCAAGCATAATGAAAGTGTTCATCACACACCTCATCTAGCACATCAACTATGTTAATCGTCTCACAAGGTCTAGACTCCTTAACCTCTTTCCTATCACAAACTTTCCCTAACTTAAACACCACTCTCTCATCCTATACTCTCATAATTAGTTCTACTTCAGCCACATCTATCAAAGTACGACCCGTTCTCAAAAACGGTCTACCAACAATCAAAGGAACTCTAGGATCCATGTCATAATCAACCACTACAAAGTCGACCGGAAATGTAAACTTATCCACACCTACAAACACATCCTCCGCTATACCTACGGGGTAAGCTATGGTTCGGTTGGCTAATTCAAGGGTCATCCTAGTGGGAGTGAGCTCGGGAAGAGAGAGTGTTTTCCAAACCGATAAAGGCATGAGGTTAATGCTTGCCCCTAAATCCGCCAAAGCCATGCAATTTTCAACACCGGGAAAGTTACAAGGTATCAAGAAGCGCCCCGGATCTCCAAGTTTTGTTGGTAAAGTTTTAAGTAGCACGGTGGAACAATTTTCATTAAGGGATGTGTTGGGCAAATCAACCAATTTTTCTTTGTTTGAGAGTAAATCCTTGAACATTTTAGCAAACTTTGGCATATAAGCAAGAGCTTCCGCAAAGGATATGTTGATGTTGAGTTGCTTGAACATCCTTAAGAAATTTGAGACTTGGATGTCATCCTTGTTCTTTAACTTGTCCTTTTTCAACCTTGAAGGATATGGAAGAGTAGGTTTTGGTGTAGGTGGAATAGGTGTTGTAGTGGAAGATTTGTCTTTGTGAGCTTCTTCATTGGGAAGTGTGGAAGGTAGAGGAGAAGTATGAATGGGTTGAGAAGGTGTGTTTGAGTGAATGGGAGCATTTTGAGGTGGTGAAGTAGAGGTAGAAGGCTTGTCACAAGTAGGAGCACAAGTGGATGGAACAATAGGAGGTTTAGGAGGTGAAGGATCCTTTGTTGTCTTTCCACTTCTTGTTGTAATAGCATTGACATTTTCCCTTGGATTTGTTTGTGTGTTGGAAGGTAAATCCCCTTGTGGTCTTTGATTTAATGCCATTAAAAGCCTATTGGTTTGTTCATCCGATATACGTTTCATTTGGTCATTCATTCTCTTCTCAGTTTCACGCATTTTCTTGTCAACATACTCTTGAGTCTCTTGCATCCCATATCCTTGATTTTTAAGTTGAGGGTAAGCTTGATTTGGGAAAGGTGGAATGGGTTGATTAAATCCTTGATGTGGTGGGTAAAAGTTATTTCCTTGATGTGGTGGCTTGTAATTATTTCCTTGGTAAGGTGGTCTTTGCCCTTGATTCCTTTGTAAAACTTGAGGAGGATTTTGTTGAATTTGGGTGGGTGGTTAGGGTGGGAATCCCGGTGGAGTAAGGTAATTTTGGGACTTGTAAGAAAGGTTATTTGGATTGATATTTGGCTTGAAGTGTTCACGATGTTCCTCTTGGTAAGCATAGCATTCCCCTTGATAAACTTGCACCTTATCACATTGTTCATAAGAATGGGGGCCTCCACAAGTTACACACGAAAGAGTAATGGCATTCACATCATTTGAAGAATTGTTCAATGAAATGTTCTTAATGGCTTGAATCATCTCTTGTTGACCTTTACTCATTTGTTGAAGGATCTCTTGTTGATATTTGAGGAATTGGTCATCACAAGGTGTTTGAGAAGTGTTTTGGATAACATGAACCCTTTCTTCAAATTGAGTGTTTGTTTGAACCATTGTTTTAGTCTCAATGATGTCCACGGCCTCTTGCATGGATTTAAGAAGAATATTCCCTCCCGCGGAAGCATTGAGTGAATCTTGGTGGTGAGATTTAAGGCCATTATAGAAAGTATTGATTTGGTGAACTTCATCCAATCCATGGTTAGGGCATCGCCTCAATAACTCTCTATACTCTTCCCAAGCATCACTAAAGGATTGACTAGGTTTTTGTTGAAAGCCTATAATTAAGTTCCTCAAAGCCATGGTCTTAGATGGAGGAAATAACTTGTTCAAAAACTTAGTGGTGAAACCATCCCATGTGGTGATACTATCGGGTGGTTGGGTGTCTAACCAATGCTTAGCTTGTCCCTCTAGTGAAAATGGCACTAATAACAACTTAATAGCATCATGTGGAACTCCATTGTACTTAAGGGTATTGCAAAGAGCAAGGAATATCTTAAGGTGATCACGAGGATTATCATTCTTGTGACCATAGAAAGGTGTTTGTGAAACCAAGGTAATCATAGCCGTTTTTAGCTCAAATGTATTTGCGGGAATGTCAGGAATCCTAATAGCACTAGCATATCCATGAACACTGGTTTGCAAACGTTCCATCAAAGAACGATTATCAACAGCCATGGCTTCTTGTTGTGGATGAGTCAAAGCACGATTCTCGTGACCGGCTTGATGGACGGTGGTGGTCTTACTCTTTCTCTTTTTCTTCCTTTTCGGAGGAAGAGGTTGTACACCAATCGGTATTTGTGCACGCCCGTGAGTGAGCATGCAACTCAATACGAGGAATGAGAGAGAAGCTCTCGTGTGACTTTGAAGAGAAAAGGATTATCCTCTTCGAGTTTCAATATGAAATATCCACAAGAAAATAATATATATGTATGTAATACTTGGGTGCAAGACCCCAATGAAGCCTTCCTTCTTAGAATACTCACAAGTGAACGGGGGGTTAGGTGGCGCGAAGCACTTAAGTACCTATTGACCCTTAGATGGCATTTTATAGCACATCGCCTTTCTATTCACTTAAATGTTCGTATTCTTCGAATTGTTGCTTATTGAGAGTATTTATCTATTCTTGCTTTATTTTGTTTGATCGATACACGTGTCAAGGACCGGAACGCCCCTCAACACGGTGTATTGCCTTGGCAATACTTATGGAGAATAAGTAGATTGGTTGTTCTTATACGTATACGTATTTACTTATAATAATATATGGAAAATATTTTTGTATTTATGAGTTTTTAAGAGAAAATACTATATGTACGTAAAAACCGAGAGAATCTAATAATATATATTTTTGGGTGCAATCTTTTAGGAAAAAGATTGCTTTTTGGATTTTTTAATTTGTTTGGTCAATTCTTTAGGAAAAGAATTGTTTTGTTAATTTTTTAGTTTTTATATATTTTTATATTTTTTATTTTTTATTTTTTTTGGTTTATGATACGTAATAATAACGTTCACAAAGTGAACGGATCCCAAAAGCCAATAAAAACCGTCAATCGATAGTCTCTCGTAAAGTCAAAGAACCGGCAGCGGCGCCATTTGAAATGTGTATAGTTAAGTTCGTTTTTCTCAGTTCTTGTAAAATTGAAAGTCTTAACAATATCGGGTTTTTAACTGTTTTTGGTTGTTAATATTTTTTTGGATATTCTAAGTCTAATTCAAACAATGCCTTGCAAAAGTGAAAAATAACGTCTACTTATATGTAAAACATAGTGCAATTACCAAGTATTTATTCAATTAAAATTCAAAATGTAAATTTTACAAACTATAAGGACTAAAAATGTAAATTCTATGAAATGTAAATGCTCAAATTGTAAAGCTGAAAAGTATGAGGACTAAAAGTCTAAAAACAGTAAACTAGGAGGACTGAAAATGCAAACTATCAAAACAAGTAACTAATTTTCCAACAAACTCCAAACTATCTAACTGAATTTGAACAAATTTCAAAGTTTAAGGACTGTGTTTTTGAAAACCCTAAAAAGATGCAAGTTTAGCCAAAATTATGAACAGATTAAAACATGAAGGACCTATATGCAATTTTTGGAAGTTTTTAATCAAAAACGGGCTTAACACTCAAATAAGCTCATTTGAGCTTATTTCTCAACCAAATTCGACCAAACCAATTGCAAACAACTTAAAATCGAAAATGAACTAGACCTATCCAAGGAAATTGGCTGAAACTGTCTTAAAAGCTGATAAGCAATTTTCAATAAGCACACAATAAGCTACAAGAGAATCTAGACTTGCACAACTAAATTTTATTGATGAAACTGGTTAATAAGCTCAAAATAGGAATGGGAAATCAAGTCTCATAAGAAATCATCCAGTAATAAGCTCAGAATCCAAAATTAAGCAAAATTAGTGCTTATGTTGACTTTTGTTGACCAAGATTTTTCAATAAGCTCAAATTCTCAAAAATCAACCATGAACTCTTACTAAATGATATTGTAAAAGAAAATGGACCAGTTTATGAAGTGGATGTTGAGATATGAAAAATCAGATTGCCATTTACAGTAACTTGCATTTGCTCATAGAGCTTAAACTTATGCTTATTTCTTGCTGAATACTGAATACTGTACAAAATCCTTATACAATCTAAAACTTCATATTATGAGTGAGATTTAAGAGCTGGTTTGATTGAATTTCATCAACTAACAAATGAATGGTAAGCAAATCAATTTGGTAACTTCCTAAATAGGTACTAGAAGAAAACTGACCCACACTTTTTAGAATGCCATTTGCCTTTTTGACTTAATACTTGACTCAGAAGTGACTTAAAACTACTTTTAATGACTTGTAAACTTAAAATGAAGCAAAGTTAACAAATTTCTAACACTTGATTATCAAATATAAGCTAATGCCAAACACTACTTTTACTGATCTTTTGGAAATTTTGTGAAGACTTTTTAAGCAAATGACAAGACTGAGTTTAAAGCATTATCAGGCTAAGTTTAGGAACCAAAATGAAATATGTGAGAGCTAATTTCAAGTATTGAACACAACAAGAACTCAAAATGATAAACCAAGCTAAAGTGACTTAAAATGCTGAAAACAGACTAAGTACAAAGCTAATAAGCAGATTTAAGCTACAATGAAACTACCAATCACTGAAATCAAATCAATAACAGACTATAACAACTTTGATCATGCAACAAACAAGATCAACTAAGAAAGTAGCAGGCAAACAACTATTAAGTGGAATCAAAATCAGAAACTCAAAACCTTTATGCAAAGGCCTCCTTTGGGGAGTAGAGGAGCGCTGAGCTCTCTACTCTAGTGCTAACCACCACCTTAGCACTAGATAACCCTATCAACAAGCTAATCAACAGCAATCAACCATCAAAATCACCATGATAGAACTGGAACTCATTAGAAAACTGCTATAATTGGAAATGATGATCAAACAACAACAATCTTCTCAATTAGTTCACTATGATCAAATTATGATCATAACAAACCAAAATTCAGCAACAAGTATGATCAAGGAAGCATGAGATGAATAGTAAGTAGGTAACAGTGTTTTGGAGGGAAAAGGGAAATTTGAATTTTATTGATGAAAAGTAGGTACAAAGGTAGTTAAACTGTTACAACTACTATAACAGACTCAAGAGTGTGTCAAACTCTTGAGTTGTTAAGCTAAGGACTAGAAATGAGATGAGAAGAAATTTAAGTGTGTGAAATTTTCACACTAACTAAAACACTGAAAATGAAAGCTAAACAAGGTATTTATAGACTCTAAGAGTGAAGTGGTTGGGGTTGGTGACGTGTTGGAACCAATCCCAGGCTTCCACGTGTCAGAAATCTGCACATTGAATTTTGTTGATGAAGAACTGATTTAGGGTTTTTCATTTGGCTTGATTTCAGCTTAATTAGTTGTGCTCATTGAATTCGTCCTTCAAAAATAAGCAGGTTTGATGTTTATATCTTCTCTTGAAATCCACTCTAACTCAAAATCGATCATGGCAATGCGTTGTGTTGAAGATGACACGTGTCATGATATCATTGGCTGAATGAAGTGCACACGGATCATCATCCAAAAGTGGATAAACTGAATATTGGTTGGCGTCCCCTGATTGGTTGAAATGTGGATAGTGCATTCTACTGTAGAGATCCTAGCCAATAAATGAGTGGCGGCTGAGTGGCATTTAATGCAGCTTAGCTGGTGATCCTTGTCATTGTTTTCTTGGCTTCCCATTGGTTCATTCTCCTTTCACACGGATTAAACATATATATCTTTCCAAAATTGGCAGAAATGACCCCTTGACTTTGGCAGATTGTATTTTTAAGCTAGCAACTTCATTTCTTTGGCATATTTGGTCCTTCAAACTTCATTCTTGAACAAAAATGATCCTTTGACTGAGTTGACTTGAGAGTTGACCAGATTTGACTTTGATCTTGACTTTTACATATTTACACTTTTGGTCCTTCATCTTTGAAAGATTGTCAAGATAGGTCCTTTGTCTTCAAAGCCTTGTCACTTTTGATCCTTCTTTGTTTTTTCATCAAATTAAGCTTGATTTTCCTTTGTTTGCTTGAAAATGTATCCTTCTTACCTATTTGAGCACAAACACAAAACATACCACATAATTCCGTTTTATAGCACAAAGTTTAGGTATTTTTGTTGTGTTTTAGGGTGATTTGTTGATAAATTGATATGAGTTTTTGCTCATATCAGTTGTCGGAATCCTTAAACCCTTTTCCGATGCAACTGATTGGAATCACAATCGGAATCTTTAAACCCTTTTCCGATTACACCAATCGGAATAATAGTACTGTTTCGAGATTTTGAGGTAAAAAGATGAAGTTTTCGACAAGAAATCCGCGATTTTAACCAACCAAAAGCAATCAAATCCCTACCACAACTATATAGGAGATGTAAATCAAGAAGTAGAGCACGAAAAGCACAAGAAAAAATTGAATCCGAGATGATTATAGAAGGAAATCACACGAACCAAGTATTATATCAACAACGAATCACAAAACTACCTCATGGCGATTGATACCAAATGTTGTCCCATATATTTAGATGATATAACACGAATTTAAGAAAGAAAATTAAAATGAAGAAGATGAATTATAGAGAGAGAAAGTAGTGAGAGAAAGTAGAGAGAGAGATGATTAACTTGGTGAATATTAGATTAGAATAATGAGAGTAATAATGACCATCCACCCTTCCTAACATGCTAGGAAGGGATTTTATAGCCGGGATTACATGTAACCATAATGGGCTATATAGTTTGGACCGGGCTTGTCTTTTGGGCTTTAAGTAGCTTAAAGTCAAGCCCGTGAACCACGACTATTTAACTAACTACTACAACGTTCTAATAAGTATTACAATAGAAACCCATGACCGAACATTCTTGTTTGACTCAATATTTTGAGGCTAACAGTTCATGACTTAATTTTACAAGTTAATTATTTTTTTTACAAGTTTATTTATTCACAAGATTAAATTAAATGAATTTAACATGCTATATAATTAACTTAATTTAGACATGACTTAGGTTAATTATTATTATTAATAATACATGATTTTAACCTAAGTATTTTATGATTTAATTTAGACTAAAGTAATTAATTAATTATTAAAACATGATATATAATTAATTAATTTCCATGATTTAGGTGATATTAATAATAAATATTAATACATTTTTAATGTAAGTATTTTATGTAATTTAATTTAATTAAATCATGTTATATTTAATTAAATCTTATAACCTATATTTTATTTAATTAACAGGTATTAATTAATAAACTATACTATAAATCATGTGACTTAGAATATTAATCAGTAAAATTAAGCTTATATTTTTAGCTTAATAATCCAGCTTATTTCTAATTATGGAAAATTTCTATTTATAGAAACTTTTTTTAAGCAGCTAATCTATTTATGGAAACTTGCTATTTTTGAAAACTTTCTATTTTTGGATACTTTCTATTTTTGGAAACTTTCTAATTTTGGAAACCTATTATTTTTAGAAAGTTACTTATTATTACACAACAAGTATAATAATAGAAGAAATACAAGTTATACTTAATCAGAACAGACAAACTACATGATAAACACAACATAATGTTAAAATCAGTAAAACATGACATGAACATATAAAACAAGCTAAGACATGATATAAAACCAATTACGTACCCAGTAATCAGAATACTTATACATGTACATTATGTATGTAGCATTAGTGATATCGAAGTAGGACTCTCTTCCGTTCGTCTTCTTCGTTCACTGGACACAATGTACGGATTCTCCGTCCTTTTAGTATGGACAGTCTTTCTTTATTAGGATTTCCCGTATGCAGCCAACTTTTTTCCCAGTATATGTTTTATATGTTTTGATTTGCTTATTTTTAATTAAATTCCTAAGACATATACATGCATGACCAGTTTCACCTAGTTATGGAGGTACTATAATCATAACACTTGAGGCACCAGTGTTATGACTTCACCACGGCGGAGTGATAGCTCGTGGCGTCCCTTTCAGATTTTGGCCATATTATTATTATCATGTGGGGCGTATGGGTGCATCCTAGGTTACATGCTTTTATAGATTATTCAGGTGAATGTGGTGTGTGCCTTGCATCCTTCACAAGGACCTAATCCCTCCTACCCAAACTTATATTAATTAGAGGCAGCCCCTCTAATTGCATGACTAGGTCACCCCTCCAATTATTCATGCACGTTGATATCTCATGACCTATATTGGATAATGGTAAACATGTTAAACAGTTTTTATAAGATGAACATAAGGCTTTTCAAACTATAAAACCAGTTTTACTAAGTTACGTCAGGTTTTCTAGGACTTAATCTATTCCGCTGCTATACGTTGTATATGCTTATGTTATTCATTCTATGCTTGTATATCTGTTCACTAAGCGTTATGCTCAGTCGTTTTCCTTTCATGTTCCCAAAACAGCAGGTACTCAGGGACGCTCATAGACTTTAAGTGTACGTGCATATGGATTGGAAGCTTTCTAGCCTTCATTAATTTATGCATTTCTTCATACTTTTGATACTCATTTCTATGGACATTGTTTAGTCCTTTTCATTTACAGTACTTATGTTTGTGTGTGATGAGCTTTACTTTGGGGTACCGATGTTTGTTTTCAGTATATCCTTTATGGTCATGTAATGTTTAATACATTTATCCTTGTATGCTTTGATGATACGCCATAATCACGCGTGACATTGCATTTACCAAAATGGGGTGTTACAATTGTGGTATCAGAGCCAAGGCTTCGACCTGTAGGCTGTCAAAACACGACCTGTGATTAATGGATAGTCACTATGGTCTTCCTAGAACTGACAGTCGGTTTTCAAGCATTCATTGTTTTCATGCATACATATATATGTCATTGTCTCAGGTTTATGACTAAGTAATGGTTGGTACAGGACTGGCCCTATTTAGTCGCGTGTGCTTTTATCAAAACTTTTAACTTTGGGACCGACCCATTGGCGTCCCCTCGTCATGTCTTTTGTTTTGAGTGAACTGACCATAGGCGTTCACTATCGCTCATATAAAAGTTTTCATAAAACTGCATCATGCATTCATGTACTAGTTTTCCTGCATAAAATTTTTCTCATGATTTATTGGTATAAATTTTTTTTCATGTATATATTTTATGTTTTGATTAGTTTAATCATGTATTTTTATGTTATACTGTCAGATGGTAAACACACACAATGTCCGAGAGATGGTTGCAGCTGCCAATGCAGATTTGTAGGACATCCTTCATCAAAACGACAACTATCCTCCTCCATCTCATATCTTTCCTACGGAGGGAAGGAATAGGCTCATGAGAGAACACTATGTGATTAGGCAGCGAGCTGAGGGAAATAGCAACGATTTCATGCAATGTTTCCTTCGGTTCGCTGGTGTTCTAAGAGCTGCATCAGGCACTGCTGAAGAGCGAGCACACCATTTTTGTTGGGCCCTTTGTCCAATGATTGCCAATAATCTGGAGGGCACTACCTTCAACACGGTGGCACAAGTGGCTGATGCAGCACGTAAGCTGGAGATGCTGCAAGAAAGAGAAGAGTTCGGTGAAGCAGAGAGACCCGAGAAGAGGTAATATTCGTTATTCAGCGGTGACCAAACCGTATTCTTGTAGTAAATATCCAAGATTTATATCTCTTAAACTGTATCTTCCAGGTAGAAGACTGGGGACCGATCTCAGTCGGCTACTCAGCAACAGCCTACTCAGCCCAAGGGAAACGGTCAGACTCACGACCATTCTGCTACGGATAGGCGTAGCGGTAATGATAATTACCGTAACAACGCTGAAAACTCCAACATCAGCATGTCCTTATACTTACTCATTTTCTTATGATTACATGCAATAGTTCATAATTCTGACACATTAGAGAATCTTCTACCAGGAATCATGGTAACGGGAGGGACCAGAACCAAATAGGTTCACAACCTAACCATCCAGCTATCACTGGTATTCCATCTTACGAATTTTCTACATTGTCCTTTGTACCTATTATCATATCTCATGTATACTGTTCTGATCAGGCTCTCAGCCAGCAAGGACACCTATGGGACGATATACTCATCCTCTTTGCACTACCTGCAACTGTAGGCACCCAGGGCCATGTCGCCGCGACAACGACGCATGCGACAAGTGTGGTCTCCCTGGCCATCGCATGAAGGACTGCCGCAAGGGTGAGATGGAGGGCACATCTGGACATGCTGATACTAAGCCGCCTCCTACTAGTGGACGCGTTTACACGACTTCTCGCGATCAGGTCAACAATTCTATAGGTACCATAACTAGAATCTTGTATATGTATGGTCAAGCTGCATGTGTTCTATTTGACACTGGTGCTACTCATTCGGTCATTTCTACTGCTTATGCTAAGAATATTAGGATATCCCATATACCCTTAGAGAATGTACTAAACATTTCCACACCTTTAAGAGACTCTGTACGCACAGCACATGTGTACAAGAGCCTTCCCCTAGAGTTTGATGACAAGATTCGTCCTGTTGACGCACTTCCGCTAGACATGAATGATTTTGACATGATATTGGGCATGGACTGGCTATCCAAGCATCATGCCACTATAGATTGCCATACATATCAGGTTACCTTCGGTGATGTTAATGCACCAGAGTACATTCACAACGGGTTCGTACCCGAAAGGTTTGTACAAGTCATATCAACCCTACAAGCACGTGCATTACTTTCACATGGTTGCGAGGATTATCTAGCTACTGTTCATGACATGGATGTCGAATCTCCATCAATTCAGAATCAACCGATAGTCTCATAATTTCCAGATGTATTTCTAAAAGAACTTCCGGGCATACCACCTGCTCATGAAGTAGAATTTAATATCGAGCTCATCCCAGGAGTTGAGCCAATTTCCAAGGCTCCTTATCGCATGGCTCCCATAGAGTTGAAGAAGCTGAAGGACCAATTGCAAGAACTTCTAGAACGAGGCTTCATTCGACCGAGCACATCTCCATGGGGCGCACTGGTCTTATTCGTGAAGAAGAAGTACGACAGTATGCGTCTTTGCATAGATTATCGCGAGGTCAACAAGATCACCATCAGGAATAGGTATCCTCTACCATGCATTGACGATTTGTTTGACCAACTCCAAGGGGCCAAACATTTCTCCAAGATTGATCTGAGGTCGGGCTATCATCAGCTACGGGTTAAAGAGCAGTACATCGCCAAGACTGCTTTCCGTACACGCTTTGGGCACTACAAATTTGTAGTCATGCCATTTGGCCTTACCAATGCTCCAGCAGTGTTCATGGATTTGATGAACAGAACCTTCCATTAATTTCTGGACGAGTTCGTCATTGTCTTCATTGACGACATCCTGATATTCTCTAAGTCCAAGGAGGAACGCGAAGACCATCTTTGTACAGTGTTACAGATTCTTCGCCAGAAGCAGCTGTATGCTAAATTCTCCAAGTGTGAGTTCTGGTTAGACAAGGTGGCATTCTTAGGTCATATTGTATCAGCAGAAGGAATCACTATGGATCCAGCAAAGGTTGAGGTTATCACCAAGTGGCCAAGACCGACATCAGCGACTGAAGTTCACAGTTTCCTAGGCTTAGTTGGTTACTACCGTAGGTTCGTAGAGAACTTTCCCCGTTTAGCACTACCATTGACCAAACTGATGCGGAAAGGGTAGAAATTTCGTCTGAACTGAAGAAACAGAGAAGAGTTTTGAAGACCTAAAGTAGAAGTTAGTATCTGCATCGATTCTTACTCTCCCATCTGGTACAGGTGGATTTCAGATCAACAGTGATGCATCGCGGAAGGGACTTGGCTGTGTTCTCATGCAACATGGGAAGGTGATCGCGTACGCTTCACAGCAGCTTAAGCCTTATGAGGAAAATTACCCTATGCATGACTTGGAACTTGCAGCAGTCGTGTTTGCATTGAAGATATGGAGGCACTACTTGTATGGAGAAGCATGTGACATATTCACGGACCACAAGAGCTTGAAGTACATCTTCACTCAACGTGAACTGAACATGAGACAAAGGAGATGGTTAGAGTTGTTGAAAGATTATGACATTAATCTGCAGTATCATCCTGGCAAGGCGAATGTAGTGGCAGATGCACTTAGTAGGAAGTCCGGAATGATAAACGGCATTGAAATAAAGGAGGAAGTTATTAGAGACTTGGAGCGACTAGACATGGAGATCATGATACGTGGACAGCAAGGTTACTGGAATAATCTTAGAGTGGAACCTGAGTTACTCTCTAGGTTCAAGGAAGCTCAGAAGGATGATGGTGAAATCTGGGCGATAATTTAGAATTTGGAGAAGCAGACAGAATTTTAAGTAGACGCAAACGGTATCTTAAGGCAAGGCACGAAACTTTGTGTTCCTGATGATCAAGAACTCCGATAAGCATTGTTAGCTGAGGCTCATAGCTCCCCATTCTCTATTCATCCTGGTTCGACCAAGATGTACCATGACATCAAGAAATACTTTTGGTGGAGTGGTATGAAACAGGATGTTGCGACTTACGTCTCCAAATGTCTTACCTGCCAGCAGGTAAGATCGAGCATCAGCGATCTGGCGGTCTTCTACAACCGTTAGATATTCCAGAGTGGAAGTGGGACAAGATCACCATGGATTTTGTTACCGGTCTTCCGTAGAAAAAGAGGAAGCACGATGCGATTTGGGTTATCGTTGATCGACTTACTAAGTCAGCTCATTTCTTACCGATCCGCATGGAAGATCCGGCCAGTAAACTCGCCGATACTTAAAAAAGGAGATCATGAGACGTCATGGTGCTCCATCCAGCATCGTCTCAGACAGAGATCCTCATTTCACTTCACGATTTTTGAGAAGTATGTAGAATGCTTGGGGTACAAATCTTAAGCTTAGCACAGCTTTTCATCCTCAAACAGACGGGCAATCGGAGTGTACGATTCAGACATTAGAAGACATTTTGAGGTCATGTGCGTTGGAATGGACAGGAGATTGGGACGATTACATCGGTCTGGTAGAGTTTGCATACAACAACAGTTGGCACGCAAGTATCAAGTGTGCTCCATTCGAGATGTTGTATGGCAGAAAGTGTCGCACCCCAATTTGCTGGGATCAGGTTGGTGAGCGAACACTTGAGGGACCAGAAATGATAGAGTTGACGAGTGAGAAGGTCGCAGTAGCTAAACAGAAATTACAAGAAGCACGGTCACGTCAGAAGAGTTATGCCGACAACCATCGTAGGGACTTACATTTTAACGTAGGAGATCACGTCTTCCTTAAGGTATCGTCGGCACGTGGTGTTAGACGTTTTGGAATCAAAAGGAAACTCAGTCCTCGATTCATCGGACCGTTTGATGTCATTGAGTGAGTCAGTGAAGTATCTTATCGTTTAGCGTTACCTCCGCATCTTTCTCATATTCACGATGTTTTCCATGTGTCCTTACTCAGAGGGTACAAGTATCATCCCCTTCACATGGTTTAGTATCCACTAGAACAAATTCGTGAAGATCTTACCTTCATAGAGGAACCCGAACGAGTTCTTGACAGACAAGAACGAGTCATGAGGAGGAAAACGATTCCATTCGTCAAAATCCTTTGGAGGGATCATACCGAGCGGGAAGCCACTTGGGAGACAGAGGAGTCTATCCGGGCTTCTTACCCTCATTTCAAGTTTTAAATTCGGGTATGTTCTTCTTTTCCAGTTTACGTTATCTATAATTCGGGGAGGAATTATTCTTTTTAGGGGGGAGAGTTGTAAAACCCGCATGCTTTTACCATGAACAATACACATATAATCGTACGTACATGATTAAAACTTTCCTTTTACAGCACGTTTATGTTTCACGAATAGGAATTACAAGTATTACGTACGTGTTATTACACGATAAGTATTTAATACGTATTAAGACACGATAAGTATTATCAACAATAATTATAATCACGAACATGAAATCATGAACGTAAATAATCACGAACCTATTATTATGTATTTACGTAATGATTATTACGATCACGTATAAATATATATATATATATATATATATATATATAACACGAACAATAGATAAATAAATCACGTAAACACGACACGAGAACACATAAATAATTAGAACACGGAAAACAACGGATTTCCCCTAGTGGGCCCCTCATACCCGCGGCAAGAAACAAAAGGAAGGGGCCAAGCCTACTTTTGATTTAACTAAAACAAGGAACAGGGAAAACATATTTTTCATAATACAGAAAAGTTAGAAAATAACAAAACCCTAGCTCTTTTTGTCTCCTCTCTTGGCAGCCGTTTTTAGAACACCACAAGGAGGGTGTTGTTGATCTTGGTTAAATAGATTCAAGTGTATTGTTCGTGTTATCGTCCTCCTTTTTTATTCACGTATTGGTAATCTTTAAACGTTTTTTTTTAATTCTTTTATTTATTAAGAACACATGAAATCATAAGTTTTATAAAAAAAACTAGTTAAAAACATGTTTAATAAATCATGGGGTAATAAATCTTGGAGGTTTTAGGTGTTTTGGTTTGGCCGACACACACAACCGAGAGTCCCAGGCTCTCGGCTCGGTTTTTTTCCCACCAGCAACCAAGACCAAGTGGTTTTTTGTGGTTTGGTGTCTCGGCCGCAAGGATCAAGGGACCCCGACGCATGTCGGGGTGGCCTTGTGGTGATGTTGGGGGTCTCGGCTGAAAAACAACAAGGGCACCACCGGCTTAAGCCGGTGGTGGTTTGACATAAACCATGGCAACCGGCCAAGCCGGTTCGCCATCATTAAGGGGTTGGTTGTTTGGTCCGGTTCAAGGGTAAACACGGTCCGGTTCACGACATGTTTATATTTAAAACACGGGTTCGGTTCATGACTTAATTTTACAAGTTAATTATTTTGTTTACAAGTTTATTTATTTACAAGATTAAATTAAATTAATTTAACATGCTATATAATTAATTTAATTTAGACATGACTTAGGTTAATTATTATTACTAATAATACATGATTTTAACCTAAGTATTTTATTATTTAATTTAGACTAAAGTAATTAATTAATTATTAAAACATGATATATAATTAATTAATTTCCATGACTTATGTGATATTAATAATAAATATTAATACATGTTTTAACCTAAGTATTTTATGTACTTTAATTTAATTAAATCATGTTATATTTAATTAAATCTTATAACCTATAGTTTATTTAATTTACATGTATTAATTAATAAACTATACTATAAATCACATGACTTAGAATATTAATCAGTAAAACTTACTTATATTTTTAGCTTAATAATCCAGTTTATTTCTAATTATAGAAACTTTCTATTTTTAGAAACTTATTTATTCTAAGCAGCTAATCTATTTATGAAAACTTTCTATTTTTGGAAACTTTCTATTTTTGGAAACTTTCTATTTTTGGAAACCTGCTATTTTTAGAAAGTTACTTGTTATTACACAACAAGTATAATAATACAAGAAATACAAGTAATACTTAATCAGAATAGACAGAATACATGATAAACACATCATAATGTTAAAATCAGTAAAACATGACATGAACATATAAAACAAGCTAAGACATGATATAAAACCAGTTACGTACCCAGTAATCAGAATACTTATACATGTATATTATGTATGTAGCATTAGTGATATCGAAGTAGGACTCTCTTCCGTTCGTCTTCTTCGTTCACTGGACACAAGGTACGGATTCTCCGTCCTTTCAGTATGGACATTCTTTTCTTATTAGGATTTCCCGTATACAGCCAACTGTTTTCCCATTATATGTTTTATAGGTTTTGATTTGCTTATGTTTAATTAAATTCCTAAGCCATATACATACATGACCAGTTTCACCTAGTTATGGAGGTACCATAACCATAACACTAGAGGCACCAGTGTTATGACTTCACCACGGCGGAGTGATAGCTCGTGGCGTCCCTTTCAGCTTTTGGCCATAATATTATTATCATGTGGGGCGTATTGGTGCATCCTAGGTTACATGTTTTTACAGATTATTCATGTGAATGTGGTGTTTGCCTTGCATCCTTCACAAGGAGTTGATCCCTCCTACCCAAACTCATATTAATTAGAGGCAGCCCCTCTAATTGCATGACGAGGTCACCCATCCGAGTATTCATGCACGTTGATATCTCATGACCTATATTGGCTAATGGTAAACATGTTAAATAGTTTTTATAAGATAAACATAAGGCTTTTCAAACTATAAAACTAGTTTTACTAAGTTACGTCAGATTTTCCAGGACTTAATCTATTCCGCTGCTATACGTTGTATATGCTTATGTTATTCATTCTATGCTTGTATATTCGTGCACTGAGCGTTATGCTCAGCCATTTTCCTTTCATGTTCCCAAAACGGCAGGTACTCAGGGACGCTCGTAGACTTTAAGCATATGTGCATATGGATTGGAAGCTTTCTAGCCTTCATTACTGTATGCATTTCTTCATACTTTCGATACTCATTTCTATGGACATTGTTTAGTTCTTTTCATTTACAGTACTTATGTTTGTGTGTGATGATCTTTACTTTGGGGTACCGATGTTTGTTTTTGGTATTTCCTTTATGGTCATGTAATATTTAATACATTTATCCTTGTATGCCTTGATGACACGCCATAATCACGCATGACATTCCATTTACCAAAATGGGGTGTTACAAACTTAGTGGCGAAAAGTTTCATAAATTATTTTGACTCCTGTTTTTCCAAATGGCATTATATACATATTTTAAATAATATGATACTGGTTCGACGAAGCTGAGCATCGCATTGCTAGTCCTAAATTATGCATGGCCTGATCATCTATGCTTAATTCAAAAGGATCCATGTGAGGCAGAATAGTAGTCACCCTAAAATATTGGGCCAGGAACTAACCTTTTACTTGTGTTTATGAAAAGCTAGATAAATGAAAATTTTGAAAACTTTTACATCTTATGCGAGTAACACCAGTTTACGACATACACATATGAACCCTTATCTTTTCTTGAACCAAGTACATGCCTCAAGCACGTATATCCTTACCCAACGATCTTTTACTTGTTACCGCATCTTCCTTCGTGACATAGTTCTCGTTACCACTTGTCTAATTTCTTACCATTGACCAGACATGAAAGTTTCAACATTGTTATGCTTCTGCATCGATTGACCTTTGCTATCTATTTTGGTATACCATTGAAACATCTCTGGACACGGATAATGACTTATGACTGGATGTGAACGATGATTTTGTGTATTTGTCATGATGTGTGCTAGACTCTATTGTCTTAAAACTCATTCATGTGAATCATGTGTTGACTTCGCCTCTCATTGCTAATGTTGCTCATTTTACTGGAATTACTCTCAAGTGACTTCTTAAGAATTTTCTGTGATTCGAAAATTTATTGTGTGGCTTTTCTCTTTAGATCGTGTATCGACCATAGAGAATTTAATAAGCCGTTGTTGGTGACGCCAACCTCACTCGTGAATTAATCTTGCTGAATCCTTTGTTTCTTATTGTCCTTATTATTAATGCAATTGTTCTATCATGTCCATTAAGAAATTGATACGAACTTCATTTATTACCTCGTAAAATTGCTTGTATACAAATGGTTGATTATCATTCTGTATCATACTTGTTTGCTATCTTGTCACTTTTGAAAACCAAAACATATCACATGTTTACCATTTGGTGTAGTAAACGCCTTCTTGGATTTCTAAAAATTATTATAAACTTTTAAGAAACGTTTTATACATTTTATCAAATGTTTAAATTACCAAAATAACTGTTTCAAGTTAAGTACCGGAACTATACATCATCTTTGATAGATTTATAACTAGTGTTTAAAGGATGGCGTGTTTTATCTTTTAATGTATTTGATTTTATCATACCTTACCTTCAATATAATGAAATTATTAAATTAAATTATAATTTCTAACAATGATTCTAAATAACTTAGAGAAATCTGAATTTTCTCTAATGGTAACGATAAACCTGAGTTTTAACGATAATTTCATACAGTCAACCAAAATTACTTAAGCTGATCAGGATAACTATTTTGAATTGTTCTACTTTTGCTTTGAAAATACTGATCAAGAAAAAGATATAGCAACAACATACTCACTAAATATAGATAGTTTGATTTTAAATCACTACACCTTGTAAAAATTTATTTTAATAAAGGAAATACTTAAACTGAGTTTTAAAGTAATACCAAAATCCTAGACAACTGACTATGACAGCTTGTATTTTAAAATGAACATATGTAAATCATTATTCCTTCTATTTCTCTTGTATTTGGATTGTTACGTTCTAAGATTATCATGATTTACAGTTGCACGATTTGCGATTCCTTGTTGACTAACTTTTTTATTTATTTTAGCGCACTTTGTCCGTTTAAGCGTTTCTTGTGTTCATTCTATCTCTTGATATTTCTCTGTACTGAAAGGTCATTATTCTAATCCGAGTTTGAAAATTTATTCGAAAAGGAGCTAAGAAACTGAAGTGAGTGAATTCTAATTGTGAAGGTACGCCGTGGTGCAGAAATTACCTGGGAAGCAATGAATTTGTTCTACACTTTCTACTTCCTCTTGTTTGCATCTTCTACTGTTTCTAGGAGAACTCTAAGGGACCAGAGTTCCTTTAGGGGGAAGACTGTAAGAACCCGTACTTTCCAAGCATTATTTTATTCTTGTATTCGTGTCTTTTGGATTTTCCAACGTATTACGTTTTCTTGTATTCTTATATGTAAATCCTGAGATCATGATAATTTTAATAAATTATACTTTTTAAGTAATTTCTGATCATTGACAATACTTTATATGGAATTATAAAAAATGTATTTTATTTTTTTTTTGATTTAAAATCACCCGCGTGCGTTTTACAACGAGTTTACTCAAAATCAATTAACAACGAGAATTACTAGTGGTCGCGATACCGACGGATGCCCAAAATTTTACATTTTATTATCGATTGTTTCGATAATTTATATTTTCGACGATTTCGTTATAATTCCATATAAAGTATTTATGATGCATTGTAACTTTTGAAAAGGTATTTTTACGAAACCCGAGCCCCGCAAATATATTCAAGATTTACTAATAACTATTTTCTACCCTTTAAATTGTCAAATTGCTTTTTAGTCCAAAGGTTTTAAACTTGGCAAGATTGGTCCCTACACTACCTACCATATATATTGATTTTCTTCCACTTTCTTCGTAAAACACACACACAAAACAAATCTTCTCCCCCCTTTGTAAATTCTGCCACCACCATCACCATGAAACACCACCAAAAGTATTTTTCTACCCAAAATCAAAGAAAACTAATTCATGTCCTATCTCTAAAATTTTCTTCTAATTCTAATGATACCAAAACCATGTACATGCATCAATCTTTCAAGATTTTTATGATTCCATGGTTGATTTGTGTTTTGATCATTATGCATATAATGATCTTGGTAAGATCATCATGTTTTGATCATTAAAAGTTGTATTTTTGATCTTTGGTTTTCAATTTGACATGCAAATGTTTTAGGAGTTATTTGGTTGATGGGTATGATAGTAGGGTGTTTTTATAGGTATGAGAATGACTATATTTGGTTGAAAAATTGATTTACTATGATTTCTAAAAGTGTATATTACATCAGCAGGTTTAGAGCCGATTTTCGTAGGTTTAAGTTTAGAAATAGGTTGAGATTATTTGATTTTGTTGTAGTGGTTGTCGAGACGCTCATTTTGGGTATAAGATAGAGCTTCTAACTCATTACGGATCAAAAGTTATGCTAGTTTTAGTATTCGTGTACCGGGAGACGCAAATCGGCACAATTCGAAATTATGGCTGATTTTGGATCGACCCTCGGGGACTATAGGTATGGTTAGATAATTTATACTACTTGTTTTTAAAGTTTATAAACTTAATATGATGAGTCTAGTAGTGGGTTTAAAAGGAAGGTTGTCAAGATAATACTTTTAAAGTGGTCTAAATGGTTTTATGAAACAAGTATACAACTTTGTCCCAAATTTTAGAGTTGAGTAAAGCGTCGAGCTGATGGGTTTTAAAGTATAAACTTTGGCTCAAATTTTAAAAGAGTCTTATATAGGTTATAAGTGACCTTGACACCAAATTTCATCTAAATCGGTCAAGTCTAGAAAGGGTAGATCGGTATGTACATTCGGAGTATACTTGCTGATTTGTATTTTGGACACATAGTTCAATGTTCGCGTGGCGTGAGTTTGAGTATTCACTATTGGATATGGTGACTTACTCAATTGCTTAGTCATTATATAAGTGACTTCGTTACTGGTCCGAATAAGGTAAAGGGATAGTTTGACTTACGTTGACTTGGCGTCTTATGACGGGTCAATTTCAAGTATACAAGTGGTTAAACGGGTAGTGTTGGATAAATGGGTTAGTATGGATTCATTTGTTTCGTGTCAATGGTTCTGAAATATTAATATTTTGAAAATATTTAAAGTCATGTTATATTTGGTACATATTGATATTTGAGTTCGAGTCTTAACGCGCGACTTATTTTGATAGGTTGCAGTTTTCGGGTTTCCCGGGCATCCATATCGTCGCTGATCGTCTCACTACCATTGTTTCTTCTCAGTTACTGAGTACCGTGATTCACTTACCTCGTGGCTATGGTGAGTTCATAGCCCCTTTTTACTTGTACATGGTTTCTAAACACGGGGTGAGATTTTACATGGTGGAACACAACCATTTAAAAACTGTATGCTCTCCAGACTTTCGATATTATTATTGCTTTTTAGTCTATAGCCTTAAGTTTCCTCTACTTATCATGAACCGTTAATTTTGAGGACTAAGCGTGAATGTTGTGGGTGGATCCATCGGGATTGACAATCCCCGTCCCGATTACCTTGGCGCACTAATATTTGTTTATACTTGAGTATTTAGGCTGAGTACTCCCTAGAGGAACTTACATTGAGTTAAGCTTCAGTTCATGAACTGAACAACAATAATAATAATAGTTTCGGACAATGATTACTTACATAACTATTTTCCCTAATTCATGTTTACAAATGAATGATTGTGTTCTATAATTTTACTACTAAACCTATGAATATCCCTCAACTTTATGTTGACAATTTTACATGTTTAATCTCAGGTATTGTTACTTAGTATTGCTTGGATGGGAGCCCGCAGGATGTTATCGCATCTTGGAGATTTCTCTGATGCTTTTAAAAGAATGTTTTAGTAAAAACTGTCAGAGGTTTATTCTATCTTTTTGGCAACCATATGTTATAAATCATGATGAAACGATAGATTTTCCGCTTATAAAACTCTGGGACCTTTTGTAGTAAAACTCTGATCTTTTATGATGTAATGTATATGTTTTTATTACGTCAACTTTGTGTCAACTGTAATTCATTGTTTCTTGTACCATGACGTGTTACCCCCTCGTTGCCTAGTTGTTTCATGTCAGATTCTGGGGGGTCTCATAGAGTGGTAAGCCAGGATCGTTCGCTGAAACTTAGTTTCGTTTTGGTAGTCAATTTAATAATTGAAGAAAGAAATGATTGATATGAATAACAATAGTAACAAATATGACTAATTTAGGATAGTTCGTATGAGTTCGGGATGATGATAATAATGATCGAGATATGTTTATGTAGGTAAAGAGTGATAACCCTTTTTTCGTCAAAATGACGTTTGCACAATTTACTTTAGGGTGATTTGAAGACTTATGTTTATTCGAGCGACTAAACTCAAAACAAGTTGCCAACGAGTTCAATATTTTATCACGGTTTCTAAGCGGATCTCTCCAACCAAAGATTCAAAACCATAGACAAGTCTTTAAAAACTTAATACAACGATTTACGTTTCTCAACGCCAAGCCATTGTAACAAATCAACTCTAGATAAAATATGGTTTATAGAACTAGGTGGTAAAATGTTTCTACAACATTAGCTTGAAATCAATTTGTAAAGGATCATATCATAGGATCATCACTAATCATAGTCACATACCCATATAGCCATAAATAGCTTAGCCTAACATATTAATCAAAGTAACAAATGGAAAAGAGTAAGAGAACATCATACTTAGATTTGATCGAATGAAAGAGTACATAAGTGTCACGATTGTATCGTTCCACCAAGAATCGAAGAGTTGAATACTCTTGTTACAAGTATTTCCCAAAAGTGGATAATACTTAAAATACTACTAAGAAGCTAAGAATACTCGGATTAGAGTAGTAGTTTTAAAGATAAGATATATCAAATGAGTAAAAGTGGCTCCTATTTATAGTGCTGGCTGAGAGCAAATGTGTGTCGCAAGATAGGTGTGAAAACACCCATCCTTTTACCACTTAATTATAATAATAACCAAGCCAAAACGTATATTTAATGTCGTAAAAGTCGTAATTATGCGCGGTTTGTGTTTTTGTTGTGATTTAGGACCAAATTGTGAAAAAGGAAGAAAACACGGGCTTTCACGGGCTTTTATCGAAGAAAAGACAAAAGACGAAGTCAAAAGATCAAGAATGCAAAAAGAACGGAAGTCAAAGGCCTATTCTGAAGATTTATCAAAGAAAACGTCTAATGACGGAAGTTTAATGAAGTCGAAGAACCAAATCTAATAAAAGAAGAAAAGAGTTCATTTCATATCGACAAATCCCGAGACAACGTCGAGAAAGACGAAGAATTTAAAAGACGAAAAGACGAGAAGAAAGAAGAAAGCATCAAACATCTCCTTCCCCTATAAATACCCTCCTAATGTGTCATTAGGAGGTGTTAGATAATTTTAGTTAGTTTATTTTATGCATTAGGAGTAGGTAAGTACTTTCTCTCTCTAGTTTTAATTTCTCTCTCTAAAATTTTCTTTCAAGTTGGTTTAAATCTTTTATCTTTAAATCTTGTAATCTTGAATCTTTAATTTTTGTCCTTAATTTCAAGCTTCTTAATCATCTCATTCTACTTTTCTTATTTGTTTAATCTTAATCTTTTTCATTATTTTTTTACATAAAGTTTATAGTTTTTTACATTTCTTGGTTCGTGTTTGAAGTTTTTATAAGTTTTATCATTGATCTAGATTTTTTGGTTAGATTATTGGTGTTTTACTTGGCTTATTATCCTATAAAAGTTACAAAAAGAGTGCTTATTTTCGTCCTTTCCCTAGATCCTATTTTTTAGGATAAACTGATACAATTTCGCAATGTATCTCATATTGCGGAATTGTGCTTCCTTGTGAATTGCGAAATTGAGTCATCTTCATCTTTGCAGAATCTTGGCTTTCCTGGATTGCGAAATCTTTGATTTCGCATGATTACGAAATTGAATCAGCTCAGCATTGTGGAATTATCGTTCTTCGTATTATTGCGGAATTATTCATTCTTCAATATTGTGGATTCTTTCATTTTAGGCATTGCGAAATCATTGATTTCGCATTATTGCGAAATCTTTGTTTTTTCAATATTGCGAATTCGATATGTATTACGGAATTTTGTTCTTTTTTTAGTTATTGCGAAATTATTTACTTTTGAGTATTGCGGATTTATTTTAAATTGTTTTATCTTAGCTTAATTAAAAGTTTACATTTTTATTAAGTTTTAGGTTTTCAAATTTATTTTTAAAAGTTTTAATATTTTAGTCATTTACTTAATTTCTTTTAAAGTCTTAATTTTTAGTTTAAATTTTTAAGCTTTCGTGTTTACTTTACTTTTACCTTTACTCAACGACATTTACAATTTACTTTTATTTTAAAATAGATAATCATTTTATTTTCTTTTCACCAAGAACAACTAAGTCACACTTTAATCCGTGATCAATTCGAATCGAGACGAGACGATAATTTTTAACTAACTAAAATCTAGTTATTAAAATGGCGCCGTTGCCGGCTCTTTTCGTGAAGATCAACGGTTTTTTGTGAGAGACGCGTTGGATTTTGGGATCCGTTCACTTTTGAACGTTATTTTTCGTGTCTAAAATTTTCAAAAATCCATAAAAATTAAAAATTTCAAAAAAATCCAAAAACATTTAAAAAATCATAAAAAGCATTTCTTTTTCAAAGTTTTGCACCAAAAATATTTCTTTTCCCCTTAGCTTTATTTCTTCTATCTCTTTGCTATTCTTTTCTTTTGTAGGTGTATGCGTACTCGTTCACGCAAAAGGAAGTCCATTCAAGTCGCTACTATTGATCCTCCTTTTGTAGAGCCTCCCGTTATCAACACAATGGAGAACCGTCCAATGATCGAGCTCTTGCAATCACACGTCGAAGGCAACGATGATGCGATTGTGGTGCCGGCTATTGACACCAACAACTTCGAGCTCAAGACCGGTTTCATTCAAATGGTTTCCGCAACACCTTTCTTAGGTCGCACTCATGATGACCCACCCGATCACATTAAAAGGTTCGTACACTTATCCAATACTGTTAAATACAATGAGGTTTCACAAGAGGCAATTCGTTTGCTCCTCTTTCCTTTCTCCCTCGAGGGACAAACCCGGACTTGGCTTGATAAGGAACCACCCCAGAGTATTGTCACATGGACGGACCTTGAGACCAAGTTTACCAATTACTTTTTCCCACCCTCACGTACTACCGCTTTGCGGAATGACATTATCAACTTTGAACAAAAGTACGGTGAGACATTTAGTGAATCTTGGGATCGTTTTAAGGAACTTTTAAGAAAGTGTCCACAACACGGTTTTACAAAGGTACATCAAATAAATACTTTTTATAATGGATTAACTTTGAGTGACCAAGATTCACTAAATAGTGCTTCGGGGGGTAATATTCTTGTCAAAACTATGAATGGGGTTTGGGCTATTATTGAAAACAGGGCCAAAGTCCAAACCAAGAGTGTTAGGGCTACTATGGCTAGTTCCAGTGAGAGTGAGTTCACCAATCATCTAAAGGAACTTACTTCAGCTGTAAAACAACTTGTTTTAAGAGATCATCCTCCTAATCAACATGCTCATGCTCTCAATATTACTTGTGAAACTTGTGGTGGGCCACACTCTTATGCTAATTGTGAAAAAGCTTATGATCAATCTAACGTGGAAGTGTATGCTTACAACAACACCGAGATAGTTCATTTTAAGCCTAATGTCGATGTTAATCACTTGTCTTACAACTCGACGAATTACTTGGCTCCACCAGGTTTTTAACAAAGACCTCACGCACCCACCCATAACAACCAAGGGCCACTAAGAGCAAATGTTCAGCAAAATGAAAATGTGAGGGGCTACAATGCAAATTAAGGAGCTTATCCAATGCAAAACCAAGGTTTCAATCCTCAAGGTTTCCAACCATATAACCAATACCCAAATCAAGGTTATCAACAACAAGGGTTCAATTTACCTCATCCACACATGGATTTGATTCTACAAAAATTAACCGATCATGAGAAAACCATGAAGGAAATACAAGAGTCCACGGATAGGAAATTCGTTCAAATGTTTCAAACCCTTCATCCCCAAGGTGCTCTTCCTTCTACAACCGAAACAAACCCTAGAGTGAATGTGAGTGCTATTACTACACGCAGTGGAGCAACTCTAGTAGGACCATCTATCCCATCCCTAGTTACTCCATCTACAAGTCCTCCACCCCCATTTATCCCACCTACTTCCACGCCTATTACTAGTTCTCCATTACCATCTCCACCTCTTAATAAAGAAGTACCCAAGAAAAACCCTTCACCATCTTCACCTTCTACCTCTAAACCTTCTACTTCTCAACCTTCAACATCTCAACCTTCACCTTCTACACCTACACCACCTAAACCCAACATCCCTTATCCTTCTCGGTTAGACAAGTGTAAATTGCTCACTAAAGAGGATGCTCAAGTTACTTCCTTTTTGAAGATGATTACACAAATGAACTTTAACATTAGCCTCGTTGAAGCACTTGTCCAAATGCCGAAATTTGTCAAAGCATTCAAGGAGTTGCTTAATAAGAAGGAGAAGATGGTTGAGTTTGTCAACACGCGCTTAAATGAAAACTGTTCTGTAGACCTTCTTAAAGAACTTCCAGAAAAACTTGGAGATCCCGGTCGTTTAGTGCTACCTTGCATTTTTAACAAAGTTTAAGAATTTACTGCCTTAGCCGATCTCGGTGAAAGTATTAATTTGATGCCATTTAGTGTTTGGAAAAAGCTATCATTACCCGACCTTACACCAACAAAGATGACTCTTGAGCTAGCTAATCGAACTCTCGCTTACCCCGTTGGTATTGCCGAAGATGTTTTCGTTAAAGTTGGTACCTTCACTTTTCTGGTCGATTTTGTTGTTGTTGATTATGAAATGAACCCTCGTATTCCGTTAATACTTGGACTGCTATTCTTGAGAATCGGAAAAGCTTTAGTCGATGTTGCCGAAGGTGAATTAATCTTAAGGGTCGGGAATGATGCACAAGTTTTTAAGATGGGGAAGATTACAAGTAAATCCAATGGAAAAGAATCGGTGAATATGATTGATTTAATTCAAGAAGAACTTGATACAACTCCTTTGGAAAGTATAAAGTTTGATGACTTTGTTGTATATGACAATCCTCTTTTCGAGACTAGCTATGATAACCCACTTTTTCGAGACCATGTGGATGATTCTAATGATTCTCTCTCCAATTTGGATTCCCCACTACTTTATGATTCTCCACCAATCTATGATGATTATGATGATGATTCTAGTTTTGATGTGGATGATTATGATGATTTTGCTTCAGAGTATAAAGACATGCCAACTTATGATAATTTTGATGATGTTGACACTCTTTCGAGTGATTCTTCAAATGTTATGTCTTATACTGATGATTGTGCTCCTATTTTTGATGAAGATCCTCCGCCAACAATGCTTGATCCTACTCATTTGAGGAAGATTTTTCCATTTTTCTCAATACATACATTTCCAATGAGAATGATTCTCCTCCTTTGGACTTTGATTATGGTCTTTATCCTCCTTCGGATATTAAGAAACCTGTTGCAAAGGAGAGAAACCGGAAGACACCAATATCCGTAGTACCTATGTCTTGACACCTCTCTATCCACCTTCTTCAGATGAGATTGTGCGATTTATGGGCGAATCTTCGAGGTCTACTAAGCCTAAGTCTTATTTTCCCCTAAAGGAAAAGGTGTTCGATCCGGGGATCACAATTTTCAAGCCATCTCAGTATCCATCTGATGAAATAAAAGGAAAGACTTTTGGAAACAATGGAGATATGCTTGCACTTTATCATACTTTCTACCACCGTGCTCAACAAATGCTTAAGGGAACCTTGCCTACTCTTCTTTGGCTTGCCTTGTTCACCTTAAGCTTGTGCTATTTGATGGACGAAAACCATGTATTTGATCTCGGTGGATGTTCTTCAAGCTTCTTACCATTCTAATCCAGGTCGAGTCAGGCTCACAACTCGGTGAACAAAAACAAGCGCTTCTCGGGAGGCAACCCGAGTATCTATCTTTTTTATCTGTTTTATAATAAGTGTAGGGGGAGACCCTAGTATGTGTTTGTTGTTTTCTTTATTATCATGTGCAGGGATTCGAGCTTTCAAAGATCCATTCTTGATGACTGTTGACAACCCGTGATTCCGTGTTTCTGTCTTCCTGGTTCTATCCTAAACCCTTTTGATTCTCTATTTTATATTCTTCAATATTAAAATAGTAATCACTTTAGTTGTCTCTTCCTTAGCAAGATTTAAACAAAGTGCCCAATGTCCTAAGTGTAGGGGAGTTTACTCCCACATGCTTAAACATTGAGGAGAATGTTTATCTTAAGTGTAGGGGACTTCTATCGAAGTTAAGTGGGCTTTTCTATGAATTTGTCCTCATTTTAACTAGAAAATTGATTTTTCGACATTTGTTTTATCTATTTTGGCCTTGTAGTATTTTCCTTTGTTATCGTTATTTTCTTTCATTGCTAGAAAAAATTTTAATAAATTGTTTTAATAAGTTTAGATATCTTTGATGTATTGGGCCCGTCATGAATCTTTTGTCTCAACCCGAGTTTACTTATCCAAGTTTACTCTAGCTAGTATCCTTAACATGTTTAAATCAAGTTTTGCTAGGCTTTTATATAGGGAACTTTAAAACGCGAAAGTCTTATCTCTTACGGGTTAAGAACAAGAACTTTTCGCAAGTTCCTACAATTGATCCTAGATATTTGTTTATAAAGGGAACTTTAAAACGCGAATTCTAAACTTGAAAAAGTCTAAGAAGTTGCAAGATCCTATAGATGACTTGAAAACCCAAAACTTTTATTTAATAGGCTAAGCATCCACGAGTCTCATTCCTTGAGATTTTAAATTGTGGAGAACGAGAAATGATAGAGTCAGTTATAAGTTTGGTATTCTTTCATGAATTTATGTGAGTTAATTATGAGATTTTTCTCCCATCGCTTGTTAATAAATTTAATTGCAATAAGTAAGGTTGTACGATTTGAAAAGTTACTTAGCTTCTAGCACAAGATCGTTTAAAAGTTACTCGGTATTAATTAGATTTCATAGCCAAGGCATAACTTATTGAAGCGGGATGCGAAGATTGGCGAGTCCGAAAAGGCCCTAACAAGGCATGAGGGCTAAATTTTGTTGCTAAAGATCCAAAGTGATGTGAAGAATCATTTATCAAAAAATCAATATGAAGGATCGAGACACACGACGAAAAGTAAATACTCCCCTAAAGATCATGGAGAAGTCTATCCGAAAAGACCCTAGCAAGGTATGAGGATAAATAGATCCAAGTCCTAAAAGGAGGTGGATCGTTGTATATCAAAATACCAAATAAAGATTGGAGAAAAATGAAGACGTCGTGGTCTAATGTATGAAGAATCTCTCAAAAACTTCAAGTGAAGAAATTCCTATTATGAAGAGAAGACCATTATTTCAAGAACGTCTCTTAAGATTTGAAGTATGAAGTCAATGCCAAATATCGATCCGAGAAAGGTCTCAAATTGTGAAGCGAGTTATGCCAAGATATGAACTTTATGAGGTTTCGAGAAGCAGTTTTAAAAGATTTTGTCCTTTAGCTAACTATTGATTAAATCGTCCTACTTTATTTTCAGCCTTAATAGACAATCAAAATAAGTCAACAATGCACCCTCGTGATCATTCAAGACAACAATAAAATATAAGAGATACACCTAGGAATAGGGGAGTCTATGTGAATAATTGAGCCACATAAGTGCGTGATAGTTTTGCTAACTTATAATAACAATGATCTCGTTTTTAAGCTTGGTATGGGGAACGTGAAACTTGAGGGTGATAAACAGTCATGACATACAAAGCCCTAATATAATTCTTCGATCTCTTTACTTGTTTTCTTCCTTCAAGTATTTTGTTATTTTCTATGTTTTTAAGTTTCCTTAATGTCTTGTGTTTAATAAAGGCCAAGGTGGGTTAATTATGATGGAAAATGTAAATCTTGCTTTGTGACTAATGCATTGCATGAGGGCATTGCAATGGTCAAGTGTAGGGGATTCGATAGGTGTGAAAACACCCATCCTTTTACCACTTAATTATAATAATAACCAAGCCAAAACGTATATTTAATATCGTAAAAGTCAGAATTATGCGCGGTTTGTGTTTTGTTGTGATTTAGGACCAAAATGTGAAAACGAAAGAAAACACGGGCTTTCACGGGCTTTTATCGAAGAAAAGATAAAAGACGAAGTCAAAAGATCAAGAGTGCAAAAAGAATGGAAGTCAAAGGCCTATTATGAAGATCTATCGAAGAAAACGTCTAATTACGAAAGTTGAATGAAGTCGAAGAACCAAATCTAATAAAAGAAGAAAAGAGTTCATTTCATATCGAAATATCCCGAGACAACCTCGAGAAAGACGAAGAATTTAAAAGACGAAAAGACAAGAAGAAAGAAGACAGAATCAACACATCTCCTTCCCCTATAAATACCCTCCTAATGTGTCATTAGGAGGTGTTAGATAATTTTAGTTAGTTTATTTTATGCATTAGGAGTAGGTAAGTACTTTCTCTCTCTAGTTATAATTTCCCTCTCTAAATTTTTCTTTCAAGTTTGTTTAAATCTTTTATCTTTAAATCTTGTAATCTTGAATCTTTAATTTTTGTCTTTAATTTCAAGCTTCTTAATCATCTCATTATACTTTTCTTATTTGTTTAATCTTAATCTTTTTCATAATTTTTTACATGAAGTTTATAGTTTTTTACATTTCTTGGTTCGTGTTTGAAGTTTTTTAAGTTTTATCATTGATCTAGAATTTTTGGTTAGCTTATTGGTGTTTTACTTGGCTTATTATCCTTGAAAAGTTACAAAAAGAGTGCTTATTTTCGTCCTTTCCCTAGATCCTATTTTTTAGGATAAACTGATACAATTTCGCAATATATCTCATATTGTGGAATTGTGCTTCCTTGTGAATTGCCAAATTGAGTCAACTTCATCTTTGCGGAATCTTGGCTTTCCTGGATTGTGAAATCTTTGATTTCGCATGATTGCGAAATTGAATCAGCTCAGCATTGCGGAATTATCGTTCTACGTATTATTGCGGAATTATTCATTCTTCAATATTGCGGATTCTTTCATTTTAGGCATTTCGAAATCATGGATTTCGCATTATTGCGAAATCTTTGTTGTTTCAATATTGCGAATTCGAATCCTTTCTGTATTGCGGAATTTTGTTCTTTTTTTTAGTTATTCCGAAATTATTTACTTTTGAGTATGGCCGATTTATTTTAAATTGTTTTATCTTAGCTTAATTTAAAGTTTATATTTTTATTAAGTTTTAAGTTTTCAAATTTACATTTAAAAAGTTTTAATATTTTAGTCATTTACTTAATTTCTTTTAAAGTCTTAATTTTTAGTTTAAATTTTTAAGCTTTCGTTTTTACTTTACTTTTACCTTTACTCAACGACATTTACATTTTACTTTTATTTTAAAGTAGATAATCGTTTTATTTTCTTTTCACCAAGAACAACTGAGTCACACTTTAATCCGTGATTAATTCGAATCGAGACGAGACGATAATTTTTAACTAAGTAAAATCTAGTTATTACCGCACTTATCCGAAAGTGCACCGCACTTATCCGAAAGTGCGCCGCACTTATCCGAAAGTGCGTCGCACTTTGGATGTAGGAATGTGCGTGGCACTTCTGACAATGTGTGCCGCACTTTTGTGTGTTCCAGAATCTTCTTTCAATAGTTTGGCTAAATTGCACAATAAGGACTCTCCTTTGTATTTTTTTCACTTTTCTTCTCCATACTTCCTACATGTATATAAAACGCAATATATTAAGTATCGAAAGCTCTTATTTATAATATAAAGTGGCATTGTAATAACGGGTTGAATATGTATATTTTGGTCGTTGTCAAATTCCTCCACACTTAGCTATTGATTGCCCTCACGAAATCAAAGCGAGAAAACAAATTAGATTTTAAAAATGTTTTTAAGTGTTATGAAGTATGATAGGAAAATGATTAAATTTTTATAAATAGCAAAAGCAAATGACAAATAACTTCACCACCTGACATGGATAGTGTTTAGATTTTAAGTTCACACAAGTGTTACTCGCGAGGGGTAAATGTAAGGTAACACTCAAATAGCACGGACATAAAATAGATAGCTATCATTGGTTTGTACATGACACATAAACATAACCGTTGCAGCGTGAGCAACTATTAAATTTTCAAAGAGACAAAACGTCATAATGATGATGGTGTAAGAACAAAATATGCCTTGCCAAAGTCGTAGAACAACTATACTAAAATACTTTATTTTTCTTCTTCTCTTTTCTTTCTCTTTTTTTCTATGTTTTTTTAATTTTTTTTAATTTTTATTTTTAAGAGAACATCATATATACTTTTTCGACTTGACAAATGGATAGGCATCAACATAAGGATAATAGCACAAGGGATAATATAGTACATAGGTACGAGTGCAACATATTTTAGCAAGCCAGTGTAGCTTAACTAAAATGATAAAATGGTGATTTATTTTGCCTCTTCTCGAAAATATCTATAAATTAACCTCACTGCGGTTTAGTAAATGATGATCAAGCACAAATTCTGAAGCATGCTAGATTATCGCTTTCACACAAACTATAGAAATATAAGACTAGGTTTCCTCACATATTTGGTGGATGGTTTTTGTGCTTAGTTATAGTGTCAATCAATGAGATTTTTGCTTTGCTAAAGAATTTATTTATTTTAAAATATATCAGTTTTTATTGCATTTTCAAAAAGGTTTTTATGTGGAGAAATTTTTATTTATAATTATTTTTCCTATTTGTCCCTCCTCCACACTTAAGGTGAACGTCGTCCTCGAGGTGATAACTGATAAAAACTAAAAATAGAAAAATGCAAAGGGAAACGAGAACTTCCCGGGGCTAAGTAGAAAATTGCGGGACTTCAACAGATGAATCAAGCTCAGAGCTCCAAATTTTCTATTTTTCTGCATGCTATCATAAAACAAAACAAAACACATGCAATATATACAAGGACAATTTTATTTATTTACAGGTCCTCCTCCACATTTAAGGTAAAAAGTGGGGGATAAAATACGGATTGCCTTCCGAATAGCGCTAAGTTTAGAGTCTTCAGCCAGACTCAGCTACTCGGTTTATTTCAAAAAGAAGAGGATTTCTTCTTCATCGAATTCATTACAACTTTCTTCTTCGTGGTAGAACTCGAGTCTATGTCCATTGACAATAAAAGTGGTATTGTCTCTACCATAGAGTTCAACATATCCAGAAAGATATTGGTTTTTTACTGTGTAAGGTCCAGTCCATCTCGATGTAAGCTTAGGTTGCTTGAATTTATATTTCAAGATACAGAGAAGTGCTTTCTCTCCATGTTTGAAATATTTTCTTTGTCGTAGTTTGCGATCATGCCACACTTTGTTCGTTCTTTGTATAAACGTTAACTTTCATAAGCTTGATGTCGAAATTCATCTAACTCATGAAGTTGAAATATACGTTTTTCTCCAGCTGCAATAAGATCAAAGTTGTAGTTCTTAAGTGCCCAATATGCACGGTTTTCAATTTATGTTGGTAAGTGGCATGTTTTTCCATACAAGAGATTGTACGATGTGGTTCCAGTTGGTGTTTTGATTGCGGTACGAAAGGCCCATAGAGCATCTTCTAATTTCTTAGACCAACAAGCAGGGTTGTTTTGGATGGTCTTTTCAAGGATTCGCTTAAGAGCACTATTAGTTTTTTCAACCTGGCCACTCGACTGAGTGTGGTAAGACGTGGAAATTTGGTGGTTTACTCCATATCTTTTCATGATTTTTTTCCATGAGTTTCTTACAGAAATGAGTTCCTCTGTCGCTTATTAGTACTTTTGGTATTCCAAAACGATAGAATAGTTTCTTTAAGAATGCAATAACAACTCTTGCATCGTTAGTTTGCAAGGCTTGAGCTTCGGCCCATTTCGATACATAGTCGACAGCGACTAAATGTATTCACATTTATAAGATTTAGGAAATGGTCCCATGAAGTCGATACCCCACACGTTAAAGATTTCGCAGACTTGGATATTATTCAGAGGCATTTCATCTTTTTTTGTAAGATTTCCAGTCCTTTGACATGCTTCGCATAATCGTACTAAGGTATGAGCTTCACAAATGATCGTTAGCCAGTAAAAGCCAGCGTCAAACACTTTTTTAGCGGTGGTGTTCGCTGGATAATGTCCTCCGGTAGGTCTGTAGTGACATTCATCGAGATTTTTTTGAGATTCGGATCCGGTGATACAACGTCGGATCATTCCATCAGAACAGATTCTAAACAGGTGAGGATCGTCCCAAAAGTATTTTCTAATGTTAGTATTTATTTGCGTTATGTGTTCATTGGCAAAATCATCGATTTCATCATCGCTAGGATCATCATTCACTATGCGAGATAAATGATCGGCAACAACATTCTCAAAACCTTTTTTATCTTTAATTTCTAAATCAAATTCTTGTAAAAGCAATATCCATCGTATAAGACGAGGTTTGGCATCTTGCTTTTTAACAAGTACTTTAAGGCTGAGTGATCGGTGTAAACTATGGTTTTCGATAATACGAGGTATGATCGGAATTTGTCAAACGCATAAACTACAGCCATGAGTTCTTTTTCTGTGATGGTGTCATTTTGTTGGGCTGCGTTTAGAGTTCTAATAGCAAAGTAGATGGGGTGAAACTGTTTTCCATCTTTTTATCCAAGGACGACTCCAAGGGCATGTTCACTTGCATCGCACATAAACACAAATGGAAGGTTCCAATTGGGGCTTGAAAGAATTGGTGTGCATGTAATCTTTGCTTTAAGAGTTTCAAATCCTAAAAGGCAATCATCATTAAAATCGAATGTTCTTTCTTTTTCTAGAAGTTGAGTTAAAGGTCTTGCGATCTTCGTAAAGTCTTTGATAAATCGTCGGTAAAATCCGTCATGACCTAAAAAACTTCTAATGCCTTTCACATTAGTAGGTGGTGGGAGTTTTGAAATTATGTTTATTTTTTATTTGTCAACTTCTAAGCTTGCGCCAGACACTTTGTGTCCAAGCACAAGATTTGCTTCTTTATATCGTGCTAACATTTTATCAAGATTGCTAAGACATGTGTCGAAAGAATTTACAAAGACGGAGAAATCGTCCATGAAGACTTCGACTGATTCTTCAATCATATCGTGAAAGATTGCAATCATACACCTCTGAAAAGTAGCATGTGCATTGCATAAGCCAAAAGGCATGCGCTTATATGCGTAAGTTCCAAATGGACAAGTAAATGTGGTTTTCTCTTGATCCATAGGGTTGATTGGGATTTGAAAATATCCGGAAAAACCATCGAGGAAACAAAAGTATTCATTCCCTATGAGTCTTTCTAACATTTGATCCATAAAGGGCAAAGGAAAATGATCTTTCGCAGTTACGTCATTTAATTTTCGATAGTCAATACAAACTCTCCATCTGGTGATGGTTCGTGTTGGTACTAATTCATTGTTCTCGTTAGTTACTACAATGATACCTCCCTTTTTAGGTACACAGTGAATAGGACTAACCAAGGGGCTATCGGCGATTGGGTAGATTATTCCAGAATTGAGGAGTTTAAGGATCTCTTTTTTAACAACGTCCTTCATGTTAGGATTTAGTCTTCGTTGTTTTTCAACAATCATTTCTTGTTATCCAAAAGTAGGATTTTGTGTTTACAGAACGATGGACATATGCCAGGAATATCAGAATTTTTCCAAGAAAAAGCTTGTTTATGCTTCATGAGAACTTCAATTAGATCGTTTTTGTGTTCTTCCGAAAATTTGGATGAAATAATTACAGGTAGTAATTTTTCTTCGTGAAGAAACGTATATTCTAGATGTTCAGGAAGAGGTTTAAGTTCTAAATCTGTGGGGGGCTCTTACACAGATATATTAACTTTGAAATCGGTCTCGAGCGTTATGGCTTCAAATGGTGTTTCTTTTTCTTCTTCAGGTGTTTCTATAGGTTCGTCAGTATTAACGGCTATGAAGGCGTCAAATTCAGCAAAAAGTTCTTCTTCGAGGATGGTTCCTTCGATAGAATATAATATTTCGCTTCCTTCATCAAGAAGAGCGTCGAAATCGGCTTCAACGACTTCGTCAATGACATCAATACTAAAGCAAGTATCGTCATTAGAATAAGAGTGTTTCATTGCTTCATTGATAGAAAAGGAAATTCTATCTTCTCCAACTCCAAGGTTGAGTTTTTTTTTGTTTCACACGAATCACAGCGTCAGCTGTATGCAAGAAAGGTCTACCAAGGATAAGTGGTACCTTGCTATCTTCTTCCATTTCTAGGATTACAAAGTCGGCAGGAAAAATGAATTTTCTAACTCCAACGAGCATGTTTTTGGCTATTCCCATTGGGTATTGAAAAGAACGGTCTGCAAGGTGAACGCTCATTTTTGTGGGTTTGAGAACATCTTTTGATAGTTTAGCATACAAGGAGTATGGCATGAGGTTGATACTAGCGCCAAGACCGGCCAAGGCATTTTAAGAGTATGAGTGATGGAAAGTACATGGAATTAAAAAACTTCCAGGATCTCCTTGTTTTGGTGGTACTTTGTTTTGGATAATGGCAGAACATTCATCATTAAAAAAAGCTGAAGAAACATTTTCAAACTTATGTTTGCTTTTGATAAGTTCTTTGAGAAATTTGCCATAGTTTGGCATTCCAGCCAGAGCATCGACTAAAGGCATGTTAATTCTAACTTCTTTGATTAATTCGAGGAATTTACCATACTTAGCTTGCATCTTTTGCTTCCGTAAGCGTTGGAGGTATGGTACTTTTGGTTTATAAGGTTTTAGTGTTGGGTTTGAGTTTTCACAAGGTTTGGTTTTCACTAGTTGGGCTTCATCCTCATCGTCACTATCGAGTGGGTTTTCGATTGGTGTATCTTGGGTAGGTTTGGTAGGTGATTCATAAGATAAACCACTCAGCGTGAATACGGCATTCACATGTTCATTACGAGCTTGCGATGGTTGATATTTGTTGTTTTTTTAGGGGTTTAGGTTGGTGTTGCTAGGTAAAGAACCAAAAGCGCGATTCGATTGCTAATCGGCAAAACGATCGAACTTAACTTCAAGGTTTTGAATGGAAGCTTGGTGGTTTTTTTGAAGTATCGAACTTTGTTTTGAGGTCAGTGAATGTATCTCGTACGAAAAGGTTGGTTTTTCTTTGAGATTCAATAAAATTGTCGAGCTTGGTTTCGAGGTTGGGTATGTTTTCGGTTTGGTTAGGTTTATTTGCGTCTCGATCGTAACTTGGTTTATCGTTAGATCTCCAATTATCGCGGTCACGATTACGATAATCGTTATAAAACGAGTTCAACAAAAGGTGTTCATGAAATTGGCTTCTTCTTCCATTGTCATAGGGGTTTCATCGTCATCACATTCACTAGAAGGACGGTTTCCTCCACAGTGTTTGCAAGTTTCACGACTTTTATTTTTCATCTCTTTATATTGAGTATCGATTTTGAGAGACATGGCATCCATACGAGCCATAAATTTTCAGTTTCGGTTGGGTTGTTGCTTTCTTCGGCAAAAGCTACGATTTTTCGTGGGTTTTTGTTTTTGTGATTTTGGGACCAGTCAAGCTTGAGTAAGACTTTGTCATCTAATAATTGGTAAGCTTGGTTATTGGTTTTGTAAAGGAATATACCGCCCGCTACGGCGTTCAATGCATCTTCGGTAGCATCATCAAGACCATGATAGAAAATCTTGATTATTCCTTCCTTTTTTAGTCCATGACCATGGCAGTTTCTTAGTAATTATTTCATTCTTAACCATGTGTCAGTGAGGGTTTCTCGATCTTGTTGAGAAAAGCTTCGGATTTCTCCGAGGAGTTTTTCAGATAGGGCAGGAGGAAAGAATCGGCTAATGAAAGCGGTTCTAAGACCTTCCCATGTTCGAATGGTTCCTTCTTAAGTTCTTCGAGCCATGACTTGGCTTCTCTAGTGAGGGATGATGGAAACGTCATGAGTTGAACGGCTTCGGCTTGTCCTTCTCCATAGTTAAACATTTTGCATATTCCGCTAAATTCATGGATGTGTTTGTGAGGATCGGTTTTGATTCGACCATCAAATTGGTGGTTTTTGACAAGTGTCAAGTGGTTTCCTTTGATTGCAAAATCGTTCGCAATTTCAGGTAAAACGATTACGGAGCTAGGAGTTGGTGCTACAACTTTATCGGCTGACCACATTGGTTCATCATCGGTGTTCGACATTGGATCGTAATGGTTGATGAGTTTGGTGAGAAATAGGAATTGAGAAAGGTTGTCGAAAGGTTGGTTGATTTCGCGAGGTTGATGTTGCTCGTGTCTCCTATCGAAAGGTACACGAAGGTGAAGTCTACGTAACCTTCGGTTAAGGGTACGTTCAGGTTCCGATAATGGTGATAATGGTGGAGTTTCGGATGAACGTGTGTGCATCCAACAAAGGTTTTGGGTTTACAGAAGAAATGTGCGTCGCACTTTTTGGATTGTGCGGCGTACTTTCTGTATAGCAGAAAAAATTTTGGTTTTGTTTGAGTGGGAAATGTTTCAATTCTTCAAAGATTACGAAAGTTTTGGTTACAAAACAGGATTATAAGTACCCAAGAACTTGATGTTCGTTTCGCAAGTCTTAAATTTATATTACAAGGTTTAGACAAAACAAGGGAGTAGAAATACAAACACGGGCAAGTATACCCTTTCGTTCATAATATAGCTTGTAGTGGTAAGACATGATCGTTCGCTGAGACTTAGTTTCGTTTTGGTAATCAATATAATAATTGAAGAAAGAAATGATTGATATGAATAACAATAGTAACAAATATGACTAATATGGGATAGTTCGTATGAGTTCTTGATGATGATAATAATGATCGAGATATGTTTATGTAGGTAAAGAGTGATAATCTTTTTTGTCAAAATGGCGTTTGCATGATTTACTATAGGGTGATTCAAGACTTATGTTTATTCGAGCGACTAAACTCAAAACAAGTTGCAAACGAGTTCAATATTTTATCACGGTTTCTAAGCGGATCTCTCCAACCAAAGATTCAAAACCATATACAAGTCTTTAAAAACTTATTACAACGATTTGCATTTCTCAACGCCAAGCCATCGTAACAAATCAACTCTAGATAAAATATGGTTTATAGAACTAGGTGGTAAAATGGTTCTACAACATTAGTTTGAAATCAATTTATAAAGGATCATATCATAGCATCATCAATGATCATAGTCACATACCCATATAGTCACAAATAGCTTAGCCTAACATAGTAATCAAAGTAACAAATGGAAAAGAGTAAGAGAACATCATACTTAGATTTGATCGAACGAACGAGTACACAAGTTTCACGTTTGTATCGTTCCTCCAAGAATCGAAGAGTGGAATACTCTCGTTACAAGTATTTCCCAAAAGTGGATAATACTAAAAATACTACTAAGAAGCTAAGAATACTCGGATTAGAGTAGTAGTTTTAAAGATGAGATATATCAAATGAGTAAAAGTGGCTCCTATTTATAGTGTTGGCTGAGAACAAATGTGTGCCGCACTTATCCGAAAGTGCCCCGCACTTTGGATGTGGGAATGTGCGCCGCACTTCTGACAATGTGCGCCGCACTTTTGTGCGTTGCAGAATCTTCTTTCAATAGTTTGGCTAAATTGCACAATAAGGACCCTCCTTTGTATTTTCTTTACTTTACTTCTCCATACTTCATACCTGCATATAAAACGCAATATATTAAGTATTGAAAGCTCTTATTTATAATACAAAGTGACAATATAATAACGGGTTGAATATGTATATTTTGGTCGTTATCACTCATCTGATTCGGATCGCGGAAAAGATTAAATTTCATCGAATTTGTATCGTATCGTATCGTATTTTTACTTTACCGTATTTTTAAATTCCGTATGTGTAATTTTATTTAAGTTTTGTAATTTTATTTGAATTAAACGAATTTTAATTTGTGTGAAAATGAAAAAAATAAATATTAGAAATAGTGGTGGGGACAAAGTGGAGAAGGGTTGGCTCCACTAGTGAATGAGTATTTTGGTTAATGTTTCGTGCTTATTTGACGCTGATTTGTCAGCTGTAGGGACAAAGTGGAAAGGTGAAGTCACTCCATGATACTCTTCCCTCTAAGTGATCAACGAATTAACATCTTGTCTTTTAGTAAAAAAAAACAATTAACATCTTGTCTTCAATTGTATACGATAGACCCAAATCCGCAATCAAAGTGTACACAATTTCAGCTCATAGAAGTGCCCGATAGACCCAAATCCGCCAAACCGGATTATTTGTGGGGTTCCCAACACCTGACAGACCCGACTAGATAAGCTCCTAACCGGACCCAATAACCATAATTGACACCCTTTCCATGATGACACTTCGAACCATGAATATGCCTCTGTATTAAGACATTAGTTTCACGTAGCAAAACTACAGTTCATAATTGTTGGAACTTAGGCTGAACGGAGTGGTATGCAAGCCACTCGCGAGTGACCCTAACCCGCGCGGGGGTCCCATTCCCACCTCTCATAGTCGCGCGACTTTGTTGCTAGCAACAAAAAAACAATACCACACTCACCCAGCATGAGTTTCTTTTCATTGGGACCCACTTCTTCTTTTTTGACTGTTTTATTATTCAAATAAAAAAATACCCAAATTTATTTATATAAACCACTACCCAGCTTTAGTATTTTCACACACAACTTTCTGTATTTTTACACACACTTTCGGAAATAAAAAATGACATGCTCTTTCTAAACAAAGATCCACAGATGTTGAAATAGGTATCAGATTGATTACTAATATACGTGTCGATTAAATGAAGCTTCTTTGGGGAAAGATCACGACATTTCTCACATTCTGATGATTTCGACGTTGCGTACGAAGAAAATACGAAACTGCGCACAACATGTGAGAAATGTCGTGATCTTTCCCCAAAGAAGCTTCATTTAATCGACATGTATCTTAGTAATCAATCTGATACCTATTTCAACATCTGTGGATCTTTGTTTAGAAATTCGCAAAAATTGGAGGCTGAAATTAATAAAAATACTGAATGGCTGAATAACTTGGGTTTTTCATCCCAAACTTATACCGGTTCTTCATCCCGAACTCAAGCAACTCATATCGGTCCTTCATCACCGCAACACCGACGCTGAAATGTTTCTCCCGATCTACCCTTTCCAATTCCAAACGACTCAATGGCTTACTTACTCACAATGAGGTGTATAAACTATACATAGATCATAAAGTATTGAGACAAACACTAGAAGAAGAAGAAGGGATGAAGGGAGCCGGAGGCCCAAATTATGGCCGAAGAAGATGAAAAAGAAACAATGCGTTGGGAATTACCTGGTCAGTTATCGGATTCAGATCGGGGAACTGACTAATCGGATTGTGTATTTTTATTTTATCTATCTAGTAGTGTAGTTCCTTTACTATTGTATTCGAATTCCAGTATTTTCATCTTTTAAGTATGGAATAAATGTTTTAATTTTCGAATAAAAATTGTTTACGTTTACGTTTTTATTTACGAATTTAAGTTTTTATTTAACGAATTTATGTTTTTATTTAACTTTTATTCCTTTTTATCTAACTTTTAAATATTCTCCATTTTACTTTATTTTTATTTAACTTTTATTCCAATTTCTTCCTATAAAATACCATTATTACTTCTCATTTCATACACACATCTTCTTCCTCCTCACACACAAAAACATCATCTTCTTCCTCCTTACACACAAAAACACCATCTTCTTAATGGCGCCGCCAGTATGGACACCCGATGAAGAAATAGCGTTGTGTCGCGCTTGGGGATTGGTTGCTGAAAGCCAAGTGCCAGGTAACGAAATAGGTGGTCGTGGTTTTTGGGCTGAGATTTTGCAAATCATGGAGGGTTGTTTAGATGATCCAAGGAAACGAACGTACGCTAGTATACACGGAAAATGGAAGACCATAGGATTACCGTTGGTAGGTTTGATGCTTGTTACCGCAACGCAAATCGTGCACGGGTAATTGTAGCAACTGGCGAGGATGTAATGAATAACCCTTTTCGTAACTTTGATGTTGTTACTACGATTTAAGTATTTTCATTGTTGGGAGGTTTTGAAAAGTTATCCTCGGTTTTTTCCTTCTTGGTCAACTCCGTGTATCGTTTTTATTTATCCATGTATTGTTTTTAATATCCTTGTAATATTTTTATTTACACGTGTATCATTTTCATTTACCCGCGTGTATCGTGTTTGAATAAAATGTATGAATAAAGGTTTTTATTGTATGAATAAAAAATATTTAATAAAAAAATGTGAGTGATGTGTAGTGAGTTGTAGTGATTTGGGTGAGTGTCATTACGTCTTGTGGGAGTTTGGTAAGTTGTAATGAGTTTGTTAAAAAACTGAGGTGACACTGACGTGACGGTGAGTGAGTTATGTGCCACTCCCCGTAGTCTTATAGATTTTGTGAACAATATTTGTCTATTTTATGTATCCCTCATAGACGGGTCAGAGAAGTGAAACCGAGTTGATAAGTGTCATCCTCAATAACATTTTTTTCTCAATTTTGAACAAAACAAATCCCATAACAACTGCCGCTAATATAATCCCATAACAGCATATATCTGAATTTGTATCATATATATTCTTATAGAATCAAGAAAAGAAAGGAAATTAAACAATAACCATCATCGTGCTACAAATTATCCGACTCTAGGCATGTTTCTACAAAATTAACAATCTTAAAACTTTGTCTTTGTTCTACTTGTAGACTGCTTGGCTCTGATAAATGATTTAGGGGGTGTTTGGATGTGCGGTTAGAAGGAGATTATCTCCAAATCTCAGTTTTAAAATGGAGATAAGTTAAAAAAAAGTGTTTGGGTAATAAATGGAGATAAGTGATTATTTGCGTTTAGGAATTTTAAAATGGAGTTTTGAAAAATGCACTGATATTTCAAAAGATAGTCGTGATTCGATCATCAAATTTTTGAAACAAGAACCAGACAACGATTATGTGATGCATAATTCCTTGTTTCGAAAAATGGCTAAGATCGGAAAACAAATAGAAACTAACTCGGTCTGGGAGCCCAAATTCTAATTTAAATTCACGTCTTGTTATTTTAATTTCCGTAACTATTTTTATATTCTGTGTTGTAATTTTAATTTTGTATGGTTTACCTCCCCAACGGCTATGTATTAATTTAGATTTTCCAATGGCTATGTTTTCTCTATAAATACTACTTCTACTTTCTTTAATTTTCTCATACAAAAAACCTACTCTCAAACATGTCTCAAGAAAACACTTCTGAGGACAACAAACAAAACAAGCGAAAAGCAACTCGAAGCAACCCATCGACACCGGAGAAAGTACATGACTCAATCTCCCCATAACCTTACCCAAACCCGATGGATGGATCATCAGTTCCAACTATTGATTGTCTACTTGATGAACCCGAGAGCCATGTTGAAGAATACGAGGTACCTGCTGAGTTTCGTCTTACTGAGGAACAAGAGCGTCAAATGCTTCTTGATGAAGAAGCATTACGAGAAACCTTAGCAGAAAAAGCAAGGGCCGAAAAAGAGTTGGAGGAGCAAATCAAGAAAGAAAGGGTCGTCAAATGCTTCTTGAGGTGTTTGAATTTTTCATAGGACTCGTCTGATTCGGATCCCAGAACAGATTAAATTTCATCGAATTTGTATGGCATCGTATCGTATTTTTACTTTATCGTATTTTTAAATTCAGTATTTTTAATTTTTATTTAAGTATTTTTAATTTTTATTTGAACTAAACGAAGTGATCGATAGACCCAAATCCGCCAAACTGGATTACTTGTAGGGTTCCCAACACCTGGCAGACCGGACCAGATAAGCTCCTAACCGGACCCAATAACCATAATTGACGACACTTGGAACCATGAATCTGCCTCTGTATTAAAACATTAGTTTCACGTAGCAAAACTGCAGTTCATAATTGTTGGAATCACAGACGGGTCAGAGAAGTGAAAGCGAGTTAATAAGAGCACAGGGTACGGGGATAAAACCCTCGCGCCGTACGAAAACGCGACACCGAAACGCCACCCACCACACCCGACCTCGCGTTTTCGAGCCTCGCGCTTAGAGAACGGCGCGCGTTTTCGCGCGAAAACGCGACACGAAAACGCGAGAACCGTACCGTGTCTCGTGTTTCGTGTCTCGTGTTTTCGTGTCTCGCGTTTTCGTGCATTTAATTTTTTTATTAATTTAATTTTTTTTATTCTTTAGAAAAGTGGGCCCAAATTTTCCCCATGCCTCAAGCCAACCAGGGAGCGTGTTTTTTAGCGTTGTGGAGGTTGTGGTGTGGTGGGATCATTTAGCCACCATTTATTTCTGATTTTTTCTCACGGCTCAAGCCAACTGTACCCGTGCTCTAAGTGTTATCCTACTCAATAACATTATTTTCTCACTTTTTATTACAAAACAAATCCCATAACAACTGCCGCTAATAAAATCCCATAACAGCATATATCTGAATTTGTATCATATATATTCTTATAGAATCAAGAAAAGAAAGGAAATTAAACAATAACCATCATCGTGCTACAAATTATCCGACTCTAGGCATGTTTCTACAAAATTAACAATCTTAAAACTTTGTCTTTGTTCTACTTGTAGACTGCTTGGCTCTGATAAATGTTTTAGTGGTGAAGATGCAACACACGAAGTTAAACGTTTTCTTCTAGCAGAGATCTGATCATGCAATAACAAAGGTTAAATTATTATTAGTCTCTCGCACACATAATTAAATAAAAAAGTGAAGTATATCAGCAAGAACGTAAATAAACATTTGAAAAGGTTGACACGGGGTAGATTTACCTAGGCTTGTTGCAACTTTATAGGCTGCCTTCTTAAGGGTATCATCTCCTACAAGAGTTCTCATGTATTCGACAAACTCATCCTTGCTGATGTTGTTAATCTGTAAATATATTTTCCATAAGCATATACTCAATATATAACATGCTGCAAACACAAAAATAAAAAGAGTAGAAAAAAGAACAAAACAAGAAGATAGAAACTATACCAAACATAGAGCATATTGAACCAGGAGTTGCGTGGCGCTGTCTTTATTAAGTAGCGGCTCAAGAATAGCATATAGCTTGGCAAAAGGAACTTGATTAGGAGATGGTGTCGTCATTGCATTAGGTGCTTCTTGATTACTTTTCATTATATGCGCCCTGCTCAATTGCTTGTCTATATTTTCAGAAGTATCCATCACATGATGATGATGATGATGATGATGGTGATAGTGATGATGATGAGTTCTATCTGTTAAACAAAGAGGATTTTTAAATGTTATACATACCCAAAAAAATGCAATTATAATTGGAAAAAAGAAATTAGAAAAACTTGACAAACCTGTATCATCAAGTACCGAAGGGCCGGCATCACCTTGAGCTATATTAGTTACGGATGCACGTGATTGTGGTCTAAGTAAGAGAGGCTGAGGATCATTTGTAAGATGCTGGATTGGTGATGATGCATTTGTTTTGCCCGCACTTAATTGCTGTAGGTGATCAGGAGTACTTGAGTTAGTATACTAATGTGACGGGAATATATAGCGAAACCAGAAAGATAACAAACAAAGCAAGTAAAGGCATCTTAAGTCTTAACACAAGCTTTCTGTAAAGCTTTTTACTATTTGGAGAAACTTTGAATATAAGTGGGTACTTCTCCATCAAAACTGTATTAACTGTATAAAATCTCATTACGTACCAGTGATCCACTAACACCTCGACTGTCCGTTTGGATTCGAGGGCCCTTCGCAGTTGGGAAACCCGATAATCCATTAGTATTATCTGTCAAAGAGAACTTCACAAAATTAAAATCATACAGTACATACAGCATTAATACATGAAAAAACTAGTTTAATTATGTGTCTTGAACTGCAAAAATACATGAAGAAGATGTTGCTTTTTTACCTGCCCTTGTTGTTTGTAACTTATTGAACGCCATCGTAAGCATATGATCTCCTACAAGAGTTTTCAACCCTCGCACAAATTCCTCTTTGCTGAGACTACCGTTCTGAAGATATAATGATCATAACGTATATGTAACTCATAATTAGTAAAAAAAACATACGCATATAAGGCACATTAAACATAAAAAAAGATCTTTGCCTTAAAAAAAAAAAAAAAGATCGAGAACGAAACACGCTAATATAAACCATACCCTTAATCGAGCAAATAGATCTTGGAGTTGCACGACACGGTCCTTATCAAGTTGTGGTTCTATAATCGGATACAATATCTCAAAAGGCACCAACCCCTTGCCGCTCGAACTATTCATTGCATTAGCTGCTCGGTTATTATTATTATTCATAGCAGGCATCCTTTATTTGTATTCGTTGTCAAGATGATTCGATTATTAACCCAATCGTATGAGGTGCATGTGTTTGAAAGCAGTGTTTCTGTTGTGTATATATACACATGCACGTCAGCTAGTCGGTATTTGGGAATATAGTAAGTTGCTGTATTGGAATTTCTTTCTTTAAAAATATACTATACTATAAACTTGTCCAAACACCGTCTTCATATAGCCAATTAATTAAGCTGCGTGCATAGAGAGGTTTTGGAGGCGTTGTGCGATAATGCGGCCTCAAATCTTAAAAATGTATTTTTCTTGAGGTGTGATAAATTATTATTTAGGTAAACAATGTTATTATTAGTGGGACTCATATATGTCAAAGTAAACAATGTTCTTAAGCTCGTGAACCTTCGATGTAAGCTACTGAATTTTGTCTCACTTAAAAATTAGTGGGATTCTTATATGTCAAAGTAAAAGTGGGTTAATGTTACGGCTCATGCTTAAAGTGGGTCTGGTTAAACGTGCTACTAGTATCTATTAGGATTAAGGTTTTATTATTATGTTTTATAAATACTTTGCTATTGTTCTTAATGTAGTCAATCAATCAAAGTTAAAGTTAGACAATATATAGTTTTCTCATCTCTCGTTCTTAAGGAGGCAGCACACGTTATAGTAGTGCCTTATCCTAATATTACCCGCGAGGATCGTATCAATTGGTTCTTTCATTAAGAGCCCTCAATTCGTTGGGGGGTTTTGATTAGGGTTCCAATTATTAAAAAAAAACTATGTTCATCCTTAGTTACTGTTCATCGGAAGTACTGTTTATCCGGTAGTACTGTTCATCCTCGAGCACTGTTCATCCGGTAGTACTGTTCATCGACGTTACTGTTCACCGAGTAATGTTTTTTGGTTTTTGATTTGCTATGGCATCGAGTAGCAGCGATCAGGATGCATTATCTAAGCTTTTGCAGATGAGTACGGTGGCCGAAAATCATAGTGAGTTTGTGATACCTGCAAATCAGGTAACGGGAATCTCTACAAAGTGTTTTTATATTTCTGGCCTAAAGTGTCATTACAAAGGCAATTGTTGAGATTAAGACCTACAACTTTAGTCGAAGCGTTTTACTTAGCCCGTATCACCGAGGCTCGTTTTGGGGCGATTGCAGAAAAAGAAAAACAGCAGGCCGTTGTTAGTGAAAGACAGCTTGTGGTTGGTGAATCAAATCTTAATCTTGGTGAATTGCAGAATAAGAAAGAGAAGGCCGTTGCAGAAAAAGAAAAAGAGAAAGAGAAGGCTGTTGTTGGTGAATTGCAAAAATTTGTTGGTGAATTGCAACTTATTGTGGGTGAATCGCAGCTTGAGGTTAGTAATCACGGCTTGTTATTGCTGTATCGCCTAAAAGGGTCACGTGATTTGTTACATCCAAATGGAAGGAGTGTAGAACAGGAATCCAAAATTTGTTACTACTTGAGCCACTTAACAAGTTGAAGCAGAGAATGAAAATGCTGAAGAAACATTTCAAGATTTGGGATCCGGAAATTAAGAGTGTTTTTCAAAACGTCACCTTGAGGGCAAGGTGAATTCGAATGAGTGGGGAATATTACGGCCCATGCTTGAAGTGGGTCGGGCCAAACGGGCCACTACTATCTATCTTAGAATTAGGGTTTCATTATTATATTTTATAAATATCTTGTTATTGTTCTTAATGTATTCAATCAATCGAAGTTAAAGTTAAACAATGTTTAGTTTTCTCATCTCTCGTTCTTAAGGAGCCAACACACGCTACAGTGGTGCCTTATCCTGATATTACCCAAGATGGTCGTATCAGTTAATGTGAGACAACATGAAATATTCTTGTTAAACTCAATATTAAAAAATCTATATCTTTTTTTATACTTTGTCCTTTTCCAAGTTTAAGTAAGAATTAATCCTATGCAACTAGTATTCATGATACTTCAAAGATTAAATGTCATAACTTATTTTCTAGTTTGTGCTATTTTTATCAACGAATTATATTATTCAACGATTACAACAAGCAAAATTTCAAATTTGATGTTGACTTCTTCAATATGTGTCCAACTTGTCACTTGTTACCGGTTGTATCGGTTATTTCAACATAATTAGTTTTTTTCTTCATAATTTCTGTGAGAACTCATATTTTCCCGCTAACTAATTAATTCTTTTATTCATACTTCTCAAATTTGCATCAAATTACATTTTCTTGAATTTTCATACGCAAATCCTGAGATCTCGATAATTTTAAATAAATTATATTTTAATTATTTTTCTGATAATTGATAATACTTTATTCGGAATTATAAAAAAATTTATTTTATTTTTCCGTATTTATTTAAATCAAAATTTTTTATTTAAAAGCACTTGCGTGCGTTTTACAAAAAAATTTACCCGAATCGACGGAATGAGAACCGATGGCTAAATATTTCGACTTTATGAAGTTAAAATACTATGTTTCTATAAATATTTAGTTATCGTATTATAATTTGTGGAAAATCACTTATAAATGTAGTAAACTTGCCACTTTTTATGGTTTTGTGTACTAAACTATTTTTTTCTCATTGTGTCTATTACACTTTTAAATTCATATCATTGTGTGTATTTTGTGACTATTTTACCCTTAATTTTTTCAAAATTTGAAGGGTAAGATGGTCATTTTACAACGTAAAATCGTCTTAAAGTACATATAATGATCGAAATTAAAAAGTTTTATACACACAATGAGACAAAAAATAGTTTAGTACACACAACCATAAAAAGTGATAAGTTTACTACATACAACTAGTGTTTATAAGAATTAAGTCGGGCTAGAACTAGGATTAGATGCATTTTAACATTGGGATTTAGTCACTTACTAATAAGAGTTATTAGTGGGTCAAAGCCCACTCTCTTTTTTTTCTGCCATCGAACAACACCCCATAACACATAACAATCATATTTTTTTCTCCAAAAATACAAATGCTCTCTGTTCTTTCTTGACCGACAAAACAACAACCAAAAACACCTCCACCACCATCAAAAATTCAGTTATAACACAATTGAACATCACCAAATTAATCCTTGTTTGATTCTAACCCTAAACCCACTTAAACATCCTTCATGCAATGGAGTTTAATGAAATCAAGAATTATGAGAATTGGAGGTTTTAGGATTTTGATCATTCCAATAGGTTTGTATTGTGTTATTAAGGTTTAGGCATTGATAATTTTTGTTAGAACCCTTGTTATAATTTTTGGTTTTGGCCAAGTATTGATTTCACGATGCATATTAATGATTAAAAGTGCCTTGATTAATTTTTGTTAATGTGTTGAGGATTTTCGTGTTATAGGTAGGATTGAAGTTGTTTTGAGTAGTTTTCATAATGCCCAAATTCGGACAGCAGGTATATCAGTCTAAAACTCCCATATTTTTCATTGTTACCTACACTTTTTATAGCCTAAATGGATTCTTTAGGACTTGTACATGTTAGTGGCGAGTTGGATAGGCACACAACTCCTCCGGATGAGGAAGTTATGATTAAATTAATATTTTAAAATCAAAAATTGAATAGCAGGTTTGTGAGCCTAAAACTCACATATTTTCCCATTGTAGGCTGTGTTTTAATAGCTTAGATAGATTCATTGACCCTTATACATGTTAGTAGCGAGTTGGATGGGCGATCAACTCCTCTGGATGAGTGAGTTATGGTTGATTTACGGTTGTGAACCCAATCTGACCCAACAGACTTGTATAGCTATTTGCTACAGGTCATGGACCATATATTTGACATTTTAAGACCTTGTGAGTTAGTATACATTACAAACTAACGAACGCCACTGACCTCGTGTCGATATCTATCATCAAATGGTTTTTATGGCTAAAACGATAAACCCGAGTTTGTAAACCTAAATTCAGATTTTGTAACCTTCAAAGAATGTAACTTTCCCGCTAAATGGTGGTAGCTATTTACTCGTGTTTATAATGGGCTGAAAGTAGAGTCTTGAGGCTTTCCAATGGTAGAAAGCTCAGGCCCTTAAATCTTATAGGTTAACGGGTTATTTTGTCCCAAGTTTGACTAGTGCAGTTTGACCATTAAGTGCTTACGGGGTGGCTGTTAGTGTTTTGGTGTTTTAAAAAGTTCCGTAAACTCTTAGATCGAATGGTTGGACATTATGGAAACCTCATGAGAGACCCGTTCAAGTGGTGAAAATCCCATAGTTTTTGGACTTAGGGATTGGGAGCTACGCCTTTTACAAAACACCTATACCAGAAAATGTGAGTTTACGCCTACGGTTAAATAAATTGTTGGCGTTTTTAGGTACAAATCACTTGGGTTACTTGATTTGAGACCTTAGGCTATTATGTTATGCATTTTTATACAGGTTATGTGTCATGAAGGTCATGACCACACTTAAACTCGGTTGGTTGTGCAAGTTATATACATATTACATTTTTACAAAATATTTTGATACAATTGTTATATATTTTTATAAAACACATACTTAAGGGTCGTGATCGTTCTTGTAGGTCGCGGGTAGCCCTTGGAGTATTTACCATTGCCATCTATAGCGCGGTTCTTATATCCGTCACACTTGTACTAAGGTACTCTTGGCACCATTGTATTGCTTTGATTTCTATTTGATTAAATACTTTGATTATGAAATTGGGGTTTTTGTATTTAGACCATATGCTACTGATGTCAAGGTGATATTATGATCATGATAGGTCTTGTGTACCTGTAGAGGCATTGCTTAGGGTGTGCAAGTGTTTAGGTGATGTTAGAAGTAAATTTTAGTGTAAAAAATGAGGTTAAGAATGATAGCAGATTGCTACAGCCATTCATGAAATTTTTCTGCAAATAAAAACTGAAACTTTCTTGATTTTTAGATAGCCTTGGTTGTGTAGTACAATTGGTGAGTTGGGTGGTTTTTGGAAGTGTCCGGATGAGTAAAATATGATCTTTTTATCAAAACTAGTCAATACCGACAGGTGCGCCAAATTTGTATTTGGGGTCAAAGCATAAAAGGCCAAAGTGGGTATTTTATGACTTATTACAGTAACATAGGTCAAATGTGAATATTTCCAGTTGGTTTAATATTAAAATCTTTTACGGAATGTAAATGATGGTCAAAATGGTTTTATGAAATATTTTGTCGAAAAAGTCAAATCTGAGTAGTCTGCACTAAAACTACATTTCCCGTTAATTTGTAATAGCTTTGATAGTGTTTCTTAAAGATTTGAAAAGGTAATAATTTTATTTTTCTAGGGCCATAAAGTTTGAGTTTATAGCTATTATATAACTCTAATATGATACAATCTTTACAGCATGTTTCTGAAAATTTAGTGCAACCAATTTGTTAACGTTAATTTTTGACTCAAAGTGTACAAATGTTTGCTACTTATAGGTTTGATGAGCATTGTTAATGTTTATAAACATGATTATACAATAGCTAAGTAGTGTTTTTAAGTAAAAATTGATTCGAGTCAATAGGTTGCAATGCCTTGCGAGTTATAAGATGGTTTATGTACTAATAGTAACCAAAGCGTTTTCTAAACGTTATTTTTGTATCTTATAAGTTTTCGCGCCCCGTCATCGTAGGTCTTAGATGACATAAAGTTTCTTGATTTCTTGTTGTTACTACTGAGACCTCAAGTTCCATATTGATTCACCTCGTAGTTAAGGTGAGTTAATAGCCCCTTTTACTACTTGTACATTGTTTCTAAACGCGGGGTGAGATTATACATGGTGGAACACATCCATTTAAAAACTCTATGTTATCCAGAACTTGTATGCTATTCAGACTTGTATGCTTTCCAATAGTTTTCATTGATATTATTGCTTATACTTAATAGCCTTAAGTTTCCTCTCTTGATCATGAACCGTTAATTGTCCCGTATGCTTTGCGCTAAGCGCGAATGTTGTGGGTGGATCCATCGGGATTGACGATCCCCGTCCCGATTACCTAGACGCATTTACATTTGTTTATACTTGAGTATTTAGGTTGAATACTCCCTAGAGGAACTTACTTTGAGTTAAGCTTCGATTCATGAACTACACAACAATAATATTGGTTTCAGACTATGGTTAATGATCATAACCATTTTCTCTATTTACTTGTTTTACAAATGAGTGTTTGTGTTCCACATCTTTACTGTTAAACCTATGAATATCACTCAACTTTATGTTGACGATTTTACATGTTTAATCTCAGGTATTAATACTTAGCTTTGCTTGGATGGGAGCCCCAGGATATTATCGCAGCTTGGAGATTTCTGTGTGTACTTAAACTTTGGTTTATCTAAAAACTGTCAGAAGTTTATCATGTATTCTTTGTAACTATAAGTTACAAAATCATAATTAAATTATAGATTTCCGCTTATAAAAATCTGGGACCTTGTTTAAAAACTCCGATTCTTTATGATTTAATGTATAAATTTTTATTATGTCAACTTTATGTCAATAATATTTCATTGTTTCTTGTACCATGACGTGGCGCCCCCTTGCTGCCTAGTTGTTCCATACCTGATTTTGGGGGTCTCACAATTTCCACATCAACTACAATATTCACCAATATGTGTCCATCCCATTTCAAACTAACAAAGACATATTTTCTGATCCCCTAACCCACAAGCAATTACACTCATTAACGTATCCTATCTATATTACTCACTAAACCCTAAAAAAGTTATCTTCTTAATGATGATGACGAGATGACGACGATGTTGCGGCTTGATAGCGATGATTATGATGTTTCGGCTTGATGATGATGTTGCTAATGGATTATGTCGATGATTTACAATGATCCAAAACTCAAGATGCAAACTAAGGATGTAGTGGTTATGATGGAACATTGTCAATGTGGAAGATTACAATGCTGATGATGCAACATGGATGATGTATGATGCAAAATCGAAGATCCGAAATCGAAAATGATGATGATGAGGGTCATTAAGATGCTTCCGATACTAATGACCGATTGAAGATGAATGTTAAAGATGATAGCAACGGTCGATGCATATGTTACTACTTAATTAATGTGGCAAATGTTTTGTGGTGTTTTAGTTATTTAATTTAAGATCATATGTCTACAAAAACTGTCCCCGGCAAAAAAAAATAAGAGTAAATAGAAAAATCAAAAGGAAAGATATATTTTATTATTTAACATTAGTCACGTTGAAAAATTATTATTTTATAATATTATCAAATAAAAAAATAATTACGTGGTAAATGAACCAGTAACATTGGGGCTATTAATACGTAATTAACAAGTTTGTTGTTAAAATCGTTGAATAAAATAGTTCGTTGATAAAAACGGCACAAACTGGAAAGTAAGTTTCTATTTTATGACTTTTACTCTAGTTCAAAGTTTAGCATACTTTGCACATATTCCACATCAATAGTGTATTATGGAGAGTGAAGGGTTTGATTATAATTCAAAATATTTATCGAGGTGGTATTGCTAAAAAATGAATTTGATGTGCATAAAGAGAAAAACAATTGGTAAAAATAGGATTGTGTCACATATGGAAATGAGGTTACTAATATCTAACACAAAACGAACACCATCAAGAAATTGGTGTCTTTAAACTTGTATGGTAATACATAAATCAGAGACGAAACTTGCACAGTTTTGTTAGCGGGTTCGAAATCATCGTTAGTTTCAAATTCAAATCATAATGTGTATAGATACAAAAAATAAATACAAGACATACATGATAACTTAAAAAAAATTTAACATCTTCAAAAGTGATACATCAAAATATAGTTAAACGAAGAAAAATATACAAATGACATGGTAAAAAAAATAGCTCGACGCGATGACCTTTAACACTTTTGAACTCTTCAATTATTGAGTTAAAGTCGATGTTTTCAGCAATTTCCTTTTCAATGTATGAATTTTCAAAATGAGCCAAACCAGCCTAATCGAAAAGGCAATAAGCTAAAGAATTCAAAGACAATTAATCCAAAAACAAAATATAAGAGAGGCAACAAGCTAAATCATTCAATGACAATCAATCTTTGAATAAAGAAAATTCTTCAAACTTTCAAAATAAAAAACTAATAATCCACGTAATAAATCAATAAAAGGCTATAAAAAGTAAAAGAAAAAAGATACCAACCTAGGTGATCAACTAATTAACATCTTGTCTTTTAGTAAAAAAATTACACTTGGAACCGTGAATTTGCCTCTGTAATAATAACAAAGGGTGTAACACCCCATTTTGGAAATGGAAATATCACAGAAATTATGGCGTGTCATCAAAGCATACAAGGTAAAATGTCTAAACATTACTTGACCATATAAAGGAAAATACCGGAATCAAACATCAGTAGTCCAAAAGTAAAGCTCATCACACACAAACATAGTATAGTAAAGGAAAAGGACGAAACAATGTCCAAGCATAAGTATCATAAAGAAAGGAAATGCATAATGTAAAGAAGGCTAGACAGCTTCCAGTCCATATGCACGTACTCTTAGTGTCTACGAGCGTCCCTGAGTACCTGCCGTTTTGGGAACATAGAAAACGAAAACGGCTGAGCAATACGCTCAGTGCACGGATGTACAATAAAGCATGAATAGGATAAGCATATAACATAATAACAGCGGAAGAAACTAAGTCCCGAGTAACCTGGTTAAGTCTTAATAAAACTGGTCTTATAGTTTGAAAGTCTTATGTTTATCTTATAAAAACTGTTTGTCATATTTAACCATTTAGCCAATATAGGACATGAATATCCACCATGCATGAATAATTGGAGGGGTGACCTCATCATGCAAATTAGAGGGGCTGCCTCTAATTTAATATACTGGTTTTATGGGTAGGAGGGATCAACTCCTTGTGAAGGATGCAAGGCACACACCACATTCACCATGTAATCCTGAATAAAACGTGTAACTAGGATGCACCCATACGCCCCACATGATAAATATAAATAAATGGCCAAAAGCTGAAGGGACGCCACGAGCAATCACTCCGCCGTGGTGAAGTCATAACATCAGTGCCTCTAATGTTATGGTTATGGTACCTCCATAACTAGGTGAAACTGGTCATGCATGTATATGGCTATAGGTAATCATATTTAAACATAAGCAATCAAACTCATACTTATACTACGGGAAAACAGTTGGCTGCATACGGGGAAATCCTAATAAGGAAAGAATGTCCATACTGAAAGGACGAGAATCCGTACCTTATGTCCAGTGAATGAGAACGATGAACTGCGAGAATCCTACTTCCGAAACACTAGTGCTCCATAAATACGTACATGAAATAAGTATATGCTTACTACATCCATAGCTGGTTTTATATCATGTCTTAGCTTATTTTATGTGTTCTTACTATTTACACTGTTTAAAGCCTTAAACTGTGTTAAATCCTATATTCTGTTCATTCTGATTAAGTATTTCTGATATTTCATGTGTTATTATACTTACTGTGTAATAATAAGTAACTTTCCAAAAATAGCAGGTTTCCTTAAATAGAAAGTTTCCAAAAATAGAAAGTTTCCAAAAATAGAAAGTTTCCAAAAATAGAAAGTTACCAAAAATAGAAAAATTTTAAAAATAGAAATTTTCCAAAAATAGAAAGTTTCCAAAAATAGAAAGTTTCCAAAAATAGATTTACTGCTTAAAATAGATAAGTTCCTAAAAATAGAAAGTTTCCATAAATAGATTAGCTGCCTTAATTAAATAAGTTTTCATAAATAGATTAGCTGCCTTAAATAAACAAGTTTCTAAAAATAGCTGGTTTCCATAAATAAAATAGCTGCCTTATTTAATTAAGTTCTAAAAATAGAAAGTTTCCATAATTAGAAATAAGCTGGTTAAATAAGCTAAGTAAATAAGCCTAAGTATTTTCATGATTATTTTCTAAGTCATATGATATATTATATAGTTTAATAACTATTTCATGTAATTTAATTAAACTATATGTTATAATATTTAATTAAAGTATGACATGTTTTAATTAAATATATTAAATACTTAGGTTAAAATATGTATTATTAAATACTAATAATATAACCTAAGTCATGTTTAATTAATTAATTATATCCATGGTTTTAAAATAATTAATTAATTATAAGTCTTAATAATATAAATACTTAGGTTGAAATAATTCATGTTTATTAATAATTAGTTAACCTAAGTCATGTTATTAAATTAATTACATCTTATTAATTTAATTCTTAACATAAGTTTATAACATAAACAACTAACATAATCATGATCCGGATCTAAGCTTAAAAACATGCACCGGATATGAACAACCACCGTACCCCGAACCAAATCGGGGTACCCCTTGCTGCCGTGGGACCCACACGCACCAACCACGACCAAAAAGGTCTTGGTGGTGGTCGGCTAAAACCAAACCGAACCCCCTTGGGGTCGGTTGTTCCTGCGGCCCAAAACAAACACCCCTTAGATCCATTGCTTTGATTAATTAATGACCAAAACATGTTAGATCTAGGTTTAATTAATGTGTTTTTATGTAAAACATCACGTGTTCTTAATTTAATAAAAGATTAATTAAAAAGAAAACAAGTAAAAAGGTTTTACCGTATTCGTGGATCAAAAGGGTGAAGAACAAACACGAACAAACACTAAAATAACAAGATCCAAGATCAAACTCACCCCCTTATGGTGGTTTGTAGGTGGCGGCACACAAGGAGAAGGAGGAAGGGATTTTAGGTTTTCTTGAAATTCTTCTATAAAAATAATTTGAGTAGTGAAATTACTAATCCCTTCCTTTTAGTAAAATTGACAATGGGCTTGGCCCATTGTCCCTATGTTGGCCGCGGGTAGGGACTCCCTTGTGGGGGTCCCGTACCTTGTTTCGTGTCTTGTAATTTCGTATACGTTCACGTTTAATTATGTTCGTGTTTTAAAAGTTCTCGTTACGTAAATATCATACACCTATATATTTAATTACGCTCGTATTAAATATATATACGTAATTAATAATAACTCGTGTTTTAATTACGCTCGTGATCTCGTGATCGTAAGTTCGTGATTAATTATTGCTAATTAATTATTACGTGATCGTTCATATAAAATACTTATCGTGTTCTAACACGTACGTAATACATAAATTCCTAATACGTAATCGTAATCATGCTATATTAGGAAAGTTTTTAACTAGTACGTACGAACTTAAGGTACTATGCATGGTAAAAGCATGCGGGTTTTACAACTCTTTCCCCCTAAAAAGAATAATTCGTCCCCGAATTATAGATAAAGTAACTGGAAAAGAAGAACATACCCGAATTCAAAATATGAAATGAGGGTAAGAAGTCCGGATAGACTCCTCTGTTTCCAAAGTGGCTTCCCGCTCGGTATGATCCCTCCATAGAATTTTGACGAATGGAATCGTCTTCTTTCTCATGACTCGTTCTTGCCTGTCAAGAACTCGTTCGGGTTCTGCAAGAACTAATCACACGACGTATAGAATAAGAAATATAGATGAATAAGATCAAGATTAAAACTATGAATGGAATATTAGATTAGATGAAGAAGAATTAGAAAGATACAAGGTAGATGATTCTAGTGAGAGAAACTAAGGAGAGTTTCTCTCTCTAAAACAATAAGAAGAGAAAAGATATAATGGGAGACCCACACACAAATGAGGGAGGATGGGCCTTTTATACTAAGGCTTACAAGGTTAGGAGGCCTTCCTCATTTGTGTGTTCGGGACTAATTCCCGTTACATACATAACAATAACATAGAACTCTCGACTCCGTTGAATAGCATTTTCCACGAGCTTCGCAACGGTATATTATATGACCATCACTTTAAATACTTCTAACAATCTCCCCCTAAGGGGTGGTCATATAATATGTGACTTCACTTCTTTGACCATCACTTTAAATACTTCTAACAATCTCCCCCTAAGTGGTGGTCATGTATTATGTGACTACACTTCTTTTTTTGTTGCAGACTTTGAAGCTCGTTGTCTTGAGAGTTCTTTCATCGTTCCTTTCATGACTTGTGATCTTGGATCTTTGATCTTTGCCTTGACTTGATCTTGAAACTTTGCCAACTTGTGTTCTTGTGTCTTTCCCCACATACTCGAACTTTGTGTTTTCTTGAAAGCTTGGTAACAATCTCCCTTGATTATCAGAGTAACGGAAGTATTTGTCTTTAGATGTTCTTGAGCTTTCTTCATTTACTTGAGTATGTGGTCTTGAATCACGACTCCGTTTGCATTCCTCTGGTTTCCCGTTATACAGTACGAATACTGTACCTGTGATTAGGTAAGTTCAAAGAACTTCCTTGACAGGGTTTCCGGCTGTGGTAGCTGTTCTCAATACTCGAATATATCGAAAGATAATTCAAAGTACGGAGTGAATCATGCAGTTCCATTCTGCTGATTAAGTCGTCAATTCACTTTCCTGGAACAAGTCTGAATCAATTAAGAATCAAACCATCGTTGCTTTCCAGTTGACACAAGTTTGATTCATATAGAATCTCACAAGTTACCTACCGCAGTGCTGTTTGATGATGACACTGGAAGGATTTCCATTCGTCACTGTAAATACTGAGGAGTATTACTCTGAATGTTCTGGCAAGATCATAAAGATATTGCGTCGAGGCCTGGAACGAGTTTGAATCAAGAAAGAATCAAACCACTGTTGCTTTCCAGTTAACATATGTTTAATTCAAACTGAATCGTACATATGACCTACCGCAGTGCTGTTTGATGTTAACACTGGAAGGATTTCCATTCGTCACTGTGAATACTAAAGAGTATCACTCTGAATGTTCTAGCAATACCACAAGGATAGAGCGTAGGACTCAGTAAATCATCGCTTGTGTTCTAATGATGAAAAACAATTGATGTATGGAATAAGTGTCCTAGTGAGATTTTTTGATGAATCTCGTTGGCTCTAGACTCTATAAGTGCACGTTTATTTGGTGATCGGAGGCTGGAGCAAACTGCCACCTATTCAATATCTACTATCTCGGAGTGAGAAACTTGATAGAAATGAGTTGAACTCCGTGACAATAAAACAAACTTCTTTTGAGAGAAGCTTGAGTAGGCTGGGAAGGGTTGTGCATTGCATCACTGGGTCTATGATGCTTTGTCTTCAGTATCAGAAATCATCAAACTGATTCTGATAATAGATGTATTGACCCGGTTTCTGCCTAAGTTGTATGGAGGGCTTCTTTCTTTACACCCTTTATCCTTACATTTCTTTTTCATTCTTCAACCCCTTCAATGCTTACCAAGACGTCATAACTAGCACCTTGTTGTGATTGTTCCAGTGCTAGCTTAAGTCATTAGTCGGCATTATTCCCGTACACTCAACTACTCCATCTTTCCTAAGGACTTCTAAGTTATAATGGATTGTCCCTGGGAAGATCCCTCCGGTTCTGGTTGGATCATAGGACGAATACCTAACCACCTTTTGACACCAATACCATCGTGAATTTATGTGTTGAAGGGTATAGATATCGTAACCAGAAAAATCATTTGAAAATGCAGTCAAGGTGTTGATGAAATCAATGTTTACACCTTGAAAGTTTTCTATATCACCAAAAACGCTCCCCCTACATATGTGCATCATAAAAGGAGAGATTTTTGCACATATTAGGAAGAGAAAGCACTTATATTAAAGATCTTATTCAAGATAACACATTTTAATCACTATTCTCCCCCTCAAAAATTGCATGAAATTTAAATTTTTGTGAAATTAGTGATGAAACATGGAGAGAATAATGTGTCATGAAACTTTGGAACAAATGTTTATAAAATCATTATACCCCCCCCCCCCCCCCCCCCTCGAATAGAGATTCTATTTAAATAGGGGAGTATATGAGCACAATGTTTTGAAATACTTTGAAAAATTGTGCTCAAAAGTCCGAGAAGAATTGTGTTCATGAGCTTAAAACTTTGAATGTTTTGATATAAGCTCATGACCGAGAAAAATGAATTTCTCGTTGTTGAGGATAAGTCAAAGACTTTCCTTTATTTAGGGACCGGGTTATAGTCTGACATGTGACTATAAGCCATTATGTTGAGCTCAAAACGTTAAATGTTTTGTGACAAGCTCAACCCGAGATAGATTGCTCTACCCGTTATTAGGATAAGTTATCTTTAAAAATACACTCTCCTTTATTTGAAGTTCGAGTTACAGTCTGACATTTAACTGTAAGTCGTTTACATGAGCTTAAAACATGGAATGTTTTTATCGGAAGCTCATGACCGAGAAAGTTTTATTTTCTCGTTGTTAAGGATAAGTTATCATCCGTGATCAACTTTCCTTTCTTTGAGGCATGAGTCACAATCTGAGGTAACTGCAAATCATTTGAAGAAAGAGGAAATGACATGTTTTGAAAAACATTTAAACTCTCATTCGAACTTTATGTACGTACCCGTGTCGTTTTTGAACAACATTTCTAAGTGCGTCCATATTATCGATGCTGAGAGACATGTCGAAGAAGAATATTTTTTTTGGTATTTTTGAAAAATTTTCACATTTTTTATTTTGTTTTTATAAGTTTTATATTTTTGTATTTTGATTTTCAATGTTTTCGAAAATAATCCAAAATAGACCTTTGTACAGCAGAAGAAGGTGATGTCGAATGTACAGAATTGGAACCCTTTGAAGAAATGGATTCAGAATCCGTTGAAGTACCTGCAATGACAGAAGAAGAATTTGCACAAATACTAGTGTTAGGAGTAACAAATGCATTTTCTACATTCAAGACACTCGCATTAGTGCTGGAGCAGGTGTCATCACTCTTCTTGATGGGAATCCACTTAAGACCGACTTCCTTAAAGATCCTACCCGTGGGTTTCCACTGAAGACTAGATCTAGGATTAGTGTTCTCTTGCACATCGGAAGACTTCTTTGGAGAGAAACTAGGTCCTTCATTGATCCGCCTTGAGGATTTATTGACATTTCTTTTCTTTGTGACGGGTGGGAATCTCCTTGTTGGCTTATGGGATTCTGCATTCTTTATCTATGTGAAAGCACGAGAGTTTACCTCATAGAGGTATTGCAGAATGCAATGAGCATGATTTCCATGGTGAATGCCCTTTTTGAACGTGGGGCATACAGGGAGTTTGGGATTCTCGAAAGGTCTTGTGTACCTAGGGTTTGCTGACCGTTCAGGCACTATGTTCGAAACACGGCTACTCATTGGTGATTGCCAATTCCTAGGTTGTTGGGAAGGGGTCCTAGGTTTTGATTGATTACCATTAGGTGTGTGTTGAACTCTAGTGGTTGTTGGTTTACTAGGTTTTGAATACACATGGTTTACTTTCGGAATGTTCCCTTTTTGCTTACCATCCCCTAGGTTTTTGGTTTGACCAACGTCATTTGAACCATTAGATTCCTTTGTGGGCGTAAGAGTCACACACTTGGGAGTACTCTTAGGAGTAGTGCAGGGTGCATTCACAGAGTTGTGTTTAGCAAGAGTGGGTTTTCTAAATGGAGGAACATAGGGTGAGATGGCTGGTTTTGGTACATTCGATGGCACATCGGTATTAGGAGGTAACCTAGAAACATTAGAAGGCGGTTTTCCTAAGATAGATGGCTTTGGTACTTTGTACGCATTGGGTTGTCTAACAACTGATTTTACAACCTTAGCTTCCACAGTTTTCCCACCCATCTTTCCAACAAGTTTCTGCAACTCAGCAATCGCGATGTCTTTGTCTTGCAACTGAGCTTTCAGATCAGAAATATCCTTACTCTTTTCATTCAATTCACGAAATGATTCAGAGAGTTTTACTTGTAAATTATTGTCATCAGGAACTTTTCCAACTTTGGTTTGCAAAGCAAGTTCAAGAGAATGACAATGTTTCTGAAGAAAATCATATCGGTGTTGAAGAATCGTGAACTCTTTTTGATTAACATTTGTTGAAGGCTCACTGTCGCGACATTCACCTCCTAACTGAGCTCGTAGCTGTTCGATTGTTTGTTGCAGTTCATTGTAAGCTTTATCATACGAGAGTTTGTCATCCTTACATTCATCACATTTTTTGACATATTTATTCCAAAGATCGGTGAATTCGGTGTCCTTTTTGATGACATAAGACTCCATTTTCTCTTTCGTACGATCAAGCTCATTTTGGAGGGTTTCATTGTCTGACACAGAGATGATTACCGCAACGGGGTTACTATCAACACAATCACCACTGTCACTTGCTTTCGAGAGACATGCAAGGTCGCTTTCCAAAACTTTAATTTTATCAAGAGATTCATCAGCCTCCTTCGCCAAAGATTTGAAGTCTTCAACAAATTTGGCTAGTTCTTTTAGAAAAGCGTTCTCAAGATTGCCTATCCTCGCATCAACTTGATTAATAATCGGATTGATTTCTGTATGAAGCACTTTTTGTAACTCGACAAGAACGGGTGATGTAAAGTTTCCTCCAGTCATTTTGGCGTTAACAACCCGTTTGAGAATGACAAAATTATCTTTGAGCTCGTTTAGATACCTACGTGTGTTACTCGGTTTCGGAGGGTCATCAGTCAATTCCGCACTAGGTAGCAAAAGCATTTCAGAACTCGTTTTAGACCGAACAAAAACAGTTGGAGGATTAACTTTCGGATAATAAACAGGTGTCACTTCTTTGTTAAGCTTTTGCATTTTTAAACGAGTCTCTACAGCAAGTTCGGTAGTTTCCTCAGAATCATGCACAGTAGGAGGATCATGCTCATCAGACAAGAGCACACTACCATTATATAAGGTTTCATTTGTGGCCTGAACTTGCTTAAGGTATCCTGGATTAGGAGGAAGGGGACAACCTAAGGCCAATTTGTATCGAGTGTAGTTTATCTCATTCACTTTTGGTGCGAGCATATTTATTGTTTGCATAGTTTGGCCACGTTTTACCAAAAGGTTGTCTAATTCCCGAATCCTATCCTGAGCTTTGCAAAAATCCTCAAGAAGCCCATCTTCTCGAGTTTTGAAATCATGTTTCAGCTTTTTTCGTTCTTCTTTTAACTCCAAAATGGTAGATTTTTCAGTTGAAAGCTGTTTATTAAGAGATGTGATTTCATCATTCAATTCGCTTATCTTTTTAGCACTACTCAAATGTAAGGCATTTAATTTCTTAGTGGTGCATTTTTCTTGATACACCGATGTAGCATGAGCTTGTTCAAGTTCCTTGATTTTAGCATGATGAATCTCAAAACTTTTCTCCCGTTCCTTATATCCCGCAAGCTCAGTGGTCAATTTGGCATTAGTTTCTCTGAACTTATTATTAACCACATTCGCATGAGCAACATCCGTGGCAAGCTTATCAAATAATGATTTATAATACGCATGCGTCTCGTCAGGAAGGGTTGTAGGTTGCGCTACTTGATCCCCACTAAGGTCCACACTGGGTGCATTAGAAATAATATTGCTAGTATTCGTTTGAACCCCGTGTGTCTCAGTGGAAGGCTCAAGTGACTCAGTATACTCTTCCTCCTGATTAGACATATTATACAACTCATTAGCATTGAGACGTGGGTGTACCTCAGAGGAACCGTCTGAATCATACACAGGAGCTCTGTCAAGTTGAACTAACGATGTGGATGATTGCTGCGAATTAGCCATCAAGATGGAGTTGGGAGTCACCTCTTCTGCCTCATCATATGCTGCTGCAGATGCCATGAGATCAAACTCTTCAGCTAGAAGTGGAATTCATGCTTCTTCCTTTTGTGCTATAAGAAGCTGAGATTGGAGATGGGCAACATTCCTCTTCTTTCTTACTTGTCTATCACGATGCTCAAAACCCGCAGCATCACTATCTTGTTGATAACTCATAGTATAAGTCGTGTGAAAAACAGGATCTCAATTCGTAGAAAGCGTGTGTTGGGGTGTCAACAAAATCAAAGTTTGCCAAAATTTTCCAGCCCGACAAAAAAATTCCTCAGTCCGACAAAACGGTAATCCGAAAAAATTTTGAAACACTAAAATGTGAAATCGAGTTAGAAATAGCCAATAACTAGTAGGGAAAAAACTTGAAAAAATGAAATTTTTAATAAAAATAAAACCTAAAAATTTGAAATTTGGCCTAAAAATTTGAATTTTGGTCCGAAAATTTGAATTTTTGGTCGAAAATTTTTTCGCATAGCCAAAATTTTAAATTGAAGCTTAAATGGCCTAAAAATGGTCTAGGAAAAATTAAATTTTGCTATGGTTTTCCCGCCAAGTATGTTCCGAGACTAGTCTAGATAGTGGCTAAGTCTAAAAATTACTCAAACAGAATTTCCATCGGAATGTTGATCGGAATGATCCATCGGAATGTCCCTCTATCGGAATGTGCAGATCGGAACCTAGATCGGAATGTGTAGATCGAAATCCTAGATCGGAATGTGTTGATCGGAATCCTAGATCGGAATGTGCTTCTATCGGAATGTCCTACTATCGGAATCCTAGATCGCAATGATGACCTGTCGGAATGCTTAGATCAAAATGTTCAGATCGGAATGTGGCTAAAATCAATTTGGCAGAGTAACGTCTCAAAGTTCCTTAAAAACCGTCGGAATCCCAGATCGCAAAGAACGATCGAAATGTCCAAATCGGAATAAGGTATCGAAATCTTTAGATCGCAAAGTAGAACCTAGAGGTTATTGCTATCTGGCCACACTCCCTTTGTACTTTCCGATGGTGAAACTTGCAAGAATTTTGGAAAGATGAAAAAACAAGAAATTTCTCAACTTTTGATCCAAAGACTTGTTTTTAAGCCAAAACCAAGATGCCCAAATCACTACTACACGATTAAGGAAGGTATACGACTTGAAGAACACCAACGAGCTATCCACGAATCCCTTGGCAAATGATACCACATGCAAGAACTAATCACACGACGTATAGAATAAGAAATATAGATGAATAAGATCAAGATTAAAACTATGAATGGAATATTAGATTAGATGAAGAAGAATTAGAAAGATACAAGGTAGATGATTCTAGTGAGAGAAACTAAGGAGAGTTTCTCTCTCTAAAACAATAAGAAGAGAAAAGATACAATGGGAGATCCACACACAAATGAGGGAGGATGGGCCTTTTATACTAAGGCTTACAAGGTTAGGAGGCCTTCCTCATTTTTGTGTTCGGGACTAATTCCCGTTACATACATAAAAATAACATAGAACTCTCGACTCCGTTGAATAGCATTTTCCACGAGCTTCGCAACGGTATATTATATGACCATCACTTTAAATACTTCTAACAGGTTCTTCTATAAAAGTGAGATCTTCACGAATCTGTTCCAGTGGATACTGAACCATGTGAAGGGGATGATATTGGTACCCTCTGAGTAAGGACACATGAAACACATTGTGCACATGCGAAAGCTGCGGAGGTAACGCCAATCGGTAAGATACTTCACCGACTCGTTCATTGATATCAAACGGTCCGATGAAACGAGGACTGAGCTTCCCTTTAATCCCGAAGCGTCTAACACCACGTGCCGGCGAAACCTTAAGGAAGACGTGATCTCCTACGTTAAAGTGTAAATCCCTACGATGCTTGTCGGCGTAACTCTTTTGACGTGACCGTGCTTCCTGAATTTTCTGTCTAGCTACTGCGATCTTCTCGTTTGTCATCTCTATGATTTCTGGTCCTTCGAGTGTTCGCTCGCCAACCTGATCCCAGCAGATTGGGGCGCGACACTTTCTGCCATACAACATCTCAAATGGAGCACACTTGATGCTCGCGTGCCAGCTGTTGTTGTACGCAAACTCCACCAAACATATGTATTCATCCCAATCACCCGTCCATTCCAACGCACATGACCTCAACATATCTTCCAATGTCTGAATGGTTCGCTCCGACTGTCCGTCCGTTTGAGGATGAAAGGCCGTGCTAAGCTTAAGTTGTGTACCCCAAGCTTTCTGCAGACTTTTCCAAAAGCGCGAAGTGAATAGAGGATCTCTGTCTGAGACGATGCTGGATGGTGCACCGTGTAGTCTCATGATCTCTCGTCTGTACGTATCTGCGAGTTTACTTACCGGATCTTCCTTGCGGATCGGTAAGAAATGAGCTGATTTGGTAAGTCGATCAACGATAACCCAAATTGCATCGTGCTTCCTTTTGGTAGGCGGAAGACCGGTAACAAAATCCATGGTGAATTTTATCCCACTTCCACTCTGGAATATCTAACGGTTGAAGGAGACCGCCAGATCGCTGATGCTCGATCTTAACCTGCTGGCAGGTAAGACATTTGGAGACGTAAGTTGCTACATCCTGTTTCATACCACTCCACCAAAAGTACTGCTTGATGTCATGGTACATTTTGGTTGAACCAGGATGTATCGAGAATGGGGAGCTATGAGCTTCTGCTAGCAAAGCTTCCCGGAGTTCTTGGTCATCAGGAACACAAAGTCTAGTGCCCTGCCATACGATACCATCTGCATCTACTCTGAATTCTGTCTGCTTCTCCAAATTCTGTACTATCGCCCATATTTCTCCGTCGTCCTTCTGAGCTTCCTTGATCTTAGATAGTAACTCGGGTTCTACTCTAAGATTAGCCCAGTAACCGTGCTGTCCACGTACCATGATCTCAATATCTAGTCGCTCCAAGTCTCTTATGATTTCCTCTTTGATTCTAATGATGTTGATCATTCCGGACTTCCCGCTAAGAGCATCTGCTACTACATTTGCCTTTCCGGGATGATACTGAAGATTAATGTCATAATCCTTCAACAGCTCTAACCATCTCCTTTGCCTCATGTTCAATTCACGTTGAGTGAAGATATACTTCAAGCTCTTTTGGTCCGTGAAAATGTCACATGATTCTCCATATAAGTAGTGTCTCCATATCTTCAATGCAAACATGACTGCAGCAAGTTCCAGATCGTGCGTGGGGTAATTCTCTTCATAAGGCTTAAGCTGCCGTGAAGCGTACGCGATCACTTTCCCATGTTGCATGAGAACACAACCAAGTCCCTACCCCGATGCATCGATGTAGATTTGAAATCCACCCGTACCAGATGGTAGAGTAAGAATAGGTGCAGATACGAGCTTCTGCTTCAGGTCTTCAAAGCTCTTCTCTCGATCTTCAGTCCAGACGAATTTCTCCCTTTTCCGCATCAGTTTGGTCAATGGTAGTGCTAAGCGGGAAAAGTTCTCCACGAACCTACAGTAATAGCCAGCTAAGCCTAAGAAACTGCGGACTTCCGTCGCTGATGTCGGCCTTGGCCACTTAGTGATGGCCTCAACCTTCGCTAGATCCATAGTGATTCCTTCTGCTGATACAATGTGACCTAAGAATGCCACCTTGTCTAACCAGAACTCACACTTGGAGAATTTAGCATACAGCTGCTTCTGACGAAGAATCTGTAGTACTGTACGAAGATGGTCTTCGTGTTCCTCCTTGGACTTAGAGAAAATCAGGATGTCATCGATGAAAACAATGACGAATTTGTCCAGAAATTCATGGAAGATTCTGTTCATCAGATCCATGAACACTGCTGGAGCATTTGTCAGGCCAAATGGCATAACTACAAACTCGTAGTGGCCATAACGAGTACGAAAGGCAGTCTTAGCAATATCCTGCTCCTTGACTCGTAACTGATGATAGCCTGACCTAAGGTCGATCTTGGAGAAGTGTTTGTCCCCTTAGAGTTGGTCAAACAGATCGTCAATGCGTGGCAGTGGATATCTATTCCGAATAGTAATCTTGTTGAGCTCGCGATAGTCTATGCAAAGACGCATACTGCCGTCCTTCTTCTTAACAAACAAAACCGGTGCGCCCCATGGAGATGCGCTCGGTCGAATGAAACCTCGTTCGAGAAGTTCTTGTAGTTGATCCTTCAGCTCCTTCAGCTCTATGGGAGCCATGCGGTAAGGAGCCTTGGAGATTGGTTCAGCTCCTGGAACCAGCTCGATACTGAATTCCACTTCTCGTGCAGGTGGTATGCCCGAAAGTTCTGCTGGAAACACGTCTTGGAATTCCGACACTATTGGTTGATCCTGAATCGATGGAGACTCAGCATCCATGCCGTGAACCGTAGCTAGATAACCCTCGCAACCATGTGACAGGAGTGCACGCGCTTGCAAGGTGGATATGACTTGTACAGACCGTCCGGGTATGAACCCGTTATGAATGTACTCTGGTGCATTGACATCACCGAAGATAACTCGATATGAATGGCAGTCTATAGTAGCATGATATTTGGATAGCCAATCCATGCCCAAAATCATGTCGAAGTCATTCATGTCTAGCGGAAGTGCGTCGACAGGTCGAACCTTATCATCAAATTCTAGGGGAAGACTCTGGTATACATGGGTGATTAATACAGAGTCCCTCAAAGGCGTGGAAATAGTAAGCCTATTTTCTAGTGGCAAGGGAGGCATCCTAATGTTCTTAGCATAATCAGTAGAAATAACCGAGTGAGTAGCACCCGTATCGAAAAGAACACATGCAGCGCGACCATACATATACAAGATTCCAGTGATGGTACCTGTAGACTTGTTGGCCTGGTCTCGAGATGTCGTGTAGACACGCCCGGCAGTAGGAGGCGGCTTGGTATCAGCATGTCCCGATGTACCCTCCATCTCGCCCTTACGGCAATCCTTCATAATATGGCCAGGAAGACCACACTTGAAGCACGCATCAGTATTACGGCGACATGGTCCTGGGTGCCTACGGTGGAAAGTAGAGCAAAGAGGATGAGTGTATCCTCCAGCAGGTGCTCTGGCTGGCTAAGGATCTGATAAAACATTTACATGAGACATAATAGTTGGGTACAAAGGACGAAGCGGATAATCGTAAGATTGAATACCAGTGATAGCTGGACGGCTAGGCTGCGAACCTCTCTGGTTCTGGTCCCTACCGTTTCCATGGTTCCTGGTAGAATTTTGCTAGAGTGTCAGAATATGAGTTATAACATAAGACATAAGGAATTTCGTAAGTATTAGGACCTGCTGTTGCTGGATTGCTCGGCGTTGTTACGGTAATTATCATTACCGCCACGCCTATCCGCAGCAGATCGGTCATTAGTCTGACCATTTCCCTTGGGCTAATGAGGTTGCTGCTGAGTAGCCGGCTGAGACCGGTCCCCAGTTTTCTGCCTGGAAGATACATTTAAAGAGATGAATAATTGACATATGAAAGATATACGGATTGATCACCGCTTGAATATGAAGGTTTTACCTCTTGTCGGGTCTTTCAGCTTCCTCGAACTCATCCCTCTCCTGCAGCATCTCCAGTTTTCGTGCTGCATCGGCCACTTGTGCTACAGTATTGAACCTAGCACACACCAGATTGTTTGCGACCGATGTGCGAAGAGCCCATCTAAAGTGATGTGCCTGCTCTTCTGGAGTACCTGCTGCCGCACCAAGGAAACCAGCCAAGCGAAGAAAGCGCTGCATAAACTCGTTGCTATTCTCCCCAGCTCTCTGACGGATCCCATGGTACTCTCTCTTGAGTTTGTCCTACTCATCCTTGGGAAAGAACTGCTCCATCACCCTGTCCTTGAACTGAGCCCAAGTCAAACCAGCAACCCACTCATCACCACCTTCAGATTGCATCAAGGCTAACCACCAGTTGAGTACATCGCCTTCGAACCGATAGCATGCCAACCTCGCCTTGTTTGCGGGGTCACAACCCATAGCGTTGAAGATCTTCTCAATGTGAGCCAACTAGCTTTCAGCATCGCTGGGGCTATCAGTCTTCTCAAAAGCTCAAGGGCGGAGCTTGTTGAATCTCTCCAGCCATACTGCTAATGTCACTGGAGGAGGAGGAGGAGGTGCCTGATTCTGCTGCTGCTGCTGATTGTTGGCAGCTTGGACTTCAGCACGGATGTCATTCCTCAGTTGAGGAAGCAAGGCTTGCATGGCAGCCTGAATTGCAGCATTGAGCTGCTCTTGTTTGCGTCTGAGAACCATCTGACAGTATAACAATAAAAAATATGATTAAACAGTTCAAAACATAAAATATAAAATATATACATGAAAAAAAATTTATACTAAAAAAAATTTCACGAGAAAAATTTTATGCAAGAAAATTTTTTGTATGAATGCATGATGCAGTTTTATGAAAACTTTGTATGCTCGAGAGTGAACGCCTCTGGTCAGTTCACCCAAAACAAAAGACATAGCGAGGGGACGCTTATGGGTCGGTCCTAAATCTAAAAGTTTCGATAAAACACATGCGACTAAATAGGGCCAGTCCTGTACCAACCATTACTTAGTCAAAAATCCTGTAACAATGACATATATATGTATGCTTAAAATGATGAATGCATGAAAACAACTGTCAGTTCTAGGAAGACCGTAGTGACTACCCACTAATCACAGGTCATATTTGAGAGCCTACAAGTCGAAGCCTTGGCTCTAATACCATAATTGTAACACCCCATTTTGGAAATGGAAATATCATAGAAATTATGGCGTGTCATCAAAGCATACAAGGTAAAATGTCTAAACATTACTTGACCATATAAAGGAAAATACCGGAATCAAACATCGGTAGTCCAAAAGTAAAGCTCATCACACACAAACATAGTATAGTAAAGGAAAAGGACGAAACAATGTCCAAGCATAAGTATCATAAAGAAAGGAAATGCATAATGTAAAGAAGGCTAGACAGCTTCCAGTCCATATGCACGTACTCTTAGTGTCTACGAGCGTCCCTGAGTACCTCCCGTTTTGGGAACATAGAAAAGGAAAACGGCTGAGCAATACGCTCAGTGCACGGATGTACAATAAAGCATGAATAGGATAAGCATATAACATAATAACAGCGGAAGAAACTAAGTCCCGAGTAACCTGGTTAAGTCTTAATAAAACTGGTCTTATAGTTTGAAAGTCTTATGTTTATCTTATAAAAACTGTTTGTCATATTTTACCATTTAGCCAATATAGGTCATGAATATCCACCGTGCATGAATAATTGGAGGGGTGACCTCATCATGCAAATTAGAGGGGCTGCCTCTAATTTAATATACTGGTTTTATGGGTAGGAGGGATCAGCTCCTTGTGGAGGATGCAAGGCACACACCACATTCACCATGTAATCCTGAATAAAACGTGTAACTAGGATGCACCCATACGCCCCACATGATAAATATAAATAAATGGCCAAAAGCTGAAGGGACGCCACGAGCAATCACTCCGCCGTGGTGAAGTCATAACATCAGTGCCTCTAATGTTATGGTTATGGTACCTCCATAACTAGGTGAAACTGGTCATGCATGTATATGGCTATAGGTAATCATATTTAAACATAAGCAATCAAACTCATACTTATACTACGGGAAAACAGTTGGCTGCATACGGGGAAATCCTAATAAGGAAAGAATGTCCATACTGAAAGGACGGGAATCCGTACCTTATGTCCAGTGAACGAGAACGATGAACTGCGAGAATCCTACTTTCGAAACACTAGTGCTACAAAAATACGTACATGAAATAAGTATCTGCTTACTACATACATAGCTGGTTTTATATCATGTCTTAGCTTATTTTATGTGTTCTTACTATTTACACTGTTTAAAGCCTTAAACTGTGTTAAATCCTATATTCTGTTCATTCTGATTAAGTATTTCTGATATTTCATGTGTTATTATACTTACTATGTAATAATAAGTAACTTTCCAAAAATAGCAGGTTTCCTTAAATAGAAAGTTTCCAAAAATAGAAAGTTTCCAAAAATAGAAAGTTTCCAAAACAAGAAAGTTACCAAAAATAGAAAGTTTCCAAAAATAGAAAGATTCCAAAAATAGAAAGTTTCCAAAAATAGAAAGTTTCCAAAAATAGATTTACTGCTTAAAATAGATAAGTTCCTAAAAATAGAAAGTTTCCATAAATAGATTAGCTGCCTTAATTAAATAAGTTTCCATAAATAGATTAGCTTCCTTAAATAAATAAGTTTCTAAAAATAGCTGGTTTCCATAAATAAAATAGCTGCCTTATTTAATTAAGTTCTAAAAATAGAAAGTTTCCGTAATTAGAAATAAGCTGGTTAAATAAGCTAAGTAAATAAGCCTAAGTATTTTCATGATTATTTTCTAAGTCATATGATATATTATATAGTTTAATAATTATTTCATGTAATTTAATTAAACTATAGGTTATAATATTTAATTAAAGTATGACATGTTTTAATTAAATATATTAAATACTTAGGTTAAAATATGTATTATTAAATACTAATAATATAACCTAAGTCATGTTTAATTAATTAATTATATCTATGGTTTTAAAATAATTAATTATTTATAAGTCTTAATAATATAAATACTTAGGTTAAAATAATTCATGTTTATTAATAATTAGTTAACCTAAGTCATGTTATTAAATTAATTACATCTTATTAATTTAATTCTTAACATAAGTTTATAACATAAACAACTAACATAATCATGATCCGGATCTAAGCTTAAAAACATGCACCGGATATGAACAACCACCGTACCCCGAACCAAATCGGGGTACCCCCTTGCTGCCGTGGGACCCACACGCACCAACCAAGACCAAAAAGGTCTTGGTGGTGGTTGGCTAAAACCAAACCGAACCCCCTTGGGGTCGGTTGTTCCTGCGGCCCAAAACAAACACCCCTTAGATCCATTCCTTTGATTAATTAATGACCAAAACATGTTAGATCTAGGTTTAATTAATGTGTTTTTATGTAAAACATCACGTGTTCTTAATTTAATAAAAGAATAATTAAAAAGAAAACAAGTAAAAAGGTTTTACCGTATTCGTGGATCAAAAGGGTGAAGAACAAACACGAACAAACGCTAAAATAACAAGATCCAAGATCAAACTCACCCCCTTATGGTGGTTTGTAGGTGGCGGCATACAAGGAGAAGGAGGAAGGGGTTTTAGGTGTTCTTGAAATTCCTCTGTAAAAATAATTTGAGTAGTGAAATTACTAATCCCTTCCTTTTAGTAAAATTGACAATGGGCTTGGCCCATTGTCCCTATGTTGGCCGCGGGTAGGGACTCCCTTGTGGGGGTCCCATACCTTGTTTCGTGTCTTGTAATTTCGTATACGTTCACGTTTAATTATGTTCGTGTTTTAAAAGTTCTCGTTACGTAAATATCATACACCTATATATTTAATTACGCTCGTATTAAATATATATACGTAATTAATAATAACTCGTGTTTTAATTACGCTCGTGATCTCGTGATCGTAAGTTCGTGATTAATTATTGCTAATTAATTATTACGTGATCATTCATATAAAATACTTATCGTGTTCTAACACGTACGTAATACATAAATTCCTAATACGTAATCGTAATCATGCTATATTAGGAAAGTTTTTAACTAGTACGTACGAACTTAAGGTACTATGCATGGTAAAAGCATGCGGGTTTTACAAAGGGTTTGGTTAATTTTTGGGGTTTTTGATCTATAATCATAGATCATGTTTTTGGGTTGTTTCTTTACATAAATCTGTTGATTAATTGTTCTAATTCGATAAATTAAAGGTTTATTTGAAGTTTTAAAAATTAGGGTTTTCATATTTTTGGGTATTTTTTATCTATTTCATTGGGTTCTTGTGATTAGTTTGTTATTAATCATAAGAAATCTTGAAGAAACCCTAAAATCAGAAGTTCAGTTTTCTTCTAGATTGGTAAATTGTGAATAGATAGTTATTGTGTATTTGTTTAACGTGTAGGTGCTTTGTTTCCGTTGAAATTGGTTGGTTATAGATCTTCTTGATCTATTTTGGGGTTCCTTAGATTGTCTTGATCTATTGTTCTTGCTTGGTTTTCTGCGCGTGCTAAGTAAAACCTCAAACACCTTCTTGTAGGTTTTTTTCTAGGTTTAGTGAGTTTTAAGAGACGAAGGGATTAGGTAGTCTTGTAGTGTTGTTGATTCAGAGGTTTTGTGTGTAGTTGTTTGTAGAGGAGGTACAAAGAGGTTCTTGTGTGTTAATTGTTTTCTTTCTTGTTTCTTCCTATTTTTAGACCAATTTCAAGTCTCTGCTCTTGACCTGTCACCTATTGAGTGGTTTGGAAGCCTGAGAACTGCTTTTCGGCTTGATCTTGTGTTCTCTGTTTTTTCTTGTGTGGTTGTATCATTATGTCTAAATCGACTAATTCACCTAAAAGTCACCTAAATCTCCTAAATTTGGAGTTGGTGTGGTTAAATTTGTTTTTTATGATCCTTTATATCTTCACCCCCAAGATATAGGATCTCAGTTAATTTCCTTCAAACTTGAAGGGACTAAGAACTATAAGGTTTGGTCTGCTGCTATAAAACTGGCTTTACATACTACAAACAAGTTGGGTTTTGTGACTGGTACTTGTGGTTAGGATACTAATGATGGTCCTGCTAGGGATCAAGGGGATAGGTGTAGTGCTGTTGTTCTTTCTTGGTTACATGGTTGTGTTTCACCACACTTATATAAGGGACAAATTTTTATAAGTATGCCCAAGATGTTTGGGATGAACTTAAAGAAACATATAATAAACAGGATGGTTCTGTTATATACAATCTCCATCATAAAATCTATACTTTAACTCAATCTGGAATGTCATTGTCTGAATATTATCATGAGTGTAATTCTTTTTAGAGACAACTTGATACTCTTGTTGATTTACTTGATTGTACTTGTAAGGATTCTGAGGCACTTAAGAAACATGATCAGCTTCTCAGGCTGATGTAGTTTCTTATGGGCCTTGATGATTGTTATAGTGTTGTGAGGAGTCAAATTCTTACATCTGAACCCATACCAGATGTGAGAACTGGTATTGCTACTTTGTTTAGAGATGAGTCCCATATGAATGGTCTTGGTTCCTCTAAAAATTCTAAATCTGGGCCATCTACTTTCGTTGTTAAGTCTGGTGGGAATTCTAATAATTGGAATAAAGGAATTAACAGAAATAATAATAAAAATTAGAATTCTAACAAGACTAGGTCTAATGGCTATAGAAGTGGTAATCTTGTTTGTAAACATTATAATATGATTGGTCACACAATTGACAGATGTTTTGAGCTTATAGGGTATCACCTAATTTCAAAAGGATAATAATAATGCTACTCAAAGCAATGTTCATAATGTGAGTGTTAATGATAATAAAGATGATCGGAGTAAGAGTGCTTCTCACACTCTCACTTCTGATCAATATCAAAGATTAATGAAGTTACTTAGTGTTTCAGGAGATAATACTATGAGTTTTGCAAATATTACAGGTACCTTTAAGTACTTACATTATGTACTTACAGTACTTATGTTGGGTAGATTATAGATTCACGGGCTAGCCAGCACATAACCCATTCTCAAAAAACTTTTGTTTGATGTCATTGATGTGTCATACTTGAATATTAGTGTGGCTCATCCTCATGGAACATTGGAATATGTGAAAAATTAGATGTTTTAAAAATAATTATCAAATTATCAAAGATGTGTTGGTTGTTCCTGGGTACAAAGTTAGTCTATTATATGTTCAAAAATTGTCCAAGGATAATAAAGTTAATGTGATTTTTGATGAGACTAAATGTGCTATTCAAGGTTTAACTCAAAAATTCCTGATGGGGACTGGTAGTGATAAAGATGGGTTATACGTTCTTGATGAAGGTAGGCCTATGTTAAATAAAAATGTTAGATGTTGTCATATGTCTAGTTCTATTTGGAAAAATAGGTTAGGACATCCTGCTGATCAAGTTTTGGATGTTCTTAGAAAAGATAATAATGATATTAAACTTAATGGTACAGAACCTTGTGATGTGTGTCATAAGGCTAAACAGACTATGGAGTCTTTTTCTGTAAGTGACCATAACGCTAAACAACTTGGTGACATTGTTCATCATGATGTTTGGGGTCCTTATAAAGTGACCAATAGGGAAGGATATAGGTTTTATCTTACTGTAGTTGATGAGTATACCAGATCTGTTTGGGTGTTTTTGTTAAAAAGTAAAAGTGAAGTTTTTTATTGTATTGAGAATTTCTTTAAACTTCTTGATAATCAGTTTGAAAAAAGGTTAAACTTTTCAGAAGTGATAATGGAACAGAATTTGTTAATCATAAGTTTGCTGAATTTGTTAAAGATCATGGTATTATTCATCAAACTACATGTGCTTATACAGCTCAACAGAATGGTGTTTTAGAAAAAAAACATAGGCATTTACTTAATACTTCTAGAGCCTCATGTTTCAGGGGGCATACCATTAAACATGTGGCCTGAATGTGTGCTAAATGCTACTTATTTGATTAACAGGTTACCTACTGTTGTGTTATCTGGTAAAATTCCTTATGAAATGGTTTATAGGTCTAAACCTAGTATATAAAAATGATGTTATTGGTAAAGACATTGTCTTTTGTGAAAATGATGTTAATGACATAAACTTTTTAAATATAAACAGTCATATACCTAGTGAATCCTAGGATGCAAATGGAGATAGTACAGGTAGTAAGCATATGCATGTACATGTAAATAGTGTTAATACGAGTGACAACATTATAGAACCTAGTGAAACTAAAAAAGGTGTTCAGACTACTGAAATAGTTTCTTTCTGAGGTAGATAGATCACCTAATACTGACACTAAGTCTAGTAGGAGGGACACTAGTAGTGAGTATGCAACAGAAAAACATGTTTTTGAGGGTATACCAGACTCTATTAGTGATGATGATAATTCCTCTAAGGATGAAGGTATAGAGTCTTTTGGTCAAATGTTTAATTGGTCACTAGAACTAGCAGCAGAGAATATTGTTAGGCGAACTAGTAGAAAATGTAAATTTCCTTCTATATATAAAGATTATGTGCTTAACAAAGGTGTTAAATAGTATCAACAAAGTTGTGACTTATGCTAATCTTAGTATTGATAATTTTGTTTTTGCTACCAATCTGAATAAAATTCATGAGCCTTCTACTTATTCTAAAGCTATCAAAGATAGCAGATAGATAGAGGCTATGAATCAAGAAATAGAAGCCTTAAACAAAAATAATACATGGATTATTACTGGTTTTCCTGATGGAAGAAAGGCTATTCCATGTAAATGGATTTGGAAAGTCAAATATAAGTCTAGTAGTGATGTAGAAAGGTTTAAAGCTAGGCTTGTTGCTAAAGGTTTTAATTAAAGAGAAGGGATTGGTTATGATGAAACATTTTCTCCTGTTGTGAATATTGTTACTTTTAGATGTGTTCTTAGTTTAGTTGTTTGCAATAACTGGCCATTATTCCAATTAGATGTGAATAATGATTTTTGTATGGTTAACTTGATGAGTAAGTTTACATGAAAATACATGAGGGTTATGGTGATAACAATAATAGCAAAGTGTGCAAATTGGTTAAATCTTTATACGGGTTAAAACAAGCACCAAGAAAATGGAATGAGAAAGTTGTGTAAGTTCTTCTTAAAAATGGATTTGTACAAAGTCCAAATGATTTTTTATTGTTTATTAAGAACAATAATGGCATTTTCTTGGTTCTGCTTGTATATGTTGATAGTATTGTTATTACTGGTAATAACTTTGATGAAGTGAAATTTAAACAATTCTGAAGTTCTAAATTTCTTATCAAAGATCTTGGAAAACTTAAGAACTTTCTAGGTATTGAGGTTATTGACATTGATAATGGGATTTGTTTAACCCAAAGGAAATATTGTAATGAATTACTATCTGAGTTTGGGATGTTAGGTTCTAAACCTTGTGGTGCACCAATTAAAGTCAATCCAGATAGTAAAAAACATAAAGATAAGCTTGGTGATGATGAATAACTTGATGAAATTACTCCACATCAAAAACTTGTTGGAAAGTTAATTTACCTTACTATGCTTAGACCTGATATTGCATATGTTGTGCATTGTCTTAGTCAAGTCATGCATAGTCCTATGGAGTAACATCTGTGACTTGCTTTTAGAATATTAAGGTGTCTGAAAAATGAACCTGGTCTTGGTATTACTTTAAAGAAAGGTGTTTTTAACACATTGAATGTGTTTGTAGACTCAGATTGGGCCAAATGTAAAATAACAAGAAGATCTTTAACTGTTACTGTATTTATCTTGGTGGTAATTTGGTTTCATGGAAGAGTAAGAAACATCGTGTTGTTTCTAGGTCTTCTACTGAGGCTATATACATGGCTATGTGCAATGTATGTTGTGAAGTTATGTGGATTCATAAAATTCTTTGTGATCTTACAGTGGATGTGTTATTGCCTGTTGAGATAGATTGTGATAATAATTCTACCATCCAAATTACTTTAAATCCTGTACTTCATGAAAGAAGTAAACATTTTGAAATTGATCTTTACTTTATGAGAGAAAAAATATTTGCAGGTTTTATTAAACCTTTGAAAGTGAAATTTGAGAATAGTACTACAGATATATTTACTAAAAGGCTGTTAATTTCTGATCATAAAAAGTTTTGTAGTATGCTTGGATTGTTTAATGGTTTTGCAGGTTAAGACTTATGGGAGAGTGTTAGATGGTATAAGCCATCACTTGAAGGGGTGTTTGTGTCATTTGCTAAAGTTGGAGGTGTTGTTCTAAAGCTTAAGTGTCAACGTCTATAAGCTGAAGGGTTCAAGATGACAAGTGCATATAGTTGAGGACTGAAGACAAAATATGGATTATATAAACCCCACACCCAACCACTTATCGTTTATCTTTTTATTCTGTTATCAATTCACTGTGTTAATCGACTTCGCTCGTACGATTGACGATTTTTCGGGAAGACGTTTGGATTTTTGGATCCGTTCTTTTTGAACGTTACGTTTCTTGTTAACAAAATCAAAAATACAAAAAAAAATAAAAAACTTAAATATACAAAAAAAATTAAAAAAAAATCACAAAAGCAATTTCTTTCCTAAGAATTGCACCAAAAAAATTAAAAAATACAAACATAATACTTTTTCCTAAAAGTATTACACCAAAAATATTACGTATTAGTGTTATTTTTTAGTTCGATTTCTTTCGTTTTTATTGTGAATATATATTTTTCTAAAAAAATACAAAAATAATTTTTTTTACTATAGTATATTACGTAGAACATTAATTTACCTACTTTTCAAATAAGCCTTAGTTGGGATTTCATCACCTAACTATTGTATTCGCATCCATAACGAAATAAAAAGGCTAAATAGATAAATACTAGTAAGACGTTTGAACTAAACATATACAAACTAAAAGGTGGGTATAAGGCGACGCGCTATAAAAGGTCGTCTAAGGAAAAAGGTTTTTAAGTGCTTTGTGTCACCTCGTTTCCCCGCTTGCTTGTGCGTATATTGAGAGGGACGACCGATTATTGGTTTGCCAACTCAAGTAGTACTTAAGTATATATTTTTGTAGCTTTTTACTATTGTTCCTCGAGAGGGAAAATCCTTTTCCTCTCAAAGTCGACCGAGGTCACCTACCTCATTCCAAGTTTTAATTGTATGCGCACTCGCGCGCGTACATACATACCGAGTGGTGTACCAAAAATTTCTAATTCTTCCAAAAAGAAGAAGAAGAAAAACAAAAAGAACGTCATTCAAGCCGATCTCGAGAATCGTGATTTCGACAATACGATGGAAACGGATAACCGACCTATGCTCGAGATTTTGCAATCACACGTTGAGGGAAACGATGACGCTATCGTTGTCCCCGCAATTGGAGCAAATAATTTTGAACTCAAATCGGATTTAATTAAAATGGTTTTTCCGCTATCCCATTTTTGAGTCGTTCCCAAGATGACCCGCATGATCATATCAAGAGATTTATCCAATTAGCTAATACCGTCAAATACAATGGGGTGCCACAAGAGGCCGTTCACCTACAACTTTTTCCTTTTTCCCTCGAGGGACAAGCCCGGATTTGGCTTGATAAGGAACCACCCCAAAGTATTACTACATGGATTAATTTAGAGACCAAGTTCATTAATTACTTTTTCCCACCATCACGGACCACCTCTTTGAGGAATGAAATCATTACTTTTGAGCAAAAATATGGGGAAATTTTTAGTGAGTCTTGGGATCGATTTAAAGAGCTTTTAAGAAAATGTCCACAACACGGTTTCACTAAAGTGCATCAAATAAATACGTTTTACAATGGTTTAACTCTAAATGACCAAGACTCACTTAATAGTGCCGCGGGGGGCAATATTCTTGTGAAAACCATGAACGAGGCTTGGGCCATAATTGAAAACAAGGCTAAAGTACAAACCAAGAGTGTTAGGGCCACTATGGCGAGTGCTAGTTCTAGTGAGAGTGACAAGAGAATCGATAAACTTACTTCGCTTGTTGAATCACTTGCTCTTAAAACCGATGCCTTAAATGGTCAAGTTAATGTCATGAAAGAAAATAGTGAAACGTGTGAGACTTGTGGTGGACCACATTCATATTTCAATTGTGACAAGGTTTACAATAATCAACAACAACAAGTTTGTGCTTTTAATTCTAATGAAAGGGCTCCATTTAAACCTAATGTTGATGTTAACCATTTGTCCTACAAGAGTACTAATTATTTGGCTCCCCCGGGTTTTGTAGCACCACAAAGACCACCCCCACCCGCCCAAAATACCCAATATCAAAATAGGAACCAAGGTCCTCAAATGGGTAATTTTCAAGGGAATGCTAATCAAGGGAATTTTAATGGTCAAAATCAAGGTTTTCAAAACAATAACCAAGGTTTTTATAATAACAACGGTTTTCAATCTCAATTTTAAAATCAAGGTTTTCCTAATCAAGGGTTTAATCAAATGAACATGCAAAATCCTCAAATGGACTTGGTTCTACAAAAATTGACCGAACATGAGAAAATCATGAAAGCTATGCAAGAATCTACTAGACAAATGCAAGAGTCCAACGATAAGAGATTTTTGACAATGATTCAAGGCCTTAGACCCCAAGGAGCCTTATCATCCAATACCGAGATTAACCCTCGTGCTAATGTGAGTGCTATCAGTACTCGAAGTGGAGCCACTTTAGTGGGACCTTCCATCTCTTCGCCCATAAAGGAGAGACAAGGCCCGGAGGTCATAATGAGTAATCCTACTCCCCCTTCGGTGATCCCTCCCACTACCACTCCTAGTTCTAGTGCTCCATTGCCGAAAGAGCCTATCCCTACGGTTGTTCAAGAAGCGAGTCCTTCTCCTTCTCAACCTTCAAAGTCTAAGCCTAATATCCCTTATCCATCTAGGATAGACAAGGCTAAAGTTCTCACCAAAGATGACGTTCATGTCTCCAACTTTTTGAAAATGATTTCCAACGTCAATGTTAACATAAGCCTTATGAAGCACTTGCTCAAATGCCAAAATTTGTGAAAATGTTTATATATTTGCTTAATAAGAAAGAAAAAATGGTTGAGCTCGTGAACACCCGTTTAAATGAGAATTGTTCCGCGATTCTTCTCAAAGAGCTTCCCGAAAAGCTAGGAGATCCCGGACGATTCGTGTTACCTTGCTCGTTTCCTCAAATCGATGATTGTATGGCTTTAGCGGATCTTGGCGCTAGCATCAATCTTATGCCACTTTCGGTTTGGAAACAATTATCCTTACCCGACCTTGTACCGACTCGTATGACTTTAGAGTTAGCTAATCGAACTCTCGCGTACCCCGTTGGTATTGCCGAAGATGTTTTTGTTCGAGTTGGTACATTTACTTTTCCCGTGGACTTTGTCGTCGTCGACTATGAGATGGATCCTTGTATTCTGTTAATACTTGGTAGACCATTCTTACGATCCGGAAGAGCCTTAGTTGACGTGGCCAAAGGGGAGTTAATTCTTAGGGTTCGGGATGAACAACAAGTTTTTAAAATAGGAAAAATCACAACAAAATCAAATGGAAAAGAGTAGGTCAATATGATTGATGTCCTTAATTATGATAATAACGAGATTTTTATTAATCCTTTTAGAATTGAAAAGTCTAATCAAAATGATTTTGTGATAAACTCATCCCTTCCCTTAGAGCCTCAAATTTATGATACCCCAATCTTTGATACCTACGATGATGACACTTCTTTAAGTGATCTCATTAATTTTGATGACCCACCCCATGATCTTAATACACCTCATATCTCTATGAGTGATTATTCCATGGAGACTCCTTTTGACTTTTATACTCCAATTTTAGAAGTCATGACTTTTGAGGAGGATCCTCCACTCTTAGAGATCATTCCGACTTTAGAGGTTATTCCATTTGAGGAGGATTTAGATATCTTTCTAAATACCTATTTTCCTCATGAGGAAGAGTTTTCCTATGACTCCGACGATACTTATGTTTTCACATCAAGTTTGGAAGAGGACGACCTTCCCACTTTGGATTTTGATGATATTTTGAGCTTAAATGTCAGTACCTCTTGCTATTTTCCCGTTAAGGAACCAGTGTTTGATCCCGGAATAGAGACTTTTGTGCTTTCATTACCATATTACCATAGCACCCTTCCTTATAAGAGACTTTTGCCTAAGGATACCCCACTTTTCTTTGACTTGCGTACCACCTTGGGGTTTATTTCCTTTTGTGATGGAAATTATGTGTTTGACCCTGGTGGATTTTCACGGGGTATGCCTTATATGACTTTGTTTCACCTCTTTATCATGGAGAGATTTTCCTCCCATGGAAATATCGGTTTTTACCATGATTTTCCCATCTGAATGATGACATTCGGGAAATCGAGTCGAGCTAGAGACTCGTGATGAAAAATCAAGCATCGTTTAACTAGGTTAGATTTTTACCCTTTTTCACCTTTCACCCATTTTCACCAATAAGTGTAGGGGGGAGCCGTGTAGGTTGTTTGTTTTGTGTGTTGTGATTGTGTAGGGACATGTGCTTTGATGATCCACTTTTGGTACTTTTGACGCGACCCATGTTCCCGTGTTTCCCGTGTACCCGGTTCCTTCGATAAGTTTTTTCTATTGTGATTCTATATTGTATACAAATAAAACATGAATAAATGTAATCACTTTAGTTGTCCCTTCCTTAGCTCTATTTTAAACAACGTACTCAATGTCCTAAGTGTAGGGGAGTTTATTCTCCCACATGCTTAAACATTGAGGACAATGTTTATATTAAGTGTAGGGGGGATTTCTATCGAAATTTTAGTGGGCTTTTCCATGAATTTGACCCCATTTTAACCGGAAAATTTTAAAAAAATTTCAACGTTTTTCAAATTTTTGATCTATTTTGGCCTTGTAGTATTTTTCATTTATTTTCTTTTTGTCATCGCATCGTAATTATATTTTCCATTTCAAGAATAAAGTCAAAAATAAATAAATAAATAAAATAGTTTTAACAAGTTTAGATATCTTTGATATATTAGGCCCGTCGTGAATACTTTGACTCAACCCGAGTTTACTTATCCAAGTTTTACTCTAGCTAGTATCCTTAACCATATGGACCTTAATTGGTTTATTAGACTAAGCATCCACGAGTCTCATTCCTTGAGATTTTAAATTGTGGAGAACGAGAGATGATAGAGTTAATTATAAGTTTGGTATTCTTTCATTAACTTATGTGAGTTAGTTATGAGCTTTTTCTCCCATCACTTGTAAATATATAAATGCAATAAGTAAGGTCATACGATTTGAAAAATTACTTAGCTTCTAGCCCAAGATCGTTTAAAAGTTGCTCGGGATTAATTAGAGTTCATAGCCAATGCATAACTTATTGAAGCGGGACGCGAAGATTGGCTTATCCAAAAAGGCCCTAACAAGGCATGAGGATACCCGAGTCCAAAAAGGCCCTAACAAGGCATGAGGATTCACTTTTTGCTAAAGATCCTAAGAGATTGTGAAGATCATTAATCCAAATCAATATGATGGATCAAGACACACGACGAGAAGCAATTACTCCTCTAAAGATAATGGAGAAGTCGATCCAAAAAGACCCTAACAAGGTATGAGGATAAATAGATCCAAGTCCGAAAAGGAGGCGGATCGTTGTATATCAAAATCCTAAATAAAGAAGAGGATAAATGAAGAAGTCGTGGTCAACGTTTGAAGCATCTTTCACTCCTAATGAAGATGTATACCAAAATGAAGAGAAGGCCATAATTTCAAGATCGTCTCTCAAGATTTAAAGTTTGAAGTACAAGCCAAATATCGGTCCGAGAAAGGTCTCAAATCGTGAAACGAGTTATGCCAAGATATAAACTTTATGAGGTTTCGAGAAGCAGTTTTAAAAGATTTTGTCCTTTAGCTAACTATTGATTAAACCGTCCCACTTTATTTCCGGCCTTAATAAATTATCGAAATAAGTCATAAATGCATCCTCGTGATCATTCAAGACAAAAATAAGATACAAGAGATACACCGTAGGAATAAGGGGGTCTAAGTGATTAATTAAACCACATGAGTAAGTGTTAGTTGTGCTAACTTGTAGTTACTATGATCTCGTTTTTAAGCTTGGTATGGGGAATGTGAAACTTGAGGGTGATTAATATTCATGACACCAAAGCACTAATTCAAATCTTAGATTTCTTTACGAGTTTCTTCCATCAAATAATTTTCAAGTTAATAAATTGTTATAACTTTTGTTTCCTTTAAAGCTTTATTTCTTTTTATCGTAGTAGTAATAGTATATCTTAATTAAAGCCGAGATGGGTTAATTATGAGAAAAATGTAACTTTGTGCTTTAAAATAATGCATTGCATGGGGTCATTGCAATGGTCAAGTGTAGGGGATTTAATAAGTGTGTAAACACTTATCCTTTTGCCACTAAAATCAAGGAAAAACAAGACCTAATCATGTGTTTTATATCGTAACAGTCGGAATTAAGCGTGGTTTTGTGTTTTTGTGTTAAAATAGGTACAAATGATCAAAAGAAGAGAAAACACGGGATTTCACGGTCAAATGTTGAAGAAAAGTCCAAAAAGAGACGAAGACAAAGTCAAAAGACCAAAAGTGTGCCCAAGTTCATGAAAACCGGCTAAACCGACACGAGTTTGAAGAAAATGAACAAGGAAACCGAAATCGAGCTCGATTTTATCGGATTAAATCTTTTTGAAGATATTCAAAGTCTTGTGGGCCCCACATCGGATAAATGGGCTCAAAAGCCCATTTAAGGATTTCAAGAATAAACTTCTTATTATTAAGCCCAAATCATATGGCCCAATTCAAGTAACTTACGGATGAAAATTGGGCCAAAAGCCCAAAAAGGTTTAGCAAGAAATGGAATGGAATGTTTAATTTGGGCCACAAGCCCATTATTCAAAACAATAAGTGGAGATGTGGTTTATTAACTTTGCTGGTGAAAGAATAAAAACGAATTGGTCAAACTCATTCGGTCAACCCTCACCCCCAGTCAACCAAACACACTCCCTTTTACACAATTTGTTAAACATATTTGTGTTTACCCTCCCACACGTGTCAACACACATGTTATTTTTACCCGGTATATCCTACTCACTCACACCCCAATTAATAAAATGCCTTATTATTTTATCCCACACCCCATTCACCCTCGTTACAACCAAGAAACTCAACCACTTTCATCTTCTCCCAAAAACACGCAGACTCCCCCAAACCCTAATTTACCTAAGCTAATTTACCCATAAAAAGTAGGGGTTTTACCCTTATGGGTTAATTCACACGAATCCATTTAAATCCCCCCAAGTTTTCGGATCAAACACCCACAAGGTGGTCCTCATATCTCTCTGACGTGGCTCATCCTCCCTTTATAATTGGCCAAAACACCTCAACACTTAATCCAGGCTGGCAATCCGTGGCAAGAATCAATCTCATCCGTTTGATCAAGTGAAGAGAAGAGAGAGAAAGAAGAATGAAGGTTTCTATAGCCAAGATTAATTGCTTACAATTGAAGCTAAGAAGAAGGTTTCAGGGGTTTGGCCTATACAAACCCCCTTTCACATGTAATTGGGGCACTACTTTTCTATATTTTTAATTTTCAGCAAATTAGATTTAGGATTTAATCTTGTATTTTTTATTTTCAGTTAATGTAATTTCTTTTTAATTAATGAAAAGTTCATTTTTAATTAATTAGTCTCATTGAATTTTCTTGCGAATTTAATTAATCTGCGTTTTATATTAGTGTTCTTATTGATTTTATATTATTTTTAATCTGCCTTAAAGTTTCTATTGCTACTGTTCGTCGCATGTATTTATAATATATAAAAAAAAATAATAATAAAGATAAAGGAAAGTGAATTTATTTTCTCCCACTGGGAAAATATTTAAACTACTGTTCGAGTAAGTTCTTTATTGGTTCGAAGAATGGTTTTTGTTCGATTGGAATTTCTTGATTCGAGTGCTGTTTTGGTTCGAAGAATGATGTAAGGTGGCGTTTGATTCGGTTCACAAGGTGGCTCAGCGCCAACCTTCGACCCAACGGTTTCGACAAAAAGGTTTTTCATCCATTCTTTTAATTTTTAGTTAAGTTTTGATCTAGTTTAATGTTATCTGCTTATTTGTTTTGTTCTGCTATTGTTTGGATTATTTTTGGTTAAGTTTGATATATGTTATGTCTGCTTGTATTAAGTTTATAATAGGAATTTAGATTATTTGGATTTTGCCTTATTATTTATTGTTGTTTTTATTTAACAGTTTATTTAGGTTAAGTTTGATTTAAGGTTTAATAGACTATTAAATATGCTTTTTTATTTTTATACTTATCTGATTATCAGCTTATCTTTGGCTTATTTGATTTATTGTTGTTGATTGCTTCTTTTTAGTATAAGTTCTTTTTAGCTTATTGCTTAGTCAGTTATCAGCTTTTATGCTTATTTGTTCTCTTTCATTTGCTTATCATTTGCTTATTCGTTTTAGACTATTATGCTTAATTGAGATTTAGCTTATTTGCTTCTGATTAGTAGTTATAGATTTTGTGTATTTGCTGCTGCTACATACAGATTCAACTGATCTGTATGTATTGTTTGATTGTCCAAAAAAAAAAACCAAAAATATTAACTAAATTTTGTCTGGTTTAGGGCTCGAACCCTGGACCTCTCGTTCACAAGCCCAACTCACCAACCAGTTGCTCTTAGCTTACTTTTGTGTTTGTTTATGCACTTTCTTATTAATATAAAGTTACTTTATATTGGCAGTTTTATTAAATTTTGTTTAATTCAAGTTTTGTAGTTTAAATTTTAAGTTTTAATTAAAAAGTTATTTACAATTTATTTAAAAAAAAAGTTTTTAAAAAAATACAAAAAGAACAAAAATATATTTTATTTTATTTAAATTGCTTTTTATAGATTAAAAATAATTTTTAAATTCTTATTTAAATTTTAGTTTAAATTTTGTTTAATATAGATTGGTTTTGTTTTAAAAATAGATTTCATTTAAAATTAATTAGATTTAAACATTTTATTTAAGTTTTAGTTTAAAATTAGTTTTTAAATTTAGATTAAAAAGTTTTAATAGTTAATTAAATAGCTTTTATTTTTTTTAATTAGTTTTAAAATTCCAAAAATATATTTTACCAAAAACAAAGTTAAGTCGATACGTTGATTGGAGATCAAATTCGAGTCGATTTGAGGAACGAAAATAGATATAAAAAGGGCATACAAAATCCCTTTATTAATAAACAAATATTGTAAACAAAGTTTGATCATTGTGAGTTTATGAGTGTTTTTTCATTCTTGTTTTGTAAACAAATATTGTAATTCTTTGATTGATAAAGTGAGCTAACGGGTGGTTGGCTGGGCTCACTGGTTTTCTTTTTTGAACAGCAGTTTGGTGCAGCGGAGTATCTTGCGTGCCATTGAGGCACCAAGTCTCTCGACCCGAGTTCGAATCATCTCACGAAGAGAATATCAACTCTATGCTAGCCATCCAGTTTCTCATTAGGGGCTTCAAGGCATTGCGGTAGATTCGAACCCGGCTGCCAATTCTGGGAAAATACCCCACATGGGGAATGACAGGAGTTGTACCCCTGACCTCCCACACATGGAGGTTATAACCAAATACATCCATCCAACTGTGTTCTTGATGATATTGAGCTTTGATTCATATATTTTTACAATTTCACGTAGCAAAACTGCATCTCCTCAATCTTTCCTTTGCACCTCCCAGAACCCATCATCCTTCATAATTGTTGGAACTTATAGGTTTTATGAACAAATATTTGTGTATTTTATGTATCCCCTTGTAGACGGATCAGAGATGTGAAAGCGACTTAATAAGTGTTATCCTACTCAAATAATGTTTGAATGTCCTTTTGAAGTTTTTTGGAATCAACTAATGGATGATTAATTTGGTCTGTATTATATTAATATATTTCCACTTGTTGTTTCATGAACACGCATGTTGGTTCCTTTCCTATATAAGGATGCATTTTGTTTCCGCATACCAAATGAAATCTGATGATGTTGTTCATAGAGAAGTTGAGTACACTGCATAAACTTCTAATTCTTTGGTCGAATCTAGGGAAACAATTATCTCGAATCCCACTAGCGTTGAGAGTGAGGGCTAATATTCTTTAAGAATTATAAATATCATGTTTATTTTATTAGTAGAAATCTATTATATTCTAACAATAACATTTTTTCTCACTTAAGAACAAAACAAATCCCATAACAACTGCATCTAATATAATCCCATAACAACATATATCTGAATTTGTATCATATATATTCTTATAGAATCAAGAAAAGAAAGGAAATTAAACAATAACCATCGTCATGCTACAAATTATCTAACTCAAGACATGTTTCTACAAAATTAACAATCTTAAAAGTTTGTCTTTGTTCTGCTTGTAGACTGCTTGCCTCTGATAAATATAGTGGTGAAGATGCAACACTTTCTTCTAGCAGAGATCTGATCATGCAACAAGAAGGGTTAAGTAATTATTAGTCTCACACACATAATTATATGGAAAAAGTGAAGTATACACTGCAACAAATTATTTGATTTTTCACACTTATATATTATACCATTTATTCACCCTTTAAAATGTGTTAATTTAAAAAGTTCACACCTTCATTAGTGTTTTTGGTTTGAAAAATTTGGGTGTAACAAATAATTTCACACTTTTAATTTTGAAATTTTTTAATATTTCGCACTTTTATTTGTTAACTTTTTAATATTTCACACTTTTATATGTGACTTTTTAGTAAGAGTCCGGTTATTTAAGATACCTTGTATCCTTTGGATACAAGGGGACAAATCTGGACCGTCCATCTCATCTTATCCAACAACCCATATTAAAAACAAAAAAAAAAAGCGGAGGGGTAGTTTCGTCATTTTACCCCTCCCACCTAACACCACCTACCACTCTCACAGATCTGGGATCGATTTCTTCTTCTTCTTCTCTCTAAAACACACATAAACACACACACACACACACACACACCCACACATATTTACATCTTAATTTATCAACAGAAACATCAAATTCATCGATCATCACCGTCACAAATCGATCATCCTCTTCATAAATAAGGTAAAGTTTATTCGATCTGTTTTGATTCATCTTTTTTAGCTTATTCGATGTGAATAAGCTTATAACTCATCTTATTTTTTATAGCTTATTTGATAAGTTACATGAATTTAACATGTCAAATGATAAGGTAACTTGATGCTTAATGTGAATAAGCTTATTGATAATCATCACCTTTATTATGATGAATTATAAGCTAACTTATTAGCTTATTTTCATGAATTATAAGGTTTTTTAGCTTAATCTCGCTGAACATATTTAGTGTAACATGTTTGTGAAGTATCATATATGATATACTATATCATATATGATATAAGCTAAAATATCATATATGATGAGATATATCATATATGATAATGTGGTTGAAAATTGAATTAACTCTTTTTTTAATGGATTAATCTGGCTGAACATATTTAGTATGACTTGCTAATGAAGTATCATATATGATATGCTATATCATATATGATATAAGCTAAATATCATATATGATCAAATATATCATATATGATTATGTGCTTGAAAATTGAATTAAATCTTTTTTTTTGTGTAGAGAAGGTTGTTTACAAGGCGTGTTGAACATTACAAGCATCCAAAAGGCCAAGAAGCTTAATGAATAAGCTCGTGAATTTTTCTTTTACGTTTATTGTTTGTTTTTTCTTGTAATCTCCTAATGGAGTTTTGAAGTATATGGACGATTTTGTAATCAATTGGTATCTCGTACAACATCTTGTTAATATGATTTAACTTTCTTGGTATTATGTCATGATGGTTTTTATAAATTAAGTCATGCGGAGTATATGATCATGCACTATCATATATGACACTCAAGAAAAACTTGGATTTAAAGAATCTGATGAATTCATGATTACAACAAAGAGTATGCACAATTAATAATCAAACACTTGTTCATAACATAAAAATGTACTTTTGAACAGAATCATATATGATAATTCAAACCGAACGTAACCTAATGTAAAATCATATATGATATACCTCTGATATCATATATGATAACAATTTATACAAAATCAAAAAAATGCAAAAAAACAGATTATCAAATGATGAATTCATGAACAACGCCTACTCCGTCTTGATCCTTAAAACATATCCATGCACATCCTCTTGTTATAATCAACATCTCTCTCTGCTTTGCTACAAAGCTGCCAATCGCACCATCTCTGTCTGACTGCATTTATAAAAGATAAAAAGAACATATTATGCAACATTTTAACACCAAAATAAATTACTCATATATATGATAGAAGACAAGTTTCAAGAGTTTATATTGATTTCTAAAAAATACTCATACATAATCTGTTTTTTCCTATGGTTTATTTGATATATCATATATGATAGTTATATCATATATGATATATCATCAGTTATCATATATGATATATCTATCATATATGAAAAGTGATGATATATCATATATGATATATATATATCATACATGATATATCAAGCTTATTGCAGCCTACATCAGCAAACTTAATCCAACTTACATAAAATACCTTACGATTTGTCAACATAAGCTAATAAGCTAGCTTATTCATAACTCTCGTGTAATTTGTAAGCTTATTCACATAACTCCTATCTAATTCTCAAGATTATTTATAACTCTCATCTAATTAAAAATCTTATTCAAACAAATAAGCTTATTCACATAAATCACCTAATTAAAAGCTAATTAGAATAAATTGATCAAAATAAGAACAATCAATCGGAATAATTAGATCAAAATAAGAACTATCAATCGGCATATTTCGTTCAAAAAAGCTAATGAAAATAAATTAATAAGCTTATTCAAAATCAAATAAGCTAAAAAAAATAAGCATAGATTATAAGAATACAAACCTGAAATGAATTCGTGTTAAGTAATCGATCTAATTAATCGATTGTGATGGATTCATGATGATGTTGTGATTGTTCGCTTCAAATTTTAGAGAGAGAAAGTAGATCGGGGTAGAGAGAGAAGTGAAAGAACGGGGTGTGTGTTTTTATGAGAAAGAAAGGAGAAAGTTGTGTAAATTGGGGATTTAATCTCAGCCCTTTAATGAGATGGAGATGGATGGTGGGGATGAGTCCCCTTGTATCCTAGAAAACTTTGGTATCCAAAAGAACTTAAATCTTTTAGTAATTCACACTTACAAATGTGAACATTTTATAAATAAATTTCACACTTTTTAAAGTGCGAAGAAAAAATGTGAATAAACCCTAAATTTGTTGTATTGTTATAAGCAAGATAATTATTACACGTTTTGAACATTTGAAAAAGTTGACACGGGGTAGATTTACCTAGGCTTGTTGCAACTTTATAGCCTGCCTTCTGAAGGGTATCATCTCCTACAAGAGTTCTCATGTATTTAACAAACTCATCTTTGCTAATGTTGTTAATCTGTAAATATATACCAGTCTTTCCATAAGCATATACTCAGTATATAACAGGCTGCAAACAGAAAAAAAAGGAGTAGAAAAAAGAACAAAAGAAGAAAGAAACCATACCATATAAAGAGCATATTGAACCAGGAGTTGCGTGGCGCTGTCTTTATTAAGTTGTGGCTCTAGAATAGCATATAACTTGCCAAAAGGAACTTGCTTACGAGATGGTATCGTCATTGCATTAGGTGCTTGTTGATTACTTTTCATTATATGCGCCCTGCTCAATTGCTTGTCTATATTTTCAGAAGTATCCATCACATGATGATGATGATAATGATGGTGGTAGTGATGATGATTAGTTCTATCTGTTAAAAAAGTGGATTTTTAAATGTTATACATACCCAAAATATATATGCAATTATAATTGGAAAAAGAAATTATAAAACTTGACAAACCTGTATCAAGTACTGAAGATGCGTCGCCTTGAGCTATATTAGTTACGGATGCACGTGATTGGTGATGATGCATTTGTGTTGCCCGCACTTAATTGCTGTAGGTGATCACGAGTACTTGAGTTAGTATACTAATGAATAATCATTCATGTATAGGAGATGGCCGGCCACACCAGCACTATAACGTGAATATATAGCAAAACTAGAAAGATAAGAAAATCTCATTTCGTACTACGTACCAGTGATCCACCAACACCTCGACTGTCTGTTTGGCTTCGAGGGCCCGATAATCCATTAGCATTATCTGTCAAGGCAAATTACAACATTCACGCTCATTAATACTGTTGGAAAATATTGTTGGCAAAATAACTTTTGACCAACTTTGGACACAATTATGTATATGTATGTGTCATACATATTAGTGATACTTTATAGGTTCGCGTTCTCCTTGAAGAGAGCTTCGCAATGAGCCTTTATGTGTCCAAAATGAAGGTGATGTGAATGAGATATCGTGTCTCAAAGTTACGCATTTGGTATCATGCTTAAAGAGGAAAATAGTTTATTTTTTGTCCCACATCGGTGGGATGAGTAAACTGGAAGGGAGTCTATTGTGTATAAATAGAGGCATAATTCCATAGCTTTTTTCACACATCAAATCAATAAGTATTATTATTGATTTCCAACATATGGAGTACGCATCTGTAAAGATGAAATTCCGGGCAGTTTGGTTGAGTCCGACAGTACAACTTACTGTTTCGGCTGTTGTACCCTGGGAAACAGACGACGAATCTGTTTTAAGGGAAGCGTGTCAAACACGTGCCTCAGCTCTTTAGTTCTAAGCGTGTCTTACGCGTGCCTCGACTTGCTGGTGATTTAGTAAGTCTTTTTATTATTTTAGTGTTTTATTTAATTATCGTTTATAGTTATGTCTGTATTTATTTTTCTGTTATTTATATTCTGTTATTTGTTTTATGTTAATTTAATTAATTTAATTTATTTGATTTATAAATAAAAGTGTTATAGTTTCCCTACAGTCTTAAAACAGATTCTGTGTAACAGAATTAAACACTTTTTTGCTAAAACCATATTAATTTAATTAACTTATTTTTATACAAACTGTATTCTCCCGAAACCAAGATTGTGTTTCTTTAGGAAATCAGTTTTTAAGTAAACAGAATTTTAATTAACAGATCTGGTGTTACAGATCTATAAACGATTTTTTAAAACAGTTTATCGTATCAGTTTGTTTTGAAACCATGATGAGTTTGCGTTCAAACTGATCGTTTAGTTTGTTTATTACATATGTTATAGTTTTAACCTAGATTTACTGAAGCCACGATTGAGTTTCTTTGAATCAGATTTGGTACAAGTTTATATTAACCATGTTGAGTTTATTAGATACCAAATTGTTTTAATAGTTCTTAACTGTATTCCGTTAGAATATTGACAAATTTACTTGTGGTAACACAATTGTGACCCTAGTGAATCTTGTAAATGTAATTGGTGCGCCAGTTACAGCATGATTGGAATCATTTTGAATTTAGATTCATTGAAACCAAGTGGAGTTTCTTTGACACAAATTTCATAAAAGATAAGTTGCTATTTTATGAGATTATTAGAACGTATTCATTGATCTCATAAAGTGCAAGATCTTATTTTATTAGACTTTTGAAACGTGTTCAATGAAATCAAGAAGAATTTCTTTGAAACAAGATGTTGACAATGGTATGAGTTATCATTAAATATCAGATTACATACACTATTTTTATTAAATTAGTGGAAGAGTTTTTGACTTGTGTAATTCATTGTAAATTGGGCCGAGTCTAATTATAAACCATATATATTCTTGAAACCTTGTTGAGTTTATAAATATACCTATAGAAACCTTGTTGAGTTTATAGATATACCTATAAAAACATTGTTGAGTTTAAAGGCATATCTATTAAAACCTTGTTGAGTTTTTTTTTAAAAGAATGGATCTACTGAAACCTTGTTGAGTTTCGTTGTAGAAATTAATCATATGAAATTGATCTATTAAGATCTTCGTGATGAAGATTGATAACATATGTGGTTTTGTTAGAAAGATTATGTCATAGGAGACATTCTTTAATTGTTTAGTCGAAAGACTTTCTTTAAAGTGGTTTTGTGTAACGGATCGTACAAAACATTAGTGGTTTGAATTCGATTTAATTCGTTTTGGATAAGAAACACTATGTGATTTAGAACGTTGTTAATAGTAACAAAAATTAGTTTCAAACTAATTATGAGACATCGAATTAACAAATTATTTGGAATGTTACGAGTGACATCTAAAGGATCTGCTCCCTTACTTGTAAAATGGGAGACCGATACTCGATTTATGTGTACGGTAGATGCTTTAAAGCATTCAGAAACCTTTTGTGCCGTAACTATGTGTTAAATGGCTAGAATGACATGAAAACTGAGGTCATGAGTGAATCCAACCATAGATAATGGTGCATCAGCACTTCTGTATCATGTCATGTATATGGTGATAAGAGTTTGATTAACTCTTATATTGTAGTTGAGAATGGAGAGAACGATTTTCGGCAATTCTCCAACTGCTAATATCAAGGAAAAAGATGTGATTTACATCTGGAAAAGAAACTAAGTTAACCAACGTTGTGTGTGCCGGAGATTCGTAGGAATCTTATGTCCGGATGGTTGCTTAATGAAATTTGGCTTTCATATGTGTTTGAATCAAATAAAAATCGATTTAACGAATAACATAAATTTAGTGCATACGGATTATGCCTTTAAAATGTGTAAGTTGATTATATTTTATAATGGTCATTTTTAAATGTATGTTATGACTTACTTTGACATGTTTTAAATTTTTACTCAACATTTTGTCCAATTAAACCAAATTGGATACCCATTTTTGAACGGACACGGATTACAAAATCAAAACTTAGGTTAAAGCCAAATTGATAAGTCTTTTCTCTTGGTTGAACAGAAATAACCAAAAACCTTGATATGATTCACATGGTTTTATGTGATTTAGAATTGGTACCTACTAAGGTATAGAGTATCGTGTACTTCACCATATTGGCTGAATGCGGTACAAAATATTGATATTTACACTTACTTGAGAGTAAGGATATAGACAAGCTTGACCTATATACATAAGTTGAGAACCAACTTATTATCGATAATAAGGTGATTCGAAGTTATTGGAGGTGAATATGTGTCTCTATTTCTAAATTTTTATGCTAAATTTAGAATAAGACACAAATTAATTGCTCTTGATATAGAAAAGTATCATGCCTTAGAAGAAATGGTTAATGTCATGTTCTTAAGTCCAGGTTTAAGCCATGGCATGTGGGGGAAAGCGATTATATCGATTGCTTATCTTTTAGATAAGATCCCTTGTAAATAAAATATGATACTTCTTACGAACTATGGGTGAGAAGAAAACTATCTTATAAGTACTTACAAATGTGGGGGTATCTAGCTAAGATATCTGTATGAAATTCATGGTTCGAAAGATTGGACCTAAACCCATGGATTGTATGTTCACATGTTTTGTTATGAATAGCAGTGCTTATCATTTCATTGTACATGAATCGAAAATAGACATAGTAATGGAATTAAGGAATGATTCATTCTTCAGAAACATATTCCTTGTTTATGAAGGAAATTGAAAGATCATCTAGAATAGATGTCGAGGTTGTCCTAGGTCAAAGACAACGAGATGATATTGATCTCTTTGATGAGAGACAAGATTGACCCAAGGAGATGTTGAACCTAGAAGAAACAAAATAACATGAACCGAGAGATTGGTTGGATTTGATTTTTGTTTCTTTTATGGTAGAAAATGAGTCTACTTCTTACTGAGAAGCAATAACTTCTTTGAAAGGGTATCAATGGAAAGAAGCCAAAAGTGAAATAGATTATAGTTTACAAAGTAAACTTAGAAGCTCGTGGGTGTACCATAACTTGTAAACCACTAGGCTATAAATGGATCTTAAAAAAAAAGATAAATTCGATGTCACCATTAACATGTGCATGTCACCATTAACATGTGCAAAGAAATATTGGTAATCAAAGAATTTAAAAAGCGAGAAGGTCTATCTTCCTTGGATGCTTATTTGCATGTTACACGAAAAACCTCAATTATGATTGTACTTTATTGACCGCATTAAGAAATTTTGGAAGTTTCTTATGTGGATGTGAAAACGATATTTCTAAACAGGGATTTAGAAAAAGGAACTATACATGAACCAGCCTGAGGGATTCATAGTTCCTATGCTAGAGAGAAAAGTTTGTAGGTTAATTAAGTCATTATATGGTTTAAGACAAGCTACCAAACAATGACATCAAACTTTTTGACCATATCATGTCAGAATGTGGATTCAAAATTGATGTATGTACGTGTGATCAATAGTAAATATGTACTCTTGTGTTTATACATGAATATACTTATCACTAGAAGTGATAACAAGATGAAGAAATCCACTAATGATCTGTTGGAGTAAATATTTGACATTAATTTCATTAGTTGTTGGTTTGTTGAACCCATATGGATTCTTTTTGAGGTCAAACATTAAGAAAAACAATATTATTGAGAAGTTCAATGTGAGGGATTCCGGCCTAGCTAGAGTCCAATGACGTATTTTTTTTAATCTATTTAAAATAGAGGTAAAATTGTTTCCCATTTTGAATACTCAAAGAATATTGGGTATCTTATGTGTCTAATGGCGTGTGTATGATCTGATTTAGAACTTATAATCAGGCAAGCAGATATATTAGTAATTCAAGTGGGGACTATTTGAATAAGTATTACTTGAGTACTATGATACTAATAATATTGCATTATGGAAGATATCCTACCACTATCAAGTGATAGAGTAATGCAAATATAGATTCTTACATATAAGAATCTAAATCCATTAGAGGGGATGTATTTATCCTTAGTGGAAAGCTATGTCCTAGAAATCTTGAAAGTATTTCAAAGAGACAATTATAGCTAAATCTATGATGAAATATGAATTTATTATTTGAGATAAATTTATAAAATATGCAGGATAGTTTACGTTAATTCGTAAAGGATATACCAAGATGGCGTATACAGGCAACAACCATGTTTATAAAGTGTGATAGTCAATATAATTTGACAGAGCTCATATCACAAATGTAAACGGTAAGTCGAGACATATTCATCATAGATTGTGATTGTTGCGACAACTACTCTCAACTAGAGTTATCACGATTGACTACGTAACGTCAAAGGATAACATCGCGGATCCGCTTACGAAAGGCTTAAGCAGAGAGTTAGTTATTGAGTCGTCTAAAGGAATGGGACTAAAGCCCTTGAAAGAATGAGTTTCTATGAAGGAAAACCTAACCCAGTTGACTGGAGATCCCAAGATCTGGGTTCAATAGGACAACCTAATCATAGAAATATGGGGGAAGTCACGTCAATGTGGGAGAGTTACTTAATACAGTAACTTTCCTAGTCCATTCCTAGAACAATGTGACTTATTGAGAGGTTAAACATATGGCTTAATTGATTCATGATGAAATCATAAAGCATGATGATTCAATATGAAATCATAAAACATACGTTTTTAATGATTCAAGATGAAATCACCTATGTGAGAGAGAAGTAGGGGTCGCTTCGAAAGAAATTGTGGGGGCGCAATTTCTAAGAGCTCTTGCAGAACCAGGCTAGTGTTCATGACCATAACGAACACGACTATGAGGACTTGACAATGTCAGGGAGAGTCTTGTGTGAGTGTGTATTGTCGTCTACGTAAACAGAGGCTGAGTTCAAAGACATCGCGTCTACTCAGATCTAGGAGACTAAGTGCATCTCACAAGAGAAGGTTCAAAGAGTCACACCTACCTATCCTATGCAAGATTCAACTGTTGGAATTTTATTGAAACTTTTGTGTATTACAACCGATCTCTATTCATGTGGGGGATTGTTGGAAAATATTGTTGGCAAAATAACTTTTGACCAACTTTAGACACAATTATGTATATGTATGTGTCATACATATTAGTGATACTTTATAGGTTCGCGTTCTCCTTGAAGAGAGCTTTGCAATGAGCCTTTATGTGTCCAAAATGAAGGTGATGTGAATGAGATATCGTGTCTCAAAGTTACGCATTTGGTACCATGCTTAAAGAGGAAAATAGTTTATTTTTTGTCCCACATCGGTGGGATGAGTAAACTGGAAGGGAGTCTATTGTGTATAAATAGAGGCCTAATTCCATAGCTTTTTTCACACATCAAATCAATAAGTATTATTATTGATTTCCAACATATGGAGTACTCATCTGTAAAGATGAAATTCCGGGCAGTTTGGTTGAGTCCGACAGTACAACTTACTGTTTCGGCTGTTGTACCCTGGGAAACAGACGCTGAATCTGTTTTAAGGGAAGCGTGTCAAACACGTGCCTCAGCTCTTTAGTTCTAAGCGTGTCTTACGCGTGCCTCGACTTGCTGGTGATTTAGTAAGTCTTTTTATTATTTTAGTGTTTTATTTAATTATCGTTTATAGTTATGTCTGTATTTATTTTTCTGTTATTTATATTCTGTTATTTGTTTTATGTTAATTTAATTAATTTAATTTATTTGATTTATAAATAAAAGTGTTATAGTTTCCCTACAAATACATGAAGAAACTATTTTAATTATGTCTCTCGAACTGCAAAAGTACATGAAGAAGTTGTTTTTTTACCTGGCCTTGTTTGTAACTTATAGAACGCCATCCTAAGCATATGATCTCCTACAAGAGTTTTCAACCCTCGGACAAATTCCTCTTTGCTAATGCTACCCTTCTGTAGATATAATGATCATAACATATATGCAACTCATTAACAAAATAAAATATACATATCTAAGACACATTAAAAAAGGTTGAGAACAAAATCGTTAATATAAACCATACCCTTAATCGAGCAAACAGATCTTGGAGTTGCACGACACGGTCCTTATCAAGTTGTGGTTCTATAATCGGATACAACAGGTCAAAAGAAACCAACCCCTTGCCGCTCGAACTATTCATTGCATTAGCTGCTCGGTTATTATTATCCATAGCAGGCATCCTTTATTCGTTTGCAATTCGTTATCAAGATGATTCGATTGTTAACCCAATCGTATTTGCATGTGTAGAAATATGAGTGTTTCTGTTGTGTATATATACATGCGCGTCAGTCGGTATTTGGGAATATAGTAAGTTACTACGTAGTTTAGAACCTGGATAATGTGTTGAGATGTCACCGACCAGCATTGGAACTTTTTTCTATAAAAATATACTATACTATAAACTTGTCGAAACACCGTCTTCATATATAGCCAATTAAGCTGTGCTTAGAGGTTTTGGAGGGCTTGTGCGATAATATGGCCTCAAATTTAAAAATGTTTATTTCTGTGAGGCGTGATAGATTATTATGTACGTAAAAAATGTTATTAAATTTTTAACATCTCTTTTTTTTGTATTTATTTGGACTTCGACATGCCAGTCGACTAATCTCACGATTACTATTTGATGGGTAAAGATGGAATGGGTTACAACGGTATAAACATAAATGCGGAAGTAAATTTTCGTTTGACCACACTTACGTTAGCCTGTGTATGAACCTATGAAGAAGTAACCAAATAAGACAACCTTAAAGCAACTCTAATAAGCCCCCGAATCAATAACAATCAACTATCAATAGGTAGTTAATTAATCAACAAGCACACAACAAGAACATCAAACTTTTAGCGTGGAAAACCCCAAAGTGGGTAAAAACCACATGACAACTAGTGCCGTTTAAATCAGTATGAACCAAGAGATACAAGTCTTCTCTAGTTTACACTAGAGGCATACAATCATTAATACAGTACAAGCAAAGAACAAACAAGGATAGATATCACCAAATAACTAGGAATTAGATGCGAGCTGACCGGACACGAAACCAAGACTTCTAAGCCTCCAAATCAAGATTCCTACGGTCAAAACCTTTCTTTATATATAAGGAAGCTACAACCCAAAAACCTTTACGATCCAGCGTGTAAACTCCGGCGATTGACGTAACACTAGCGCTGCTGGGTGATAAAGAACTCCGAACCTCTCTTATCTTTATTTCTCTCACTTTACTTTTGGATAACATTATCTTTAGAAAATCTGAAAATATATACACCTTTGGATAGAGTAAATGGACCCAATATTGGTCCCCAAGATGTTGGCTCTCAAATAGCAAGTATCCATAAAGTACTCCAAAATTGAGAAAGTACTCCAACACTTGAAGTACTCCAAAACTGAAGATAGTACTCCACAAATGAAAGTACTCCAGTCTTAAAAAAATGGAGAACTATTGGCAATACCAACTCATTCTTAATTCTCATGCACTAAGAAAATACCTAACAAATATCCTCTTTTTTGTCTATGAGGAGGAGTTCGCCATCCCGGCGAACGAGCAACATACCTTCAACTTTTCCCTTACTACAACCTTTGTCAACATATCGGAAACATTATCATCCGTATGAACTTTATCAAGTTCAAACATGCCATCTTCAATGGCATCTCTAATCTAATGATACCAGACATCGATATGAATAGTTCTCTTGTGAAACATCGAATTCTTGGCAAGGTGAATAACACTTTGGTTGTCACAAAGAACCACATAAAGTTCTTGCTTGAAACAAAGTTCTTGCAAAAAGCTTTTCAACCATAATAGTTCTTTGCACGCTTCTGTTGCTGCAACATACTCAGCCTCTGTTGTAGAAAAGGCCACACACTTTTGCAATCTTGATTGCCACGAAACAGCTCCCCTTAAAAAGGTCATCAAATATCCAGAAGCGGACTTCATGTTGTCCTTATTTCTGGCAAAATCTGAGTCTGTGTAACCAATAAGCATGGGCTTCCCATTTCCAAATGTTATACCCAATTTGTAAGTACGCCTAAGATATCTAAATATCCATTTAATCGCTTCCTAATGCTTCTTACCCGGATTTGACAAGAACCGACTGACAACACCAACCGTGTGAACTAAAGCCATCCTTGTATACACCATAGCATACATCAAGCTACCAACCGCTGAGGCATATGGGACTCTATCCATATTTTCAATACTCTTCTTTGAAGAAAGACAATCCTTCTCAGTAAGCTAAAGTTGGGAGTTAGAGGGGAACTAACCACTTTAGCTTTATCCATGTTGAATCTGCGCAGCACCTTCTCAATATATTGCTCTTGTGATATATGTAACATCTTGGCATCTCTATCGCGAGAAATCCGAATGCCAAGGATCTGTTTTGCTGGCCCCAAGTCTTTTATAGAAAAAGACTTGCTCAAATCTCGCTTCAATTGGGTAATTCTCCCAATGTTCTTACCAACAATCAGCATATCATCAACATACAACAATAATATGATGAAATCATCATCACCAAACTTCAGAAAGTGTTGATACAAAATTTGGATGGACGGAGTTGGACCCGAATTAGGCTCAATTCGGGGTCTTGTGGGTTCTGGCTCTTGTGCCATGTAAATCTTGTTTGGAGACCCTACACACTAAGAACAGACACCGTTAGGTGTATCGTGGGCGCTTGTCCCACGATTAGACTCCAGCGTGAGAGTAAGTAATCGGTTTGAGTATATGTGAGGCTTTAGACTATTGTATGTATCGTACCTTTGTGGAACCTTGGGGGTTCCTTTTATACCCGTAAGAGTCCTGGCTAGGCTCTCCTACTTTTACGACCTAAGGAAGAGATAATGACTGGTAATAGAGTGATCCTTATCGTGTAGCTATGGTAAGTGTATATCCCTTTTTCTTAGTAGAATATAATCATAGGATAGATTATATTCTGCTTTATCCCGTCATAGGGCGACGAGAACTTGGTTAAGTAATCCACCATTGTGCGACAGTGGCTTACTGGTCCTCTTGGGCCTTGCGCGTTCCGTGCAGTGACCATCCATACCCAATGGATACAGGTAGTACCTACGGGTCGGGTTATACAACCCGAATATGGACTATACGTCATCATGTCCCCCAGTCTAGTGGTCGCAGGTCCTTACTGCGGCGACTAGATTGTAAATCAGCAAAGTCTCGAGATGTAATGCTCTATGGTGAAATAAATGTCCCCGCAAGTGTGCTTAGAACAAATATTTCAAACATCACGCCAACAGCTATCCATGTCATAATCCACTACCACCTACTTCCATTGGGAACCGAGAAAGGTTGAAAACACGTCATCCAATATGAATCCAGCCATACCGTTGGATTATATAATTGTCTGACACCTGTCGCACGATTCTACATCCTATGTGTAGGTTACTTATAATCATTGTTCCCACCATTAGTCTTCCTCATTCCCATAATTTGTACTTCCGCCATAACCAAAACTTCAAAGAATACTCTCATAGAAAACAAAAAATCCACAAGCCAACATCTTGGAGGAAAAGAAAATGGTTACCCAGCTATTCGACATAGTATCTCTCCTTTCCAAACAAGAACTTTCCCAGTGTATCACCAAGTATCATATCCCAACAAACCTACATCCCATAGTACCAGATCCTCAAATACATATTGGAAGTTTTCCCCCTGGGAAGATTGGTGTATATACCCGATTTTTTTAGTTTGCCAACAACCGTATCCATCTAAGCCGCTTTCTGATTGATGTGCTGAGCTTCTATAGTATCCACTTATCCCAGCTACACTGTATTGGCACGGAAAAAATATCTAATTTTGAGATAAGCCGCCAGTTGAAGAACATTGATCCCACTATAAACCTATTTCGTGCCTTCTATCGCCAATCCTAGATTAACGGGTGGATATTTTTCGCCAAACGCCTTGGTCAACTCCAGTGCTACTCAACAAAGCTAGACTCGCTGAAGAAATGGAACAACAAATTTTTCTATCTGGATAAAAGATAGATGATAAAAGATAGTCGTCATGTCCCTGGTACATATAGCGGAGCAGATGCGCAGATGATAGATGCCGATCGCATCCAGATGCAAGAATTCCCCGAGTCCCTATTATACGCCTTGGAGCTAAGTGTGAGCGCCCCTATACCTTTAAATCACCTCCTGCAATATTATGATGATTTTGGCCATGGTAAAAGTATATCTCCTCTCTCCATACCTAATAGAATCCGTATACATGCGTTAAATTGTTACACACTATTTATGCATAAATACCGTACTCCCATCTTGTGAAGCGTGAAGATCTGTGTAAGGTAACCATGCGTCCTCGCCCATGTACCCCTGACAGCTTGCTAGCGGGTGGAGCATTGGTAGACGCACAATGTCCCTCGAACCTCACTCTCCTAACACGCAAACGAGCGTGGAGGGTACTGTCGTCCTAAACGCAACAGAGGGTGCTGGGAGTGTGCCTTGTGTAATAGAGTCATCCTCCGAAGAAATAGAGGGTGCTAGGAGCGAAGGCGCGCCTGAAAGAAACCCAACCGTAACATCAATGAAGAGGATATTCCCGTTCTAGACTTTAAGCTTCTACAGTGTGCGCCTAGTCAGGGGATTCCAAAGAGAAATAGGTCTCGAACTATCATGAATTTTGCTCGTATTCATTCCGGGGGCTCGCATGTAATGCCGTGTGCGGAGCCCATCATTCCTAGGTACCCCACATAGTATTATGTCATGTTTCACTGTTCGTGGAATAAGTGAGTGACTCCTAACATATGTATAATAACTGTGCAGTCTCTGGATGCAACACACAGGGCTACCACCAGTTCCGCTCAGGCTAATTAGTTTCTTCCCAAGTGGAGGTGTAAAAAATCTTGCGAACTGACTGATAGGTCCGACTGCGCAGATTTTATGCATATCCTTGTTCCCCCTGGGCGCGCCCAATATATCAACGAGCTGTCGGACGAAACATTGATGAGAGAAATTAGCAATAGGTGCGTCACGAGAGGTGACAGTAGTATCCCATCTAAACAAGAGGATACTGCAACTTTCCCAATGCCTTTCCGACATTTTCCTCGAGCGTCCTGGGATTCTAGAGGAAAAAGACAACGTATTGGCTTGTGCCAAGATGCAGTTAGCGAGCCTGCGAGGGGTTGCTAGTATAGATGCTGCTTCCATACAGTATCTTGAGGAAGATAAGGTGTCGTTGTCAGAGTCTCTGAACCAGGTGCGCCTTCTGCGCGAAAAACAGGAAAGAGACAACCATTGAGGCATGAAAAAACTCGAAGAAGGCATGGGTGTTTTTTCAATGAACTGTAAGAATGTGTCCGTGGAGTTCCAACAAGACCTAGCCAAGAAAGAAGAAGTCCTACGACGCTTGAATACTAACTTTGATGAGGAGTTATATCCGTATTTGTCGGTGGTGTGTGCGGAAAAGCACTGGTTGGTGCAATATGGCCTACCCCTAGCTGCAAAAGGCGCGATGAACTCGCCCAATGTTGTTGAGGTTGCACAGGATATCCTGGATGCTGCCCAGGTGTTAGGCCAAAGCCTTGCTATGGAGCGTGCCTCCCGAGATGGCCTATTGAAAAAACCTTTGAGGGATGTTGTTAGGACCATTGGTATAGTTAAATGTAATAGGTAGACTAGGAGGTATGTAGTTCCTCCTGATTTTAGTAGTAGTAGGAGCAAGTCGTGCTCCTGGTCCTAGTCAAAGTCAAACTTTATTATTTATTTATTATTCTGTTAGGATATGCATGAGATATGTTAGAAAAGGATATGCATATCAGTTTTACACGTTTTGTTTAATGCTGTATTAGGGTTTTCTTGTAGTATAAAAGGAACCTTGGGCAGAAGGGTTATACATACCTTCATCAAATGTAGTTCTAGTGATTATCAGTATTAGAAATCCTTAGAAAGGATCAAGTCTTTATAGTTATTCTGTTCTTCTTTATTATATTTGTATTCTGCATTCATATTGTGTATAGAGTCTCTCTGTGAATTGACTTGTGATTACAGAAGTCGTTCACCGTTCCTGACAGGCTGCAAGATCTACATCTAGTAGACCCAACAAGTGGTATCAGAGCCTGGGAGGGTCTCTATACAAGAAGAATCAAGTTTTCTTATTACTGACATTTTTGTTTTATCATGTCTGCCTCAACTTCTACTCAAACAGGAGAAGACAGCACTCCTAAAATTGTGCAACCTCAACAGATCGTTGCTATGGTTTCCAACACGAATGGTAAATTCCCTCTTTTGAAAAAGGATGAATATGATAGTTGGGCAATGAAGATGGAATGGTGGATCACCAATACTGATCAAGACCTTTGGAAGATTATTCTGAATGGGAACAGCAGGAAGCTAACTTGAAGAGACAAGAATGGTAATATTACTCTTCTTGACCCTAAATCTCATGAAGAAATCATAGCTATTCAGAAGGAGGTCAAAGCAAAAACGATTTTGCTTCAATCTCTTCCTGATGATCACATGGGTGACTTCTACCATTTGGATGATGCCAGAGAGATCTGGAATGGTATAAAAGCAAGGTTTGGTGGGAATGAGGAGTCAAAGAAAATGCGAAGATCCATGCTGAGAGATGAATTCACAGAATTCAAAATCTCAGAAACTGAAGGTTTACATCAAGGGTATGACAGGTTTCAGAAGATATTGAGCCAATTGAATCAACTTCATTCAAAGCCTGACGATGGTGATATTAATGCAAGGTTTCTTAAAGCCTTACCCTACTCATGGAATCAGGTGGTGATCTCTCTCAAAGCCAAAGGTGGGCTTGACTATCTCAACTTTGATGATTTATTTCATAAGCTCAGAACTTTTGAACCTCATGTGAGAGGATATTCAAGTGACTATTTTCCCACTCCTGCTAATTCTGCCTTTGTGAGTTCTATGGCATCCAGTCCCATGTCATATGCTAGTAGCCCAAGCAATACTGTGTCCTCTCAACATACTTTTCAGCATACCTCGGCTCCTGATCCTATTGCCAAGTCTGGTAGTATGGTAGAAGCCGTTCTTCATTCTTTTGTGGCTGATGTTGAGGCTCAACAACAACTTGCTTTTGATGACTTCTAACAGGTCGATAAACTTCACCTGGATGAAATTGATCTTAAATGGCAGATGGCCATGCTCACTCTTAGGGTTCACAAGTTTGAGAAGAAAGCAGGTCGAAAATTCAATTACAACCCACGGGAGCCAGCAAGATTCGACAGAAGCAAGGTTCGATGCTATAACTGCCAGCAACAAGGTCACTTTGCAAGGGAATGCCCTAGCAAGAATGACTAGGAGAAGAGCAGGTACTCAACTTTTAAGGTTCAGGAGGTAAAAGGCACTGGTATCTGTTGACTCTATGGTCAACTGGAATGATCATCAGACTACCACTTTGGAATCTGCTGAATCCTCGACTGACGTATTTGCAATGATTGCTGGGAATCTCTCTGATGCAGAAGAAGCAGACAAGTTTGCTCTTATGGGCATCTCACCTCAGGTACAACATTGTCCTCTTGGTTGTCATGATAAATACTCAGAATTGTTGTCCTAATTTAATGAAGTAAATGATCCAAATGATAAGTATTTTTTAGAGGTTCAAGCCTATAAGGCTTCTTTAAACACATTGGAACAACAAAAGAGGTGGCTACAAGATACTCAACGTGAGTATGAGGATAAAATTCGGATACTAAGCATCGGTTTAGAAAACACAACTAATATGCTTATATATACAGAAAAGGTAAGAGATGCCAGTATCAAAGAAAAACAGGAGATGCAAGAAAAATTAGATGCTACAATGTTGAGATTTGAAAAATGGAAAAAGGCACCTAAAAATCTTTCAAAATTAATTGATAGTAGCATGTCTGGTAGGACTAAAAGAGGGTTAGGATTTGATAAGTATATTGATTCAGAAGATGTGTTTGATTTATCTTTTTCGAGTGTCTTTGATGCCGACAAAGAGGAAGAGGGAAAACCTAGTTACAATAGGTTTAAACCAGCAGCAGAAATGCATGCTGTCCCTCCCCCTCTTACTGGAACTTTTATGCCCACTTCTTGGCATAATGACTTGGATGGATCACAGATGCATGAGTCCCCAAAAAGTTCTACTATTTCTAACGACTTTGTCTCGTGTACTTTCAGTGACAAAGCCAGTGACTCTGCATCAAGTGATTCAAGTGAAGGGTCAAGACCTACGAGTTCCAAGTCGAATGATCATGCTGCTACTGGTGCTAGGATGTGTGAAGAACGAGTTGCTGTTAAGTCAAGTGTGTATGGTCCTGGTTTATTGAGTCCTAGGAAGTTTGATACTCCTAGAATTGTGTGTAATAATGTTAGCAGTATGAAACAGTATCATTCTAATAAAAGGTCTATTAAAACATGTTTTGTTTGTGGAAGTGCATTTCATTTGATTAAAGATTGTGATTTTTATGACACACATGCTTCTGTTAATCAAGCATTTCCTGCTCCTGGTCCACCAGGAGCTGCCTCATATACTTCTAGAAGACTCAATCCTAGTGCTTAATCGTTTTCTTCTTCTAGAAGGTCCTCTCCATTACCTTCTGGTCATTGGAGAAACATTGGATTAACAACAAATAGATCCACCAGTAACTATTTTCAAAATTTTAATCCAATTTATCCACATAATTTTGGCCACATGTATTTTGGTTTGGGAAGCTTGGGAACTGCTGTTAAGCCCTCAGCAGGTTGTTCTTGGTCAAACAATAATACCCATATGATGCATAGGCAACCAAGGAACAACGGTGGATCTCATCAATCTTCTTGGCTCTCTACTAAAGATCCACAAGGCAGGCTCAAACCTGAAAAGGTTTTGGTCCCCTTAAGACACTAACTTTTGCATTTTTATTATCTTGTTGTTGTAGGTTACTCCATACCAAGATCCTAGTTTAGGCATTGTTGATAGTGGTTGCTCCAGGAGCATGACAGGAAATAAAAGTCTTCTCTCTAACTTTGTACCATTTCAAGGCGGCAAGGTCTATTTTGGTGGAGGAGAAGGCAGGATCACTGGCAAAGGAACGATTAAGACGCCTAATCTAAATTTTGAGCAGGTCTACTATGTAGAAGCACTTCAGCACTTCAACTTGATATCTGTCTCTCAGATTTGTGACAAGAAGCAGTTTGTTCTCTTCACGGATACTGATTCACTTGTGCTCTCCAAAGACTTTCTGCTTCCGGATGACTCACAAGTTCTGCTCAGAATCCCTAGAAGACACAATCTCTATAGCATCAAGCTGAATGAAGTCAACCCTACTGGTCAACTAGCATGTCTGGTTGCTAAAGCCTCAGAAGATGAAGCTACTCAATAGCACAGAAGGATGGGGCATGTGAACTTCAAGACCATTCACAAACTAGCAAATATGAATCTGGACTCTGGTTTACCTCCCAAGTCATTTAGGAATGATATAAATTGTATTGCTTGCAGCAAAGGCAAACAGCATAAAGCATCCTTCAAGGCCATTACTGCTCTTAGTCTTATTACTGAATTATTTGGTCCTACTTCCATTAGGAGCATTGACCACAAACAATTCTGTCTGGTGGTAACTGATGGATATAGCAGGTTTACGTGGGTGTTCTTCATGGCTACCAAGAGTGAGACCTACTCAATTCTTAGAGATTTTCTCACCCTTATAGAGAACCAGTTGTCCAAGAAGGTTAAAGGTATTCGTTGTGATAATGGAACTGAGTTCAAAAATAAAGACCTTATAGCACTTTGTAATGCTAAGGGCATCAAAAGAGATTATAGTGCAGCAAGAACTCCTCAACAGAATGGTGTGGCAGAAAGAAAGAACAGGACTCTAATAGAAGCAGCAAGAACAATGCTTGCCGATTCCAAGCTTCCAACCATGTTCTGGACAGAAGCCGTTAATACTGCAAGTTATGTTTTGAATAGGGTTTCTATTACCAATCCTCACAAGAAGACTCCTTATGAGCTTCTAATGGGCAAAGTTCCAAATATTGCTCATTTGAAGCCTTTTAGGTGTCCAGTAACCATTCGGAATACTAGTGACTATTTGGGGAAGTTTGATGGCAAGGCAGATGAAGGATACATTGTGGGATATTTAGCTCACTCTCGGGCTTATCGTGTCTACAATCTCCAAGCCAAGCGGATCATTGAAACTATAAATCTCAGGTATTTTGAAGAAAAGTCAAATATCCAAGGCAAGGGTCCTGAATGGTATTTTGATCTTGATTATCTTAATGATTCGTTAGGATATTTTCGTTTCAAAACTAACCATGATGCAGGTCCACAAGTGTTTTCAACTTCTAGTACAGGTGTTCCTTCTAGTCTTTCTGATTCAGATGACGAGGATGACATTTTTGTGGTTCCATCCTACTCCACCACAGTCTCTCCTACTCCTCCTAGTGATGCAACTCCATTAGATGTACTGGATTCCCAAGTTTCTCTTGACACTCTACTCAAACAACAACAAGAAGCTACTACAGCAGCTGCTCAAGGTGGTTTTGAGTTTCCCTTGAATACGCCTACTGACAAAGCTGCTCCTGGTACCCCCAGCTTCTGCTCCTAGTGCTAGCTTATCACCTATTGGTACTCCAGCTAGTGAGTCTGCTTCAAATACTCGTTTCTACAGTCCTTCTGATTTAGGGAACCATCAAAAGAAGTCTTCTACCAAGCTGGATGATATTCATAAACAACCAGTAGATGGAATTTTCAACGCTGATTCATATGATGCTGACTTTGTTGGTGATCTCAATAACTTGGCACCAGAAGTGGAGGTAGCTTCCAATCCAGTCTTGCAATCACACAAAGATCACCCTACCACCCAAATCATTGGATATACTGGTTCTACTGTCAAGACACGCATTATGCAGAAGAAGGCCTCGTCTGATCATCATGCTCTTGTGAGCTATATTGAAGATCAAAAGCGTAATAATCATACGGACTTTTAACACTGTTTGTTTGCTTGTTTTCTTTCACAAGTGGAACCTAGGTCAGTCTCTCATGCTCTTGAGGATCAAAGTTGGGTGGAGGCTATGCAGGAGGAAATGCAGCAATTCTTGTTTCAGAATGTTTGGGTTCTGGTTGACTTACCAGATAGAAAGACCGCAATCAATACCAAATGGATTCTTAAGAACAAGAAGGATGCCCGGGGAATTGTCGTGAGGAATAAAGCTAGGCTTGTCGCACAGGGCCACACTCAAATTTAGGGCATTGACTACACTGAAGTTTTTGCTCCGGTTGCAAGGATTGAGGCCATTCGTCTGTTTTTGGCTTTTTCTTCTTATGTGGGCTTTACGGTGTTTCAGATGGATGTCAAGAGTGCATTTCTCTATGGCAAAATTGATGAGGAGGTGTATGTCACTCAACCTAAGGGCTTCGTAGATCCACTTCATCCCAAGAAAGTTTACAAGGTGGTCAAGGCTCTTTATGGATTACATCAGGCTCCTAGAGCTTGGTATGAGCGTCTTTCAACTTTCTTGTTAAAGAATGGCTATAGAAGAGGTACTATTGACAAAACACTATTTCTTAGGAGGAATACCAAGGACATTATCCTTGTTTAGGTTTATGTAGACGACATAATCTTTGGTTCTACTAAGAAGGAATGGTGTGATGAGTTTGAACACTTGATGAAAGGCGAGTTTCAGATGAGTGCTATGGGAGAGCTTTCCTTCTTCCTTGGCCTACAAGTCAAGCAACAGTCGGATGGGATCTTCATCAGTCAAGATAAATATGTTCATGAGATTCTTCAGAAGTTTGACATGGATCCTCTTCGACCAGCAGCAACTCCTTATGAAGTTGCTAAAGTCAAACTCAAGAATGAGCCAGACCCCCCGGTCAATGTTCACATGTACAGGTCTATGATTGGCTCACTCATGTATTTGACTGCATCACGTCCGGATATCATGTTTGCAGTAAGTGCTTGTTCTAGACATCAGGTGACTCCAACGGTTTGGAACTTGAATGCAGTGAAGAAGATTTTCAAGTATATCAAGGCTCAACCTAAACTAGGCTTATGGTATCCTAGAGAATCACCGTTTGTTCTTGAAGCATATAGTGATAGTGACTATGCCGGTGCTAATAATGACAGAAAGTCTACTACTGGTGGTTGTCAATTTTTGGGTCGCAGACTTATTTCATGGCAGTGCAAGAAACAGACGATAGTAGCTACTTCTTCAACAAAAGCTGATTACGTTGCTGCTGCTAGCTGTTGTGGACAAGTATTATGGATCTAAAATCAAATGTTGGATTATGGTTTCAATTTTATGAACACCAAAATTTTCATTGACAATCAAAGTACTATCTGCATTGTGAAGAATCCTGTTTTTCATCAACGTACAAAGCATATTGAAATTAGGCACCATTTTATCCGGGATGCCAATGATAAGAAGTTGATACAGGTTCTTAAAGTTCATACGGATGATAATGTTGCTGATTTGTTGACAAAATCCTTTGATGGTCCTCGGTTTAACCACTTGGTGGTTCACATTGGGATGGTCAATCCTTGAGGTCTAGGATTTAGGGGAGGCTAAGCCTAAGGGGAGGCTTCGTGTACATATTACTTTGCACAGACTAACATATTGGTAGATTTTAACAACATATTGCATTGGTTCTGGTGGTGTGTGTTACTCCTGGTGGAGGATTTTGCTCACTTTTGGTGGTTATATTCTTTCATGACTGGCTTCTGGTCCTCATTGGTTAGCTTCTAGTCATTATTGGTTGGCTTCTGGTGGTTAAAAATCCTTCTTTGTCAAGTGATGATTGGCTTCTGGTACTGGTCTGGGACACTGTTCATTCTTATTGACTTTTGTTGACCACATTTTGCTTCTAGTACTGACCATTATGCGCTTTGACTTTTAGTCAACGCTTCCAATTCTGGTATTTACACTCTTATTTAACTTTGGTAAATTGGAATTTGGAAATTATGTTAAAAGGGGCAAGTGGTTACTATGTAATAATTGTCTAATTTGAAAGGGCAACCCCCCATTAATAGGGGTCAATGAACAGTTACTACCTTCATTATTTATGGTCAATTAACCCCCCTTGACTCATTCATTCCACTCATAACACACACACAACCGATCCTACTCTCTCAACCCTAACACCAATCATCTTCCATTCAATTAATCAAGATCCATGGCTGCCCTGGTATACTAACCTGCTCACAACAAGGTCGCATATCTAGGAGATGGTCCACATCGTGATGATTTTACTGACATTCTGGACTTCATTGAGGCTTCAAACCTAAGGTATGCTTTAAATGTATGTCCCACTATTTATGATAGTGTCATACGTCAGTTTTGGGCATCTGCTCGTCTTGTGGTTGTGGTTGGTCGTCCACGAGAACTCCATGCTACCATAGATGGACGTTCATACATGATGTCTGAGGCTTCTATTCGATCTTCCCTTCATCTTCAGGATGAAGGTGGGGTTGTTTCCATCCCCAATGCAGAGGTGTTGGAGGGGATGGCTGCTATAGGGTACAATCATGGGGGGAAGTTTAACTTCCAGAAGAATAGGTTTTCCCCCCAATGGAAGCTTCTGTTGCATTTTCTAATTCATTGTTTAAGTCCCAAGTCTGGGAGTTGGGATGCTTTCCCTACTCCTTTGGCTACTGGTCTCATTTGCTTAGCCCAGGGTAGGGTATTTAATTTCTCTCGTTATTTGTTTGAGGGGATGGTGAGTAATCTATCTAGTGCTGGCTCTAGGAAAAAGTTTCGGATGTATCCTAGGTTTTTACAACAAATACTGGTTTGCATTCCTCGTGATAGGATTGAACATGTGCCTTCTAAGCTTACTGCCAAAGTGTATTATAAAATGGTCCATGGGTTTACCGGGGAGTGGAGGCCCCTTTTTGCGGCCATGTTGGGGTTGGCTCAGGGTCCTCCTGATGTTGTTGTTCCTCCGGTTAAACAAGCCGAGGAGGAACCTCAACTTGATGATGACCCAATGGAGGAGGAGGATCATGCTGGTGGTGCTTCTCATGTGGTTGAGGAGGAGCTGGTTGAGGAGGTGGTAGTTGATAGACCATCCACTTCCAAGGCTGGTCCTTCTTCAGTACCACATAAGTCTCCATTTGTGGAGACTCCCCCTCCTAGTCCTGCTCCACACTCTTCTGATAAGCCTTTTGGTACTAGTACTCCTAATGTTGGCCCATCTGTTGCTTTTGGCTCCAATGACGCCTTCCCTGATCCAAGTCCTCTTGGTGGGAAAGCGGAGGAGCCTATTACACTTACTTCTCTACTTGATCTTATGCACAGGTATCATGCGCGGATTCTTTCCTTGGAAGCAGATTTGAATCAACACCGGAAGCTTACTCGGGAGTTTGTTCTTCCCATGGCTGATCGCATCAAAGCTTTGGAGACTCAGCAAAGACGAAGAAAGAAGCATGTGGTTCAATCTGAGTCTGATGAGGAAGTTAAGGATCGTGTTGAGGATGGTTTGACTTTGTTGGAAAAGGCTGCCTTTGCTGATAAATTGTATGATGATTTGCCGGTTCCTCCGACTTCCTTTAGTGTTCCTTCTCCTCCTGCTATTCCCACTCCTATGGATGGTGCTGCTGGTCCTACTGCTGGTTCCAATGCTGGTCCATCCAATGATCCAAAGGGGAAGGCCCCAATGACTGATGCTCCCTCACCACCTCGCAAGCGTACACGCAGACAGCTTGAGGAGGATAGGTTGGGTGAGGAGGCTGCTAAACGGATGCAAGCCGAAAATGATGAAGCTGCTCGGGCTGAGGAGGAAGCGTTTCAACAGCAGCGACGAGAACAAGTGCAGCATGATGCAATGCATTGGAATGAAAGTGATTGGATGCAGGTGTTGACTATTCTTACCAAGGATTATTCCCAGTTCACTGATCTTCTGGGTGCGGATGTGGATGAGCATAACTGTATTCCAAGAGCCATGGTGTTGATGCGCAAGCATCAGTTGGCGCTTGTTGCACAGCTTCGCGTGAAACGTAAGAACAGACCTTTGTCGAGAACTGAGGAGCGACAGCAGATGCAGCGATATGTGAAGTATCAGTCGGCTGCTTATTTCCAAACTGGTTGGAAGTGGGACAGGGTTCGGGCTTTGTCTTTTGATGAACTTAAAGCACTATATGAAAGAATGGTCAAGCATCAAAGCACCCCAATTCCAGAACGATTTATCTATCGTCCTTCTCCACGTGTGGTGACCACTTCTTCGCTTGCTGTTACTACTGGTCCTCCATCTGCTACTACTCCTGGTTTTGCTGCTATTCCATTGGTTTTTGTTGCTACTTCAGTTGGTACCACCACTACTCCTTTGGTTGTTCCTCTGGTTTCTTCTTCAGGTACTGTCACCACCACCACCTTTGCTACCACAACCACAACTACTCCTACACCTGATATGGCATCACTATCACCACCAGTTCCTGGTTCTCAACTTATTCCTTCTTCTAGTGCAGCTCCTGTTGATCCCTCGGGTGGGCAAACTATTGAGTCTACTTCTCCTACTCCCACTGCTGCTGCTCAGGTAAAGGTAAAGGTTGAACCCTTACCTAGTGATACCACACCTCGCCGTTCGCTTCGCCCGAAATCGGCTCGATGTGTTAGATGTGGCAAGACGGTCCCCTATGAGAAGCGTGATCCTGAAAATCTAATTGATGCAGCCTCTGACAGTGACTCTGATTTGCCTTTGGGAAATGGATATATTACTGGTTGGACGGTTGCGCATTCCACGACTCTTCCTGGTACGGTATCTCATAGAATTACACTTAGTGATGGGTCTGTTAGGTTTGCTTCGGGTCTGCAGGGTATTTTGTCTTGGGCTGATCGTAAGGCTCTTATGGCTTTATATGGGTTTGTGGATACTGGCATGCCTGTTGATCCTATGGCTGTGTCTTCCTGGCCTGGTCTACGAGTATGGGCTGATCTTAAGATGATGCTTGATGCACCTCCTCATGCTCCTATTTTTGGTGTCTGGAAGGATCAGATGCAATGGGTTATTCAGCGCTGGAAGTTATATGTGGGATGTGGTGTGCATATGTTGGAGTTGGAATCTGGTCATATGGTTCTCATGCTCACAGACGTGGATTATCCTCTGACGATTGCTTCGATGGAGGCTATGTTGGCTTGTCACTTGCATATTTCAAATGCTCCATCCGGGAATGAGTCCTCTATGGCGACTGCTTTGGTGGAAGGGATCCAGGCTCGTTTGAAAGCAGATAAGAAGGCTGCTTCTGGTCTCTGATTTGGTTGGTTTGTAAGTGTTTATTTTTTGTGTTTTTGATCATTTGTCCATATTTTCATTCTTTTCACCAATATGTAAAGTGCTTGGTGAATTTCATTCTTTATAGTTAAAAAAATAATTTATACTTTTTATATAATATCTGCTTATACGTTAAAACACATCATGGATTTTACACTTGTGAATATGATACCATTTGCTGATTCAAACTTTGGGTTCTGGTTGCTGAATTGTGCTTGTGATGGTTACTGGTTTCATCTGGTGTTGGACTTGGTCCTCACAACAAATGGTCCTCAACTCACCATGTCTAATCGACAAGAAAGAGTTGATTCACCTTGAGGGTACGGCTCCTGGTGTAATTCTCAAATCCGTTGATGGTTGCCAGGTTACCCAAAACTGGATGGTTTTCACTTGCCATGGTCCTAGACTGAAAAGTGGCTAATCCAAGGGGGTACGGCTCTTGGTAAAGATTTTATCAAATCTGTTGATAGCTGTAATAGCTTGCTTAAAGCTATAGGGTTTTCAACTCACCGATGCTTCATTTCTAAGAGTTGGCGAGTCCAGAGGGGTACGGCTTCTGATAAAGACATATCAAATCCGTTGACGGCTGTGATGGTTTACCTAAAATCATCAGGGTACCCCCAGTCACCATTGATTCGCGTTCTAAGAGTTGGGTTGGGTTCTAGTCTCCCAGGGTGATGCTTATTCCACCAGAAAGACTGGCTAGCCCAAGAGCGAGCAGCTACTTGGTAAAGGCTCATCAAATCTGCTCATGTTGCTGTAAAGATTCAACACGATGCTGATTTGTTTCAAGCTTTGGAGAAGCTTCTAGTGTTCCATGTTGCGGCAGTTTTTCTGTTTCTTATCTTGCTGATGCTGCTATTACTTTTGCTGATTCAATCCTCGAGCTTTATTGCACGTTTTCCAGGAAACTTGAACTCATAAGGTCAAATTCAAGTTTAGGGGAGGATTGTTAGGACCATTGGTATAGTTAAATGTAATAGGTAGACTAGGAGGTATGTAGTTCCTCCTGGTTCTAGTAGTATTAGGAGCAAGTCATGCTCCTGGTCCTAGTCAGAGTCAAACTTTATTATTTATTTATTATTCTGTTAGGATATGCATGAGATATGTTAGGAAAGGATATGCATATCAGTTTTACACGTTTTGTTTAATGCTGTATTAGGGTTTCCTTGTAGTATAAAAGGAACCTTGGGCAGAAGGGTTATACATACCTTCATCAAACGTAGTTCTAGTGATTATCAATATTAGAAATCCTTAGAAAGGATCAAGTCTTTATAGTTATTCTGTTCTTCTTTATTATATTGGTATTCTGCATTCATATTGTGTATAGAGTCTCTCTGTGGATTGACTTGTGATTACAGAATTCGTTCACCGTTCCTGACAGGCTGCAAGATCTACATCTAGTAGACCCAACAGATGTCCCTTTCTACAATCCCCAAGCGCAAGAAAACTCCGATACTGCATGCCAGGTGCTGAAAAACTATAATGTCGCTTTTATTGATGGTGTCGAGAAGGACCGAGATCAACCTATTAGCGTTGTCATGGCGGGACTTACGCTTGTGAAGCTTTTGATGAGCGCGCAAAAGATGAACCAGACTATTGTGTGAAGCCGGATGTGTCCCAGCTGAGGGTCCCTACCTACTGTGCTGGCGACGGTACAGCGAACATGATCTCGCTGGACCAGGTGTTGAAGCGCCATGCCAAGCGCGTAATTAAGAAGAACAAATATTCTTCTAGGAGTGCCGTAATCTGATTAGGTCTAGCACACCCTAGTTGTTCTGACAGCGTGCAAGTAAGCATGCCATCCATTAGGGTGCGTGTACGTGTGCTACAGCATATGAGGGAGGCTTTGATAGACCACCGTGCGTCCTAAAACCCGATTCACCGGAAGCTAAATAGATCCCTATCCACTGGAGACTTATTATAAGGAATGTATTGTTATCATGTAATTGTTTGTAACCTTTCAATCCATTTGTATAACCATTGTACAATTCGTAAATAAGTTATATACTGCATAGTGTGAATACATTGTGAGTTTTTCCGGGTATTTCTTACCCACGACTGAGATTGTGTGTGTAAGTGCCTATTTATGAGTATATTCAGTGAAGTGTAACTCGGAACTTATGGGTGATTTGAAAGTTCATTACGTGTTGCCTGCCACTACTACCATAAGTGATGTCATTGATTATGACATGTTTATTAAGCGTGCACACTGTGTCTTGTGCATATCCATCATGGAATGTGAGGAATGTCATACTTACTACAACGTCTTCTAGTAAGCTTCCTAACAAAGGATACCTGATCCGTCGCCACTGGGGTTGCATCCCTCTTACGTGACAAGTTTAATTAGTAGGGTAAACTTATTGCTCTTATTTCGCCTGGAAACGTTGTTGGAACATGTACGCCGGGGGCCAAATATATATATATAGAAAAAATGCAACATCTTTTATGTATAATTCCACTTATTGAATAAAGAAAACCACAAAGAAAGAAAAAAGTATGGTCTGCGGGACTAGCTAGGGACTGCAGAGTTTATCCATGCTTTTGCGAGTGCTTAAAAAACATTAAAGAATAAATCCTAAATTACCAAAAAGAAAATACATGGATCTTTATTAGGAGCTGACCGCAGCCAAGAGGGTGATCCATGTTGATTCTGCGATGCCTCAGTAATAGTATTGTTTTATTCCATGATTGTGTCCCGCCTGCTTCTTATGTTGACTCAGTTGACTCGGTGGTGACTATGAACGACTATCACTGCATACCCCGCCTTGTCGGGAAACACTCAAAATCTCCTTACCCTGGTGTGCACCATGTGTTATGCCGCCCCTGCTTGCTAGACGCGGCCTGATGGTGACCACCTTAGCTGGCGGAGCGGTGATTCCTCTCGATTCCGGTCGGTCATCCACTTGTGCTGGGAACATCGCTACTACGCCACGCGTCATGCTGCCCATCTTAGTGGCGGGAGAACTAAATGTACGCCCCAAGCTTGAAAGAACCCCTCATCTACTTTCTTCTGCGCCAGGCGCATTTCCAGACCTGTCATGCGGTCTTACTTCCATGTTCAAATGTGTCGGGCTTTGGTGACACTGTACCACTTTCTTACAAGCGTCCCTATGCATGAAGGGCCAAAAATATCCTGAGCGAACGACTTTGCTTACCATAGCTTTTAGACCTTGGCGGCATGTCCTTTTATGCGCGACCTCCATAATTATTCGCGCTCGATCTGGCCCCAAGCATTGTAGCGTCCGACCATGTATTGACTTTCTGTGTAGGAATCCGTTCATAATCGTGAACTGCCTTGCTTTATACTGTAATCGTTTGGCGCTTTTGTTCTCGCTCGGTAGTTCCTGATATACCAAATAGTTTACGATTAATGTCATCCATGCTTGTGACCCTCCCCCGTTCACTGCGGTTATTACTTGCGCATGTACAGATTTGTTCATGATAAATCAACAAGTACATGCCTAGGGATCTTCCACTTTGATAATTGAAAGATGATACATGGCCGCTGATATCATGACATTCTCTTTTGAAACGTCTCGAATGGTAAAATCATATAATTTCCTGACCATGGCCCTTATCTTTCTTGTGTACTGGATGAGCATGCTCCCTCGGGGTTCACACGACCCTGCTACCCTATTCGCTAATAGGGGGTTATATAAGTAGGCCACCAAGTTTTTTATTTCGAGTCGCAACACCAAACTCAGTCTAGCTATCAGTGTTTCATGATCCGCCTCAGTACTCATGGCGCTGAACTCAAAGCGTAATGCATGAGTAATCTGTTGGAAATACGTTTTTACGTATTCAGAAAGGATCGGTCACTCCAATGATATTGGGCTTGTGATCCAATATAGCCCACCAAAGCCCACATGTAGGGTGGCTATATAAACCCCCTCCTAGCATGTTAGGAGGGGTTGAACACTTAACCATTTATCATATTCTATAATTCTTCTCTTTCTCTCCTTTCTCTCTCTTCTTTCTCTCTCTAGTTCTTTCATTTCCATCCATCTTAATAGATAAACCATACATTGCACAATCCTAAGAAATCGTAGACCTACAATTGGTATCAGCGCTTTGGTTGATTCTTTGGATTTGCGTGTATTTATCTATTGATTTGGTGATAAAAAACTTTTCTTTCTAAAATTTTTTTTTCTCGTTTCTTTTTGGTGTTGCGTGTTTATCATTTGATAAAAATCATTTGTCTCATCTTTTGTCTATCATTTTTCAAATTTCAAATATCACTTTTTCAACATCATTTTTTTTCAATCACTGTGTTGCGTGTTTATCAGTTTCTCAAATTTCAATATCACTTTTTTCTTTTTCTTTTTTTCTCTATAATCTTTTGTCTCATCTATATCAATAACTGTATCTGATTCAGTTTTTTTATCGTTTCCATCTCACTTGTGGCCATAACTGTCATTTTGTCTCATTTCAACTTTTTCTGGGCATACTTTTCTTGTTGCGATCCAACATATTTTTTTATCAAGTATCTGAGCATGATATAAGTTTTGGCTACGATCTGATTTTTTTGTGATCGCATAAACCCCGGGGGTTTCTACTTGCGATCCAAAGTAACGATCACTTTCTACGATCTCCACCACGATCGAAGCTGCGATCACGAGTGCGATTGAAGCTGCGATCACGAGTGTGATCGAATCTGCGATCACGAGTGCGATCGAAGCTGCGATCACGAGTGCGATCGGGGTGCGATTGGGGTGCGATCTGAGTGCGATCCTAGTTACGATCTTAGTACGATCAAAGACTGCGATGGTGTGTTGTTGTGACTGCGATGGTGTGTTGTTATGAATGCGATGGACTTGTTAAATATTGCAATAGAAAAGTTTTGACTACGATCATAAGTTACGATCTTAGACTACGATTTGACCAACCTTTAACTCGATAAAATAGACTCCAAACGAACACACAAGTTTCGACCATACTCATCAGACTCATAAAACAAATTACAAGACTCCAACACTCAAACACTCCTCGTCTTAACGAACACACAAACCAAATCTCACTTACCCGACTGTACCCATAGACTCCTTTATAATTTTTTATTTTTTATTTTTTTACATAATCAACCCACACCTCTCGACACTTACTCAAACACTCAGACACTCACACCTCTCGCTCTTAGTCACAAACACAAATACACCCACAAACACTCACCGAAACAACTCACGATCTCAGTTTCAAAATAAACCTTTCTCGATTAAAGATTCAAACTGACACAAAAAAAACTACCCGAGACCTTCATTTGAAAATCTTGAAGCCGTTGTGAAGAACATATCTTTATTCTGGTGATTGTGAAGCAGATTTGATTATTCGAGATTGTGAAGGAGATTTGATTATTCTGGTGATTGGTGAAGGAGATTTTAGTTTGAGGTCTGCGTTGGAAAGAAAGAGACGGAGGAATTGTGTTTTTTGTGGTTGAGATAGATAAACAAGATAGAAAGAATAGGGTGAGAGAGGGCGAAGTTTACAAGATATTAGGGTGGGTACTGTTATTTAGGTGAGTTTGTTGAGGGAAGCTACGTGTATTATTCATATGGTTTGGACACGTTTCGGGCACTTTCTCTCTTCCACATTTAAAAGATTAGTTTTAGGTGGGATTGTTCTAAGCCACGTCGTTTGATTTAAACAAGGCAACATATAGTTTTTTTTCTGATTTATCATTTGCCTATCACACGTCGTTTTTTTCTTTATTATTTTTATCAGATTCTAGTACTAAATTTAGTGGGTGGATGTGTTGTCTAAATTGACTTTTTAAATTTATTGTGTCTACATTGTGTCTAAAGTGTCAAAATATTCGCTTAATATTGTAACAACCAACGGAACGTTTATTTTTGTCATATGTTTTGGGCCGAGCGTATAAATTTGATATTGGGATTTAACACTAAAGTCACTTTGAGGCAATTATGGCTTATAATGTGTTGAGACGGGTGTTTACGGTTTCTTCGTTCATTTGATACATCCCGTGAAATAATTTTTTTTGCTTTCTTCTCGAATTGTGAAATCCCGAAATCAACCACGACCACGAAATTATTGTGTCCCATTAAGAATCCAAGAAATCTTCATCGAACTTCAATGGAATCGCTGACCTCGACGTTTCAAGAGGGAGAATCGCATCTAATGCAAGACAGAGTTATAGAAACTAGTATAATTTCATGTCGACTACTTTAGTCTCATCTTGTGACTCTTTCATGGATTCAAGGAGGGAGCGAATTTGTGACACTATTTGGTCAAGATCGTTATATATTCATGGAATAGTTGTTCAACATCTTGAATCAACTAGCAGAGAAACTCCACAATGAAGAATTTAATCACTCGGCATCGGTACTTGCATATAAGGCTCTTGTGACACAACTCACGCCTTTCCTCTAATTCAATATCGTTAAGCTTGAAAGTTCAGTGATTTGCCAATCGTTTCTTCGAGATACACATACCGAGCTTTGAGATTTCCGTGGTACAATATTGAAACTCATGTCATCGGTTTCATCTTCGATTTATGCAAGATGACAACTTCAACTCGCGTCTGATAATGGAGTGCAAGAATTTACGATGCAAGAAGATAATGGTCATACGATTGACGCATTGGAGGCTGCTATAGATTGGAAGGACATGGAATCAACAGTTAAGCATGACATCTACAACACGTCAGGGAATGTTGCAGACATCTATTTTGATGACACCTTACCTGTTTATGACGAAGAGCCTGCAAACATGGTACATTGTAATGTTGTATATGATGTGTATGCTGATGAAAATGCTGATGAAATGTCGCATATTGAGCATTTTGAACCTAATTATGACAAACATGGGATGGAGAAGAGTGATAGCAATACCACTTCTGATTCATCCGATGTGAGTCATAGTTGGGGAGAGATTGTTCAGAATCCTATAGTACATCATGATAAATGCTTAGTGAATGCTTTGCTAACTGATTTTGATTCTGATTCCAAGATTAGAGAGCTCGAATCGATCGTAGCTCAGCAATCAAAAGATCTTGAGGATGCCAAACTTGAATTTTCTAAGAAAACGGACAAATTTGAAACATACTTTGAAAAACATGAAAAGTCAAACGTTGTTCTTGAATGAAAATTGGATCAAAAAATTTTAGATTCTAAAGATGAAAAGGATAATCTTTTGAAACAAATTCAGTTACTAGAGTCTAAATTGGCATCCAAAGATAGATTGCTCAAAGAGAATGAGACTTTAAAGGCTCAATACAGGAAAAGGTCTTTGCTATAGCTGCGTTGAAAAACGAATTGAGGAAACCAAAGGAACTAGTGTGGACACTAAGTTTGAAAGACCATCAATCTTGGGGAAACCACCTACAAATCAGTTTGTCAGACAACCTACTGCATCTAGATCCGAGCGACCACAATCCTCGAGACCGCGGTTTGCCTCCCAAGTTGATTTGGTTCATTTTCCTAGACCAGTCATTCCAGCAACTAGGCCTTATGTGACAAAAACAGCTTTAGCAAGACCTAATCACATGATTGCCTCTAGTTTCTATTAAAATACCAAGAACACGTCTAAAACTAGTTCAAATGACGTTTGCCATAAATCTGGTCAAAGGGAAGCTAAGCATAAGACACAAGTAAGAGATAGGAATTTCAAACCTAGTCAGATGCCTTCTAGTTTACCCAGCACTGCTAACCGTAGCATGTCCAATCCTAGGAGCATCAATCAATCATCTAGGGATTCTAGATCTTACTCGGACATTAAATATGCTACTTGTAAAACATGTAGAAAATGTGTCTTTACGGCAAATCATGATTCTTGTGTCAAGAAATTACTTGATGAGGTGAACTCTCGTGCTAGACTTAAAAGCCAGTGGATAGCTAAAATCAAACCCATGGGTAAAGTTTGGCGCCCCACTGGTAGAACTTTCACTCTTGTAGGAAACGAGTTCCCTTTAACTAGGATAGTCTCTGATTCTACTAAGACTACTATGGAGGAAATTGAAAAGGATGATACATCACTTAAGCCTGAACTTAAGGTTTTCTATAAAAAGAAACGTTTGCCAGCTAAGACAAGTGAATCATCTACTCAGGTCGCCTCTGGAACAAGAAAAGAAAATTGTGAACCCCCACATGCTTCTAAGATAGATATCGCTAACCCAGGTCAAAGCATGCAAATTCCTAATGAGAATGCAGGTACCAAAGTTGATGTTGCAAAAGAACGAAGCGGTCCAATCATTCTATATCGTTCAACTAAGGACACTCTCAGAGTTTGGCTACTGAAGAAGCAGATATCGGAGAAACAAGTGTCTCAGGGGATTCATGGTTAAGCTTACCAAATGATTTACAATCACATAACAGACTGTAACCCGAACTTCAAAGAAAGGAAAGTTTATCGCCGAAGATAAACTTATCCTTACAACGAGAAATTAATTTTTCTCAGGCATGATCTTATATCAAAAATATTCCAAGTTTTTTAAGCTCATGCACAATGGCTCCTCGTTAAATGACAGACGATGACCCGGACTTCAGAGACATGGAAGTTTATCTACGCAACGATAACTTACCCTAAAAGCGAGAAATTAAATTTTCTCGGACACGAGCTTACATTAAAACTATTCAACAGTTTTAAGCTCGTGTAAAATGGTTCATCATTAAATATCAGATGATGACCCGATTTTCAAATAAAGGAAAGTTTATCTTTAAAGATAGCTTATCCTTGTAACGAGAAATTAATTTTTCTCGGTCATGAGCTTGTATTAAAACATTCCAAGTTTTAAGCTCATAAAGAAAAGTGTATCTTTTAAATAAGAGAACTTTTCTTCTTAACGAGAAATTCATCTTTCTCGATCATGATCTTTACGTTAAAACATTCAAAGTCTTTCAAGCTCATGAAAACGAATTCTATGTAAATGTCAACTTAGAACTCGTTCTTCAATTAAAAGGAAAGTTTATCGCCGATGATAAACTTATCCTTACAACGAGAAATTAATTTTTCTCGGGCATGAGCTAATAATAAAAACATTCGAAGTTTTTAAGCTCATGCACAATGACTTACAGTTAAATATCAGACTGTAACTCAGACTTCAATTTTAGGAAAGCTTATCTTTAAAGATAACTTATCCTCGTAACGGGAAATTAAATTTTCTCGGTCATGAGCTTGTATTAAAACATTCCAAGTTTTAAGCTCAGAAAGGAAAGTGTATCTTTTAAATAAGAGAACTTTTCCTCATAACGAGAAATTCATCTTTCTCGGTCATGAGCTTTCCGTCAAAACATTCAAAGTTTTCAAGCTCATGAACACGATTTCTAAGTAAATGTCAACTTAGGACTCGTTCTTCAGTGAAAAGGAAAGTTTATCGCTGATGATAAACTTATCCTCACAACGGGAAGTTTACAACTTCTCGGACTTGAGCTCGTTTTGTAAGATATTCAACATCTTAAGCTCAAGTATTTTGTTTTCTAACTTTGAACACAATTTTTCGAGAATTTGTCAAAAGGTTTTTCTAAATCTTTCAAAATTGTGTGTTCAAAAACGTTTTGATAAAAAGAGCATGTCTTCTGGAATCGATAATATTTACGAACCTAGAAATGCCATTCAATAATGACACGAGGTTGTAAATAAAGTTCGAGCAGAAGTTCAAATGTTTTAAAATATGCTCAAAATGGTTTGCTATTATTTCAGATAGTAACCCGCTTTTCATACTCAAGTCAAGCATTTCACCGGAAAGCTTTGACTCAACAACGGGATGTTGCTCGGGCATTGTATATTTAGAACCATGTAAGGGATTGTGTTTACGGAAAAACACAATCTAACACGAATATATGTATAATGTAGGATTTTTATGTCCAATTAATGCAATGAATGTTCGTTTTTCCTCGACTCACTCGAATTGATATCCGGTTTTACGTAAGACTTAATTTGTTCTTGGTAACGATATTTTTTGGTATTTTTTAAACTAAAAATTAATTAACTAATAACTAATTTAAAATGATAAAAACTATTTTAACTATATTTAAAAACTATTAAAAACAAATGTGAAAATTGATTTGAACTTTTAATAAAACGTAAATCTAATTAAATGAAAAATACTTTCAAATAAAACTTAACCAAACTAAAAGCTTTTAAATGACAATTATATTAAAACAAAACGAATTTATAAAATTTAAACTAAATTTAAAACTAATTTAAAGATTGTAAAAGTAAATAAAATTAAAATATCTTTTTGTATTTTTTTAAAAACTTTATAAGATAAATCGTAAATAAAAACTCTTAATTAAAACTTAATAAAACTAAAAACTTGTAATTAAATAATTTAAATAAAACTGCCAAACATAAAAGACCTATATTAATTAAACATTGCAGAGTAATACACAAATAAAGGTCCTAGCAGAGTGGTTAAGTCGGTTGGCTTGTAATCGAGAGGTCAAGGGTTCGAGACCCTGGCCAGACGAGATTTTAGCTATTTATTTTTTTGACTTTTTGGAATTTATAAACCTCAGACCAAATGGGTCTGAGATTGTAAGCAGGAATATAAACGAAATAAGCTACACACCAAAATAAGCACAAAATAAGCAGTACAAATAAGCTGATAACAAATAAGCACATAAGATGACTATCCGAATAAGCAGTTAATGAGCAATTTAAATAAGCAGAAACAACAATCTATAAAAACTTCAAATCAAAATAAACAGTCAATCACCAAAACTAAATTACCTAACTGAGCAGATACCAAATGTAACGAATCCAAACAGAACTTAATTAAACAAAAGCAGATTAAATAGAAACTTAAAACTAAATAAACTTAAAAACAATTAACCAAAATAAGCTATAGCTAAGCCTAGACAAATAAGCAGCAAACAAGAATGAAATAGCAGATCTAACAACTTAAAACTTAAACCGATATATTAAAATACAAACAAACCTAAAGCAGATATTAACTTACTTAAAAATTAAGCAGATCGAAACATTAACAGGCTAACTAAACAAAATAATCAGATATCAAAATAACCAATCTACCGAATCTTAACTAAGCTAAACAAGCAGATAAAATAGACTGAAATTAAAACTTATCAAAACATAAATAGAAAATCAAACCTTGTGGAGAATCCGTTGGGTAGAAGAAGCGGCGCTGAGCCGTCTTATCGACGAAACCGAACACCACCTTAATTCATCAACAACTTCTCGAACCAAGATAATAAACCAAACGAACCATAACAAGAACAATATTTGAACCGAACCAAAAGTAACCTTCTAAATCTCCCAGTGGGGGAAATTTCTTGCCACTTTCTTCTTTATTTTTTTTATTTTTTTTATATTAATAATGATACGAACAGTAAATAAAAACAGATTGAAGAAGAGGATTAAACTTTGCAGAAATTTAAATTGAGACGAATACTAAAAATACTGAAAATTAAACTTTTCATTAATATTAAAAAAATTACAAATACTGAAAATTAAAAAATACAATATTAAACCTAATCTAATTTGCAGAAAAATTAAATAAAGAAAAGTGCTTCTGTTTACATCTTTTGATGGGGTTTTTATAAAGAAACCCTAAAACTTCTTGAATCTTCTTGGTGCCCAAAGCTTCGAATCATGGCCGTTCTTCCATCTTCTCTCTCTTTTTCTTTTGATCAAACGGATGAGATTGCTCCACTATCACACGGATCGCCACCTTGGTAGTAAATTGTGCTAGTTGTGTTTGTTGTATGCTGATGTGGAAGATTTATATTGGTTGATGGGTATTGGTGATTTGTATCCACCAATCAACTGCAAGGGTTTTGGCCACGTCGGTTTTGGAGATAGGACCACCATGAGTGGATCTTCCGATTTGTGTGGGGATTTAATCCAAACTCGTGTGAATCACACGTTTGGATTAAAATCCCCAATTTTCTATGGGTAAAATTGGTTTAATTTGTGAATTAGGGTTTGGGGAGTTGGCTGTAAAAATGGGAGAGAAGGAAGGAAGGTGAGTTTATTGTTTTTAACGAATGAAGGGTGTGAGTGTTTTAAAACGTGTGAGAGTAAATTGTTGGGTAGGGTAAATAAATGTTTTATTTAAATGTGTGAAGTGGGTGTTGGGAACGTGTGAAGGGAGGGTAGGTTACACGTGGGTTGTGTTAACAGCTAGGGTTGACCAAGAATGTTTGTATTGATTGTGTGATTGTTTATAAGTGAAAACTTTTCACTTTTCCACATTTAAATCATCCAAATTTAGATAACCAAAATGGGCTTGGCCCAATTTAATAGTTCATCCATTTACCTTGTAAATTTGGGCCATGTTGGGCTTCATCCCCAAAAGATATAATAACAATCCACAATTTGGGCTTTTTGGGCCCAATAAGCAAATGTGGGTCCCATAAGGCCCAAAAGTCTTCATAGATATCAAATCCGCTAAGATCGAGCTCAATTTCGGCTTCCTTGATCATTTCTTTAAAATCATGTCGATTTTGTCAGTTTTCGTGATCTTGGGCACACTTTTGGTCTTTGACTTTGTCTTTGTCTCTTTCTTAGACTTTTCTTCAACATTTGACCGTGAAATCCCGTGTTTTCTTTCCTTTTGATCATTTGTACCTATTTAATCATAAAAACATAAAACCACACGTAATTCCGACTTTTACGACATTAAACACATGCTTAGGTCTTGTTTTTCCTTGATTCTAGTGGCAAAAGGATAAGTGTTTACACACTTATTAATGTACGTGTCAGTGCATTTATTTGTTAAAACAAGAGAAATCTTGTTTTTATGAAGTTATCATCTCCACCAACCTTAGAAATTTACAATTGATATCTACATACTCGACGATGCGACTACTCAAACAGCGACTACAGCTCTTTCAATAGAACACGGGTCAACAATTGAGGGGAGCAATTGTCCATCATTCAGAATCCTTGATGCCGAGAGTGCCAAGTTCACATATTGGTGTCAAGACAACGATATCAATCATACACATGGAGTCAAGAGATAACTTCAGACGTGATGAGGCGACCAGCATTCATGAACAAGAACCATGAGCTTCTTTCATATGATGTTCTCCATCATTCAGGTCCAACCTCATAAATCACTAATCTTGTGAATACATTATCATATATGATCTTTGCATGTGATAAGTACCTTACACTTGTGTTTAAAAGGTACTTCTTTCACGTTTCAAGTACACCCTCATTAATTTGAGGGGGAGCGTGTGTAAAGCATGAAGATAATTGGATTTACATTTTTCTTCCAAAATTTTCTTAAAATACTATTAAATCAATTGATATTAAAAACATCGATTGGGTTAATACTTTTAATATGGGAGAGAAAATGTGATTTAATATGGGAAATGATTAATCACAAATGGTTTGACTTAACGTGATACCTCATCCTGACATGTGCGAAATGTTTTCGGATATCGTGGCATATGTTAAGGGGGAGCAAATGGATTTGCACTTCAAAATGGATTTCATGGTGATTTATACTTACTCACAACCCTTTTATTTCATGACGATGAAGATTGTGGTGACATAAGGATTGTAGGATAGGGTAAAGTCCAATGATTCTTCTAGAACCGGAGGAATCTTCCCAAGGACATTCCATAGCTAGAAATAGTAGTCCTTAGGAAAGATGGAGAAAGATTGTGAACGTAGATGAATGCAGACCAAGTACTTAATTTAGCACTGGAACAATCACAACAAGGTGCTAGTTATGACGTATTGGTAAGCATTGAAGGGGTTGAAGAATGAAAAAGAATTGTAAAGACAAAGGGTGAAAAGAAAGAAGCCCTCCTTACAACTTAGGCGGAAACCGGGTCAACACATATGCTATTGAGATCATTTTTAATGATGCTCGATATTAAATATAGACATCATGGACCCAGTAATGCAATGTACAACCCATCCCAGCTAACTCAGATATCTCTTAAAAGACATTTGTTTTAATCACTCTGAATAAATTGGTATTGAAAAGGTGGCACTCCTCTCCAGCCTCCGATCACTAAAATCCAATGTGCACGATCGAGTCTAGAGCCATTTGAGATCATCAAATATCTCATTAGGACACACTTTCATAATTCCTTGCTTCTTCACACACTGTGAAAAGTAAGAAAGATCTTACGATTCCTACGCAAAATCTTCATGATCTTTGTTGAACATCCGAGTAATTGTAGGTCTACGATTTCTTAGGATTGTGCAATGTATGGTTTATCTATTAAGATGGATGGAAATGAAAGAACTAGAGAGAGAAGGAAGAGAGAGAAAGGAGAGAAAGAGAAGAATGATAGAATGTGATAAATGGTTAAGTGTTCAACTCCTCCTAACATGCTAGGAGGGGGTTTATATAGCCACCCTACATGTGGGCTTTGGTGGGATATATTGTATCACGAGCCCAATATCATTGGAGTGACCGATCCTTTCTAAATACGTAAAAACGTATTTCCAACAATCTCCCCCAAAGGGAGGTCACTCCAAGTTACAATAATAGTCTATAGCTCGTGATCTATGCTAATAATCATGTGACCGAGACTTTCCTTGGAAAAACGTATTTCCAACAATCTCCCCCTAAGGGAGGCACACCATTTTAAAAAGTCTTAAACCTAGCATACTATGCTTGAGTCTTCGATCTTGTTCTTATGAATATGCTGATGAGATCTTTGACTTCTGTCTTGAGCATGTTCTCTTGCCTTGACCTTGCGATCGCATAAACCCCGGGGGTTTCTACTTGCGATCCAAAGTCACGATAACTTTCTACAATCTCCACCACGATCGAAGCTGCGATCACGAGTGCGATCGAAGCTGCAATCACGAGTGCGATCGAAGCTGCAATCACGAGTGCGACCGAAGCTGCGATTACGAGTGCGATCGAAGCTGTGCTTGAGTGTGATCGGGGTGCGATCGGGGTGCGATCTGAGTGCGATCCTAGTTATGATCTTAGTATGATCAAAGACTGCGATGGTGTGTTGTTGTGACTGCGATGGTGTGTTGTTATGAATGCGATGGACTTGTTAAATATTGCAATAGAAAAGTTTTGACTACGATCATAAGTTACGATCTTAGAATACGATTTGACCAAGTTTTAACTCGATAAAACAGACTCCAAACGAACACACAAGTTTCTACCATACTCATCAGACTCATAAAACAAATTACAAGACTCTAACACTCAAAACACTCCTCGTCTTAACAAACACATAGACCAAATCTCACTTACCCGACTACACCCACAGACTCCTTTATTATTTTTTATTTTTTATCTTTTTTTACAGAATCAACCCACACCTCTCGAGACTTACTCAAACACTCAGACACTAACACCTCTCGCTCTCAGTCACAAACACAAATACACCCACAAACACTCACAGAAACAACTCACGATCTCAGTTTCAAAATAAACCTTCCTCGATTAAAGATTCAAACTGACACAAAAAAGAACTACCCCAGACCTTCATTTGAAGATCTTGAAGCCGTTGTGAAGCACATATCTATATTCTGGTGATTGTGAAGCAGATTTGATTATTCGAGATTGTAAAGGAGATTTGATTATTCTGGTGATTGGTGAAGGAGATTTCAGTTTGGGGTCTGCGTTGGAAAGAAAGAGACGGAGGAATTTTGTTTTTGGTGGTTGAGATAGATAAACAAGATAGAGTATGAGCAAATGAGGTTAATATCTGTTGAGAGAAAATAGGAAGAATAGGGGGCGGAGGAACCTAGATAAGTGATTAGGTTTAGATTGTTTGCTTGTTTTGGGAAGAGAAGTTTTTTTTTTGGGGGAGACGACTTTAGGTTTGGTGAGAGAAAGAATAGGGTGAGAGAGGGCGAAGTTTACAAGATATTAGGGTGGGTACTATTATTTAGGTGAGTTTGTTGAAGGAAGCTACGTGTGACAGCTACGTGTTGTATTCATATGGTTTGGACACGTTTCTGGCACTTTCTCTCTTCCACATTTAAAAGATTAATTTTGGGTGGGATTGTTCTAAGCCACGTCGTTTGATTTAAACAAGACAACATATAGTTTGTTTTATGATTTATCATTTGCCTATCACACGTCGTTTTTTTATTATTTTTTATTAGATTTTAGTACTAAATTTAGTGGGTGGATGTGTTGTCTAAATTGACTTTAAATTTATTGTGTCTAAAGTGTCAAAATATTCGCTTAATATTGTAACAACCAACGAAACGTTTATTTTTGTCATATGTTTTGGGCCGAGCATATAAATTTGATATTGGGATTTAACACTAAAGTCACTTTGAGGCAATTATGGCTTATAATGTGTTGAGACGGGTGTTTACGGTTTCTTCGTTCATTTGATACATGTGAAATAATTTTTTTTGCTTTCTTCTCGAATTGTGAAATCCCGAAATCAACCACGACCACGAAATTATTGTGTCCCATTAAGGGTCCAAGAAATCTTCATCGAACTTCAATGGAATCGCTGACCTCGACGTTTCAAGAGGGAGAATCGCATCGAATGCAAGGCAGAGCTAGAGAAAGTAGTATAATTTCATGTCGACTACTTCAGCCTCATCTTGTGACTCTTTCGTGGATTCAAGGAGGGAGCGAATTTGTGACACTATTTGGTCAAGATCGTCATATATTCATGGAATCGTTGTTCAACATCTTGAATCAACTAGCAGAGCAACTCCACAATGAATAAATTAATCACTCGGCATCGGTACTTGCATATAAGGCTCTTGTGACACAAATCACGCCTTTCCTCCAGTTCAATATCGTTAAGCTTGAAAGTTCAGTGATTTGCCAACCATTTCTTCGAGATACACATACCAAGCTTCAAAATTTCTGTGGTAGAATATTGAAACTCATGTCATCGGTTTCATCTTCGATTTAGGCAAGATCACAACTTCAACTCGCGTTTGATAATGGAGTGCAAGAATTTACGATGCAAGAAGATAATGGTTATACGATTGACACATTGGAGGCTGCTACAGATTGGAAGGACATGGAATCAACAGTTAAGCATGACATCTGCAACACGTCAGGGAATGTTACAGACATCTATTTTGATGAAACCTTACCTTTTTATGACGAAGAGCCTGCAAATATGGTACATTGTAATGTTGTATATGATGTGTATGCTGATGAAAATGCTGATGAAATGTCGCATATTGAGAATTTTGAACCTAATTATGACAAACATGGGATGGAGAAGAGTGATAGCAATACCACTTCTAATTCATCCGATGTGAGTCATAATAGGGGAGAGATTGTTCAGAATGCTATAGTACATCATGATAAATGCTTAGTGAATGCTTTGCTAACTGATTCTGATTCCAAGATTAGAGAGCTCGAATCGATCGTAGCTCAGCAATCAAAAGATCTTGAGGATGCCAAACTTGAATTTTCTAAGAAAACGGACAAATTTGAAACATACTTTGAAAAACTTGAAAATTCAAACGTTGTTCTTGAAAGAAAATTGGATCAAAAAGTTTTAGATTCTAAAGCTAAAAAGGATAATCTTTTGAAACAAATTCAGTTACTAGAGTCGAAATTGGCATCCAAAGATAGATTGCTCAAAGAGAATGAGACTTTAAAGGCTCGAGTACAGGAAAGGTCTTTGCTATAGCTGCGTTGAAAAACGAATTGAGGAAAACCAAAGGAACTAGTGTGGACACTAAGTTTGAAAGACCAACAATCTTGGGGAAACTACCTACAAATCAGTTCGTCAGACAACCTACTGCATTTAGATCCGAGAGACCACAATCCTCGAGACCGCGGTTTACCTCCCAAGTTGATTTGGTTCATTTTCCTAGACCAGTCACTCCAGCAACTAGGCCCTATGTGACAAAAACAGCTTTAGCAAGACCTAATCACATGATTGCCTCTAGTTTCTCTAAAAATACCAAGAACACGTCTAGAACTAGTTCAAATGACGTTTTCCCAAAAACTGGTCAAAGGGAAGCTAAGCATAAGACACAAGAAAGATATAGGAATTTCAAACCTAGTCAAATGCCTTCTAGTTTACCCAGCACTGCTAACCATAGCATGTCCAATCCTAGGAGCATCAATCAATCATATAGGGATTCTAGATCTTACTCGGACATTAAATATGCTACTTGTAAAACATGTAGAAAATGTGTCTTTACGGCAAATCATGATTCTTGTGTCAAGAAATTACTTGATGAGGTGAACTCCCGTGCTAGACTTAAAAGCCAGTGGATAGCTAAAATCAAACCCATGGGTAAAGTTTGGCGCCCCACTGGTAGAACTTTCACTCTTGTAGGAAACGAGTGCCCTTTTACTAGGATAGTATCTTATTCTACTAAGACTACTATAGAGGAAATTGAAAAGGATGATACATCACTTAAGCCTGAACTTAAGGTATTCTATAAAAGGAAACGTTTGCCAGCTAAAACAAGTAAATCATCTACTCTGGTCGCCTCTGGCACAAGAAAAGACAACTGTGAATCCCCACATGCTTCTAAGATAGATATCGCTAACCCAGGTCAAAGCATGCAAATTCCTAATGAGAATGCAGGTACCAAAGTTGATGTTCCAAAAGAACGAAGCGATCCAATCATTCTATACCGTTCAACTAAGGACACTCTCAGAGTTTGGCTACTGAAGAAGCAGATATCGGAGAAACAAGTGTCTCAGGGGATTCATGGTTAAGCTTACCAAATTATTTACAATCACATAACAGACTGTAACCCGAACTTCAAAGAAAGGAAAGTTTATCGCCGAATATAAACTTATCCTTACAACGAGAAATTAATTTTTCTCGGGCATGAGTTTATATCAAAAATATTCCAAGTTTTTTAAGCTCATGCACAATGGCTCCTCGATAAATGACTTACGATGACCCGGACTTCAGAGACAGGGAAGTTTATCTACGCAACGATAACTTACCCTAAAAGCGAGAAATTAAATTTTCTCGGACACGAGCTTACATTAAAAATATTCAACGGTTTTAAGCTCGTGTAAAATGGTTCATCATTAAATATCAGATGATGACCCGATTTTCAAATAAAGGAAAGTTTATCTTTAAAGATAGCTTATCCTTTAACGAGAAATTAATTTTTCTCGGTCATGAGCTTGTATTAAAACATTCCAAGTTTTAAGCTCATAAAGAAAAGTTTATCTTTTAAATAAGAGAACTTTTCTTCTTAACGAGAAATTCATCTTTCTCGGTCATGAGCTTTACGTTAAAACATTCAAAGTCTTTCAAGCTCATGAAAACGAATTCTATGTAAATGTCAACTTAGAACTCGTTCTTCAATTAAAAGGAAAGTTTATCGCCGATGATAAACTTATCCTTAAAACGAGAAATTAATTTTTCTCGGGCATGAGCTAATTATAAAAACATTCAAAGTTTTTAAGCTCATGCACAATGACTTACAGTTAAATATCTGACTGTAACTCGGACTTCAATTTTAGGAAAGCTTATCTTTAAAGATAACTTATCCTCGTAACGGGAAATTAAATTTTCTCGGTCATGAGCTTGTATTAAAACATTCCAAGTTTTAAGCTAAGAAAGGAAAGTGTCTCTTTTAAATAAGAGAACTTTTCCTCATAACGAGAAATTCATATTTCTCGGTCATGAGCTTTCTGTTAAAACATTCGAAGTTTTCAAGCTCATGAACACGACTTCTAAGTAAATGTCAACTTGGGACTCGTTCTTTAGTGAAAAGGAATGTTTATCGCCGATGATAAACTTATCCTTACAACGGGAAGTTTACAACTTCTTGGACTTGAGCTCGTTTTGTAAGATATTCAACATCTTAAGCTCAAGTATTTCGTTTTAAAAACTTTGAACACAATTTTTCGAGAATTTCTCAAAAGGTTTTTCTAAATCTTTCAAAATTGTGTGTTCAAAAACGTTTTGATAAAAAGAGCATGTCCTCTGGAATCGATAATATTTAGGAACCTAGAAATGCCATTCAATAATTACACGGGGTTGTAAATAAAGTTCGAGCAGAAGTTCAAATGTTTTAAAACATGCTCAAAATGGTTTGCTATTATTTAAGATAGTAACCCGCTTTTCATACTCAAGTTAAGCATTTCACCGGAAAGCTTTGACTCAACAACGGGAATTAATTTTCTCGGGCGTGGACTATTTAGAACCATGTAAGGGATTGTGTTTACGGAATAACACAATCTAACACGAATATATGTACGTGTCAGTGCATTTATTTGTTAAAACAAGAGAAATCTTGTTTTTATGAAGTTATCATCTCCACCAACCGTAGCAATTTACAATTGATATCTACATACTCGACGATGCGACTACTCAAACGGCGACTACAGCTCTTTCAATAGAACACGGGTCAACAATTAAGGGGGAGCAATTGTCCAGCATTCAGAATCCTTGATGCCGAGAGTGCCAAGTTCACATATTGGTGTCAAGACAACGATATCAATCATACACATGGAGTCAAGAGATAACTTTAGATGTGATGAGGCAACCAACATTCATGAACAAGAACCATGTGCTTCTTTCATATGATGTTCTCCATCATTCAGGTCCAACCTCATAAATCGCTAATCTTGTGAATACATTATCATATATGATCTTTGCATGTGATAAGTACCTTAAACTTGTGTTTAAAAGGTACTTCATTCACGTTTTAAGTACTCCCTCATTAATTTGAGGGGGAGCGTGTGTAAAGCATGAAGATAATTTTCTTCCCAAATTTTCTTAAAATACTATTAAATCAATTGATATTAAAAACATCGATTGGGTTAATATTTTTAATATGGGGGAGAATATGTGATTTAATATGGGAAATGATTAATCACAAATGGTTTGACTTAACTTGATAGCTCATCCGGACATGTGCGAAATGTTTTCGGATATCGTGACATATGTTAAGGGGGAGCAAATGGATTTGCACTTCAAAATGGATTTCATGGTGATTTATACATACCCACGACCCTTTTATTTCACGACGATGAAGATTGTGGTGACGTAAGGATGGTAGGATAGGGTAAAGTCCAATGATTCTTCTAGAACCGGAGGAATCTTCCCAAGGACATTCCATAGCTAGAAATAGTAGTCCTTAGGAAAGATGGAGAAAGATTGTGAACGTAGCTGAATGCCGACCAAGTACTTAAGTCACTAGAACAATCACAACAAGGTGCTAGTTATGACGTATTGGTAAGCATTGAAGTGGTTGAAGAATGAAAAAGAATTGTAAAGATAAAGGGTGAAAAGAAAGAATCACTCCTTACAACTTAGGCAGAAACCAGGTCAACACATATGCTATTGAGATCATTTTTAATGATGCTCGATATTGAAGATACACATCATGGACCCAGTGATGCAATGCACAACCCATCCCAGCTAACTCAGATATCTCTTAAAAGATATTTGTTTTAATCACACGGAGACAACGCATTATCTATTGATTTATTCACTCCGAATAAATTGGTATTGAAAAGGTGGCACTCCTCTCCAGCCTCCGATCACTAAAATCCAATGTGTACGATCGATTCTAGAGCCATTTGAGATCATCAAATATCTCATTAGGACACACTTTCGTAATTCCTTGCTTCTTCACACACTGTGAAAAGTAAGAAAGATCTTAAGAGTCCTACGCAAAATCTTCATGATCTTGCCTGAACATCCAAGTAATACGAAAGTATTTACAATGAAGATGGAAATCCTTCTTGAGCGAATATCAAAAAGCTCATGGTAGGTGACTTCTGCGATTCTTTATGAATCAAACTTGTGATAACTGGAAAGCAACAGTGGTTTAATTCTTAAATGAATTCAAACACGTTCCAGGCCTCTACGCAATATCTTAGTGATCTTGCCAGAACACTCAGAGTGATACCATAGTGTTCACAGTGATGAGTGGAAATCCTTCTAGTGTTAACCTCAAACAACACTTGGTAGGTAACTTGCAAGATTCTATACGAATCAAGCTCGTGACAACTAGAAAGCAACGATGGTGCGGTTCCTAATTGAATTTGACTTGTTCCAGGAACATGAATTGACGGCTTCAAATCATGCGGATATTATTATCCAAATGATTCACTCTTTATGTTCGTAGTTAGCTTTGGACGGTCAAATAAAGAGAACGGGTTTACACGCGAAATATTATCAAGGAGATTCTTAATTGAAACTATCTGCCACAAGTACGATATTTAATATCGTCCAACGGTCTTCACCGACCGGCGGTAAAAGGCTACCGAATTAGAATGAAATGTTCAAGGCCATTTCATCCGTGTATATGTTTTGTTGCTAACTGTCTTATGCAGCGTAACAAGAATGTGGCATTGCGGTATTCAATCCAGAAGAAGTCGTCAACACATGCTTATGCTTTCTGCACTTAATACTTCAACAAATTCAAGAAAGTCTAAAAGTCAAGTCTACTGCTGTATCAAACTCTGATGCTTTCAAAAATTTATAAAAGTATAAGTATATGGATCATGAAGTCACGAAGAGGCAAATATCACAAGTGATGAATGCACAAGGTCAAGGCAAGAGAACATGCTCAAGACTAAAGTCAAAAATCTCATCAGCATATTCATAAGAACAAGATCAAAGACTCAAGCATAGTATGCTAGGTTTAAGATTTTGTAAAATGGTGTGACCTCCCTTAGGGGGAGATTGTTGGAAATACGTTTTTCCAAGGAAAGTCTTGGTCACATCATTATTAGCATAGATCACGAGCTATAGACTATTTAAGACATTGTAACTTGGAGTGACCTTCCTTTAGGGGAGATTGTTGGAAATACGTTTTTACGTATTTATAAAGGATCGGTCACTCTAATGATATTGGGCTCATGATCCAATATAGCCCACCAAAGCCCACATGTAGGGTGGCTATATAAACCCCCTCCTAGCATGTTAGGAGGGGTTGAACACTTAACCATTTATCACATTCTATCATTCTTCTCTTTCTCTCCTTTCTCTCTCTAGTTCTTTCATTTCCATCCATCTTAATAGATAAACCATACATTGCACAATCCTAAGAAATTGTAGACCTACATAATCTGTATATCTCCCTGATCCGTGAGGATGAAGCCTGCATCAAGCCCTCCTCTCCGCGCGAAACTTATCGAGAGTAGGACCCATGGGAGGTCTGTTGACGATCCTACGCCCCCTGGACATGTTATTCTTATGTGGTATTACCTGTTAATTTTCAGAGCTTCTCTTTCTCCGTGTTGAGCGTGGACTGGAACCTATGTTGTGCTCGTTCTCCCTGACATCCTTTCTTTTTCTACCATTGGCAGAAGCATTGCTGCTCTCTTCAAGTGTATCCACGTTGTGAATTGTAACTATTCCCTCTTGCACTGGAAATTTTAGCATGCCGTGAATTGTGAATGGTACAGCGCGCAGCGTTAAGAGTGTTGGTTGTCCGATGATGCCACTGTATGACGACTGGGATCGCACAATCATAAAGTCCATCCATACGGTTGTCGAGTGTTCCATGGATCCCATTGTTACTTGCGTGCAGAGATGTCCCAAGGGTCGAGTCTTGTCATTGTTGAATCCTGTGAGCACGCACGAGGTCTCTTTTAGTTCCTTCTTAATATCCATCGGCAGTTGCGCGAAGCAATGTTCATTCAGTATGTTTACCGCGTGTTGGTCCCTTGTAAATCGTTATTACTTATCAACCTTAAGTAATAACTCTTTACTACGACTCAGTGTTGTTTTAACAATAGATAAGAACTACGAAACATTAAAACAACAATACCAATAACTTTTCAACGTATATACTTTTATTAGAATCAAATAAAGAATCTATAACCCACTTTGTTTGCGGAATAACAAAGTGGTTGAATGACAATGGGTTTTGATCTCCTCTACTTAAACATATAATCAAAGTTAAAGTCTAAGCTCCAATATAAACGTTCATATGCATCTTGGCTATATGGTTTAGTTGGTATCGAGAGAGAAAGGTTTTGTAGAGTTTTTACTCTTGTATTGGTTAACCCTATCTCTCCCAATGTACACTCCTTTTATAGGCAGTGTAAACTAAGGTTTGCATTTGCATGTTTCAATGCATGGGTTTATCCAGTAGGTGGTTGATGCCCATGCTGGATAAACAGTAAAAAGTACATACTAAACTATTCTAGAAAAGATAAAGGTTGTACTTATATCTAAGTATACAAGCAACCTACTTTGACTTAAAATTATCTTTTCCCGCCTAATGCAAACCATCACAATACTGAAGTGACTTCAGTATCCTAGAGGAGATCGACATCATTCAGTTTGGTATTGTCAAACCAAACTGAATTGAAAGCCCTTCTTCAATCCTTGTTCTTCAGCAACTAGACCGCCTAGTATTTGAAGCGAAGACTCCTTTTTCTTCTAAGTTCATTGGAAGGGGATTGTTGAACTTTCTTCAGCTATAAAGGCTTCAGTAGGAACTTTGTTCCTCTGGTCATCCTTCAGCAGACTGGCCTTACTGCTGAGCATGAAACACTTAGGGGGATTTTATATTCAAATCCTAGACTTGTTTCAGGATCAGTAAATACTAACCCAACAATCTCCCCCTATTTGGATATACAAATAGCCTAAGGCTAAAGTCAGTAGTAAGTGAGCATAACAACTTCTTCTTACTTGCACTGAACAATTAAATACTTAAAAACATTAGATAATCATTTATTCATGAACATTACAAATTGCAAAAAAACAATACAAATGATTATTCAATTCTCCTTAGGCCTGAGTTCTTCAATTCTGGGAGTCTGAGTTAATGGATCTGAGTTTTTGTGGTCCAGTATAGCAAGCAAGCAAATGCTGAAGGTTTTAGCAGCATCAGTACGTCCTGGACCACCATGATGAGAGTAAAAGATCCTTTGAACATTCGAGAGAAGTTCATTGTTCATTTCATCAAGATCACTTATTCCCACAAAGTCTTGACGTTCTTGATGATTGAACATTATCATTCCTAGTTCTGGTTCGTCCAGTATATGACCAGAAAGATGATTTTGAAACTGAACAAAGCCCTTGTATTTCTTTGTAGTGACAAAGATGTCACCCACTTCAGGTTGTATAAGATTGGCTCTTTTGTTCAACTCTAGTATGGGATCTTGATCCTCCAATGAAACTTGAGTGTTGATGTTCAGAATTTCACCAAGTCTTTCATGATTCCTCATAAAGTTCTCAATTCAGGTGCGAACTACATCCCATCTCTTGGATTTCCTCTTCTCGATCTTCACACCCATTCAATCCACTCAGAGTAATAAAGTTCTTTTCCTTGGAAGTTTTCAATTATCTCATCAGTTCCATCACCCCTATAGAACTTGAGATGGATATCACCTCTGCTGGTCAGCATATTAACGTTGGTGATTTGTGAGATGCTTCTTCTGTTCAGCCTTGTTATACAAAAATTTTCATATAACATTTTCTTCTTGAAAAGACTTTCTACTTCAGCTTTCCCAATCTGTTCATACAAGCTTAGCTCCAGATCTCTTAGCTTTTCTTCTTGCTGAAGCTTGTACAATTTGTCAAGTTCTTCCTGAGTAGCCACCCTAGCTTTGATCAGTCAATCATTCAATGTATAATCTCCTTTGTTCTTGGGTATAAAAGGAGGTGAACCACTATCAGTTGTTTCCCCACTTGTGGTCAGCCCATCCATATGATCATTTTTAGTTGATGACTCCCTCTTACCCTTTGCTGGGATCTTTTTAGTGATAGGTGACTCATAGAAAACAGATTGTTTCTGAGCCTTCTTTTGGGCATGTATCTGAAGAGCTGCTGGATGGTGTTTTTCTCCCCCTCAGCAAAAGACTGCCCAGCAGCTTCTGATGACCCACCAGCAGGGAAGAAGCCACAAAGATGATCAAGAGTGGCAGATACCTTAGCCAACATGGCTGGAACAGTTTCAACGGCATTTAATTTCTACTGAACCTCATCTGAGATGGTCAGCTTTTGTTTCTCCAGCTTCGCCACTCTATCTTTAATCTTGGACACAGAATCACATAGAGTATTAACTTGTCCAGGAACTGGTGTGAATTCTGGTGCAAATTCCATGGAGGAACCGTTGATGGAGTCCATAAGAGATGACATCTCTTGCTTTAAGGAAGTGATGGTGGCCACATCTTTAACTATTGGTTTTAAAGCAGCAATGATGACATCCTTGATTTGTTCAGCAGAAGGAGGAATTAGTCTTGCTTTGAGATTTGAAATTTCAGTGGCAGCAAGCACCTTTTCTTCCTTCAGTCTATCCACATGTGATTGAAGAATCAACACTTTATTTGTTAATTATTTTACCTGCTCAATTCTGGGGGATGGTGGCTTTGGTGTTGCATCAGCAGTCTCTTCATCACTGTCATCTAGGTTGACTGGAATTCTTTCACTGAACCCTAGTTCCTATTCCAAATCATAACCAGACATGCTAAATACAAATGAAGGCAAGTGTCCCACCTTGTCTCCAGTGGTGAGATTCACTTCCTTGGGAGTCTTCTGAGCATCACCTTTAGTGTGTGGATCAGCTTCAGCCCTTCACCACCAGGGTTAGTTTTACCTGATGGATCTTGAGAAAGAGTCCCTGATAAGTTAAGATCAATGATAATGTTTTTGGTTCCTGATGAGATGGCATTTATACATTATCTCATCGTTCTTTTCGGGCTTTAAATGCATAAAATGTCATAAATATACCATATATATTCTTGTGTTCATTACTTGGGTGTATTTTAGGTGTGGATATCATGAAAAAACAAAAGATCACAAGAAACAAGGAAAAACGAACACGAGAAACGAAGCCGCACAATGAACCGGGCCCTAGTTATGGATTTCTCAAAGAAAAGACCTTGGAGATTTGAAGATGTACCAGAATGATCCCTTATCAAAGAAGAAAAGACACTTAAAACCCTTGTATACTCATAATTACAAGTTTGGTCCCTTAAGTTTTTCAAAATGACAAACTGGTCCCTCAAGATTCAAAAATTGTCAACAATGGTCCTCCAATATGTCAAACATACATTGAAGACCTTCAAAGTTAAAGAAAGTCCAAGATCAGTCCTTGAAATATTCCAAAATTGCAAAACAAACCCTTGAAAATACTTTGGAAAAGTATTTGTGGCAAAAGTGTGAAATCTGAAAGTTTATTAACAAAGGGAAGTCAATTGTTGGGCTGAAAAACTTGTTATAAACATTTCACCAAAGAACAAGGACTGAAAGTGCACACCCAAACTTTCAAACATTCAGACATGTGCCAAACAATTAATCCCTAAGTTTTTCGGATCAAAACACCTACTGTTCACACGTATGAACCCAGAATTAACTTTTTACAGCCAAATGGTTTTATCCAAATTACCTTTACCAAAACACAATTAACCTTCACTCATTTACATCCCACACTTGAAATCCATCACCACTTCACTCAAGGACCCCACCCCATTCTCACCTCAGCCAATCATGTGACAACTTCATCTCTAAGGAATGCCACGTGGCCAAATCAAGAGCCCACACTCATTACTTGTCAAAAAGGATAAATGTACATCTAGGATGCATTTGGACAGCTAAACAACTCAAGCACTCAAGGGCAATTCAGAGAATTCAGTAGCTAGGGTTTCATGTATTTTCATGTTCTAGAATCATCACTTGTAGTTTATATAAGGAGACCTCAACATGTGAGAGTCCCTTGTTCCAGTTTTCTTTTAAACATTGTAATTCCTTTTTAAAATTTATAAAGTTTGGTATTTTTAAGAAATTGTAATCCATTTTTATGTTTTTGAAAGGTGGTATTATTTAAGAGTGATCTTGAGTTCCATTATAAGTTTTGAATGTGTTTTGGTCTTTGGATTGAAGCACATTTAGGTTTGGTAAGGTTTTCTAGTTTGAAAAAAGATTGAAATCATTGTATCTGTTTGGTTATTTTACTTGTACTAACCCCTATCCATAATCCTAAAGCTCTTGCAAGCTTGTTGACACCAAGCTTGTGAAGGGATTTGAGCCTTTGGAATGGTTGTTTACTGCCTTGTGTTGAAAATCCATTCATATCAATGTCTGGTTTTGCTTTGAACCATCAGCAGACCTTCATCTTCTTTGTTCAAGTACCTTGGTCACTCTCTAGCTGTTGAGAGTGGTCCAAGGAGCATAGCTGATCCTCCTAGGAAGTTGTAGAGGATAGGTATTGAATCTCTTTAAGTTTCCCCAAAAAAATATTTGCTTTATGTTTGTTATGATATTTGCTATGTATTTGGAGTATTTGTGTTTGTGCTTTGTGTTTTATTGCTTAGATCTGTTAGTTGTCACCTAGTTGAGGTATTTGAATCATAAAATTAGTAGGTTGTGTGTTAAAATCAAATGTTTGGTTGAAAAGGTACTAAAACAAGGTTGTTTAGATTTTGGGATCAAAAGGCCTCGTGGCCTTGTGCCCTTGGTTCTTGGGGTTTGGACACTCTAAACAAGGTATTTGTCACTGGTTTTGGTCATTGGTTAAGTGTTTTAATGTTTGGAAAAGGTTTTGCAACATTTGGAAGAATCTGATAAAAGGCTTTGAAAATGGTCAAACACATCAGCAAGGATTAAATCCTTGTTGTTTGGATTTAGAGTCTGATTTTTGGTTTGGGAAGAGTTTAAGTGATAAGCTATATGTGCAATATCTGTTTGTGGAATTTGGTGGCTTATTTAGTGTGCTAGAGCTTATAGAAGTTGGCTGAAGTGGTCATTTGCATCACCAAAGTGACCACCTCATTTGTGCCTTGCATTTTCTTACCTAGTGCTTTCCCCGCTGTTTCTTTAATTGATACTTGTTATTTTGATGCTTGTGGACTTATTGTGCTATTTGGTTTACCTACTTGAGTGCTTATAAGCCAACTGGCTTATTGGCTAATTTTGTCCAAAATCTGTCATCATTTGGCTAACTGGCCACTTGATTCACAAGGAATCAGCCTTGATTCCTTCACAAAAGTTGCTTATAACAAACTCATAAACAATCCATGGCAATTTGGTAAACATTGGAACACATTGACTTTTGGTCAAATAAGCACAATTTGGCTTATTTTTCAGAACAGCTTATTGGTACATGCAACAACTTACTTTTTGTGATAGGTGTCATTTTTCTTAGCTTATTATCATATTTGAGAAGTTACAAGTCTTTTGGTTAAGCTTTTGCTAGGAAATTAGCTTATTTGGCTTTTTCAGCCAACTTATTTGCTTCTACAGCTTATTCTACTTGACTTTTTGTGATTTTTCTTTTTGAATATTCTTAGTTAAGCTATTTGTGAGCTTTTGCAAAAAGAATCAGCTTTTGAAACCCTCTAGAACTGAAACCCGACTATTTTGTCGTTTAGTGAAATTCTACTTGGCTTATTTCTTGCTTATTAGTTAAGCTTTTTCAAAATTTCTTTTTACAGATCTCTTTAGTATCCCAAAAGAAGGTTGTGTGTTAAATTAGAGCTTATCGCGTTAGCTTATGGCTTATTGGGCTTATTGGCCCAATAAGAATAAGTTGTTGGTCATTTAAGCTGTGATAAGCTCATATTCAGCTTTTGGACCTTTAGAGTTTTGTGTTTAGAATTAAATTTTGAGTCAGACTGGTGATTTTGGGCTTATTTGGTTGAGTTTGGTTTTTATTGGGCTAAAAAGCCCATTAAGCTTACTATTTTAGTTTTTAGCCTATTTGGGGGCCCAATAGGGGTATTTTGGTAATTTCACTTTTATTTTCTGTTTATTTAGGTTTAAATAGACTAGTTTGCAAGTTTATAGAAATTTTTATAATTTTTGAATTTTTAATATTATTTTAATATTTATTTTTAGTTTTTAATCATTTTAAATAGTTTTAATTACTTTTAAATTTTACAAAAATAGTTTTTAGTTTAATTAAGTCATTTTAGAGTTTTAGAAAATAAAAAATCCTAATTTGGGCTTTTTATTAATTATTTTGATTTTTAAGGCTTTAATTAGCATTTAAAAATTAATATTTAATTAAATAAAAGGTTTGAAAAAGTTTTGATCATTTGTAAACCCTATTCGAATTTTTAGGTATTTTGGTAATTTTTTGGGAATTTTTAGAGTCAATTTTTATTTTGGTCATTTTTACGATTTTACGTTTTATCGTCGTAGTGTAATTTTAACGTATCCGTCGTTCTCTATTCTCATCTTTTCTTTCTCTCAATATTAATCCAAAATCATACAAGTTATTCACACACAATAAACCTCCTTGGGAACGAACTCGAACTTCATTCGGTCATTAGTGCACGGTTTTCCTAAATCGTCGTACTTAATACTTACCGCTCTTTTACGCTCTTGTTTTTCCTAAAGCAAGTGAAGTAAAATACTACAATCCTTTTGGCGCCGTTGCCAGCGAGGTGTGTCGTGATTCATTTGAAAATTTTTGTTTTTAATATCTAAACATAAATAGTGTTTGTGTTAAATAGAAATCTATTAACACGTATTATCGGTTTTTCGTTTTCTTTGTGAATTGTTATTACTATATTGTATATGTATCACAACTAATACAAAATATCTCCAAAAGTGTGAAAGAACAACCTTAATTGGGATTTGATCTCCCAATTATTGTATTCGAATCTCAAACAAAAAGAAAAAGGCAAAAATAGATAAATACTTTCGTGAAGCTCGATTTAGAAAAATACGAACTTTAAGGTGAATAGATAGGCAACGTGATATAAAAGGCCGTTAAAGGGAAGTTAGGTACTTAAGTGCTTCGCGCCACCTCATTCCCCCCGTTCACATGTGAGTATTTGATATATAAGGCTAATCGAGGGTTTTGCCGCCCAAAGTATTATTACGTACATATATATTTGCTTGGTTTCTTTGTGATTAAACCCTCTTGAACAATTTGGTTTTCACCAAAGTTATAAAGTCAATCGAAGGTGTTCACTCCACGTGATCGTTTTCATTCTTTTAGGCTTCTTTTATCAAGAGTTTGATTCGAGGAGAGATTTGGTAGATTGTTGTCTACAAATACACACAAAATCCAAAAAAAATTAAAAACAATCAAAAACACAAAAAAATTTGAAAATCAACAAAACACCCAATAGAATCTTTTTTGCTCACCTCCACGTTCTACGTCACTTTTATGCAAGCTCGTAATCAAGCAAAACGAGATCGCAAACGTCGTCAAAAGGAAGTAAATCAAGATCCTTTGATTGAAGAAGAACCTCAATTGTCGAACCAAACAATAGTCACCATGGCTAATCGTACTATGATGGAGTTGATTCAAGCACCCTCCGAGGGTTTTGGAGAAGCTATTGTGATTCCCGCCATCCTTGCGGAGAATTTCGAGATCAAGACGGGTTTAATGTCGATGCTTCAAGCAAACAAGTTTCGCGGACATGAAAAATACATCCCGCATTATCACATACGGAATTTCAGTCGTCTCACCGCAACAAGCAAGTTTAAGGATGTTCCACATGACGCCATTAAGATGATGTTGTTTCCATACTCGTTAGATGTACCCGCAAAAATTTGGCTCGAGAAAGAACCGCCAAATTTGATTTTGACATGGAATGATCTCGTCTCTAAGTTTGTGAACCAATTTTTTCCGCCATCTAAGACGACACATTTGAAAAATGAGATTTCAAGGTTTATACAACGTTCTAATGAAAGTTTTTCAATGGCATGGGAACGATTTAAGGAAATGTTACATGAATGTCCTCACCATGATTTTTCGGAATTGCATCAAATTGATACTTTTTATAATGGGCTTAACGATCATGAACGAGATTATTTGAATGCCGCCGCGGGTGGTAACTTTTTGTGCAAAACGACTGATGAAGCTTTAAAGATTATCGAGAATAGATCTAAGGTTTATAACCCTCGTAACACACCGAGTGTTGCCACTATGGGTTCATCGTCATCATCTCGTAACATGAATGCCTTACATGATGAAGCAAATGAGGAGAATAGGTTTTTCGATAAATTTTTGACGCTTATGACACATTGGAAAGCACAAGATGCTTTGAATTCCGCATCGGTTAAAGCATTTGAAAAGAGTTGTATATCTTGTGGTGGAGCTCATGATTTTTCCGAGTGCATTACCGCCGGTGGTAACACTTTGAGTGCTTACGTAGCAACGGAAACTTACAACCAAAACACCCATGGTTCCCGCCCAAATCAAGCTCCCCAAAATAAAAATGTTAACAACTATCGAAACAACAATCAAAGTGGTGGTTATCAAGGAAATCAACGTAACTATAACAAGGGTAATTACCAAAGTGGGAACAATGGGCAAGTGAAATTCAAAATCAAAACCGTGATTTTCAAAATACTACACAAGGTTTTCAAAATGCTCACACTAAAAATCTTCAAGGAGAATTTTTAGATTATGCTAAAGCAAATGATGCTAAGTTTGATAACATGTAACGTGAGATGATTAGCTTAAGATCTGAGTTGAAAACGAGCTTAAAAACGAACTTGCTAATGAATTGAAAACTCATGCTAATAAAATGGAAGGAAACGTTCAATGTCTTCAACAAAATCAACAAAAGATGGAGCAAGGTCAACATGAGATTAATCAAGAGTTATTAAAAGCGGATAAAAGGCAACCTAAATTTGAAGATCGAATGGCTAGTATGTTTGAAGCTATCATGTGTAAACCCTCTTCCTCGGGTGGTCTTCCTAGTGATACCATTGCAAACCCGAACGGAGAAATGAAGGTTATTACTACTCGTAGTGGTAAAACATTCAAGGAACCAATCTCTCATCCTAGTACTTCTACGGAGAAGGAAATCGAGAAAGAACCCGAGGTGATGGTCTAAAAGGAGCATTTTACAAGCCCAAGAAGTACCGCTCAAAGCACACCTACGGTTGAACCAATACCAATTGTCGAACCCGAGATTCCAAGGCCGATGCCTATGCCCCAACCCACACCACCCTTACCTTACCCATCGAGACGAAACAAGGAGAAATTTCAAGAACGTAACAAACAACAAATTGAGCTTTTTATCGAAATGTTTCAACAAGTGCATTTTAATGTGAGTTTAGCCGACGCGTTGTTATATATGCCTCGTTTCGCTTCCACTTTTAAAGGTATGATGAACGATAAGGAGTAGCTTTCAAAGCTATCTAATTGTTCTTCGGTTTATCTTAACCGAAAAGGGAAGTTTCTCATTCCTTGTGACATACAAGAAATGGAAGGATGCCTCGCCTTGGCCGATCTTGGTGCGAGCATTAATTTGATGCCTTTTTCCATGTGGAAATCGCTATCGCTTCTGACTCTTACTCCATCGAACATGTCTATCGAGATGGCTGATCATTCTACGAATCTCGCATGTGGACTAGCCGAATATGTTTTCGTGAAGGTGGGGAAGTTCTACTATCCTGTTGATTTTATCGTAGTGGACATCCCCGCGGATCCTCAAGTTCCTCTAATTTTAGGTCGTCCATTTTTCGACACCTCGAGATCGCTTATCGATGTTCATGCTAGAACAATCACTTTGAGATTCAACAAAGAGGAACTTGTTATAAACGCTACTCAAAACTCTACACCTTCTCATGTTTATGCAATCGCTACCATCAACCATATTGACTTCGTCGATGTAGTTTGCAATGAGTTCTCACAAGAAGTATTAGGTTTTTCCGATAGTTCGTCTAGTGGCAATCCTACTATTTTGGATCCGATTCTTGCTAATTCTACACCAAATCTCACTCCATTCCAAGGAGGCAATTTTATTTTGAATGAAATCGACAATGAAGATGAGGTGATTATTGGTAATGATTGTGACACCCCGGGTAGGGTCAAAATATGCGGAAATATCCACGGAGATGTCACAAGGGTGGATCGATAGCATATAGTCCATAGAGCATAAGATAAAGAGTTATTTAAATCAGTTTACATGTTTGTTAAACAAATACATAAAAACTGTTTTAAACATGAGGAGAGATGATTGTTTGTGTTTCCTAAATAGAACCCCTGACGAGTCATATGATGCAGATTACTATGATATTGGAGACCATGCACACACCACGTACTAACTTCATATTCCTGTGCAAAACATACTAGAGGAGGTTAACATAAAGTTGGTGAATTTACAGGTTTTAACAATTAATTAGTTTGGACATACATTAATCATAGAAGTAACAATGCACAAAGCATTCTTACTAAAATGTAGATTACATTTGTTTATTATTAGAAACTGAAGCTTAACCTTCCATAGTCCTCAACAGATGAAGACGTAGTGTCTTAGAAAGACACCCATTCCAGTTCCAACATGGTATACATCTGTTGTCCCGGCCAAGGCACAGTGAGCATGACTCACCCAGACGGGGATGGTTAATCCCTAATAGATCTATTTATAACATTCGGGCGATTTACAACAATTTAACAGTTCCAATAATAATCAATCATAGTCAAGTTTATACAATCTTGTTATGTCCATTAAGTGTTTGCATATTATCTTTCCCAAAAGGGAAAGTTTTATCAACAGTTTATATGGGGCTGTAAACTCACCTGGGAGTAGGCAATAGCTGTTTAATACGAATATCCAAATAAGGCTCACGCCAAAGTTGTGCCTAATCAAATAGTACAGTCTTAATAGATAGTACAAAGAACATATATGTATGCTTATACAGATTTTATTCAGTTCATTTATGCTACGGTATTTATCTAAATAACCGTAGTTCAAGTATCAACAATATTCATTTAAACTTATTTATATAAGTTTCATTTCTATGTAAACATAAAATGTTTGACTATTAATATCAGTTAGCATATATAATAATCATTCAACTTAAAATTAAGTTTCTTATTTAAGTAGACATAAAGTGTTCTACTTAAAATATTAGTTTACGTTCTCCGTTCAAGTTTTATAATCACTCATTTACTACTAAGTTCCATTATTAAGTAAATATAAAAATTCTGCTTAATATTAGTTCACGTTCGTAGTTCATGTATTATAATCATCCATTTAGACTTATTATTAAGTTTCATATTTTAAGTAAACGTAATGTGTTTTACTTACCTATTAGCATTCAATTTATCCAACGTTCATATAGTTTTTATTTTCTAAAAGTATATGAGTTTTTGCATGAGTAACACATATTCATAATTGTTTATACAATTATTCCCTAAAGTAAATATAATTATTTTATTTTAAAAAAATATAATATTTCATTTAACTTTAAAGTTTCCATAAATTATTTTAATATTTATAAAATAATTTAAACTTAAGAATTTATACCTTAATTCTTATGGTCTAAGTATCTTAATTATGTTTTATTATAATTAAAATAGATTTTAGGGTTAGGGCTTGTTAATGTTTCGGAATATGGCAAAACTAGTCCCTCTATATTTTAAACAAGTATAACTTTCGGATTTTACATATTTAGTACCTAGGGCTTGTTAAAGTTTCGGCTTATGGCTGATTTAGTCCTCCTAGTTATATCTAGGTTTTGTAACTTTACTAAAATTACAAAAACAGCCCCTAGGGCTTCTTTAAGTTTCGGCAAATTACAAGAATAGTCCTTAGGGTTATAAAATGACAAAATAACTTTTAAAAACTTTCCAAAAAGGTCCCTAGGGTTTAATTTGCCCCAGATAGTATTTATTAAACCCTAGACTTTTAGATATTTACATTTCCAGTCCTTGTGTTTACTAGTTTATCAAAACAAGTTTCATAAGTTACGGTTTTAGTCCTTAAGTTTTATAAATTGTCATTTTCATCCAAAAAGTTTTTATAAGTTATATTTTATTATAAAAACCTTTATTTTAACATTCCAACTAGTATATGGGCTCATTAAATGGGCTAAACATCTAATGGGCTATCTAGTGGGCTTAAGTATATCTCAAGTCCACTAATTTATTTAAACGGGCCTTTAAATCATTTATTGGGATTAAATACATTTTTAAGTCCTTTAATTAGTTAAATGGACCTAAGTGTAATCTTAAGTCCATTAAGTTACTAAGATTTATCAAATGGGCTTATTGGGTCTATTAAGTTTTGAATTAACATTTCATGGGCTGAAATAGTCCATTAACACTACTTTACATTTTATGTAAGTTTTAACTTAGGATATTATTATAAGCTTATTATGAGCTTATTCATATTTAGTTTTAAATCTAATTAGGAGAATAAAACTTATAATTTGTTTTATGTAATGTACCAAATTAGATCTAAGTGTGTTATAAGGTTACAAGTAAGTCATAGGCACTAATAAGAGCTTATATCTCACGGCTATAATTAGTTATAGCTTATTAAGATAAGTCAAGTCTCATTTTATGGTTGCATGTAAATTATAAGTGTTAAAAAATAGATCTAACTATGTACAAGTCAGGAAAAAAAGTCACAAGTCCAAAAATGAGATTTAAACTATGTCTAGACCTCAAATAAAATATAGATCTATGTACACACATATATAGCCCACGGCTATATGTCTAAATCTTGGTATTTCCAAGATGAACACTTTAGCAAATTTTTAAGTCTTGTAATTATTACAAAAGTACAATCATGATTATCTAGGTGTCATGCATGTTCCCAAGGTTACTATTTTACCAAGGAGACTACATATAGCCCACGGCTATATTGTCTCTTCCCAAGGTTCCCATAGTCTTGTTTTATGTTTAACATACTCAAGTTAATCTTTATCATTAGATCTATGGTTTATAATAGCATGCATGTACATTTAATCCATTTTAGGTCATATGTAACCTACGGCTACATTTATACACATAAGTTATTTTTTTATGATTTTTAATATTCCATTTAACATGTTACATTTCATATTCCATTCTTAAAACTAAGTAGACAAATCATATGGTCACCATTTATTTTTGCCGTGACCTTTAAGGTCATGGTTTGTATGATCTTTAAGGTACACAAGTTCATTTAATGAGATCTATGGTCATTAGTTAACCAAAGTCCCATAAAACAAGATTTATAACTCATGCAACATGTAGATTTATAAAATGTTTCATATGGTTTTCAAATCTAGTTTAATACATAGAATACAAATCATATGTTTCTTATTAAAAGATTTTAAAGCATGTACATGATTTTTATAAATATGTCGTGACCTATAATGGTCATAGCTTTATCAAATCTTGATTTTTAGCATGTTATTTACTTGTGTTTATAGATGTATGATGATGCATGCATGAAGAAATGAAAGAACATGATGTGTATACCTTTATTGCCTAAAAGTACCGAGGATGATCTAGATGAACAAGGAGATTTGAGATTTACTCAAGATGATGAAGAAAACCCTAGTTATAACTAAGCCGTGGCCTTAATGATTTTGGCTAGGGCTTGTTTATAAGAGGAATGATGCTACCAAATGATTTGTAATCAAGATGGGACAAAGATTTAGTTGATTTAATGAATCAACTTTGGGTTTTTGTGGCTTGTAGCCGAAATGTAGAGAGAGAGATGAAGAGAGAAGTGAGATTGCATGTATGAGAGAATGTGTGAGTGTGTTTCGGCTAAAAGGGAAGAGAGAGAGAGAGAAGGGCAAAAGGTAGGATTCACCTTGGTAATACATATTGTGCCAAGTGTCACCCCTTGCCTTTCCAAGGCAACTCTTCTTCTTCCACACAAGCCTATGTGTCGTGTAAGGCTATCCAAAAGGGTAGGGTGGGCTTGTGTTGGGCCTATGTTGGGCTAGAGCACAACATTGGGCTAGTCCATGAGAGTTGTGTAGTATGCAAGGGATGCATGCATATGCCTAAACGGCTAAGCATGCATGTTGTAACATTTTTCTCTAATTGTTAAGGGTGGCACACACACACATTACTAGTTATAATTTTATTACTTGTTTTTCCTAGTTGCATGATCATGGTTTTTAGGTTATGAAGCTATTTTCAACAAAGATGAATGTAAAAGTATAATTACATGATGAACAAGTTCATACACATCTTTAGGAGATATAACACATGAATGAGTGTCCTAGGATTATTAGGTGGAAATTTTTTATATTCAATCATGGTAAAATCATAGATTTTACAGCACCACCCCGTTATTTTAGCTTTGTCCTCAAAGCTACTAAAAATGTAGTTATCTTTTAAGTGAAAGATGTTCTAAGTATATGATTTGTTTCAGAATATCTCTCAGGTACGGATGGCAGCATGAATGCGAAGTGGTCTATACCTAGGTTACTCTTATACGTCTGGTTTGGCATTAATGGAAGCTTATGTTATTACAGGTGAACAGAAGAGAATGCAAAGAGATTTTTATCCGGGTTGCACTATTCATCCGATTGAGCAGTAAAAGAGACCACTGCCATGGATGGACAGGAAGCAATGCAAAGAGATCTTTATCCGGATCGCACTATACATCTGATTGAGCAGTAAAGGAGACTGTTGCTGTGGATGGATAGGAAGGGAATGCAAAGAGATCTTTATCTGAATCGCAATATACATCCGATTGAGCAGTAAAGGAGACTGCTGCTATGGATGAAGAGGAAGGGAATGCAAAGAGATGTTTATCTGGATCGCACTATACATCCGATTGAGCAGTAAAGGAGACTGCTGCTATGGATGGATAGGAAAGGAATGCAAAGAGATATTTATCTGGATCGCACTATACATCCGATTGAGAAGTAAAGGAGACTGCTGCTGTGGATGGATAGGAAAGGAATGCAAAGAGATCTTTATCTGGATCGCACTATAAATCCGATTGAGAAGTAAAGGAGACTGCTGCTGTGGATGAATAGGTGTGGGCTTCCCAACGGGGGTCGCCGCCATACCCTTCCAGGATCTGGGAGAGTACCAATGGCGTTGTGGATTTGGTTAGGAGGACAAACCCATTGCAAATGGTTTCGGATATGAGGAGGCCATGCCAGCATATTTTATATGCTGGGGAGGCTAGGGATGTACTATATCTGCATCCTTTTCACTGGTGAGATACATGTTATATCTCCACACCCGATGATGAAAATTGGGGGTTGAAGGTAAAACAAAACATTTTAACTATAACTCCTCCTATATCAACAGCTTTAAGAAAAGACTTACGATTACACCTCAAGCTTGTGGGATACAAACATTAGTTAATAATACTAAAGTTTCTACCCAACAGAGAGGTTAAGATTGTTGTTGTTGGCGATTGCGTAAGAAGTTGCAAAGAATTTGCTTCATTTGCCCCGAAGTTGAGCGAGAGGGGCGCAGAAAAAAAGTACCTCAAATGGTGGAAATAAAAGAAGATACCAAGAATAAAGAAGTGCGCGCCTTGCAGGGTGCCGTAACAAGGGTATGCATTCACTATCACTGGTTCAAAATTTGTACAAATTCTGACTTCTAAAGAGAGGAATCACATCTCCCATAGTCTATTGGGTGATGGTATTGTCGAACTAATTGGACCCGAAGAGGAAAGAGGAACGTCCAAAAACATGGGTCATTCAACATCTCTTTACGAGGGATGTCAGACATAGCCTTACAAAGTACACCCATTGTGAGTTGGATGTGCCTTTCAGGTTTAGGGTTGCCTAAGTGGCGGAAATAACCCTACAAAATACACCCATTGTGAGTTGGATGTGTCTTTCAGGTTTAGGCAGGGGAGAAATAGGTTAGGGAAATGGAGTATTCCTAGACCAAGTACTCTCTGGCTTGTTGGTGCTAGAGATGACACTAAATCTAGTGTTAACTATATCGGGGTTATGGCTCCCCAGTATAATCAAGCTTTCATCTCCCCAGGGTACACGAACCAATTTTCGGGTTATATAGGATAATTGTATGATACTTGCTAGTCAATTCATTCTAATGACGACATCAAAGCTATCAAGACTTTCTAGGATCTGATTAATGTAAAACGGGTGATTGGGATGTTTTAAGGAACAACCTCAAATGACGGTGTTTAACTATCATAACTTTTTTGTCGACTATTCCACAGTATAATAGGAGTCTAGAACTGACGGAGGGATTTACAATTCCTCACTAAATTTAGTAATTTTAATGCTTTGGTCTACTCATGTATCAAACAAGATAGATGCATATCATTGATTTAGTCAAAACGTACCAGGTACGATGTTGGAGTCTGGATTTGCTTGGGCATTGCCGGCCACGTACACTTGCGAAGAAGTTCCCTTGTTGTCCTTCTTCTGGTTGGCCAACTTGGGACAATCGGGTCTCACATGACCAGGGGCTCCACACTCGTAACAAACCATAGCTTTCTTTGGTCAACTACTGCTCCCACCAGTGGGGTTTCGGTTTCCCTGCTGCCCACTTCCACTCCCACGTGCGTTGGACTTGCCCTTGTTGCTGTTACTGGGATTGGTATTGGGTCGACCTGGGGTAGCAACATTTGTTTGACAATCGCGAGCAAAATGGCCTTGTTGGCCACACTTGTAGCATCCTTGGCATTGTCCTCCAACAACATGATGGTAGTTGCACTTTGAACACTTAGGCTTGGTCCCTGAGTAGTTCTTGGTGCGGGTTGTGGGAGTAGTGTCATCAGCTTGCCCAACATTTTTCTTTTTGGATGCTGGTGCTGACTACGAGAGCTTTCATCGGATTTTCTCTTGTTGTCCGTTTGCCTCTCGGACAGATTGCGGGCTTGCTTATTGATCAGCTCAGTCGCAAATTCCATAGCACCTTCAACGGTAGTGGGTCGTGAAGCTAGCACACTGTCATGAATGTTGTCAGGGAGTCCGCTGACATACTTCTCAATCTTGTCACTCCTTAGAGGGAACATTCTGGTGCACATCAAGCTTAACTCTTGAAATCTTTGGTTGTACCAAAGGATATCATTGTTCTTACACTTTAGATCCCACAGCTCGACTTCCAACTTCTTCATTTCTCCTTTGGGATAGTATTTATCAGTCATTCTTTCCGTGAGGTTGGCCCAAGTGAGAGTATAAGTAGTGTCATGTCCAAGGATGGCGACCATAGAGTTCCACCAAGTAAGGGCGCTCTCGAGTAGGGTGCATGTAGCAAACTTAACTCTGTTCTCGTCAGTACAACCGCTGATGCGAAAGACTGTCTCTAGTCTTTCAAACCACTGCATTAATTCAACAACTCCTTCTTTCCCTCGGTAGTATGAGGGCCTGCATTTTAAGAAGTCGGGGTAAGAGCAACCCCTGTTGGTGTTGTTTCTGTGTGCATCAAATTTTGGATCATTGTTTGCATTCGGGTCAGCTCCTCTGGCTGCTATGGCTGCTGTGATGCCTTCACTTATCATTTCCCGCAGTTGTGAGGCAGTAACGTTTCGAGTAGCTTCTGGGAATTCAACATTATCGGCATTGGAAGTGGTTGAATTATTGGGATTTGATCTCGTAATCACCATTTGTCTATAATCATATACATAATGAGATTATTAATTCAAGCGTTAGTACAATTTTTATATTATTTGCACGAGAAAACTTATGCACTGATTTCATAACAAATTTTGATAACCTATCAAGATCTCATAATATAATACATTGTACAACAGATATAATAAAGAAAGTGATTACATGTTAATTCCATGAGAAATTTAACATTCATCTAGCATAACACAATCTAAGTCATAGGTCGGTCGGGCCTAGTCCAAGGTAATGATACACACAGTCTTTAAAACATCATATCTCAAAGTTACATGTCCCAAAAGAAAAGAAAAGATAAAGTACGGGATTACATAACCAAAAGCTGAAAAAGAGATAAAAGTACAAAGGCCCTATGTCATGATAGCCGGGATGCAACCCGTAAGCTTATCATGACGTACAAGAAGTCTAGTACGTCTATACTAATCCTGCCTGGATGGTCCACTAGATGATGTCGGGGCTGATGGTGTTGATGGAGCTGGTGGGGCTGTAGAATTCCTCCTGGTGTTCCATAAAGTACGAACTGTCGTTCGGGTCTCCTTGAGCGTACGGAGGGCTGATAGTAGCTGGTTCCGGAGTCTATCGATGACCCCTCGGAGATAAGCCATCTCCTCAGTAACCTCATCATGATGGACAGTGGCGAGATCAAATAAAATGGATAATGATTGCTCTTGAGCGGAAAGAGCAGCATGGGTCTGATGTTGCAGACCCTTCATAACCTGAATGCGCTGGTGGAGGCGGTAGTTCTCATCCAATAACCACTTCAGTGCCTCGTCCGTCCTAGCCTGGATGCCCTTAGCGGTCTGGGATTCTCCCCTCATAGTGCGAAAAAGAGTGTCGATACGATCATAGATGACGACATGGCTTTGTTGACTGACTGTCAACTGGTTGTGGAGGTCGGATATCTCCCGCTCCTGGCGTGCAGCCAGTGCGGAGATCTGGGCCTGGACGGAATCGACAAGTCCTGCCCCGGAGCCTTCCCCGGTCTCATAAGTGGAGACGGGTGCGGGCCCGGAAAAATAGCATGATGATAAGGATGGAGGCATGGAAGATGGTATGCTAGGAGGGACCCGGTCCTCCTCCATAGAGTTTGGGGATAGTGTGGCTGATGCTGAGATAGAAAAAGGGTCCTCTGGGAGTACAGCTTCGATGGCTGGGTCATCCTCTGAATTCGAGGCTGACAACCATCCACACTGCGTCGATCGTGGAGATGAACAAACAACTGGAGTAGGAGATACTACGGGTAGAAGAGTCGAGGATGCAGTAGGCGGAGTCATGATGCTCTGAAATAGTATTATTTTAAGTTTGAAGTGAGTATAAGCTTACAAACAAAGAACGCTATTATTTTACATTACATGTTTTATGAAATATATCCCTTTTAAACAATTATTATAATGTTTTAAGGTTACATATATTAATACTTATATATATATATATATATATATATATATATATATATATATATATATATATATATATATATATATATATATATATAGTGTAAGGTTATTTTCAGAACCAAAAAAATGTACAGAACTGCGAGAACCGATTGTTTACCACTAGCAATACATAATGTACATCAATTGAATGCAAAGTGGCACTTTTGAAAATATATCTAACTTAATTTGAAATAAAAAATTAAATTAAGGGCAATGTGGGAATTTAACCATTCCTTGAAAATTGCAACCCATACCCCAAAACGGTTACCCCACAATCTGTGATTTATTACTTTCACGATCCGCTCACTCACCTTTGTTCTTCATCTCAAGAACCCTAGCCGCAAAATTTATTAACTTTAACCATGATGATTCTATGTTTTACCAATACTCAAATGACCCGCTCAACACACATCCTCAATTGATCTAATATAGCGACACCCTAAACCTTCGATCTGACACCGATACCGGCAAACCAACCGATTTGTCAAGTAGTGGGTTGTGATTTTAGGTGCTCATGATCTCTCTGGTAAATACATTTAATTTTTTTTGTCAACTAGCACTTTTGATTCATCTAATTGTGAAAGGAGGTGCACATGGATTTAATTAATGGGTTTCACCCATATAAAAGCCTCGTATTATATTTAGATTTGATTTGTGGCGCTTAGTATTGTTGTTAATGGCTTTAAGGTTTTGATAAAGTTTATATGTGTGTACGGATGTTTCTTTCTACATGGTGTTCTTTTTTAATTCGTTCTTTTGATCTAGTTTATATGTGCGTATTGATGTTTTGGTCTATATTTTCATATCAATCTTCTGTTCTTGAATTTTATTCTAGATATATGTTTACAACAGTGCTTAGCGTCATAATTAATTTGGTTTGATTATAAAATTTGTACATCTATAAATGTTTCTAGTTAATGATATATATTTACTTAATGCAATTGGTTATGTTTTATAAGATCGATGTTTGTACTTTTTAATTTGTTTTATGTATGTTAAATATCTTGTTTGAACTATAAGTATACTCCTTTCCTTAACTTGTGGTTTCTTTGAAAGGTGCATATGTATTCTCTGCTATTTCTTTATAAAATTAACATAACATGATCATTTTCTGCTATGAATTTTGATTGGTGTGCAACCATGTACTTCTTGTTACAACTGCTCTACAATTGTATAGGTTAAGAAGATATGATGCACATGTATTGTAGTATGTTTTGTGTTGTTTTATAGCATCATCTGGTTACTTAGTTTGCATTCTTCATCATTCACAGTTAGCCACAACAAACTATACACACCTCAAGAAAATATTAAGTATCTATTGATTTATATGTTTTTTTCCTTTTTACTCTTTCCTAATATTTTAAAAAAATCAGTTTAAATTTTACTGTTTTGATAATTGCATCGCATAGCTAATGGAAGCATGTAGTAAGGTAGCAATTTATTATTTTGATATTAGGCTAGGGCTTTATTAGGTATGCAATCAAGTATTCAATTTTTTCTTTTTTTTTTTGCTCTTGCTAACGCTAGCAGATCGTTTATACATCTTATTAATATATGATGCACATGTATTGGTAAGTGTATACATGATCTAGATTGACTTGGTGCACATGTATTGGCAAGTATTTACTAAAATACATGATTACTGAAAATGTCAGCATAGATATTCTTTTTATTGTCATATGGGGTCGTTTGGTTAATGTTTTTACTTCTCAACTATGTGCAGTTTGGTTTTTTATTTGGCTATATAAAATGGGTTCGTTGGTTGGTGCCTTTACTGTCCAATTCGTTTGTTTGTTTTCCAGTTTAATTTTGTTGTCGAAAGATGGTTGTTTGGATGGATTTCCAAATTTATATTACAGATGGTTGTTTTACTGCATTTAAACATTCCAACTGTCGTATTTACATCCATATGTTTCTAAATGTGAACATCAATTGTAGTTCAGCTTGGGAGTTCTGTAAATTTTCCATTAGAGAGTTTCCACTTACTTAGACTCTCTTTAGTTTACGGTGCGCAAGTGATGATGAAAGTTTGTATCCCTTAACCCGTTTAAAATTTTAACCCATATGAATGTCAACTGGAGATGACTGATCGGATCTTCTAAGGCAAGGGTCTTCATGTTTGTCGAAAGGAAATAAACTTAAATTAATAAGATTAATTGGTTGTGATGGAAATAATCCAGCAGCAACAACTTGACTTATGTGTGCAATTTTGCCTTCTTCCAACTTGTTATTGATTGTGTTCTAAACTATTTATATTGGATGCAAATTTCCAGGTTTATATTGAAAAGGAAGAATACAATTGCACGTGTATTAGATGAAGATATTGAACACCATACAGATGGACAAGCTAAAATGGAGATTCACATATGAAGATACACGAAGAGACAAAGATTAGGTAGATGTACATATAGTGTGATCAGGAGTGTGTAATGAAGTCAAATACATGTACACAAAATCGTGCACTTGTATTTGACTTGTATCTGTATGAAATAGCATTGGTGTATTTTCAACATACTAAAATTTTGTATATAATCTTGTTTCAAATTGTATAGAGCTACATGTTTTATACTTTTGAATATCATTAGAGGTTTAAGGAATTCAACATAAAAAACACACGTAAATTTATATAATAAGAAAAATACTTATATAATATAAAAAATACATGTGCACATTACTAAAATTGCATGCTGAAAATTCACTACTTAAAAAGATAAAATAAAAAATTAATTTCCTAAAATATAGGAAAAGGAAAAACGTTTTTTATTACAAAAATCAAAAAGTAAATAAAAATATACTTTTACTATTATGCCCTTCTATGTTAAATAATAATAAAATAATATCTAAAAAATCTGATTGGTTAATGATGGTTCTCGCAGTTATGTACATTTTTTTGGTTCTGAAAATAACCTCACCCTATATATATATATATATATATATATATATATATATATATATATATATATATATATATATATATATATATATATATATATATATATATATATATATATATATATATATATATATATATATATATATATATATATATATATATATGTATATATATATATTATCATTTAAGCAGTTCATTCAACAATTTGTAATTGCAAGGTTTGGTTTAATATTACCTATATTCTCATCTCAGTATTTTACTATGTAATGTAGAATCTTCAAGTTTAGCATGTCTAACATTTTCCGTAACAGTATCTCACTAAATAGTATTAATAATCAAGTTTAGTAACCAATATATATACACTTAGTTCACATAGCATAAAATGCCCTAAGATCTATATGCTTAACTAATACGGTCCCAAAATAAAATCCCAAAAAGATTTTTATAAGTAATAGTCCAGTTTTAAATAAAAGAAAAATCATTTTATTTTTATTTTATTTAAAAATTTTATCTGGTTCTCTATAACTAATGCTCTGATACCATTCTCTGTGACACCCCGGGTAGGGTCAAAATATGCGGAAATATCCACGGAGATGTCACAAGGGTGGATCGATAGCATATAGTCCATAGAGCATAAGATAAAGAGTTATTTAAATCAGTTTACACGTTTGTTAAACAAATACATAAAAACTGTTTTAAACATGAGGAGAGATAATTGTTTGTGTTTCCCAAATAGAACCCCTGACGAGTCCTATGATGCAGATTACTAAGATGCTGGAGACCATGCACACACCACGTACTAACTTCATATTCCTGTGCAAAACATACTAAAGGGGGTTAACATAAAGTTGGTGAATTTACATGTTTTAACAATTAATTAGTTTGGACATAATTTAATCATAGAAGTAACAATGCACAAAGCATTCTTACTAAAATGTAGATTACATTTGTTTATTATTAGAAGCTGAAGCTTAACCTTCCATAGTCCTCAACAGATGAAGACGTAGTGTCTTACAAAAAGACACCCATTCCAGTTCCAACATGGTATACGTCTGTTGTCCCGTCCAAGGCACAGTGAGCATGACTCACCCAGATGGGGATGGTCAATCCCTAATAGATCTATTTATAACATTCAGGCGATTTACAACAATTTAACAGTTCCAATAATAATCAATCATAGTCAAGTTTATACAATCTTGTTATGTCCATTAAGTGTTTGCATATTATCTTTCCCAAAAGGGAAAGTTTTATCAACAGTTTATATGGGGCTGTAAACTCACCTGGGAGTAGGCAATAGCTGTTTAATACGAATATTCAAATAAATCTCACGCCAAAGTTGTGCCTAATCAAATAATACAGTCTTAATAGATAGTACAAAGAACATATATGTATGCTTATACAGATTTTATTCAGTTCATTTATGATACGGTATTTATCTAAATAACCGTAGTTCAAGTATCAACAATATTCATTTAAACTTATTTATATAAGTTTCATTTCTACGTAAACATAAAATGTTTAACTATTAATATCAGTTAGCATATATAATAATCATTCAACTTACAATTAAGTTTCTTATTTAAGTAGACATAAAATGTTCTACTTCAAATATTAATTTACGTTCTCCGTTCAAGTTTTATAATCACTCATTTACTACTAAGTTCCATTAGTATTAAGTAAATATAAAAATTCTACTTAATATTAGTTCACGTTCGTAGTTCATGTATTATAATCATCCATTTAAACTTATTATTAAGTTTCATATTTTAAGTAAAAGTAAGGTGTTTTACTTACCTATTAGCATTCAATTTATCCAACGTTCATATAGTTTTTATTTTCTAAAAGTATATGAGTTTATGCATGAGTAACACATATTCATAATTGTTTATACAATTATTTCCTAAAGTAAATATAAATATTTTATTTAAAAAAATATAATATTTTATTTAACTTTAAAGTTTCCATAAATTATTTTAATATTTATAAAATAATTTAAACTTAAGAATTTATACCTTAATTCTTATGGCCTATGTATCTTAATTATGTTTTATTATAATTAAAATAGATTTTAGGTTTAGGACTTGTTAATGTTTCGGAATATGGCAAAACTAGTCCCTCTATATTTTAAACAAGTATAACTTTCGGATTTTACATATTTAGTACCTAGGGCTTGTTAAAGTTTCGGCATATGGCAGATTTAGTCCCCCTAATTATATCTAGGTTTTATAACTTTACTAAAATTACAAAAACAGCCCCTAGGGCTTCTTTAAGTTTCAGCAAATTACAAGAATAGTCCTTAGGGTTATAAAATGACAAAATAACTTTTAGAAACTTCCCAAAATGGTCCCTAGGGTTTAATTTGCCACGGATAGTATTTATTAAACCCTAGACTTTTGGATATTTACATTTTCAGTCCTTGTGTTTACTAGTTTATTAAAACAAGTTTCATAAGTTACGGTTTTAGTCCTTAAGTTTTATAAATTGTCATTTTTATCCAAAAAGTTTTTATAAGTTATATTTTATTATAAAAACTTTTATTTTAGCATTCAAACTAGTATATGGGATCATTAAATGGGCTAAACATCTAATGGGCTATCTAGTGGGCTTAAATATATCTCAAGTCCACTAATTTATTTAAATGGGTCTTTAAATCTTTTATTGGGCTTAAATACATTTTTAAGTCCTTTAATTAGTTAAATGGGCCTAAGTGTAATCTTAAGTCCATTAAGTTATGAATATTTATCAAATGGGCTTATTGGGTCTATTAAGTTTTGAATTAACATTTCATGGGCTTAAATAGTCCATTAACACTACTTTACATTTTATGTAAGGTTTAACTTAGGATATTCTTATAAGCTTATTATGAGCTTATTCATATTTAGTTTTAAATCTAATTAGGAGAATAAAACTTATAATTTGTTTTATGTAATGTACCAAATTAGATCTAGGTGTGTTATAAGGTTGCAAGTAAGTCATAAGCACTAATAAGAGCTTATATCTCACGGCTATAATTAGTTATAGCTTATTAAGATAAGTCAAGTCTCATTTTATGGTTGCATGTAATTTATAAGTGTTACAAAAATAGATCTAACTATGTACAAGTCAAGAAAACAAGTCACAAGTCCAAAAATGAGATTTAAACTATGTCTAGACCTAAAATCAAATATAGATCCATGTACACACATATATAGCCCACGACTATAATTCTAAATCTTGGTATTTCCAAGATGAACACTTTAGCTAATTTTTAAGTCTTGTAAATATTTACAAAAATACAATCATGATTATCTAGGTGTCATGCATGTTCCCAAGGTTACTATTTTACCAAGGAGACTACATATAGCCCACGGCTATATTGTCTCTTCCCAAGGTTCCCATAGTCTTGTTTTATGTTTAACATACTCAAGTTAATCTTTATCATTAGATCTATGGTTTATAATAGCATGCATGTACATTTAATCCATTTTAGGTAATATGTAACCCACGACTACATTTATAGTCATAAGTTATTTTTTTATGATTTTTAATATTCCATTTAACATGTTACATTTCATATTCCATTCTTAAAACTAACTAGACAGATCATACGATCACCATTTATTTTTACCGTGACCTTTAAGGTCATGGTTTGTATGATCTATAAGTTACACAAGTTCATTTCATGAGATCTATGGTCATTAGCTAACCAAAGTCCAATAAAACAAGATTTATAACTCATGCAACATTTAGATTTAAAAAATGTTTCATATGGTTTTCAAATCTAGTTTAAAACATAGAATACAAATCATATGTTTCTTATTAAAAGATTTTAAATCATGAACATGATTTTTATAAATATGTCGTGACCTATAATGGTCATAGCTTTATCAAATCTTGATTTTAACATATTATTTACTTGTGTTTATAGATGTATGATGATGCATGCATGAAGAAAACCCTAGTTATAACTAAGCCGTGGCCTTAATGATTTCGGCTAGGGCTTGTTTATAAGAGGAATGATGCTACCAAATGATTTGTAATCAAGATGGGACAAAGATTTAGTTGATTTAATGAATCAACTTTGGGTTTTTGTGGCTTGTAGCCGAAATGTAGAGAGAGAGATGAAGAGAGAAGTGAGATTGCATGTATGAGAGAATGTGTGAGTGTGTTTCGGCTAAAAGGGAAGAGAGAGAGAGAAGGGCAAAAGGTATGATTCACCTTGGTAAGACATATTGTGCCAAGTGTCACCCCTTGCCTTTCCAAGGCAACTCTTCTTCTTCCACACAAGCCTATTTTCCGTGTAAGGCTATCCAAAAGGGTAGGGTGGGCTTGTTTTGGGCCTATGATGGGCTAGAGCACAACCTTGGGCTAGTCCATGAGAGTTGTGTAGTATGCAAGGGATGTATGCATATGCCTAAACGGCTGAGCATGCATGTTGTAACATTTTTCTCCAATTGTTAAGGGTGGCACACACACACATTGCTAGTTATAATTTCATTAGTTGTTTTTCCTAGTAGCATGATCATGGTTTTTAGGTTATGAAGCTATTTTCAACAAAGATGAATGTAAAAGTATAATTACATGATGAACAAGTTCATACACATCTTTAGGAGATATAACACATGAATGAGTGTCCTAGGATTATTAGGTGGAAATTTATTATATTTGAATGTAGTGTTTTACCACACCTTTAGGAAAAGGAGTTAAATAGGGAAAGTATTAAATACGACGATTTAGGAAAACCGTGTACTAATGACCCTTATGATAAGAAAGTTCGTTTCTCAAGGAGGTATATGTGTGTTACTAAAATTTGACAAGATTTGAGATTAATATTTGAAAGAAGGGGATGAGAAAATAGAATGACGAAGACGTGAAATTGATTACTACGACGACTAAACGTAAAACCATAAAAAGGGCTAAAATAAAAATTAATTCTAAAAATTCCCAAAAAATTACAGAAAATAAAATTAAATAAACTAAGAGTTTACAAATGATCAAAACTTTTTCAAACCTTTTAATTAATTAAATATTAATTTTTAAATGCTAATTAAATCCCTAAAAATCAAATTAATTCTCAAAAACCCCAAATAAAGATTTTTCACTTTGTAAACCTCTAAAATGACCTAAGAAGATTAAAAACTATTTTTATAAATTTTTAAACTAATTAAAACTAATTAAAATGATTTAAAAACTATTTAAATTTAAAATAAATATAAAAATTAATCTAATGACAATAAAATTTATCTAAGAGTTGCAAAAATCCTATTTTAATGTATTAATCCTAAGAAAAATATAAAAATTGCAAAAATGTGAAATTTGAAATTTAATAATAAAATAATATTAAAATAATATTAAAAATCCAAAAAATAAAAAAAATCTAAAAACCTGCAAACTAGTTTATTTTAACCTAAATAATCAGAAAATGAAAGTGAAATTACAAAAATAACCCTAATGGGCCCCCAAATAGGTTAAAACCAAAAATAGTCAACCTTAATGGGCTTTTGGGCCCAAAAAGTCAAACTAAGCCCAAATGCCCTGAAAAAGCCCTATCTGACTCAAAATTAAATTCTAAACACAAAAGTCTGAAGGCCCAAAAGCTAATTTTGAGCTTATTACAGCTTAAATAGTCAACAGCTTATTCTTATTGGGCCAATAAGCCCATTAAGCAATAAGCCAATGCCATAATCTCTGCTTAAACACACAACCTTCTTTTGAGATGCCTAAGAGATCTGTGAAAAGAAATTTTGAAAAAGCACACTCAATAAGCCAGAAATAAGCAAAGAACAATTTCACTAAAAGACAAAATAGTCGGGTTAGAGTTCTAGGCTGTTTAAGAAGCTCTGGTTTGTTGCAAAAGCTCACAAATAGCTTAACTAAGAATAATCAATTAAGAAAGTCACAAAAAGCCAAGTAGAATAAGCTGTGTGAACCAATAAGCTGGCTGAAAAAGCCAAATAAGCTAGTTTTCTAGCAAAAGCTTAACCAAATGACTTGTAACCTTCCAGATTTGTTATTAAGCTGAGAAAAATGACACCTATTACAAAAGCCAAGTTGCTGCATGTACCAATAAGCAGTTCTCAAAAATAAGCCAAATTGTGCTTATTTGACCAAAAGTCAAAGTGTTCCAAAATTCACCAAATGATCAGGGATGGTTTATAGGCTTGTTATAAGCAACTTTTGTGAAGAACTCAAGGAGAAGTCCTTGTGAATCAAGTGGTCAGTTAACCAAATGATGACTGATTTTGGCAAAAAGGGCTTAATAAGCCAGTTAGCTTATAAGCCAGCAACAAGGCACACCAAATAGCAAAAACCACTCACAAGCAGCACAATACCAAGTTCCAAACAACAAAACAACAAGGCATACACTAGAATCACAAATGCAAGCACAAAATGAGGTGGTCAATTTGCTGATGCAATTGACCACTTCAGCCAACTTTGATAAGCTCTAGCACCTTCAATAAGCCACCAAATTCAACAAACATATAATGTACAAATAGCTTATCACCTAAACTCTTCCCAAACCAGATTTCAGACCTTAGATCCAACAAACAAAGATTTTATTGGATCTGATGTGTTTGACCAATTCCAAAACACTTTTTATCAGATTTTACAAGACTTGAAATCCTTTTTTGAAACCTTTTGAAAATTAACCAGTGACCAAAAACTATTGAATATGACTTGTTTAGACCTCCCAAACCTTAAGAACCAAGGGCACAAGGCCACAAGGCCTTATGATCCCTAAATCCCAAACAACCCTTTTATAAGCCCTTTTCAAACAAACTTCTTATCAATCTACTGATTTATAGTTCAAATAGCTCAACTAGGTGACAACCAACAGATACCAACCATAAAACACAAAGCACAACACACAAAATCAACAAATCACGTAGCAAAGTATAAATCAGACCATAACATGTGATTTTTTAGAGGAATCTTAACAAGAGGTTATACCTATCCTCCACAACATCCTAGGAGGATCAGCAATGCTCCTTGGACCTTGTTCAACAACTAGAACAAGACCATGGTACTTCAACAAAGGAGATGAGATGTGCCTTGGTTGATGTTTCAAAGTAGAAACTCAAGGACTTGATTTCTTCAACACAAGCAACAAACAGCCCAACCAAAGGCTCAAACCCCTTCACAAGCTTGGTGTAAACAAGCTTGTAAGAGCTTATGGCTTTTGGTTAAGGATTAGTACAAGTAAAATATCAAAATAAGAAACCTATTTTCTAGATTATTTCAAACTTGAAAAACTTACCAAACATAAACGTGTTCAAACCACAAGATCAAAACACATTTATAACATCAAATGGAACTCAGAATCACTCTTAAACAACACCAAATTTCAAAAACATAAAAAGGAATTACAATTTTCTTAAATTACCAACTTTTATAAATTTAAAAAAGGAATTACAATGTTTAAAGAGTAAAACTGGAACAAGGCTCTCTCACAAGTTAAGGAGTCCTTATATAGGACACAAGGGCTGAGATTACAAGAGAAAACCCTAGCTATGAAGTTCCTGAAATGCCCTTGAATCTTCTAGACGAATTTTGATATTGATCTGTCCAAATGCATCATGGCTGTTCATTTTAGCTTTGTAACCAAGCAAGGAGTGTGGGCTGTTGATTTGGCCACGTGGCATACCTTGGAGGTTAAGGTTTGATGTGATATGTGGACGGTTTGAATGGTGAGACCCTTTTGTGAGTGGGAGTGATGGTTTTGGGTGTGGAATGAGTTCATGTGTATGTGAATTAAGCATGTGCCTGGGTAATTCAATTTTACCCTTTGTTTTAAGTGGGGTAAGTTCTGGGTTCTTGATGGTAAACAGTAACTCGTTTGATCCGAAAAAAGGGGTGTATTGTGTTTGGCGCGTGTTTGTGCAAGTTTGAACTTTGGAGAATGACATTAGTAGTCCTTGTGTTTTGGTTAAACTTGTAAAACATGTTTTCAGTCAACCAAACTTGATTCCTTTGTTAAATAAGTTATAAACTTCACACTTTTGCCACCAAACTTTGCAATAAGGGTTTCAAGGGTTATTTTTGCCACTTTTGCATATTTAAAGGACTGATCTTGGACATTCTTGATCTTCAAAGGTCTTCATTGTATCTTTGACTTCATGAAGGACCATAATTGACAATTTAGATTAGTTGAGGGACTAAACTTGCCAATTCTTCAAAGTTGAAGGACCATTTTGTAATTTTGACAAACTTAAGGGACCAAACTTGTAATTATGAATATACAAGGGTTTTAAGTGTCATTTCTTCATAATTTGAGGATCAATCTTGTTCATATTCAAGTCTTCAAGGGTTTATCTTGGATAATTCATGAACTAGGGCCCGGTTGTTTGTACGGCTTCATTTCTCGTGTCCATTTTTCCTTGTTTCTTGTGATCTTTTGTCTTTTTCAGGATATCCATACCTAAAACACACAAGCAAACATATACAAGCATATATATGGTATTTTATGACATTTTAATGCATTTAAATCCCGAAAAGAACGGATGAGATCATGTATAAAAGCCATCTCATCACTCCCCCATACTAAGCCATTGTCGTGCCCTCACGCAATGCTAGAATAAAGTATCTAAGCATCACCAAAATTCTATTTTATTAACCTTTATTGAAAAGTAAAAGACTTGCAACAATACTACGAAGATGTGTAAAGACATAATTTATGATTTTCATCACGAATGTGACTTTTAGGGTCAATGAATAGAAACAAGTAAATGTTCCATAGAGTAAATTTCGTCATCCTTGATTGTCATACATTCCATTCTAAGTGCAAAAACGAGATCATTGTTGGTACAAGTCACAATGCTAACACTGCTTATACGTCCAAATTGTGTAATACTTTTTCTCCCCGCAATCCTAGTTATTATAAAAGGAAATGGGTTTCTAGAATTTTTTAACTATTTGTCATGGATCACAAGTGATTCATATTGACTTATTTGAGTATTTATTAGTCCGAAAGTAAAGTAGCACAATTTAATCGATAGTTAGCCGAAGGACAAAATCCTTTAAAACGGCTTCTCGTGTATCTCCTTAAGTTCATATTTTGGCATAACTCGTTTCACGATTTGAGACCTTTCTCGGACCGATATTTGGCATGTACTTCATACTTCAAATCTTGGGAAGACGTTCTTGAAATTATGATCTTCTCTTCATATTTTGGAATTTCTTCACTTGACGTTTTTGAGAGATTCTTCATACTAGGACCACGACTTCATCATTTTTCTTCAATCTTTATTTTGGACTTTGATATACAACGATCCGCCTCCTTTTAGGACTTGGATATATTTATCCTCATACCTTGTAAGGGTCTTTTTGGATAGACTTTCTCCATGATCTTTAGGGGAGTAATTGCTTTTCGTTGTGTGTCTCGATCCTTCATATTGATTTTGGGAATAATAATACTTCACATCATCTTGGATCTTTAGCAACAAAATAGAGCTCCTCAAGCCTTGTTAGGGCCTTTTTGGATCTTCACCAATCTTCGCGTCCCGCTTTAATAAGTTATGCCTTGGCTATGAACTCTATTCAACCCCGAGCAACTTTTAAATGATCTTGTGCTAGAAGCTAAGTAACCTTTCAAATCGTACGACCTTACTTATTGCAATTATTTTTATTTCTAATGCATTGATCTTATGGGAGAAAAAGCCACAATTAAAAACATATGAGTTTTTGAAAGAACATTTTCATGTTCTACGTTTAGCATGATCACTTGTCTAACTCTATCATCTCTCGTTCTTCACTATTTAAAGACCTCTAATTAAAGAGACTCGTGAATACTTAGCCATGCAAGTCAAAATTAAGCCAAATTTGGATTAGCTTTCATTAAGACTATATCAAATCGATGTTTTGGGTTTTCAAGCTACCTATAGGATCTTGTACTTTCTTGGACTTTTTCAAGTTTAGAGAATGCATTTTATAGTTCCCTTGATAAGTGACTTTCTAGGATCAATTATAGGAACTTGCGAAAAATTCTTGTTCTTAACCTGAATGAGCTAAGACATTTGCGTTTTAAAGTTCCCTATATAAAAGTCTAGCAAAACTTGAATTGAGCGGGTTAAGGAATGTAAAGGGCTCCAAATGCCCATCAAGTCAAAAATCAGCTCTTATTCTACCCATTGGAAAATATACATTCGTGTCTTCAAAACACTTATTAAAACTAAGAAATTTTTTAAAATTTGGCCATTTTTAGCCTTATTAACAACATAACAAAACACTGAAAGTTGGAAAACGTGAGGGCGTAACAAAGCAAGTATCTATTCCCCCCCCCCCCATACTAAAATTAAACATTTCCTCAATGTTTCGAGTCTAAAGGTGGAGCACCCCATACTAGATACGAAGAGTCGAATGCTTAGGATCTAGCATGGAAAGGGTGATCAACAATATATCTAAAGCCATTTATTAAGTATGCTAAAAGATAATTACAATAAAGGATATATCATGGATTCGTGAAAAACTTCTTCAAGCAAACTATGGAGGCTCACGTAAACGAAAACAAGAGTCTTCAATCGTAGATGATGATGATGATGATCTAGATAACACAATCACAAACAACCACGAGACAACAAGTTGGAAGGGAAAAATCCCCTCTCATTATTTATTAGAAAGCATAAAAAGATAAGCATGGGATCTCCCCCACGAGGCACCTCGTTTTTTATTATCGAGTCATGAGCTCGACTCGATCCCCTCAATGCTAATTATCATTGGGGAAGGTGACTTGGTCGAGGTCATCCAATGAAGGAATTTCCCCACCAAAGTAGTGCTTAAGCCTATGTCCATTCACCTTGAAGTTAGGACCACCATTTTGAGCTAGCTCGATGGTCCCATAAGGAAACACTTGTGTAATGGTGAAAGGACACGACCAACGAGACTTCAATTTCCCTGAAAATATCTTTAATCGAGAGTTAAAAAGTAACACTTGATCACCCACGTTAAAAACCCGGTTTTTAATCCTTGCATCATGAAACTTTTTAGTCTACTCTTTGAAAATCAATGAATTTTCTTAAGCATTATCTCTTAATTCATCCAATTCATTCAATTGTATTTTCTGGTGATCTCCCGCGGTCTTCAAGTCAAAGTTTGCATGCTTAAGGGCCCAATATGCCTTATGCTCCAATTCAATGGGCAAATGATAATTCTTCCCATAGACTAAATTATAAGGAGTACAACCGATAGGTGTCTTATAAGCGGTCCTAAAGGCCCATAAAGCGTCATCGAGTTTGTCGGACCATGAAGCACGGTTTTCTCCAATCAACCTCTCTAAAATCCTCTTCAAAGCTCGGTTCGAAACCTCGACTTGTCCACTCGTTTGCGGGTGATAAGTCGTAGAAAGACGATGAGTAACTCCATATTTCTTTAAGACCTTCTCGAATTGGTCATTACAAAAATGGGTTCCACGATCGCTTATAATAGCACGAGGGGTTCCAAACCGAGAGAATAGTTGCTTCAAAAACTTCACTACCACACGAGCATCATTAGTAGGTAGAGCCTTAGCTTCCACCCACTTAGAAAGGTGGTCGACCGCGACGAGGATATACTTGTTACCATGAGACGATGGGAACGACCCCATAAAGTCTATGCCCCAAATGTCGAAAATCTCACACACTTGAATTATGTTTTGTGGCATTTCATCATGTTGAGACGATTTTCCTTGACGTTGGAACGAATCACACGACTTCACAAGTGCGTGTGCATCATGATAGATAGAAGGCCAAAAGAAACTGGCATCAAACACTTTCTTAGCCATGAGATTGGCACCGTGGTGACCACCCGTGGGTCCCTCGTGACAAGCTCTAAGGATGTTAGAAGCTTCGGTACCAAAAACACAACGTCGAACGAGTTGATCCGCACAAACCCGAAAGAGATAAGGGTCGTCCCAAAAATAAAACTTGACGTCACGAAAGATTTTTTGCTTTTGTTGTGTTATCATACCCTTGATTTTGAGATTGCCCGCATGGTAATTTGCAATGTCGGCAAACCATGGGGTGGTGTCTTTAGAATTCACTACACCGAGAATCTCGAGAATAAATGTTTCGGTGATTTCCTTGTTCTCGAAAAAATCTTTGTGAGAATCTTCTAGACGAGAGATGATCGGCCGCTAGATTCTCGGCTCCTTTTTTGTCAAGCAGGGTGACATCAAATTCTTGGAGGAGGAGCATCCAACGAAGAAATCTCGGGTTAGCATCTTGCTTAGCTAGGAGATACTTGATAGCCAAATGGTCGGTATACACGATGCTTTTAGTTAAGACGAGACAAGGTCGGAATTTCTCAAAAGCATAGACCACGGCAAGGAATTACCTTTTCCGTTGTGGTGTATATTAATTGAGCCTCGGTCATCGTCTTACTAGCATAATGGATAGGACGGAAATGCCTTTCATAACGTTGCCTTAAGACGGCCCCTATAGCATAATCACTTGCATCGCATATGATTTCAAAGGGTAATTCCCAATTAGGAGCAACAAGAATGGGAGCTTTGGTAAGTTTCCTTTTGAGAGTTTCGAAAGCTCTAACACAATCCTCATTGAAATTAAAAGGAGCATCCTTCTAGAGAAGGTGTGTCATTGGTCGAGAGATTTTCGAAAAGTCTTTGATGAAACGACGATAAAAGCCCGCATGGCTAGGAAACTCCTAACTCCCTTAACGGTTTTGGGATGAGGTAACTTGGGGATGACGTCTACCTTAGCTTTTTCGACCTCAATCCCCGCTTTTGAGACCTTATGTCCTAAGACGATTCCTTGTTTACACATAAAATGACATTTTTCCCAATTAAGCACAAGATTGGTTTCTTCACAACGTTTTAACATTTGCTCGAGATTAGATAAACATGACATGAACGAATTACCAAACACCGAGAAGTCATCCATAAACACTTCTATCGACTTCTCGATCATATCATGAAAAATAGCCATCATACACTGTTGAAACGAACTCGGTGCATTGCAAAGTCCGAAAGGCATCCTACGATAAGCAAATGTTCCTTAAGGACACGTAAACGTAGTCTTCTCTTGATCACGAGGGTCGATAGGGATTTGAAAGTAACCAAAAAAACCATCTAAAAATAAATAGAATTCATTTCCGGCGAGTCGCTCCAACATTTTATCCATGAAGGGCAAAGGAAAGTGGTCTTTACGAGTGGCGTCATTTAACTTTCGGTAGTCAATACACACCCTCCAACCGGTCACAACACGAGTGGGAATTAACTCGTTGTTTTCATTGGGCACAACGGTCATTCCTCCCTTTTTAGGGACACAATGGATTGGGCTCACCCATGGGCTATCGGAGATAGGATAAATCATTCCCGCGTCAAGGAGTTTTAGAACTTCCTTTTTTATGACATCGTGAATTTTGGGGTTTACCCTTCTTTGACTTTGAATTGAGGGTTTGTAGTCCTCCTCCATTAAAATCTTGTGAGTACAAAATTTTGGGTCAATACCCTTAATGTCGGAAATTTTCCACGCAATTGCCCCTTTATGAGCTTTAAGAACTTTAAAGAGCTCGGTTTTTTCATCATTAGCAAGACCTTTTGCAATAATAACCGACAACTTGTCATCACCTTCCAAGAATGCTTTTTCAAGGTGAGATGGAATATCTTTCAATTCAAGGATAGGCGGTTCCTCGATTGAAGATTTTTGCTCAACACTCATAACTTCCATCGGCGGAAAAAATGGTGGAATAGAAGTATCATCACTAATAATCACCTCATCTTCATTGTCGATTTCATATGAGGTTAAATTGCCTCCTTGGAATGGAGTGAGATTTGGTGTAGAATTAGCAAGAATTGGATCCAAAATAGTGGGATTGCAACTTGACGAGCTATCGGAAAAACCTAACACTTCTTGTGAAAACTCATCGCAAACCACATCAACTAAATCAATGTGATTGATGGTAGCGATTGCATAAACATGAGAAGGTTTTGAGTTTTGAGTAGAGTTTATAACAAGTTCCTCTTCGTTGAATCTCAAAGTAATAGTTCTTGCATAAACGTCGATAAGCGATCTCGAGGTGTCTAAAAATGGACGACCTAAAATTAGAGGAACTTGAGGATCCGCGGGGATGTCAACTACTAAAAAATCAACGGGATAGTAGAACTTCCCCACTTTCACGAAAACATCCTCGGCTACTCCACATGGTAAAATCCTAGAATGATCGGCCATCTCGATAGACATGTTCGAAGGAGTAAGAGCCGGAAGCGAAAGCGATTTCCAAATGGAAAATGGCATCAAATTAATGCTCGCACCAAGATCGGCCAAGGCGAGGCATTCTTTCATATCTTGTATGTCACAAGGAATGAGAAACTTTTCTGGGTCACCAACTTTTTCCGGTATGCGGTTAAGATAAACCGAAGAACAATTAGCAAGCTTTGAAAGCTTTTCCTTATCATTCATCATACTTTTGAAAGTGGAAGCGAAACGAGGCATATATAACAACGCGTTGGCTAAACTTACATAAAATTGAACTTGTTGAAACATTTTTATAAAAAACTCGATTTGTTGTTTGTTACGTTCTTGCAATTTCTTCTTGTTTCGTCTCGAAGGATAAGGTAAGGGTGGTGTGGGTTGGACATTAAGCAACGACCTTGGAATCTCGGGTTCCATGATTGGTATTGGTTCAACCATAGGTATGGCATGAGCGGTACTTCGTGGGCGTGTGATATGCTCCTTTTTGACCATTTCCTTCTCCGTAGAAGTACTTGGACGAGAGATTGGTTCCTTAAAAGTTTTACCACTACGTGTAGTAATAACCTTAATTTGTCCCTTCGGGTTTGCAATGGTATCACTAGGAAGACCACCCGAGGAAGAGGGTTTACACATGATTGCTTCAAACATTTTTGCCATTCGGTCTTCAAATTTTTGATTGCCTTAAATCCGCTTTTAACAATTCTTGCTTAATCTCATGTTGTCCTTGTTCCATCTTTTGTTGATTTTGTTGAAGACGTTGAACGTTTCCTTCCATTTTATTAGCATGAGTCTTAAGTTCATTAGCAAGTTCGTTTTTAAGCTCGTTTTTCAACTCGGATCTTAAGCTAATCATCTGACGTTGCATGTTATCAAACTTAGCATCATTTGCTATAGCATAATCCAAAAATTCTCCTTGAAGATTTTTAGTGTGAGCATTTTGAAAACCTTGTGTAGTGTTTTGAAAATCACGGTTTAGGTTTTGATTTGCAACTTGTCCATTCCCACTTTGATAATTCCCTTTGTTGTAGTTACGTGAATTGCCTTGATAACCACCATTATGATTGTTGTTTTGATAGTTATTAACATTTTGATTTGGTGGAGCTTGATTTGGGCGGGAACCTTGGCCGTTTTGGTTGTAAGTTCCCGTTTTTACGTAAGCACTCGAAGTGTTACCACCGGCGGTAATGCACTCGGAAAGATCATGAGCTCCACCACAAGACAAACAACTCTTTTCAACCGCTTTAACCGAAGCGGAATTCAAAGCATCTTGTGCTTTCCAATGAGTCATAAGATTTGAAAACCTATCGAAAAACGATTTTCCTCATTTGCTTCATCATGTAAGGCATTAATGTGACGAGACGATGACGAACCCATATTGGGAACACTCGGTGTGTTACGAGGGTTGTAAACCTTAGATCTATTCTCGATAATCTTTAAAGCTTCATCGGTTGTTTTGCACAAAAAATTACCACCCGCGGCGGCATTCAAATAATCTCGTTCATGATCATTAAGCCCATTATAGAAAGTATCTATTTGATGCAATTCCGAAAAATCGTGGTGTGGACATTCATGTAACATTTCCTTAAATCGTTCCCATGCCATTGAAAAACTCTCATTATTATGTTGTGTAAACCTTGAAATCTCATTTTTCAAATGTGTTGTTTTAGATGGTGGAAAAAATTTGGTTACAAACTTAGAGACGAGATCACCCCATGTCAAAATCGAATTTGGCGGTTCTTTCTCAAGCCAAATTTTAGCGGGTCCATCTAACGAGTATGGAAACAACATAATCTTAATGGCGTCATGTGGAACATCCTTAAACTTGCTAGTTGCGGTGAGACGATTAAAATTCCTTCTGTGGTAATGCGGGTTGTCTTTTTCATGACCTCTAAACTTATTTGCTTGCAACATCGACATTAAACCCGTCTTAATCTCGAAATTCTCCGCAAGGATAGCGGGAATCACAATAGCTTCTCCAAAACCCTCGGTGGGTGCTTGAATCAACTCCATCATAGTACGATTAGCCATGACGACTTATTGTTCTACAATAGGTTCAACAATTGGAGTTTGTTCTTCAATCAATGTCTCTTGATTTCCTTGACTTTGAAGACGTTTACGAGCTCGTTTTTCTTGATTACGAGTTTGCACAAACTTCACGAAGAATGGGAGGTGAGCAAAGAAGATTCTTTTTGGGTGTTTTGTGAATTTTCAATTTTTTTTGTGTTTTTGATTGTTTTTAATTTTTTTGGATTTTGTGTATCTTCGTAGACAACAATCTACCAAATCTCTCCTCGAATCAAGCTCTTTATTAAAGAAGCCTCTAAAGAATGAAAACGATCACGTGGAGTGAACACCTTCGAATGACTTTAGAACTTTGGTGAAAACCAAATTGTTCAAGAGGGTTTAATCATAAAGAAAACCAAACAAATATATATGATACATAATAATACTTTGGGCGGCAAAACCCTCGATTAGCCTTCAATCTCAAAATACTCACAAGCAAGTGAAGAAACGAGGCGGCGCGAAGCACTTAAGAGCCTTTTTCCTTAGGGTATATTTTATAATACCCGCCTTATACCCACCTTATAGTTTGTATTTTTCAAAATCGAGCTTCACGAAAGTATTTATCTATTTTTGCCTTTTTCTTTTTGTTTGAGATTCGAATACAATAATTAGGAGATCAAATCCCAATTAAGGTTGTGTTTTCACACTTTTGGAGATATTTTATATTGATTGTGATACTTAATACAATATAGTAATAATAATTTCACAAGAAAAACGAAAAAACCGATAATACGTATTAGTAGATTTCTTCTAATAATACTATTTTTGGTTAATAATAAAAACAACAAGACAAATTAATCACGACACACCTCCCGGCAGCGGCGCCAAAATGATTGTAGTGTTTTACCACACCTTTAGGAAAAGGAGGTAAATAGGGAAAGTATTAAATACGACGATTTAGGAAAACCGTGTATTAATGACCCTTATGATGTGAAAGTTCGTTTCCCAAGGAGGTATATGTGTGTGACTAAAATGTGACAAGATTTGAGATTAATATTTGAAAGAAGGGGATGAGAAAATAGAATGACGAAGACGTGAAATTGATTACTACGACGACTAAACGTAAAACCGTAAAAAAGGCTAAAATAAAAATTAATTCTAAAAATTCCCAAAAAATCCCAAAAATCAAATTAAATAAACTAAGAGTTTACAAATGATCAAAACTTTTTCAAACCTTTTAAATAATTAAATATTAATTTTTAAATGCTAATTAAAGCCCTAAAAATCAAATTACTTATCAAAAAGCCCAAATAAAGATTTTTGAATTTGTAAACCTCTAAAATGACCTAAGAAGATTAAAAACTATTTCTATAAATTTTTAAACTAATTAAAACTAATTAAAATGATTTAAAAACTATTTAAACTTAAAATAAATATTAAAATTAATCTAATGACAATAAAATTTATCTAAGAGTTGAAAAAATCCTATTTTAATGTATTAATCCTAAGAAAAATATAAAAAGTGCAAAAATGTGAAATTTGAAATTTAATAAATAAATAAGATTTAAAATAATATTAAAAATTCAAAAAATAAAAAAGTCTAAAAACTTGCAAACTAGTTTATTTTAATCTAAATAATCAGAAAATGAAAGTGAAATTACCAAAATACCCCTAATGGGCCCCCAAATGGGTTAAAACCAAAAACAGTCAACCTTAATGGGCTTTTGGGCCCAAAAAGTCAAACTAAGCCCAAATGCCCTAAAAAAGCCCTATCTGACTCAAAATTCAATTCTAAACACAATAGTCTGAAGGCCCAAAAGCTGATTTTGAGCTTATCACAGCTTAAAAAGTCAACAACTTATTCTTATTGGGCCAATAAGCCCATTAAGCAATAAGCCAATGCCATAAGCTCTGCTTAAACACACAACCTTCTTTTGAGATGCCTAAGATATCTGTGAAAAGAAATTTTGAAAAAAGCACACTCAATAACCCAGAAATAAGCAAAGAACAATTTCACTAAAAGACAAAATAGTCGGGTTAGAGTTCTAGGTTGTTTAAGAAACTTTGGTTTGTTGCAAAAGCTCACAAATAGCTTAACTAAGAATAATCAATCAAGAAAATCACAAAAAGCAAAGTAGAATAAGCTGTGTGAACCAATAAGCTGGCTAAAAAGCCAAATAAGCTAGTTTTCTAGCAAAAGCTTAACCAAATGACTTGTAACCTTCCAGATTTGTTATTAAGCTGAGAAAATGACACCTATTACAAAAGCCAAGTTGTTGCATGAACCAATAAGCAGTTCTCAAAAATAAGCCAAATTGTGCTTATTTGACCAAAAGTCAAAGTGTTCCAAAATTCATCAAATGATCAGGGATGGTTTATAGGCTTGTTATAAGCAACTTTTGTGAAGAACTCAAGGAGGAGTCCTTGTGAATCAAGTGGTCAGTTGACCAAATGATGACTAACTTTGGCAAAAAGGGCTTAATAAGCCAGTTAGCTTATAAGCCAGCAAAAAGGCACACCAAATAGAAAAAATCACTCACAAGCAGCACAATATCAAGTTCCAAACAACAAAACAACAAGGCATACACTAGAATCACAAATGCAAGCACAAAATGAGGTGGTCAATTTGCTGATGCAATTGACCACTTCAGCCAACTTTGATAAGCTCTAGCACCTTCAATAAGCCACCAAATTCAACAAACATATAATGCACAGATAGCTTATCACCTAAACTCTTCCCAAACCTGATTTCAGACCTTAGATCCAACAAACAAAGATTTTATTGGATCTGATGTGTTTGACCAATTCCAAAACACATTTTATCAGATTTTTACAAAACTTGAAATCCTTTCTCCAAACCTTTTGAAACTTAACCAGTGACCAAAAACTATTAAATATGACTTGTTTAGACATCCCAAACCTTAAGAACCAAGGGCACAAGGCCACAAGGCCTTATGATTCCAAAATCCCAAACAACCCTTTTATAAGCCCTTTTCAAACAAACTTCTTATCTAATCAAACAACCTACTGATTTTATAGTTCAAATAGCTCAACTAGGTGACAACTAACAGATACCAACCATAAAACACAAAGCACAAACACAAAATTAACAAATCACATAGCAAAGTATAAATCAGACCATAACATGTGATTTTTTAGAGGAATCTTAACAAGAGGTTATACCTATCCTCCACAACATCCTAGGAGGATCAGCAATGCTCCTTGGACCTTGTTCAACAACTAGAACAAGACCAAGGTACTTCAACAAAGGAGATGAGATGTGCCTTGGTTGATGTTTCAAAGTAGAAACTCAAGGACTTGATTTCTTCAACACAAGCAACAAACAGCCCAACCAAAGGCTCAAACCCCTTCACAAGCTTGGTGTAAACAAGCTTGTAAGAGCTTATGGCTTTTGGTTAGGGATTAGTACAAGTAAAATATCAAAATCAGAAACCTATTTTCAAGCTTATTTCAAACTTGAAAACCTTACCAAACATAAACGTGTTCAAACCACAAGATCAAAACACATTTATAACATCAAATGGAACTCAGAATCACTCTTAAACAACACCAACTTTCAAAAACATAAAAAGGAATTACAATTTTCTTATAATACCAACTTTTATAAATTTTAAAAAGGAATTACAATGTTTAAAGAGTAAAAGTGGAACAAGGCTCTCTCACAAGTTGAGGAGTCCTTATATAGGCCACAAGGGCTGAGATTACAAGAGAAAACCCTAGCTATGAAGTTCTTGAAATGCCCTTGAATCTTCTAGACGAATTTTGATATTGAGCTGTCCAAATGTATCCTGGCTATTCATTTTAGTTTTGTAACCAAGCAAGGAGTGTGGGTTGTTGATTTGGCCACGTGGCATACCTTGGAGGTTAAGGTTTGATGTGATTGGTGGACGGGTTTGAATGGTGGGGCCCTTTTGTTAGTGGGAGTGAGGGTTTTGGGTGTGGGATGAGTTCATGTGTGTGTGATATAAGCGTGTGCCTGGGTAATTCCATTTTACCCTTTGTTTTTAGTGGGGTAAGTTCTGGGTTCTTGATGGTAAACAGTAACTCGTTTGACCCGAAATAAGGGGTGTATTGTGTTTGGCGTGTGTTTGTGCAAGTTTGAACTTTGGAGAATGACATTAGTAGTCCTTGTGTTTTGGTTAAACTTGTAAAACGTGTTTTCAGTCAACCAACTTGATTTCGTTTGTTAAATAAGTTATAAACTTCACACTTTTGCCACCAAACTTTGCAATAAGGGTTTCAAGGGTTATTTTTGCCACTTTTGCATATTTGAAGGACTGATCTTGGACATTCTTGATCTTCAAAGGTCTTCATTGTATCTTTGACTTCATGAGGGATCATAATTGATAATTTAGATTAGTTCAAGGACTAAACTTGCCAATTCTTCAAAGTTAAAGGACCATTTTGTAATTTTGACAAACTTAAGGGACCAAACTTGTAATTATGAATGTACAAGGGTTTTAAGTGTCATTTCTTCATAATTTTAGGATCAATCTTGTACATCTTCAAGTCTTCAAGGGTTAATCCTAGATAATTCAGGAACTAGGGCCCGGTTCTTTGTACGGCTTCGTTTCTCGTGTCCGTTTTTCCTTGTTTCTTGTGATCTTTTGTATTTTTCACGATATCCATACCTAAAACACACAAGCAAACAAATACAAGCATATATATGGTATTTTATGACATTTTAATGCATTTAAAGCACGAAAAGAACCATGAGATCATGTATAAAAGCCATCTCATTAATATTCAATCATGGTAAAATCATGGATTTTACAATGATACTCTCATTCCACCATTTCTTTCGCCGTGAAAGTTATGAGTGTTGAAAAAAAATCTTCAATCGAGGAACCACAAATCCTTGAGTTGAAAGATCTTCCATCTCACCTTGAATACGCATCCTTGGAAGGTGATGACAACTTGCCGGTTATTATTGCAAAAGATCTTTCCAATGATGAAAAAGCCGCACTTTTGAAAATTCTTAGGGCTCATAAAGGGGCAATTGCGTGGAAAATTTCTGACATTAAGGGTATTGACCCAAAATTTTGTACTCACAAGATTTTAATGGAGGGGGACTACAAACCAGCAATTCAAAATCAAAGAAGGGTAAACCCCAGAATTCACGATGTCATTAAAAAAGAGGTCTTAAAACTTCTTGACGCGGGAATGATTTATCCTATCTCCGATAGCCCATGGGTGAGCCTAATCCATTGTGTCCCTAAGAAGGGAGGAATGACCGTTGTGCCCAATGAAAACAACGAGTTAATTCCCACTCGTGTTGTGAGCGGTTGGAGGGTGTGTATTGACTACCGAAAATTAAATGACGCCACTCGCAAAGACCACTTTCCCGTGCCCTTCATGGATCAAATGTTGGAGCGACATGCGGGAAATGTTTTCTATTGATTTTTAGATGGTTTTTCCGGTTACATTCAAATCCATATCGACCCTTGTGATCAAGATAAAACTACGTTTACGTGTCCATATGGAATGTTTGCTTATCGTAGAATGCCTTTCGGACTTTGCAATGCACCGGGAACGTTCCAACGGTGTATGATGGATATTTTTCATGATATGATCGAGAAGTCGATGGAAGTATTCATGGATGACTTTTCAGTGTTTGGTGATTCGTTCACGTCGTGTTAATCGAATCTCGAGAAAATGTTAAAACGTTGTGAAGAAACCAGCCTTGTGCTTATTTGGGAAAAATGTCATTTTATGTGTAAACAAGGAATCGTCTTAGGGCACAAGGTCTCGAAAGCGAGTATTGAGCTAGATAAAGCTAAGATAGACTTCATCACCAAGTTACCTCATCCCGAAACCGTTAAGGGAGTTAGGAGTTTTCTAGGCCACGCGGGCTTTTATCGTCGTTTCATCAAAGACTTTTCGAAAATCACTCGACCTATCACACATCTTCTCGAGAAGGATGCTCCTTTTAAATTCAATGATGATTGTGTTAGAGCTTTCGAAACTCTTAAGAGGAAACTTACCAAAGCTACCATTCTTTTTGCTCCTAATTGGGAATTACCCTTTGAAATCATGTGCGATGCAAGTGATTATGCAATTAGGGCTGTTTTAGGGCAACGCTATGAAAAGCACTTCCATCCTATCCATTATGCTATCAAGACAATGACCGAGGCTCAACTTAATTACACCATAACGGAAATGGAATTCCTTGTCGTGGTTTATGCTTTTGAGAAATTTCGACCTTATCTCGTCTTGATTAAAAGCATCGTATATATGGATCATTCGGCTATCAAGTACCTCTTAGCTAAACAAGATGCTAAGCCGAGGTTGCTTCATTGGATTCTCCTCCTACAATAATTTGATGTCACCATACTTGACAAAGAATGAGTCGAGAATCTAGCGGCCGATCATCTCTCTCGTTTAGAACATCCTCAGAAAGATGTATTTGAGAACAAGGAAAGTACTGAACATTTCCTCTCGAGTCTCTCGGTGTAGTGAATTCTAAGGACGACACCCCATGGTTTGCCGACATTGCAAATTACCATGCAGGGAACTTCATAAAAAGGGTATGACGACACAACAAAAGCGGAAATTCTTTCGTGACGTCAAGTTCTATTTTTAGGATGACCCTTATCTCTTTCGGGTTTGTGCGGATCAACTCGTTCGACGTTGTGTCTTTGGTACCGAAGCTTCTAATGTTGGGAATAAATTATGGGTCAGTTCACTAGACGCTGATAAGAAGAATTCAAGCGCTGATAGGATGACATTGGACGCTGACAGCCAAGCGTTGACATTGAAGAAGTCAACGCTGACAGCCTTGAAGATTAGCACTGATGGAATATATCTTCATACGAATCTTTTTGTTTATTTGTTTCTTTATTTGTGTATGGTAAAGATAAGCTCGACATTGTATTTTCTATTATTATCTTTACCTATAATAGTTGATTCGTAGCTTATTATACAAGACTTCTTAATCTATAAAAGAAGATCTTTTAGGTTAATGTTAATTATCAGTTTTCATAAGTTTTCACAAGTTAAACCTCTTTCATTGTAATCAAGTTCGTTCATTCTAATACAAGTGAAAGTTTGTTTAACATCGTTGTGTTTTAGATTAAGTGTTAATTCCGCATAACAATTAGTTACTTTATTCATAAGCAAAGGTTTCTCTACGTGTATTACTTGATCTAATCTCGTATACACAAAGCTTAATCGATCTAAGTTTGGGATCAACAAGTGGTATCAGAGCTTGTTGAGAAACTTTTGATCTTTAAGTAACGCAAGAACCCTAAAACACCAAACCCTAAAAACCCTAAATCTCTCAAAACCCTAAAAACATCATGTCTGGAACAAATCAGCCTCCTGCTTTGCTACAAAACAACTCCACAAACCCTAGTATCAAAATTCCCATGTTTGATGCCAGGAACTTCGAGCTTTGGAAGTCAAATTTTGAGCAATATATAGCTATTCATGACTACACTCTTTGGGAGATTGTTGAATATGGGAACACATTCGACAAAGCGCAAAAGATTGCTAATGCTATTGCCACAAGGATAGCTGTTCCTAATTGTCCTGAAGCTGATAAGAAGGAAAAGCCTGAAGATGGAAGAGCTGTATCTGCTGAAGATATAGCCAAGAAAAGGGTGGACATGAAAATCTTGAACATCATGAAACACGCCCTAGGTCATGAGAATCAGCACAAGTACAAACGCTTTGAGTCTGCAAAAGAGCTTTGGGAAGCTCTTGAAGTAGCACATGGTGGCAATGCTGACACAAAAGAAGAAAAGAAGAAGCAACTCATGCATGAGTATGCTGTCTTTAAGGCTCAACCCAATGAGAATCTCAGCAGTGTGAGAAGTAGACTGCTTGACATCACAAGTCAACTTTCTTTCATGGGAACACAGATTGATGACCCTGACTTGAATGCTACTTTTCTCAAAAGCCTTGGTGATGTATGGAAGATTGAGACAAGATCCATTCTTGTCAATAACACCCACAAGACCTCCAGGTTTGATGACATCTTCAACAAACTAAGACTGTTGGAGAATGAATGGCTTTTGGAGAGTGATAATAAATCTTCCAGCAGCAATATGGCCTTCTTCTCACAAAGTGAAGGCCAATTTGATTCCATGAACTCCTATGGACATCCAGTCACTGGATCTCAGTCTGTCAGCGCTGGATCATATCCTGTCAACGCTTTATACTCAAGCGCTGACACTCACAACTTTGGCGCTGATGGAATTAAACCTGCTGGTTTAGATCTAGATACTGTGTGTGCATTCATAGCTTCTTTGCCCAGTGATTCAAGGATTACATATGAAGATCTTGAGCAGATAAGTGATGAGCAATTGGAAGAGATGGACATCAAGTGGACTATGGCTCTTGTAAGTTTAAGAGCAAACAGGTTTAACAAAAGGTTCAAGAAGAAGATGACCTTTAATGCTAAGGATGTTGCTGGATTTGACAAATCCAAAGTTGAGTGCTACAATTGTCATCGGATGGGGCACTTTATGAGGGAATGTAGATCTCCAAGAAGATCTGATGCTGGTAAACCTTCAAGCCAAATGGTTAAGAGCCAAGATCCCAAGGCCATGGTTGCTGTTCAACAAATTGATGGTGTTGGAGGATGGGACTGGAGCTGTAACTTTATGGCTAAGGATGAGGAAGAGGACAGAGCTTTGGTTGCTGAAGTTAAAGAAGAGCATGTTGAATATGCTCTCATGGCACACTCCTCCTCTTCATCAGATAATGAGGTATATGATGATGCTTTCTGTTCTAAGGGTTGTCGTTTAAATACTGAAAAACTAAATCAAGAGATAGTAAAATTATTAGATGAGGCAAGTGCTGAAAGATGCAAAGTATCTAATTATCAAATTGCTCTTACCCAAACAGAAAAGACAGTAGCTGAGTATAAGAAAATGAAGTTTGATTTAAAGGATAAAATAAATATCTTAAATCATGAGTTACATCAAAGTAAAGATATTCAAGATATCACAAACAGGGTTAATCTTGATTTGATAGCTCAGTTAGATGAGGCTAACAAAAATAAAGATAATGTGAGTCTTAAAATCCAGAGATTTGATAAAGCCACACAATCCCTAGGAGAGTGTGTTAGTAAACAAAAAGACTCTAAGGACATGAGTGGGATTGGGATGAAAGATTATACTGGTGTTCCACCACCAGCTGGGGATTTCTATGGTGTCCAATCAAAGGACTTATCTTGGACTGGCTTGCCAGAACTCCAAGAGAAGGAATTCATTCCTCCACCTAGAGTGACTTCCCCAGTTGAAGAATACGAACAAAAACTGACTGACCTAGATGAGTGGAAGAAAGCTAACCACACTTTGTTTGTTAAGGGAGGGTTGTTGTGTGAAAGTCCAAATGAGCCCACACCAATCACGAGCCATAATATTGTGGAGTCTAATGATCCTACACCTATTAAAATCACACACCCAACCACTGGAAAAGCTGTTGACCTTGGCCCACAATCTGTTAGAAAACCTAGTGTTAAGTATGCAGAGATGTATAGGAATACTAGGTCACCAAAAAGCCAAGTTAGTAACCATGGAACAGGCTTCTTTGCTTCTAGACCTAAGGCTATGTCTAGAAAAGCTTGTTACTCATGTGGTAGCTTTTCACATTTGGCATACAAATGTGTCAACGCTTCCAATGTCAACGCTGATAGGAACCATTTCAGCGCTGACAAAAGTCAACATAGGTCAAACACTGTCAGACCCAATACCTTTGTGAACAAAAGTTCACAAGTTGTTAGACCAGCCCCATTCTTTACTAGAGGGTCTAACACACATGGCCTAAGACCTTTTCAAAAGTCAAACACTTGGTCCAATAGACAATGGGTTCCTGTAGCAAACCCTAGGTTTAACGCTGATAAAGGCAATCGAGGCGCTGACAAGAACAATTTCAGCGCTGACAGACACACTGCCAAACCTAGGTATTTGCAACCACAGAGAAATGGGTCTAAAGCCTCTACTAGCTTAACATGGAGACCAAAACAAGAACAAAACCCTAATTTTACTGGTCTTTCTATGACATGCAACAAGTTTCATTATATTTCAAAGGCCATGTCAACACCAGTTGGGGTTAACTGGGAATTTCATTCAAAAGGGATGAAAATGGGGTTGTTATGAGAACCAAGTCTGTTCTTGTTAAACAACCAAATGAATCCGAGTCTTCCAAGGCTTGGGTTCCCAAAGAAAACTAATGTGTTTTCTTTATGTGCAGGGCATTCAGAAGAAGATCAATGATTATGGATATTGGGATAGTGGATGCTCAAGGCACATGACAGGAAAGGAAGACTATCTGACAAACTTCACTCCTATTCAAGATGGTGATAAGGTATACTTTGGAGGGGGCTATGGCACCATCACAGGAAAAGGAACCCTTATTACCAATAATCTACGTTTTGAGAATGTCTTCCTGGTAAAAGAACTGGATTATAATTTGTTTAGTGTATCACAAGTGTGTGATAACAAAAATAAGGTTCTTTTCACAGATACTGAGTGCTTGGTGTTAAGCAAAGATTACAAGCTCCCTGAGGAAAAATACATAGAATTTAGAACACCAAGGCATAAAGACATTTATAATGTGAATCTTAATGGAATTAAGATGAATAATAAAATGATGTCATGTTTTTATGCTAAAGCCTCAGTAGATGAAAGTAATCTTTGGCACAGGAGATTAGGGCACATAAACTTTAAAAATATCAATAGACTTGTGACGCTTGGTTTAGTTGATGGTTTGCCTGAAAAGGCTTTCCACAATGACCACTCTTGTGTTGCATGTCTTAAGGGCAAGCAGCACAAGGTCTCATTCAAATCTAAACAGGTGCACTCTAGTTCTAAACCACTTCACTTATTGCATATGGACCTCTTTGGTCCAACTAATATAGAAAGTTTGAAGGGTAAATCATATTGTTTTGTCATCACTGATGATTTTTCCAGGTTTACATGGACTTTCTTTTTAGCCAAGAAAAGTGAAACTGCCCAAAGTCTGATTAATTTCATTACCCAGATTGAGAAGAAGAATGGTAATGAGGTCAAAATTATTAGAAGTGACAATGGGGGTGAGTTTAGAAATTAGTTGTTAGATGATTTTTGTGCCAAGAAAGGGATTACTAGGCAGTTTAGCATAGCTAGAACCCCACAGCAAAATGGGGTTGCTGAAAGGAAGAATAGAACCCTAATTGAAGCAGCCAGAACCATGTTGGCTGATGCCCACTTTCCTATAGCCTTTTGGGCTGAAGCTGTTAACACAGCTTGTTATGTTCAAAATAGGGCATTGGTCAACAAAATACATAATAAGACACCTTATGAGTTACTTTGGGGAAGGAAGCCAAATATTGGCTTTCTCTAGCCTTTTGGTTGTCATGTAGTTGTTTTAGAAACTAGTGATGCCCTAGGTAAATTTGATTCAAAAGGTGATGAAGGCTACTTCATGGGTTATTCAGTGCAGAGCAAAGGATATAGGGTTTACATTAAAAAGGAAAAACGTATACTTGAAAAAGTACATGTTAGGTTTTTAGAGAGTAAACCTAGTGATCCTGAAAGTGGTCCAAATTGGTTGTTTGACTTGGAACCTTTATCTAGAGCTTTAAATTATGTGCCTGTTACTGATCCAGACATTGTGAAGGTAACTTCAAGTGTTTTGGAAAAGAGAATTGGTAATGTTTCAGGAATACAGGTTGCTAAGGAGGATGGACCACCAGCAGTTGAATCATCTCCCACACAAGAATATGTTACACTTCCTATATGGACAGATGAGTATTATGCTGCTGCTGCTGCTGCTAGGAAAGATAATGGTGGTTTCCAAATACCACCAAATACAAACATGCATGGTTCTTCAGGCGCTGACAAAGGGAAATCAAGCGCTGACAAGAGCAATTCAGACGCTGATGGATCAGACGTTGACAACAACAGTTCAAGCGTTGTTAGCCCAAGCGCTGATAAACAAGGTTCAGACTTTGATGACACCTTTGCACATCTTTTCTCTTCACATTTTGAACAAGGTGGACCTTCCAATGTCCATGAAGAGATTCCTGTTGATCAAAGAGAATCTGATGAAGAAGATATTGGCAACATGGAGCGTGAAGTTGAGGACACCAGACTTTTTGAAGGAGGAGTTCTCACTTCCACAACAAAGGATCACCCCTCATCTCAGATCATTGGTGATATTATGGCTCCAGTTCAGACAAGAAGATCCCATCAAAATCTTGGTGGATTTATTGCCAATATACACAAGAAGGTTGATACCCCTCTTGTACAAGCATGTTTGTTTGCATGTTTTCTGTCACAAGAAGAACCCAAGAAGATTTTTGATGCTCTCAAAGAACCTAGTTGGGTGGAAGCAATGCAGGATGAGCTTCACCAATTTGCTATACAGGATGTTTGGGAGCTGGTTGATTGTCCTAGATATGTGAGACCAATTGGGACAAGATGGGTTCTAAGGAACAAGAAAGATGAAAGGGGTATTGTGGTCAGAAACAAGGCACGTTTGGTAGCTCAGGGATATACACAAGAGGAAGGAATAGATTATGAAGAAGTCTTTGCTCCTGTTGCAAGAATTGAAGCTATAAGAATTTTCCTAGCTTATGCCTCTTGTATGAACTTCACTGTTTATCAAATGGATGTGAAGAGTGCTTTCCTCTATGGAACAATTGTTGAGGAGGTATATGTCATGCAACCTCCTGGTTTTGAAGATCCTGAGAATCCAGGCAAGGTTTATAGAGTGAAGAAAGCTATGTATGGACTTCATCAGGCCCCAAGAGCATGGTATGGTACATTGTCCACCTACTTGGTGGAAAATGGTTTTAAAAGGGGCACCATAGATCAGACATTGTTCACCAAGAAGAAAGGTAAGGATGTCTTACTTGTCCAGGTCTATGTTGATGATATCATTTTTGGATCCACAAATCCAAAGATGAGTGAAGACTTTTCCAAGCTTATGACAGATAAATTCAAGATGAGTGCAATGGGTGAGATGAACTTCTTTCTAGGCTTACAAGTTCAGCAGAAAGAAGATTGTATCTTCATCTCCCAAGACAAGTATGTAGCTGAAATCTTGAAGAAATATGGTTTTTCTCCACATGAAAAGAGTGCTTCCACTCCTATGGATAGGGAACACCCTTGGGGAAAAATTGGAGCTGGAAAGGATGTGGATGTTAGGCACTATAGATCAATGATTGGTTCATTGATGTATCTTACAGCCTCAAGACCTGACATCATGTTTGCTGTGTGTGCTTGTGCACGCCATCAAGTGACTCCCAAAGAATGTCACCTTTTTGCTGTGAAAAGAATTTTTAGGTACCTAAGATGTTATCCAGATCTTGGCTTATGGTACCCAAAAGATTCTCCATTGGAGCTTATTGCATATTCAGACAGTGACTATGGTGGTGACAAGTTTGATAGGAAATCCACAACTGGTGGATGTCAATTTCTTGGGAGTAGACTGATATCTTGGCAATGCAAGAAACAAACAGTGGTGGCAAACTCTACAACTGAAGCAGAATATGTTGCAGCAGCTGCTTGTTGTGGACAAGTCTTATGGATTCAGAACCAGCTGTTGGATTATGGGTATAATTTCATGCATACCAAGATTTTTGTAGACAATAACAGTACTTTATGCATTATTAAAAATCCTGTACATCATTCTAAAACCAAACACATAGAAATTAGACATCATTTTATAAGAGATTGCTTTGAGAAAGGTTTAATACAACCAGATAGGGTAGCCACAGAAGATAATGTGGCTGATTTATTAACTAAACCTTTTGATACTGGAAGATTTCAATATTTGGTAACAAATATTGGAATGGTTAATCTCACTTAATATGTGTTTTGGAACCTTTTTATAAAAGTATGTACAGGATAATGCATTGTTATTGGTCTTTGTGATGATTTAGATTTTTCCACTTTATTTTCCTAACACTGACAAAGGTAAATGTAACGCTGATAAGTGTTATTTTGCCGTTGTTAGAGATATTATTGTCTAACGCTGACAAGAGTTCCTTCAACGCTGATACGTGTTGTCGGGGCGCTGTCAGCAACAAATGTTAGTTTTATGGTTTTCAATCTAAATGTGTAGGTGGTGGTAGCTTTATGCCATTGGATACAGAGTTGCTTATGGATCTTTGAAGAGCTATTTGGACATGTTTCTGTTTATGGATGATGGTTGGGATATTTATATTCCTATCTTGACATAAATTTTTAATGTTCATATATATTTTGAGAAACTCATGTATCATAGTTTAAGGGGAGGTTTAAGGAACCTTTAGGACTTTTGGGTATTCTTATAATACTCTCATCACAATTCTAGATTGTGTCCACAGGTGAGTATGGGTTAGTTTTACTAAACCATGAGGCACTGTAGCATGCAAAGTTGACAAACTATGCATGCTGCCAAGACATTTTTGGCCTAGGATTGGTTGTGGTCTGATGGGAGACTTGGGAATAGTTTTGTTATGGGTTTACCTGGGAGTTACAAAGAATTTTATGAAATAACTTTGTTGGTAAGTATTTTGGTTAGCAAGGGACACTAGAGGACATTTGTGTCTATCTTGCTTAAGCAAGTGTGCATAAATGGACAGTGCTTGCCGCCCAGTAATTATTATCAACTTGCAAGATATTTCCCTTAGGATAAATTACTTTGTTAAGGTCTTTTTCTTTTTAAATATTTTTATTTTTATTTTTAGACGCTGACAAGTTTTTCTCCAAACGCTGTTACGTCCAATCGTGACGCTGACAAGGCTTTAGGCAAACGCTGACAAGAAAATATAGCCGTTGGGCGTTGATGGGCTATTTTTGACCGTTGACACCTAGTGGGTCCTACCCAGTTGTTATTTTTGACTAATCTTTGGCCGTAATTTTGGGGAGTTGTTACTTTTAATTAATGCATGAGATAAGTTATATTTGATTCAATATTTTCATCATTGCTATTTGAATATAACTGCCTCATTTTTGACCAATCCAAATCATGCATCTCTCCTATAAATTTGGCTAAACTTTTTATTCTGGGTATTCATATTTTCTTGTCTAACATTTTTCTCCTAGATTTTTCCCATATCACATAACCTAAACAGCTTTAAACATGGCACCAAAGTTCAACTCAACCAATCTGACATTGGAGTTCAAGAGCCAACATAATATGGTCGCTTACTTGGCTGCTGATAATGATTTGTTCCCTCAGTATTCACAAATGGTGGCATTTTTAAATGCATCCTCATTAAGGTATGCACTTTCTCATGAACCATTAGTCCCTGTCGCACACATTAGACAGTTTTGGAACAATGTTAGTTCCACAACAGCTAATGGAGTGACCACATTAACATATACTGTTCATGGAAGAACATGGGTGGTCACTGAAGCCTTGGTTCGCCAAGCTTTGCGTCTTGATGACGCTGATGGTGTGACTACTCTTGCCGTTGCAACAATAGAACAAGGTCTTAGGGAATTGGGCTATCCTATTCCTGCTGGTAAATCTTTAAATAAATATCATAAGCAGGAATTTCCCTCTGACTGGAAATATTTGATACATGTCATTCTTTAATGCTTAAGTCCAAAATGTACTGCTTTTAATGAAATAAACAGGTCAATTGCAAGTGCTTTGGTTTGTATGTCACGTGGGCTTAAGTATAATTTTTCAAAAATGATTTTTGAAGGGATGTGTAAAAATAAGGGAAGTAAAATGACTTTGGCTTACCCAAGATTTTTGCAAATGGTGTTTTATTTACAAGAATATTGTACTAGGGATCATGACACTTTTTATGAGATCCCTAAGCAAAAGAAAACCATTTTTGACAAGATGAGCTCCACAAACAAATCTATCCCTCTCACCCAAGCCATGCTTGAAGTAATTCAGGCTGCTCAACCACAACCAGACCCTGCACCTCAACTTGAGCCTATCCTTGAACCATTACCTTCACCTGATCACATGGACGTTGACCAACCCAATGTCAACGCTGACACTCAAAATGTTGGCGCTGACACAGCCAATCCCAACGCTGATGCCATCCCTGAACAATCCCAAACACCCCTTAACCAACCAACACCCACACAATCTACCTCATCTTCCACCCCATTACAATCTAGGTTGAATAAACGCCAAAGGACTACTGGAGTGTTCTCCTCTAGTGGTCATAGCCTTGTTGCAGAGAGAACCACCTCCACAAGTGTGGCTGGTGCCATGGATGAGGCTGGGGCTATTGACACAAGCTTAGATGCTGGTCAAGACAGTCCCAACATCATTAAGACCTCATCCACGCCCTATGATTCTATTTTGGGAGGTCAAATCCCCATTCTAGCTGAGGGCAGATTGGAACCTATGACTTTGATTGAATTGACGGCTGCTGTCATTAGCTTGCAAAATCAAAATGTCAGCCTTGTACAAATTGTCAATAATCAGGGCCGTGAACTCCAAGTATTGAGGAAGCGGGTAACTGTTTTGGAGAATCCAAGTAGCAGGAGTAGAATGGAGGAATCTTCCAAAGGGGAGGATGAAGAGGATGAGCTGATTCATACAGCCAGTGAGAAGAGTTCACAATTTAGTGAATCTTTAAATGTTGCTGAAGTACTCACCAACTTGAAGAAGCACCCAATTATTGATACATCCAAGGTAACTCCATTGAACTTGGAAGGATCTTTCACAGCAACAATGGGCGCTGATACAGGTTTGAACGCTGACGCATCCAGCGCTGACAAAGGTAATCGGAGCGCTGATAAAGGTAACTTGAACGCTGACAAAGTTGCAGGTGGTGTTGATGTATTCCAGTCATCAGCAATCATCAAGGATGTGTCCACACAGGTTTCTTCTTCTACCTTACCTATTATTGATCCAAAAGACAAGGGTAAGGGGATTCTGGTTGAAGAAGATGTTCCAAAGAAAGATGCAGCACAAATTGCATTTGATGAACAGTTGGCTGCACAACTTTTGGAAAGAGATTTGAAGAGGAGTGGTAGATCACCATTTGTTGCCACTTCTGAGAGTGAGGAAGAAAGTGATGATGAAAAAGAAGGAGATAGCTCAGATTCAAGTGTTCAAATTATTGATGATCCAGAAAGACTTGAATATGGGGATGAGTTAGCAAAGGAAAGATTGAGTGATTTGAAGAATCAGATTGATTGGGACCTTCCTGAAATCACCAGAATGTACTATGCTTGGGAAGACAAGGTTATGGACAACCCAGGGATGAGTTTGTCAGATCAAATTTGGGGGTTGGAAGTTCTGCTCAGGGTACAAGATGATATAAAGGTGATTTTGAGGTTTAATTCACAAGAGGTCAAGACTTGGCTTAAAAGAGATAGAAGGCAGTTGTATTACAAATTGCTTAGATGCCATCAACCTAGATGGACATACAAGAAGTTGCTGGCTTTATCTTTTGAGGAGTTAGAGTATAGGGCACATCCTATTTGGAGGAATGTGCAAGAAAATAATGTCTACCAGTTTCTTTCAGAAGAAAGGAAACAAGAGCTTGCTGAGGAAATGCAGATTCAAAAGGAGATGAGGATTGCTCAAAGACCAGTGAAGAAAGGAGATCCTCTCCAATTTCCCAAAGATATGGATGTGTATTATCCAACAGAAAGTGTCATAAGGAAGCATCTCAAGCTTTCTCCATTGGAAGCTTCAGATTTGGTTAATGTAGTACCTAAGATGTTATCAAAAGGAGATGAGGATTGCTCAAAGACCAGTGAAGAAAGGAGATCCTCTCCAATTTCCCAAAGATATGGATGTGTATTATCCAACTGAAAGTGTCATAAGGAAGCATCTCAAGCTTTCTCCATTGGAAGCTTCAGATTTGGTTAATGTAGTACCTCTAGATGACAGAAATCCAATCATAAGTTTTGATGAAGATGAGTGTGGATTTTGGAAGATTGGCAGATTTGGAAAGGAGGTACACACTTTCACTTCAATTATTTCTATCTTTGCAAGCATAGACAGAGAAGACTTGGTGCATCTATGGAGATTGATAGAGGCCAAGTATACAGCTGAAGCACCTACTTCAGCAAATGGAATAAGACTATGGAACACATTTTTGACTTTGTGTGGTCCAAGGGAAGCAGATCCTGCCATATGGAAGGATCTTGAAGATGACCTCAGTAATCTTCATTGGAGGCTTTATTCTACTTGTGGTGTATTTCATTTGAGCTCTATAAAGTTTTCAGAGTGTCTACTTGTGGATGCTAACTATTTCTTGTCCAAAGAAGTATTGGAGAAGATGAAGGAGACACCCTTGGAGATTGATTATACTAGTGACGTGGCCAAGGACTTAATTAGATATGTTTATCACCAACATAAGAAGTTTTTGCAAGATTCCTCCTAAGCCTTAAGTTTTTATTCAGAAACTTGATCATTGGAATAGATATCAAGTTTAGGGGAGGATTGTTGGGAATAAATTATGGGTCAGTTCACTAGACGCTGATAAGAAGAATTCAAGCGCTGATAGGATGACATTGGACGCTGACAGCCAAGCGTTGACATTGAAGAAGTCAACGCTGACAGCCTTGAAGATTAGCACTGATGGAATATATCTTCATACGAATCTTTTTGTTTATTTGTTTCTTTATTTGTGTATGGTAAAGATAAGCTCGACATTGTATTTTCTATTATTATCTTTACCTAGAATAGTTGATTCGTAGCTTATTATACAAGACTTCTTAATCTATAAAAGAAGATCTTTTAGGTTAATGTTAATTATCAGTTTTCATAAGTTTTCACAAGTTAAACCTCTTTCATTGTAATCAAGTTCGTTCATTCTAATACAAGTGAAAGTTTGTTTAACATCTTTGTGTTTTAGATTAAGTGTTAATTCCGCATAACACTTAGTTACTTTATTCATAAGCAAAGGTTTCTCTACGTGTATTACTTGATCTAGTGACGTGGCCAAGGACTTGGAGATTGATTATCTTTTGATAACACCCTTGGAGATTGATTATACTAGTGACGTGGCCAAGGACTTAATTAGATATGTTTATCACCAACATAAGAAGTTTTTGCAAGATTCCTCCTAAGCCTTAAGTTTTTATTCAGAAACTTGATCATTGGAATAGATATCAAGTTTAGGGGAGGATTGTTGGGAATAAATTATGGGTCAGTTCACTAGACGCTGATAAGAAGAATTCAAGCGCTGATAGGATGACATTGGACGCTGACAGCCAAGCGTTGACATTGAAGAAGTCAACGCTGACAGCCTTGAAGATTAGCACTGATGGAATATATCTTCATACGAATCTTTTTGTTTATTTGTTTCTTTATTTGTGTATGGTAAAGATAAGCTTGACATTGTATTTTCTATTATTATCTTTACCTAGAATAGTTGATTCGTAGCTTATTATACAAGACTTCTTAATCTATAAAAGAAGATCTTTTAGGTTAATGTTAATTATCAGTTTTCATAAGTTTTCACAAGTTAAACCTCTTTCATTGTAATCAAGTTCATTCATTCTAATACAAGTGAAAGTTTGTTTAACATCTTTGTGTTTTAGATGAAGTGTTAATTCCGCATAACACTTAGTTACTTTATTCATAAGCAAAGGTTTCTCTACGTGTATTACTTGATCTAATCTCGTATACACAAAGCTTAATCGATCTAAGTTTGGGATCAACATCTAACATCCTTAGAGCTTGTCACGAGGGACTCACGGGTGGTCACCACGGTGCTAATATCACGGCTAAGAAAGTCTTCGATGCCGTCTTCTTTTGGCCTATGATCTATCGTGATGCACACGCACTTGTGAAGTCGTGTGATTCTTGCCGACGTCAAGGAAAATCTTCGCAAAAGGATGAAATGCCACAAAATATTATTCAAGTGTGAGATTTTCGACATTTTGGGCATTGACTCTATAGGGTCGTTCCCATCGTCTCATGGAAACAAGTATATCCTCGTCGTCGTCGGCTTCCTATCTAAGTGGGTGGAAGCTAAGGCTTTGCCTACGAATGATGCTCGTGTGGTACTGAAGTTTTTGAAGCAACTATTCTCTCGGTTTGGAACCCCTCGTGCCATTATAAGCGATCGTGGAACCCATTTTTGTAATGACCAATTCGAAAAAGTTCTAAAGAAATATGGGGTTACACATCGTCTTTCTACGGCTTATCACCCACAAACGAGTGGGCAAGTCGAGGTTTCAAACCGAGCATTGAAGAGGATTTTAGAGAGGTCGATTGGAGAAAACCGTGCTTCATGGTCCGACAAACTCGATGATGCTTTATGGGCCTTTCGGACCGCTTATAAGACACCTATTAGTTGCACTCCTTATAAGTTGGTTTATGGAAAGAATTTCCATTTTCTTATTGAATTTGAACACAAGGCATATTGGTCCCTAAAGCATGCCAACTATGACTTGAAAACAGCGGGAGATCACCAGAAAATACAACTTAATGAATTGGATGAATTAAGAGATAATGCTTATGAAAATTCATTGATTTTTAAGGAAAAGACTAAAAAGTTTCATGATTCAAAGATTAAAAACCGGGTTTTTAACGTTGGTGATCAAGTGTTACTTTTTAATTCTCGTTTGTAGATATTTTCCGGGAAATTGAAATCTAGTTGGTCGGGTCCGTTCATCGTAACACAAGTGTTTCCTTATGGGACCATTGAGCTAGCTCAAAATGATGGTCCTAATTTCAAGGTGAATAGACATAGGCTTAAGCACTACTTCGTCGGGGAAGTCCCTTCTTTGGACAACCTCGACCAAGTCACCTTCCCCAATGATAATTAGCATTGAGGGGATCGAGTCGAGCTCATGACTCGGTAATCAAAAACGAGGTGCCTCGTGGGGGAGATCCCATGCTTATCCATGTACATATTATCGCTTTCTAATGTAGTTAATGTAAGGTGATTTGTGCCCTTCTAACTCGTTGTCTCGTGGTTGTTTGTGAATGTGTTATCTAGATCATTATCGCCATGATTGAAGACTCTCGTGTTCGTTTACGTGAGCCTCGATCGTTTGCTTGAAGAGTTTTTCACGAATCCATGACATATCCTTTATTGTTCTAACAATTATCTTTTACCATAATTCATACATGGCTTTAGATATATTGTTGATCACCTTTTCCATGCTTGATCCTAAGCATTCGACTCTTCGTCTCTAGTATGGGGGTGCTCCACCTTTAGACTCGAAACATTGAGGATAATGTTTAATTTTAGTATAGGGGTGGATAGATACTTGCCTTGCTACGCCCTTACATTTTCCAACTTTCAACGTTTTATTTTGCTTTGTTGCAAATAAGGCTAAAAATGGCCAAATTTTAAATTTTTCTTAGTTTTCATAAGTGTTATTAAGACACGAATGTATATTTTCCGATGGGTAGAATAAGAGTTAATTTTTGACATGATGGTCATTTGGAGCCCTTTACATTCCTTAACCCGCTTGAATCAAGTATTGCTAGACTTTTATATAGGGAACTTTAAAACGCGAAAGTCTTAGCTCATACGGGTTAAGAACAAGAACTTTTCACAAGTTCCTATAATTGATCCTAGAAAGTCACTTATCAAGGGAACTTTAAAATGCATTCTCTAAACTTGAAAAGGTCTAACAAAGTGTAAGATCCGATAGGTGACTTGAAAACCCAAAACTTCGATTTAATATAGTCTTAATGAAGCTAATCCAAATTTGGCTTAATTTTGACTTGCATGGCTAAGTATTTACGAGTCTCTTTAATTAGAGGTCTTTAAATAGTGAATAACGAGAAGTGATAGAGTTAGACAAGTGATCATGCTAAACGTAGAACATGAAAATGTTCTTTCAAAAACTCATATGTTTTTAATTGTGTCGTTTTCTCCCATAAGATCAATGCATTAGGAATAATTTAATTGCAATAAGTAAGGTCGTACGATTTGAAAGGTTAGTTAGCTTCTAGCCCAAGATCGTTTAAAAGTTGTTCGTGGTTGAATAGAGCTCATAGCCAAGGAAAAACTTATTGAAGCGGGACGCGAAGATTGGTGAAGTTCCAAAAAGGCCCTAACAAGGCATGAGGAGACCTATTTTGTTGATAAAGATCCAAGATGATGTGAAGAATCATTATTCCAAAATCAATATGAAGGATCGAGACACACGACGAAAAGCAATTATTCCCCTAAAGATCATGGAGAAATTCTATCCAAAAAGACCCTAACAAGGTATGAGAATAAATATATCCAAGTCCTAAAAGAAGGCGGATCGTTGTATATCAAAATCCAAAATAGAGATTGAAGAAAAATGATGAAGTCGTGGTCCAAGTATGAAGGATCTCTCAAAAACGTCAAATGAAGAAATTCCAAAATATGAAGAGAAGACCATAAATTCAAGAACGTCTTCCGAAGATTATGAAGTACATGTCAAATATCGGTCCGAGAAAGGTCTCAAATAGTGAAACGAGTTATGCCAAGATATGAACTTAAGGAGATTACGAGAAGCCGTTTTAAAAGATTTTTCCTTTAGCTAACTATCGATTAAATCGTGCTACTTTATTTTCGGACTAATAAATACTCAAATAAGTCAATATGAATCACTTGTGATCTATGACAAATAGTTAAAAAAATTCTAGATACATTTTCTTTTCATAATAACTATGATTGCGGGGAGAAAAAGTATTACACAATTTGGACGTATGAGTAGTGTTAGCATTGTGACTTTTACCGACAATGATCTCGTTTTTTCATTTAGCATGGAATGTATGACAATCAAGGATGACGAACTTTACTCTATGAGACATTCACTTGTTTCTATTCATTGACCCTAAAGTCACATTCGTGATGAAAATCATACATTATGTCTTTCACACATATTCGTAGTATAGTAGCAAGTTTTACATTGTAATAAAGGGTAATAAAATTGATTTTTGGAGATGATTAGATACTTTATTCTAGCATTACGTGAGGGCACGACAATGGTTTAGTATAGGGGAGTGATGAGATGGCATTTATACATGATCTCATCGTTCTTTTCGGGCTTTAAATGCATAAAATGTCATAAATATACCATATATATGCTTGTGTTTGTTATTTGTGTATTTAGGTATGGATATCTTGAATAAGACAAAAGATCACAAGAAACAAGGAAAAACGAACATGAGACATGAAGCCGCACAATGAATCAGGCCCTAGTTATGGATTTCTCAAAGAAAAGACCTCGAAGATTTGAAGATGTACAAGAATGATCCCTTATCAAAGAAGAAATGACACTTAAAACCCTTGTACACTCATAATTACAAGGTTGTTCCCTTAAGTTTGTCAAAATGACAAACTGGTCCCTCAACTTTGAAAATTTGGCAAGTTTAGTCCCTCAAGATTCAAAAACTATCAACAATGGTCCTCCAATATGTCAAACATACATTGAAGACCTTCAAAGTTCAAGAAAGTCCAAGATCAGTCCTTGAAATATTCAAAAATTCCAAGATGGTCTAAAAGGAGCATTTTACAAGCCCATGAAGTACCGCTCAAAGCACACCTACGGTTGAACCAATATCAATTGTCGAACCCGAGATTCCAAGGCCGATGCCTATGCCCCAACCCACACTACCCTTACCTTACCCATCGAGACGAAACAAGAAGAAATTTCAAGAACGTAACAAACAACAAATTGAGCTTTTTATCGAAATGTTTCAACAAGTGCATTTTAATGTGAGTTTAGCCGACGCGTTGTTATATATGCCTCGTTTCGCTTCCACTTTTAAAGGTATGATGAACGATAAGGAGAAGCTTTCAAAGCTATCTAATTGTTCTTCGGTTTATCTTAACCGAAAAGGGAAGTTTCTCATTCCTTGTGACATACAAGAAATGGAAGGATGCCTCGCCTTGGCCGATCTTGGTGCGAGCATTAATTTGATGCCTTTTCCATGTGGAAATCGCTATCGCTTCCGACTCTTACTCCATCGAACATGTCTATCGAGATGGCTGATCATTCTACGAATCTCGCATGTGGATTAGCCGAATATGTTTTCGTGAAAGTGGGGAAGTTCTACTATCCTGTTGATTTTATCGTAGTGGACATCCCCGCGGATCCTCAAGTTCCTCTAATTTTAGGTCTTCTATTTTTCGACACCTCAAGATCGCTTATCGATGTTCATGCTAGAACAATCACTTTGAGATTCAACAAAGAGGAACTTGTTATAAACGCTACTCAAAACTCTACACCTTCTCATGTTTATGCAATCGCTACCATCAACCATATTGACTTCGTCGATGTAGTTTGCAACGAGTTCTCACAAGAAGTATTAGGTTTTTCCGATAGTTCGTCAAGTGGCAATCCCACTATTTTGGATCCGATTCTTGCTAGTTCTACACCAAATCTCACTCCATTCCAAGGAGGCGATTTTATTTTGAATGAAATCGACAATGAAGATGAGGTGATTATTGGTAATGATTGTGACACCCTGGGTAGGGTCAAAATATGCGGAAATATCCACGGAGATGTCACAAGGGTGGATCGATAGCATATAGTCCATAGAGCATAAGATAAAGAGTTATTTAAATCAGTTTACATGTTTGTTAAACAAATACATAAAAACTGTTTTAAACATGAGGAGAGATGATTGTTTGTGTTTCCTAAATAGAACCCCTGACGAGTCATATGATGCAGATTACTATGATGTTGGAGACCATGCACACACCACGTACTAACTTCATATTCCTGTGCAAAACATACTAAAGGAGGTTAACATAAAGTTGGTGAATTTACAGGTTTTAACAATTAATTAGTTTGGACATACATTAATCATAGAAGTAACAATGCACAAAGCATTCTTACTAAAATGTAGATTACATTTGTTTATTATTATAAACTGAAGCTTAACCTTCCATAGTCCTCAACAGATGAAGACGTAGTGTCTTAGAAAGAAACCCATTCCAGTTCCAACATGGTATACGTCTGTTGTCCCGGGCAAGGCACAGTGAGCATGACTCACCCAGACGGGGATGGTCAATCCCTAATAGATCTATTTATAACATTCGGGCGATTTACAACAATTTAAAAGTTCCAATAATAATCAATCATAGTCAAGTTTATACAATCTTGTTATGTCCATTAAGTGTTTGCATATTATCTTTCCCAAAATGGAAAGTTTTATCAACAGTTTATATGGGCTGTAAACTCACCTGGGAGTAGGCAATAGCTGGTTAATACGAATATCCAAATAAAGCTCACGCCAAAGTTGTGCCTAATCAAATAGTACAGTCTTAATAGATAGTACAAAGAACATATATGTATGCTTATACAGATTTTATTCAGTTCATTTATGCTACGGTATTTATCTAAATAACCGTAGTTCAAGTATCAACAATATTCATTTAAACTTATTTATATAAGTTTCATTTCTACGTAAACATAAAATGTTTGACTATTAATATCAGTTAGCATATATAATAATCATTCAACTTAAAATTAAGTTTCTTATTTAAGTAGACATAAAATGTTCTACTTAAAATATTAGTTTACGTTCTTCGTTCAAGTTTTATAATCACTCATTTACTACTAAGTTTCATTATTAAGTAAATATAAAAATTCTGCTTAATATTAGTTCACGTTCGTAGTTCATGTATTATAATCATCCATTTAAACTTATTATTAAGTTTCATATTTTAAGTAAACGTAATGTGTTTTACTTACCTATTAGCATTCAATTTATCCAACGTTCATATTGTTTTTATTTTCTAAAAGTATATGAGTTTATGCATGAGTAACACATATTCATAATTGTTTATACAATTATGCCCTAAAGTAAATATAAATATTTTATTTAAAAAAAATATAATATTTCATTTAACTTTAAAGTTTCCATAAATTATTTTAATATTTATAAAATAATTTAAACTTAAGAATTTATACCTTAATTCTTATGGTCTAAGTATCTTAATTATGTTTTATTATAATTAAAATAGATTTTAGGGTTAGGGCTTGTTAATGTTTTGGAATATGGCAAAACTAGTCCCTCTATATTTTAAACAAGTATAACTTTCGGATTTTACATATTTAGTACCTAGGACTTGTTAAAGTTTCGGCTTATGGCTGATTTAGTCCTCCTAGTTATATCTAGGTTTTGTAACTTTACTAAAATTACCAAAACAGCCCCTAGGGCTTCTTTAAGTTTCGGCAAATTACAAGAATAGTCCTTAGGGTTATAAAATGACAAAATAACTTTTAAAAACTTTCCAAAATGGTCCCTAGGGTTTAATTTGCCCCGGATAGTATTTATTAAACCCTAGAATTTTAGATATTTACATTTCCAGTCCTTGTGTTTACTAGTTTATCAAAACAAGTTTCATAAGTTACGGTTTTAGTCCTTAAGTTTTATAAATTGTCATTTTCATCCAAAAAGTTTTTATAAGTTATATTTTATTATAAAAACTTTTATTTTAACATTCCAACTAGTATATGGGCTCATTAAATGGGCTAAACATCTAATGGGCTATCTAGTGGGCTTAAGTATATCTCAAGTCCACTAATTTATTTAAACGGGCCTTTAAATCATTTATTGGGATTAAATACATTTTTAAGTCCTTTAATTAGTTAAATGGACCTAAGTGTAATCTTTAGTCCATTAAGTTACTAAGATTTATCAAATGGGCTTATTGGGTCTATTAAGTTTTGAATTAACATTTCATGGGCTTAAATAGTCCATTAACACTACTTTACATTTTATGTAAGTTTTAACTTAGGATATTCTTATAAGATTATTATGAGCTTATTCATATTTAGTTTTAAATCTAATTAGGAGAATAAAACTTATAATTTGTTTTATGTAATGTACCAAATTAGATCTAGGTGTGTTATAAGGTTACAAGTAAGTCATAGGCACTAATAAGAGCTTATATCTCACGGCTATAATTAGTTATAGCTTATTAAGATAAGTCAAGTCTCATTTTATGGTTGCATGTAATTTATAAGTGTTAAAAAAAATAGATCTAACTATGTACAAGTCATGAAAACAAGTCACAAGTCCAAAAATGAGATTTAAACTATGTCTAGACCTAAAATAAAATATAGATCCATGTACACACATATATAGCCCACGGCTATATGTATAAATCTTGGTATTTCCAAGATGAACACTTTAGCTAATTTTTAAGTCTTGTAATTATTACAAAAGTACAATCATGATTATCTAGGTGTCATGCATGTTCCCAAGGTTACTATTTTACCAAGGAGACTACATATAGCCCATGGCTATATTGTCTCTTCCCAAGGTTCCCATAGTCTTGTTTTATGTTTAACATACTCAAGTTAATCTTTATCATTAGATCTATGGTTTATAATAGCATGCATGTACATTTAATCCATTTTAGGTCATATGTAACCCACGGCTACATTTATACACATAAGTTATTTTTTTTATGATTTTTAATATTCCATTTAACATGTTACATTTCATATTCCATTCTTAAAACTAAGTAGACAAATCATATGGTCACCATTTATTTTTGTCGTGACCTTTAAGGTCATGGTTTGTATGATCTTTAAGTTACACAAGTTCATTTCATGAGATCTATGTTCATTAGTTAACCAAAGTACCATAAAACAAGATTTATAACTCATGCAACATATAGATTTATAAAATGTTTCATATGGTTTTCAAATCTAGTTTAATACATAGAATACAAATCATATGTTTCTTATTAAAAGATTTTAAAGCATGTACATGATTTTTATAAATATGTCGTGACCTATAATGGTCATAGCTTTATCAAATCTTGATTTTTAACATGTTATTTACTTGTGTTTATAGATGTATGATGATGCATGCATGAAGAAATGAAAGAACATGATGTGTATACCTTTCTTGCCTAAAAGTACCAGGATGATCTAGATGATCAAGGAGATTTGAGATCTACTCAAGATGATGAAGAAAACCCTAGTTATAACTAAGCCGTGGCCTTAATGATTTTGGCTAGGGCTTGTTTATAAGAGGAATGATGCTACCAAATGATTTGTAATCAAGATGGGACAAAGATTTAGTTGATTTAATGAATCAACTTTGGGTTTTTGTGGCTTGTGGCCGAAATGTAGAGAGAGAGATGAAGAGAGAAGTGAGATTGCATGTATGAGAGAATGTGTGAGTGTGTTTCGGCTAAAAGGGAATAGAGAGAGAAGGGCAAAAGGTATGATTCACCTTGGTAATACATATTGTGCCAAGTGTCACCCCTTGCCTTTCCAAGGCAACTCTTCTTCTTCCACACAAGCCTATGTGTCGTGTAAGGCTATCCAAAAGGGTAGGGTGGGCTTGTGTTGGGCCTATGTTGGGCTAGAGCACAACCTTGGGCTAGTCCATGAGAGTTGTGTAGTATGCAAGGGATGCATGCATATGCCTAAACGGCTAAGCATGCATGTTTTAACATTTTTCTCCAATTGTTAAGGGTGGCACACACACACATTACTAGTTATAATTTCATTACTTGTTTTTCCTAGTTGCATGATCATGGTTTTTAGGTTATGAAGCTATTTTCAACAAAGATGAATGTAAAAGTATAATTACATGATGAACAAGTTCATACACATCTTTAGGAGATATAACACATGAATGAGTGTCCTAGGATTATTAGGTGGAAATTTATTATATTCAATCATGGTAAAATCATAGATTTTACAGCACCACCCCGTTATTTTAGCTTTGTCCTCAAAGCTACTAAAAATGTAGTTATCTTTTAAGTGAAAGATGTTCTAAGTATATGATTTGTTTCAGAATATCTCTCAGGTACGGATGGCAGCATGAATGCGAAGTGGTCTATACCTAGGTTACTCTTATACGTCTGGTTTGGCATTAATGGAAGCTTCTGTTATTACAGGTGAACAGAAGAGAATGCAAAGAGATTTTTATCCGGGTTGCACTATTTATCCGATTGAGCAGTAAAAGAGACCACTGCCATGGATGGACATGAAGCAATGCAAAGAGATCTTTATCCGGATCGCACTATACATCCGATTGAGCAGTAAAGGAGACTGTTGCTGTGGATGGATAGGAAGGGAATGCAAAGAGATATTTATCTGTATCGCACTATACATCTGATTGAGCAGTAAAGGAGACTGCTGCTATAGATGAAGAGGAAGGGAATGCAAAGAGATGTTTATTTGGATCGCACTATACATCCGATTGAGCAGTAAAGGAGACTGCTGCTGTGGATGGATAGGAAAGGAATGCAAAGAGATATTTATCTGGATCGCACTATACATCCGATTGAGAAGTAAAGGAGACTGCTGTTGTAGATGGATAGGAAAGGAATGCAAAGAGATCTTTATCTGGATCGCACTATAAATCCGATTGAGAAGTAAAGGAGACTGCTGCTGTGGATGAATAGGTGCGGGCTTCCCAACGGTGGTCGCCGCCATACCCTTCCAGGATCTGGGAGAGTACCAATGGCGTTGTGGATTTGGTTAGGAGGACAAACCCATTGCAAATGGTTTCGGATATGAGGAGGCCATGCCAGCATATTTTATATGCTGGGGAGGCTAGGATGTACTATATCTGCATCCTTTTCACTGGTGAGATACAGGTTATATCTCCACACCCGATGATGAAAATTGGGGGTTGAAGGTAAAACAAAACATTTTAACTATAACTCCTCCTATATCAACAGCTTTAAGAAAAGACTTACGATTACACCTCAAGCTTGTGGGATACAAACATTAGTTAATAATACTAAAGTTTCTACCCAACAGAGAGGTTAAGATTGTTGTTGATGGCGATTGCGTAAGAAGTTGCAAAGAATTTGCTTCATTCGCCCCGATGTTGAGCGAGAGGGGCGCAGAAAAGAAGTACCTCAAATGGTGGAAATAAAAGAAGATACCAAGAATAAAGAAGTGCGCGCCTTGCAGGGTGTCGTAACAAGGGTATGCATTCACTATCACTGGTTCAAAATTTGTACAAATTCTGACTTCTAAAGAGAGGAATCACATCTCCCAGAGTCTATTGGGTGATGGTATTGTCGAACTAATTGGACCCGAAGAGGAAAGAGGAACGTCCAAAAACATGGGTCATTCAAAGTACACCCATTGTGGCGGAAAGTACACCCATTGTGAGTTGGATGTGCCTTTCAGGTTTAGGGTTTCCTAAGTGGCGGAAATAACCCTACAAAATACACCCATTGTGAGTTGGATGTGTCTTTCAGGTTTAGGCAGGGGAGAAACAGGTTAGGGAAATGGAGTATTCCTGGACCAAGTACTCTCTGGCTTGTTGGTGCTAGAGATGACACTAAATCTAGTGTTAACTATATCGGGGTTATGGCTCCCCAATATAATCAAGCTTTCATCTCCCCAGGGTACACGAACCAATTTTTGGGTTATATAGGATAATTGTATGATACTTGCTAGTCAATTCATTCTAATGACGACATCAAAGCTATCAAGACTTTCTAGGATCCGATTGATGTAAAACGGGTGATTGGGATGTTTTAAGGAACAACCTCAAATGACGGTGTTTAACTATCATAACTTTTCCGTCGACTATTCCACAGTATAATAAGAGTCTAGAACTAACGGAGGGATTTCCAATTCCTCACTGAATTTAGTAATTTTAATCCTTTGGTCTACTCATGTATCAAACAAGATAGATGCATATCATTGATTTAGTCAAAACGTACCAGGTACGATGTTGGAGTCTGGATTTGCTTGGGCATTGCCGGCCACGTACACTTGCGAAGAAGTTCCCTTGTTGTCCTTCTTCTGGTTGGCCAACTTGGGACAATCGGGTCTCACATGACCAGGGGCTCCACACTCGTAACAAACCATAGCTTTCTTTGGTCAACTACTGCTCCCACCAGTGGGGTTTCGGTTTCCCTGCTGCCCACTTCCACTCCCACGTGCGTTGGACTTGCCCTTCTTGCTGTTACTGGGATTGGTATTGGGTCGACCTGGGGTAGCAACATTTGCTTGACAATCGCGAGCAAAATGAACTTGTTGGCCATACTTGTAGCATCCTTGGCATTATCCTCCAACAACATGATGGTAGTTGCACTTTGAACACTTAGGCTTGGTCCCTGAGTAGTTCTTGGTGCGGGTTGTGGGAGTAGTGTCATCAGCTTGCCCAACGTTTTGCCTTTTGGAAGGCTGCTGGTGCTGACTACGAGAGCTTTCATCAGATTTTCTCTTGTTGTCCGTTTGCCTCTCGGAGAGATTGCGGGCTTGCTTATTGATCAGCTCAGTCGCAAATTCCATAGCACCTTCAACGGTAGTGGGTCGTGAAGCTAGCACACTGTCATGAATGTTGTCAGGGAGTCCGCTGACATACTTCTCAATCTTGTCACTCCTTAGAGGGAACATTCTGGTGCACATCAAGCTTAACTCTTGAAATCTTTGGTTGTACCAAAGGATATCATTGTTCTTACACTTTAGATCCCACAGCTCGACTTCCAACTTCTTCATTTCTCCTTTGGGACAGTATTTATCAGTCATTCTTTCCGTGAGGTTGGCCCAAGTGAGAGTATAAGTAGTGTCATGTCCAAGGATGGCGACCACAGAGTTCCACCAAGTAAGGGCGCTCTCGAGTAGGGTGCATGTAGCAAACTTAACTCTGTTCTCGTCAGTACAACCGCTGATGCGGAAGACTGTCTCTAGTCTTTCAAACCACTGCATTAATTCAACAACTCCTTCTTTCCCTCGGTAGTATGAGGGCCTGCATTTTAAGAAGTCGGGGTAAGAGCAACCCCTGTTGGTGTTGTTTCTGTGTGCATCAAAGTTTGGATCATTGTTTGCATTCGGGTCAGCTCCTCTGGCTGCTATGGCTGTTGTGATGCCTTCACTTATCATTTCCCGCAGTTGTGAGGCAGTAACGTTTCGAGTAGCTTCTGGGAATTCAGCACTATCGGAATTGGAAGTGGTTGAATTATTGGGATTTGATCTCGTAATCACCATTTGTCTATTATCATATACATAATGAGATTATTAGTTCAAGCGTTAGTACAGTTTTTATATTATTTGCACGAGAAAACTTATGCACTGATTTCATAACAAATTTTGATAACCTATCAAGATCTCATAATATAATATATTGTACAACAGATATAATAAAGAAAGTGATTACATGTTATTTCCATGAGAAATTTAACATTCATCTAGCATAACACAATCTAAGTCATAGGTCGGTCGGGCCTAGTCCAAGGTAATGATACACAAAGTCTTTAAAACATCATATCTCAAAGTTACATGTCCCAAAAGAAAAGAAAAGATAATGTACGGGATTACATAACCAAAAGCTGAAAAAAAGATAAAAGTACAAAGGCCCTATGTCATGATAGCCGGGATGCAACCCGTAAGCTTATCATGACGTACAAGAAGTCTAGTACGTCTATACTAATCCTGCCTGGATGGTCCACTAGATGATGTCGGGGCTGATGGTGTTGATGGAGCTGGTGGGGCTGTAGAATTCCTCCTGGTGTTCCATAAAGTACGAACTGTCGTTCGGGTATCCTTGAGCATACGGAGGGCTGATAGTAGCTGGTTCCGGAGTCTATCGATGACCCCTCGGAGATAAGCCATATCCTCAGTAACCTCATCATGATGGACAGTGGCGAGATCAAAGAAAATGGATAATGATTGCTCTTGAGCGGAAAGAGCAGCATGGGTCTGATGCTGCAGACCCTTCATAACCTGAATGCGCTGGTGGAGGCGGTAGTTCTCATCCAATAACCACTTCAATGCCTCGTCCGTCCTAGCCTGGATGCCCTTAGCGGTCTGGGATTCTCCCCTCATAGTGCGAAAAAGAGTGTCGATACGATCATAGATGACGACATGGCTTTGTTGACTGACTGTCAACTGGCTGTGGAGGTCGGATATCTCCCGCTCTTGGCGTGCAGCCAGTGCGGAGATCTGGGCCTGGACGGAATCGACAAGTCCTGCCCCGGAGCCTTCCCCGGTTTCATAAGTAGAGACGGGTGCGGGCCCAGAAAAATAGCATGATGATAAGGATGGAGGCATGGAAGATGGTATGCTAGGAGGGACCCGGTCCTCCTCCATAGAGTTTGGGGATAGTGTGGCTGATGCTGAGATAGAAAAAGGGTCCTCTGGGAGTACAGCTTCGATGGCTGGGTCATCCTCTGAATTCGAGGCTGACAACCATCCACACTGCGTCGATCGTGGAGATGAACAAACAACTGGAGTAGGAGATACTACGGGTAGAAGAGTCGAGGATGCAGTAGGCGGAGTCATGATGCTCTGAAATAGTATTATTTTAAGTTTGAAGTGAGTATAAGCTTACAAACAAAGAACGATATTATTTTACATTACATGTTTTATGAAATATATCCCTTTTAAACAATTATTATAATATTTTAAGGTTACATATATTAATACTTATATATATATATATATATATATATATATATATATATATATATATATATATATATATATATATATATATATATATATATATATATATATATATATATATATATATATATATATATATATATATCATTTAAGTAGTTCATTCAACAATTTGTAATTGCAAGGTTTGGTTTAATATTACCTATATTCTCATCTCAGTATTTTACTATGTAATGTAGAATCTTCAAGTTTAGCATGTCTAACATTTTCCGTAACAATATCTCACTAAATAGTATTAATAATCAAGTTTAGTAATCAATATATATACACTTAGTTCACATAGCATAAAATGCCCTAAGATCTATATGCTTAACTAATACGGTCCCAAAATAAAATCCTAAAAAGATTTTTATAAGTTATAGTCCAGTTTTAAATAAAAGAAAAATCATTTTATTTTTATTTTATTTAAAAATTTTATCTGGTTCTCTATAACTAATGCTCTGATACCATTCTCTGTGACACCTCGGGTAGGGTCAAAATATGCGGAAATATCCACGGAGATGTCACAAGGGTGGATCGATAGCATATAGTCCATAGAGCATAAGATAAAGAGTTATTTAAATCAATTTACACGTTTGTTAAACAAATACATAAAAACTGTTTTAAACATGAGGAGAGATAATTGTTTGTGTTTCCCAAATAGAACCCCTGACGAGTCCTATGATGCAGATTACTAAGATGCTGGAGACCATGCACACACCACGTACTAACTTCATATTCCTGTGCAAAACATACTAAAGGGGGTTAACATAAAGTTGGTGAATTTACATGTTTTAACAATTAATTAGTTTGGACATAATTTAATCATAAAAGTAACAATGCACAAAGCATTCTTACTAAAATGTAGATTACATTTGTTTATTATTAGAAGCTGAAGCTTAACCTTCCATAGTCCTCAACAGATGAAGACGTAGTGTCTTACAAAAAGACACCCATTCCAGTTCCAACATGGTATACGTCTGTTGTCCCGACCAAGGCACAGTGAGCATGACTCACCTAGATGGGGATGGTCAGTCCCTAATAGATCTATTTATAACATTCAGGCGATTTACAACAATTTAACAGTTCCAATAATAATCAATCATAGTCAAGTTTATACAATCTTGATATGTCCATTAAGTGTTTGCATATTATCTTTCCCAAAAGGGAAAGTTTTATCAACAGTTTATATGGGGCTGTAAACTCACCTGGGAGTAGGCATTAGCTGTTTAATACGAATATTCAAATAAAGCTCACGCCAAAGTTATGCCTAATCAAATAGTACAGTCTTAATAGATAGTACAAAGAACATATATGTATGCTTATACAGATTTTATTCAGTTCATTTATGATACGGTATTTATCTAAATAACCGTAGTTCAAGTATCAACAATATTCATTTAAACTTATTTATATAAGTTTCATTTCTACGTAAACATAAAATGTTTAACTATTAATATCAGTTTGCATATATAATAATCATTCAACTAACAATTAAGTTTCTTATTTAAGTAGACATAAAATGTTCTACTTCAAATATTAATTTACGTTCTCCGTTCAAGTTTTATAATGACTCATTTACTACTAAGTTCCATTAGTATTAAGTAAATATAAAAATTCTACTTAATATTAGTTCACGTTCGTAGTTCATGTATTATAATCATCCATTTAAACTTATTGTTAAGTTTCATATTTTAAGTAAACGTAAGGTGTTTTACTTACCTATTAGCATTCAATTTATCCAACGTTCATATAGTTTTTATTTTCTAAAAGTATATGAGTTTATGCATGAGTAACACATATTCATAATTGTTTATACAATTATTCCCTAAAGTAAATATAAATATTTTATTTAAAAAAATATAATATTTTATTTAACTTTAAAGTTTCCATAAGTTATTTTAATATTTATAAAATAATTTAAACTTAAGAATTTATACCTTAATTCTTATGGCCTATGTATCTTAATTATGTTTTATTATAATTAAAATAGATTTTAGGGTTAGGGCTTGTTAATGTTTCGGAATATGGCAAAACTAGTCCCTCTATATTTTAAACAAGTATAACTTTCGGATTTTACATATTTAGTACCTAGGGCTTGTTAAAGTTTCGGCATATGGCAGATTTAGTCCCCCTAATTATATCTAGGTTTTATAACTTTACTAAAATTACAAAAACAGCCCCTAGGGCTTCTTTAAGTTTCAGTAAATTACAAGAATAGTCCTTAGGGTTATAAAATGACAAAATAACTTTTAGAAACTTCCCAAAATGGTCCCTAGGGTTTAATTTGCCACGGATAGTATTTATTAAACCCTAGACTTTTGGATATTTACATTTTCAGTCCTTGTGTTTACTAGTTTATTAAAACAAGTTTCATAAGTTATGGTTTTAGTCCTTAAGTTTTATAAATTGTCATTTTTATCCAAAAAGTTCTTATAAGTTATATTTTATTATAAAAACTTTTATTTTAGCATTCAAACTAGTATATGGGATCATTAAATGGGCTAAACATCTAATGGGCTATCTAGTGGGCTTAAATATATCTCAAGTCCACTAATTTATTTAAATGGGTCTTTAAATCATTTATTGGGCTTAAATACATTTTTAAGTCCTTTAATTAGTTAAATGGGCCTAAGTGTAATCTTAAGTCCATTAAGTTATGAATATTTATCAAATGGGCTTATTGGGTCTATTAAGTTTTGAATTAACATTTCATAGGCTTAAATAGTCCATTAACACTACTTTACATTTTATGTAAGGTTTAACTTAGGATATTCTTATAAGCTTATTATGAGCTTATTCATATTTAGTGTTAAATCTAATTAGGAGAATAAAACTTATAATTTGTTTTATGTAATGTACCAAATTAGATCAAGGTGTGTTATAAGGTTGCAAGTAAGTCATAAGCACTAATAAGAGCTTATATCTCACGGCTATAATTAGTTATAGCTTATTAAGATAAGTCAAGTCTCATTTTATGGTTGCATGTAATTTATAAATGCTACAAAAATAGATCTAACTATGTACAAGTCAAGAAAACAAGTAACAGGTCCAAAAATGAGATTTAAACTATGCCTAGACCTAAAATCAAATATAGATCCATGTATATACATATATAGCCCACGACTATAATTCTAAATCTTGGTATTTCCAGGATGAACACTTTAGCTAATTTTTAAGTCTTGTAAATATTTACAAAAATACAATCATGATTATCTAGGTGTCATGCATGTTCCCAAGGTTACTATTTTACCAAGGAGACTACATATAGCCCACGGCTATATTGTCTCTTCCCAAGGTTCCTATAGTCTTGTTTTATGTTTAACATACTCAAGTTAATCTTTATCATTAGATCTATGGTTTATAATAGCATGCATGTACATTTAATCCATTTTAGGTAATATGTAACCCACGACTACATTTATAGTCATAAGTTATTTTTTTATGATTTTTAATATTCCATTTAACATGTTACATTTCATATTCCATTCTTAAAACTAACTAGACAAATCATACGATCACCATTTATTTTTACCGTGACCTTTAAGGTCATGGTTTGTATGATCTATAAGTTACACAAGTTCATTTCATGAGATCTATGGTCATTAGCTAACCAAAGTCCAATAAAACAAGATTTATAACTCATGCAACATTTAGATTTATAAAATGTTTCATATGGTTTTCAAATCTAGTTTAAAACATAGAATACAAATAATATGTTTCTTATTAAAAGATTTTAAATCATGAACATGATTTTTATAAATATGTCGTGACCTATAATGGTCATAGCTTTATCAAATCTTGATTTTAACATGTTATTTACTTTTGTTTATAGATGTATGATGATGCATGCATGAAGAAAACCCTAGTTATAACTAAGTCGAGGCCTTAATGATTTCGGCTAGGGCTTGTTAATAAGAGGAATGATGCTACCAAATGATTTGTAATCAAGATGGGACAAAGATTTAGTTGATTTAATGAATCAACTTTGGGTTTTTGTGGCTTGTAGCCGAAATGTAGAGAGAGAGATGAAGAGAGAAGTGAGATTGCATGTATGAGAGAATGTGTGAGTGTGTTTCGGCTAAAAGGGAAGAGAGAGAGAGAGAAGGGCAAAAGGTATGATTCACCTTGGTAAGACATATTGTGCCAAGTGTCACCCCTTGCCTTTCCAAGGCAACTCTTCTTCTTCCACACAAGCCTATTTTCCGTGTAAGGCTATCCAAAAGGGTAGGGTGGGCTTGTTTTGGGTGTAACACCCCCAAATTTATATAACTCAGTACAGCGGAAGACTAGTTGGTGTTACGGGATAGCACATTACTCACATCATAGACAACACATAAAAATCGCGTCGTTTAATAATAAAAACATTTCCATTCATAAATATCAAAGTTACATTGGTCCCAAGTCATTATATTTCATACAAAGTTTTACAAAGTATTTGAATGGAAAATATTGTTTAAGTGCAGGCCATGAATTCTTGTCGTCTTCCCGAGAATTACCTTCAAGTATCTGAGATAAAACATGTTAAAAGAAAAGGTCAGCGATAACGCCGAGTGAATTCATAGAGTTTAATAAAATCCATCAATATAATATCAGTATAAAATTATTACTGAAAATCATTTTGTACAAATCATTTTAATAGGCCATATAATAGCCAAAATCATTTTATACAAATCTTCATCAAAATCATAATATAGGCATTTGCCTTGAAAATCATTATACGAATCATTGTCATTCAAAACACCATACAATACGTTTTGCAATGTTGTATAGATTAAATAAAACCGTTATATGAATATGGTTATAAAAAGCCTTAAAATCATTATACGAGCCAATGTCGTAAAAACGTCATACAATACGTCTTATAACGTTGTATGAAAATAAAAACCGTTATATGAATATGGTTATGAAAACCAAAACACAAACATAATATCATTAGTAAGACCCTGTATTGCTAGTCAGGCAATAAATCGTAATTCGGAGCGTCTAGTAGTATTTCGTTAGTTTTGATTATTATAAGCCGCATGACATTGTTACCTTACTAAACCAACAACGGGTAGCTAACCCGATACCAATTTTTCCCATCTAAAGTAGCGTGTCGTCACAAAGGTCACGCTATGGAAATCTTCTCATACATAAATTCGCTTACCAATCAATGTGGCACGACGGGGATCAACCGTCAAGGCGCGAACTGGGGTGATCGTCCCCAAATAGTACTATTAAATGCATAAGCGTCTACCAAATCCCGGTAGTTCACAATTCATGCTAATGGGAATTTTAGTGACATAACCTAACTTTAATAATCCATTTAATTTCATCTATCGGGTCCTTTAATCATTTATCGGGTCATACAATCGGGTCATTCAATCATTCGGGTCCAAAATCAATAAACAAACAATCGGGACAATTGGTGTCCTATTTTATAAAATCTAACATGTTATCTCCCTCGCGGGTTTATAAAACATTTATAAAAACATTTAAAAGAGTGTGAGGCTATGAACTCACGTTGATGTGGGAAGACGATTATCGGCGATTTGGATGTACGGTACGTGCTTCAATCACGGAAACCTAGACAAATAATACTCGTCTTAGACTCATGTCCAATGACTTTATAAAAATAACAATTATGTATACATATGATGATTTTATATATATGATGATCAAGTGGGTTTACATATCCTCATTTACTCATTTTTGTGTTATATGTTGATAACTTTTATATTAGTTTACTAGTTTTACCCATTTACGTGTCTTAAGTCCAATAAGCTTATTATAAGTTATTTAACTTATTTTAATCCATTTTGTACTTATATTATCAGTACTTAAACTTTACAAGTTGGGCCCAAATGGGTTAAGCCCAATAAGTTCTTTTTATGAGTGTTTAACTTATTTAGTCCAATTATTAGCCCAATGTGTTTACTTAGCTCGTTAATGTGCGTTTGTCCTATAGTTTGGGTTTTTATCGGTTTTTACTTGTTATACATGTCTATATATCAGTATATAAGTTTTATAAAGTTTTCATTAGACGGGTCCAACCATCTAAGTTTTATTTAACAAAAACGTTAATTTTACGGCAATAGCCGAAAAAGTCGTAAAAATCATGTTTATAGTTTTATATCTTATAAAACATAACAAGTTACCATTTTTATTTAATGTCCACTTATTTATCATTGTACATATTTTTATAAATAAAATTCATGAGTTAGTGGGTTTTAATTATAGTTTATACTATTAAAATTTGAGTGCTTATATAATAGTATTATTCTTTAATTTCCAAAAATCTGATTTTCATCTTCACTTTCACCAAAACTGTCATATCTTGAGTTCTACATGGAGATAGAAGCTCAAATTTTTATCACATATACTAAATGATATGTGCTACATTTAGATCTTCTATAGCTACTGTTGAATCATCCTTTAAGTATTTTCTAAAAATCGTCCAAAACAGTAACCTCAGATTTATACCCTAAACTTGTTTTGATCATATCTCACTCATTACAATGATTCCATTGCATGGCCAACTCTCACATGTGTAAAAGACCCATAGCTTACTATAAATGGATTCTACTTCATCATTTTATCAGTCCATGACCTGTTTATTTACTGTTTTATACAGCCAACAAATTTAACCAAGATTTTAACCTTGTTTCTTATGGTTTTTCACCTTTTTAATCATGTTTATCAAAACCAAATCCCCACATAACATTTTTATCATCATATAATCATCATATACATATACAATAGGAAATAAAATACATGTTTACATAATCAAAATAACAAGAAGATGAGGAGGACAATCTTTATACCACCAAGTTGATGTAGGTTATGAGTTTGACATGGTTTTTGATGGAGAAACTTGTGCTTAGCCAACATCATCTTCAAGACCATCAATCTTTATGATCACCTTGTGGAAAATCAGCCCCAAGACACCATGAATACTCCTCCTTGGATGTTATAACTTGCACCAATCAATAGGGCTTCAAAAGGGCATCAACATGTATATGAATAACATGAGATTTTGTGGTTGATTTTGATCAAATTAGGGTGTTTCATGGTGGAAGTGGACGGCGCTTTTGAGAGAGGATGAGAGAAATGTGTGGTATTGCATGTTGAAATGAGACTAGTTGTTTTGTGTTGGATGGTTTTAGCTAGTGGAATGCTTAAAGTGTAAGCTTCCATGACAAGTGTAACTAAAAATGACACCAAGTTGGTGTGTTGGAGAGTTATAGCCGTCCCATGTGTATAGTGGGGTGGGGTAAATATGTTTGTCCCATCCCACTAATTTACGGGTATTCCTCGATTCTAGTTTCCTCGATTTGTGTGCCCTCGGGTCGTTTTACGAAAAACATTTTTATAAATTATGAATCACCGTCACAAAACGAATCTAATAAAAATTGTCTCATCAAAAACGGAGTTCGAAAACGTAAATACGTAATCCTAAGGTTTCCGGTTTAGTCGTAAAGGACGTTAAAATAAAATCGTAAGTCCTAATCTCTTCTCGTAAATTTGTGAGTTTATGAATCAACACAAATTTAAAACTCCAAAATAATATTTACGAATAAATTTATTTTCTGAAATGTCGGACTGTCACCAAAGACGGTGTATGTAAACGTAAGCACGTAACATTGAATCCTCCGGTTTAGACGTAGTCGATGCTACTCCAAGACGTAAATTCAAATTTCTTCCCAAAAATAAGTGAGTTCATAAAATAATATTTTCAAATGAATATTGAGAATAAAATATTGACCATAAATTGACGGATTGTCACAGCATTTACCCCTAAACAGGATCTTTGTCCTCAAAGATCATCTTACTACTCGCTTCTTATAGAGTTAAAGCCATGTGGGTATTTCCTCCACATTCGGTCTTTTCTCAAAAGTGCAATTCATTATAATACGGGAGTTTCATCAAACATAACTACGGGAATAAGATCAGGCTAAATGTTGACTTACTTTCTCTATCCATGATGTTCACGGGTTTCTGATGAATGCAACTTTTCGCCGATCTAAGCTCTACTAAGAATAATCAGATTCTAACTTGATAGATATTCCATCAAGTTCGATTTACGAAACATAATTCACGCAGTCTTTGAAGTCCTAGGGTAGATCCAGCTTATATGCCTTTCAATCCCAACTTTTACATCATCTCAATGGTCCCATACAACGGGGACTTATATCCCATGATTTGTCAGATCATGAATTCATTTTTCCAAGGTTAAAAATTGTGGCATAACTTCGCTACCCATTTGGCACTTCAAGATCTACATTTCATATTCACATAACCTCCTGCCCACTATCGGCAGTCAATAATCAAATCCTAATTTCAATAATCATTTCAGGTCTCGCGGGTCGGGTATTTTGTAAGGTTAGGTTCGCCATCATAGGAAACCTTAAATCTAAAGACATGCCCAACTCATAATGGATGTATGTCGGGTGTCTTCATCTCAACTCCTGCTTATAGATGCTTTAATATAGATTTTAACAAGATTCGATCTCGATCCTAATACGATGATTATCAATGATAATCTCTCCAAAGGAAAACGATTATACGGTCTATTACCAAAGGTCAATCATTCAAACATAAAACAACACTTATATTACTTTGTATCGTTACTTTAGCTCGTCCCTTCGATTGGGGTGGTACATAGTACTCTCATCAAGGTTCGTTCTCAATGATTTCTGAGCAAATCTCTAGAAATTCGATGCGAAGCGAGGATCTTGATAAAGATGTTTGATACAAGCACACTATGTTTACATAACTCTTTTGCATTTATCATTAACGGGAATGATATTAGCAGATTTGGTCAGTCTGTCGACGATGACCCAAATCGAATCAAATTCAGATGATGACCTTTGCAATAGCTAGACGTTTACTAATGTATGAGGCGATGTCTGCCTTCATAATTGCCATCAGTACAACTTCTTCAGACGAAGATACTTTTAGTCATAAATGACATAAATAGAATACTTATACTTACAAATTCCAACATAACTATATCTCACAAGCCTCCATGTTTAGGCAATCACAAGTGGCCTTTAAAACATCTAACGCCATCGGCTTCTCAATTCTAAAGGTTCACATTAGACGCGAACTCCTTTTATTATCTATATTATCCTTTTTACAAACATCCTTTATTTTTTTATATCGTTCGGCAATTTTATTTTGCACCTTCATTTTTAAGGAACATGTCATAACTGGTTCTTTATCTTTTCTACATAATGCGTCGGTATCTATATTCTCTTCTCATGATGATGTAATTATCATGTCCACAATTCACTCAGATATTCTTTCTATATTATGCGTCAGTAATTACGTTCACTTTTCTTCATATTTTCTAAGTTTCAGTTTCGTCTTTACTATTATCTTTATCTGTTTTGTTTAATCCGACGTTTAAAGCGTCGATAATTATTATAGTTAATTAAATAATAATCAGTTAATTTCTATGAAGCGTAAAAGTTTTAAATTTCTTAGTTCGACCAATTATATAAAATGTTCAAAAATAAATTTGAATTTAATCAACAAGATTTTTGATTGATTTATCGAAAATAATTAATAAGATTCGTAAATGTTTGAAAAATCTTTGGTTATACTTTGGTCAAAGTTTTCTTAGTTTGAAAAGCAAAATGTATCGTTTCAAATTTCAAGTTATGGTTTAAATGGGTTTCCTCAATCCTTCTTAGGTTATCTTAAGGTATGCAAAAACATTTACCCCTAAACAGAAGTTTAGTTAAATGTTTTGTGTATAAGAGAATAATCCCTTAAAAATCCTTTGTTAAAACATTTGTCAAAATATATTTGCACTTTCTTTTTAGTATAACTCAAAGTCTTAAATGACTTCTAAATTTTGAAGAGTCAATTTATATTCCATTATCTATTAATCACATAGTCAAATAATGTAAAGGTTTAAGTTTTTAATCACATATCAATTATTCAAGGTTCAGGTTTTCATTATTCGGCCAGTTCAGGGCAATCTATAAATAATTATTAACTCATTATTATTCTTATAAACAAACAAATAGTTCTTAATGATCACGATCATGAATTTATCAATTTATAGCCTACACACGTGATTCATCATATTTATGAATACTACATGTGCATTGTCAATCCAAACGACATCACGCGAAACTCATAACGTTCATTACAAGTACCGGATGTAGTGATTGGAATAGATAATCCTTTTCGCAGATGCGAAGTTGATGATAACTATGCTGAGGATCAAAAACCTTGTAAATGATCGAACAAATCTTCCATTTCGAGTTATGGATTTCGTTTTCTATTGTCAATTTACTCAGTTTACAGTAATCTATAAATATAAGGAATGATAACACCATAGCTCTTCATGATGACAGGCTTGGTATAATAAAATCTTTCTCCGACAACTCTCAGTTGTACGGTAATTCCTTTAATTTAGATGGTGCTGACGTACAGTGCACAAGCCATAGGTGCAGCACCGGGAATATAATCAATACCAATTTCAACTTGCCTTAATGGCGAAAGTCTAGGTAATTCACCAACAAATACTTACTAAAGCTTCAGATAACATTATCACCTTTTAATACATTTATTTTAAGTTCTTTCTAGATTATAATATCTATGACTAATTCACAATCATTCATGGTATAATTTTAAGTCTAAATGCAGGATATGATCATCCATCAAGAATTATTTATATTACTTTTGATAATCAACATCTTATCTTTTAGAGGAATTCTACTCGAGTTCCCATCAATTAAGACAATGTCGTCATGTCATAATCAATCAATCCATTCTACTGGCACTATCAACTTTCCAGTTTCATTGCCGTCGATAAGATGTGAACTTCTCAAAAGACTAATAATAATTCATAATCCTTCACAATTTCAGGGATATTAGGATACACAACTACTATTAAAAGAGTAAGGTCAACGCATAATCTGCGCGAGAGAATTTCAAATCAGATACAGACGAAAACATTTAATGAATATGAATATATCTCATGTTTTCATAATTTGAGTACGCATTCGAAAGCTCCTCGGATCGTTACCCAGGTCATTCAAATGAGATCAAATCATAAGAAATGATAGGAACGTCGATACATCCAGTCGGGTATCAACACTCGGTAATCAGATATTTTTTCCTAAAACTCTCACTACGGGAGAATTGGACAAGAAAGAATTGTCAATTGTCAAATAAGACAATTTCCATGGATGAGTAAATTCAACTCAGAAGAATAGATGCTACAGGCACATATGTAGGTGTCCCTAGCATTATGTCCTTATTTTACACTTCTTGCAGATCTCATAAATTTTTAATCTTTCACAATCTTCAAAGAAACTTTGGTGTTTATTAATCAGTTTTATGATGACTACTAATCAGCCTTGCATGGTCCATTCCAAATTGTATGTAGGCGCGCAACTATATACAATTTCAAGATTAACGATGCAATACTCAGTTCGTCAAAATTTTATCATCATGTTTATAATAAAAACATTTCATGCTTAATTCTTAAATAAGGATCAAGAATAAATTTACAAAGATTTTCTTTGTTATGGAAACAGTTAAGTTTTCCAAAGCGTCTCATAAACAACTTCATTTTGATATCAATCACTTATAAATCTCACTTTGAATAATCCTTATTGTGATGAAAATTTAATTTCCTCAAAGGATACCGCTTTAACTTTATAAAAACAATGTGTGATCTGCAGAAAGTGATGAAAGCTTGTTCACCAAGAATTAACTACGATATGATAGGAAATGAGCTTTAGCCAAATAATCATGAGGTTCATGATCTTGATGGCACTCAAAAGGATTAATTCACAACGTAACTCAAATCAAGATGAGTACTTGTTCAATGGTTGCATCACTAATGAGAACATTAGGATATAGCAATAAAGGATAGATAACATAGATACATGTAGGATTTAGCAATCAATGGTAGTCCTTCTCATTAATCACAAACAAGTCAAAATTGTACCGTAACACATTACGTGTCACTATGTCATACAATTCTCAGAACTCATCCTACCAACTGATATCTCAGTTAAGTTAGGGATTATTTTTAAAAGATACCACAATGAATACTAATCTACAAGAGTCATTAGGTGTTCCACATGTCCCAGAAGATCCATCGGTCTCAATTCAGAAGAAGATTTCTTCAATTTATTTCTTGGACACTGGGCATCCTCGTCAGTGGACAATGGCCTAGGAACAACCCTTAACACAAACTAACAATCAGTTAAAACCTTATAATTCAATCACAGGACTTAACGACTTCCTCTTATCAATCTTATATTCCATACAAGTTAAATTTTTACTTCATTCAAGTTTTAATCAACTTTTACTCAATTCGATATCCTACTTCATTATCCAATACTTACAACCTTATTCTTCGGCCTTGTAAAGGCTATACGATCTCAATATGAATCAACACTTAATTTCCAATCCTATTAGCTCTTACAACAACAATTATCAAATGAGTCATTAATATGATATGACTTGATCATTCAACTAGACTTCTCGGAAAGGTACTAGTGCATGAGGCTTTTGGGTAATGGTTCCAATAACAGCCTCAAGTGCAACATTCACCCTTTCGATTTCAAGTTTAAGAACTGGGGGACAACGAATCAGATGACATCTTTCTAGGTGGTAACGTTTTGTAAAACTCCACTCTATAAGGAAAGATCGTCATGGCATCGATATCAGATTTAATCTCGCCAATTCTTTTTCAATATCACAATCAACTAATATCTACATTTCTACGAATATTAACCATTTGTTGGGATCATAAATATCCACAACTTGGTTTTATATCTAGGATAGCAAGAATTTCTACGAGAATAGCTTCGATTAGTTTACTAGGGGATTTAGGGTTACTTGTGACAATCTACGTCGTATAAATACCTCGTATAAAAATCAAAATAATCATCAAACAATCATGTAATAAAATTACATCATATATATATATATATAATCCAAGTTATATATATATATTAAAATAACACTTCTCAGTCTTGGCCTTGTCGGTAACTCGGGAATTCTTCGGCACCGTTATAGTCAAAAGATTTTTAGACATTTTTAGAAAAATGTTTATAGTTAAAAGATTTTGAAAAGTTTTATTCAAAACCTTGGTTTTAAAAATCTTTCGTTCTCTATAACGAGAGCTCTGGTACCAAACTGTAACACCCCCAAATTTATATAACTCAGTACAGCGGAAGACTAGTTGGTGTTACGGGATAGCACATTACTCACATCATAGACAACGCATAAAAATCGCGTCATTTAATAATAAAAACATTTCCATTCATAAATATCAAAGTTACATTGGTCCCAAGTCATTATATTTCATACAAAGTTTTACAAAGTATTTGAATGGAAAATATTGTTTAAGTGCCGGCCATGAATTCTTGTCGTCTTCCCGAGAATTACCTTCAAGTACCTGAGATAAAACATGTTAAAAGAAAAGGTCAGCGATAACGCCGAGTGAATTCATAGAGTTTAATAAAATCCATCAATATAATATCAGTATAAAATTATTACTGAAAATCATTTTGTACAAATCATTTTAATAGGCCATAGAATAGCCAAAATCATTTTATACAAATCTTCATCAAAATCATAATATAGGCATTTGCCTAGAAAATCATTATACGAATCATTGTCGTTCAAAACACCATACAATACGTTTTGCAACGTTGTATAGATTAAATAAAACCGTTATATGAATATGGTTATAAAAAGCCTTAAAATCATTATACGAGCCAATGTCGTAAAAACGTCATACAATACGTCTTATAACGTTGTATGAAAATAAAAACCGTTATATGAATATGGTTATGAAAACCAAAACACAAACATAATATCATTAGTAAGACCCTGTATTGCTAGTCAGGCAATACATCGTAATTCGGAGCGTCTAGTAGTATTTCGTTAGTTTGGATTATTATAAGCCGCATGACATTGTTACCTTACTAAACCAACAACGGGTAGCTAACCCGATACCGATTTTGCCCATCTAAAGTAGCGTGTCGTCACAAAGGTCACGCTATGGAAATCTTCTCATACATAAATTTGCTTACCAATCAATGTGGCACGACGGGGATCAACCGTCAAGGCGCGAACTGGGGTGATCGTCCCCAAATAGTACTATTAAGTTCATAAGCGTCTACCAAATCCCGGTAGTTTACAATTCATGCTAATGGGACTTTTAGTGACATAACCTAACTTTAATAATCCATTTAATTTCATCTATCGGGTCCTTTAATCATTTATCGGGTCATACAATCGGGTCATTCAATCATTCGGGTCCAAAATCAATAAACAAACAATCGGGACAATTGGTGTCCTATTTTATAAAATCTAACATGTTATCTCCCTCGCGGGTTTATAAAACATTTATAAAAACATTTAAAAGAGTGCGAGGCTATGAACTCACGTTGATGTGGGAAGACGATTATCGGCGATTTGGATGTACGGTACGTGCTTCAATCACGGAAACCTAGACAAATAATACTCGTCTTAGACTCATGTCCAATGACTTTATAAAAATAACAATTATGTATACATATGATGATTTTATATATATGATGATCAAGTGGGTTTACATCTCCTCATTTACTCATTTTTGTGTTATATGTTGATAACTTTTATATTAGTTTACTAGTTTTACCCATTTACGTGTCTTAAGTCCAATAAGCTTATTATAAGTTATTTAACTTATTTTAATCCATTTTGTACTTATATTATCAGTACTTAAACTTTACAAGTTGGGCCCAAATGGGTTAAGCCCAATAAGTTCTTTTTATGAGTGTTTAACTTATTTAGTTCAATTATTAGCCCAATGTGTTTACTTAGCTCGTTAATGTCCGTTTGTCCTATAGTTTGGGTTTTTATCGGTTTTTACTTGTTATACATGTCTATATATCAGTATATAAGTTTTATAAAGTTTTCATTAGACGGGTCCAACCATCTAAGTTTTATTTAACAAAAACGTTAATTTTACGGCAACAGCCGAAAAAGTCGTAAAAATCATGTTTATAGTTTTATATCTTATAAAACATAACAAGTTACCATTTTTATAAAATGTCCACTTATTTATCATTGTACATATTTTTATAAATAAAATTCATGAGTTAGTGGGTTTTAATTATAGTTTATACTATTAAAATTTGAGTGCTTATATAATAGTATTATTCTTTAATTTCCAAAAATCTGATTTTCATCTTCACTTTCACCAAAACTGCCATATCTTGAGTTCTACATGGAGATAGAAGCTCAAATTTTTATCACATAAACTATATGATATGTGCTACATTTAAATCTCCTATAGCTACTGTTGAATCATCCTTTAAGTATTTTCTAAAAATCGTCCAAAACAGTAACCTCAGATTTATACCCTAAACTTGTTTTGATCATATCTCACTCATTACAATGATTCCATTGCATGGCCAACTCTCACATGTGTACAAGACCCATAGCTTACTGTAAATGGATTCTACTTCATCATTTTATCAGTCCATGACCTGTTTATTTACTGTTTTATACAGCCAACAAATTTAACCAATATTTTAACCTTGTTTCTTATGGTTTTTCACCTTTTTAATCATGTTTATCAACACCAAATCCCCACATAACATTTTTATCATCATATAATCATCATATACATATACAATAGGAAATAAAATACATGTTTACATAATCAAAATAACAAGAAGATGAGGAGGACAATCTTTATACCACCAAGTTGATGTAGGTTATGAGTTTGACATGGTTTTTGATGGAGAAACTTGTGCTTAGCCAACATCATCTTCAAGACCATCTATCTTTATGATCACCTTGTGGAAAATCAGCCCCAAGACACCATGAATACTCCTCCTTGGATGTTATAACTTGCACCAATCAATAGGGCTTCAAAAGGGCATCAACATGTATATGAATAACATGAGATTTTGTGGTTGATTTTGATCAAATTAGGGTGTTTCATGGTGGAAGTGGACGGTACTTTTGAGAGAGGATGAGAGAAATGTGTGGTATTGCATGTTGAAATGAGACTAGTTGTTTTGTGTTGGATGGTTTTAGCTAGTGGAATGCTTAAAGTGTAAGCTTCCATGACAAGTGTAACTAAAAATGACACCAAGTTGGTGTGTTGGAGAGTTATAGCCGTCCCATGTGTATAGTGGGGTGGGATAAATTAGTTTGTCCCATCCCACTAATTTACGGGTATTCTTCGATTCTAGTTTCCTTGATTTGCGTGCCCTCGGGTCGTTTTACGAAAAACTTTTTTATAAATTATGAATCACCGTCACAAAACGAATCTAACAAAAATTGTCTCATCCAAAACGGAGTTCGAAAACGTAAATACGTAATCCTAAGGTTTCCGGTTTAGTCGTAAAGGACGTTAAAATAAAATCGTAAGTCCTAATCTCTTCTCGTAAATTTGTGAGTTTATGAATCAACACAAATTTAAAACTCCAAAATAATATTTACGGATAAATTTATTTTCTGAAATGCCAGACTGTCACCAAAGACGGTGTATGTAAACGTAAGCACGTAACGTTGAATCCTCTGGTTTAGACGTAGTCGATGCTACTCCAAGACGTAAATTCAAATTTCTTCCCAAAAATAAGTGAGTTCATAAAATAATATTTTCAAATGAATATTGAGAATAAAATATTGACCATAAATTGACGGATTGTCACATTGGGCCTATGTTGGGCTAGAGCACAACCTTGGGCTAGTACATGAGAGTTGTGTAGTATGCAAGGGATGTATGCATATGCCTAAACGGCTAAGCATGCATGTTGTAACATTTTTCTCCAATTGTTAAGGGTGGCACACACATACATTGCTAGTTATAATTTCATTACTTGTTTTTCCTAGTAGCATGATCATGGTTTTTAGGTTATGAAGCTATTTTCAACAAAGATGAATGTAAAAGTATAATTACATGATGAACAAGTTCATACACATCTTTAGGAGATATAACACATGAATGAGTGTCCTAGGATTATTAGGTGGAAATTTATTATATTTGAATGTAGTGTTTTACCAAACCTTTAGGAAAAGGAGGTAAATAGGGAAAGTATTAAATACAACGATTTAGGAAAACCGTGTACTAATAACCCTTATGATAAGAAAGTTCGTTTCTCAAGGAGGTATATGTGTGTGACTAAAATGTGACAAGATTTGAGATTAATATTTGAAAGAAGGGGATGAGAAAATAGAATGACGAAGACGTGAAATTGATTACTACGACGACTAAACGTAAAACCGTAAAAAGGGCTAAAATAAAAATTAATTCTAAAAATTCCCAAAAAATTACCAAAAATAAAATTAAATAAACAAAGAGTTTACAAATGATCAAAACTTTTTCAAACCTTTTAATTAATTAAATATTAATTTTTAAATGCTAATTAAATCCCTAAAAATCAAATTAATTCTCAAAAAGCCCAAATAAAGATTTTTCACTTTGTAAACCTCTAAAATGACCTAAGAAGATTAAAAACTATTTTTATAAATTTTTAAACTAATTAAAACTAATTAAAATGATTTAAAAACTATTTAAATTTAAAATAAATATAAAAATTAATCTAATGACAATAAAATTTATCTAAGAGTTGCAAAAATCCTATTTTAATGTATTAATCCTAAGAAAAATATAAAAATTGCAAAAATGTGAAATTTGAAATTTAATAATAAAATAATATTAAAATAATATTAAAAATCCAAAAAATAAAAAAAATCTAAAAACTAGCAAACTAGTTTATTTTAACCTAAGTAATCAGAAAATGAAAGTGAAATTACAAAAATACCCCTAATGGGCCCCCAAATAGGTTAAAACAAAAAACAGACAACCTTAATGGGCTTTTAGGCCCAAAAAGCTAAACTAAGCCCAAATGCCCTGAAAAATCCCTATCTGACTCAAAATTAAATTCAAAACACAAAAGTCTGAAGGCCCAAAAGCTGATTTTGAGCTTATTACAGCTTAAATAGTCAACAGCTTATTCTTATTGGGCCAATAAGCCCATTAAGCAATAAGCCAATGCCATAAGCTCTGCTTAAACACACAACCTTCTTTTGAGATGCCTAAGAGATCTGTGAAAAGAAATTTTTAAAAAGAACACTCAATAAGCCAGAAATAAGCAAAGAACAATTTCACTAAAAGACAAAATAGTCGGGTTAGAGTTCTAGGCTGTTTAAGAAGCTCTGGTTTGTTGCAAAAACTCACAAATAGCTTAACTAAGAATAATCAATTAAGAAAGTCACAAAAAGCCAAGTAGAATAAGCTGTGTGAACCAATAAGCTGGCTGAAAAAGCCAAATAAGCTAGTTTTCTAGCAAAAGCTTAACCAAATGACTTGTAACCTTCCAGATTTGTTATTAAGCTGAGAAAAATGACACCTATTACAAAAGCCAAGTTGTTGCATGTACCAGTAAGCAGTTCTAAAAAATAAGCCAAATTGTGCTTATTTGACCAAAAGTCAAAGTGTTCCAAAATTCACCAAATGATCAGGGATGGTTTATAGGCTTGTTATAAGCAACTTTTGTGAAGAACTCAAGGAGGAGTCCTTGTGAATCAAGTGGTCAGTTAACCAAATGATGACTGATTTTGGCAAAAAGGGCTTAATAAGCCAGTTAGCTTATAAGCCAGCAACAAGGCACACCAAATAGCAGAAACCACTCAAAAGCAGCACAATACCAAGTTCCAAACAACAAAACAACAAGGCATACACTAGAATCACAAATGCAAGCACAAAATGAGGTGGTCAATTTGCTGATGCAATTGACCACTTCAGCCAACTTTGATAAGCTCTAGCACCTTCAATAAGCCACCAAATTCAACAAATAGATAATGTACAAATAGCTTATCACCTAAACTCTTCCCAAACCAGATTTCAGACCTTAGATCCAACAAACAAAGATTTTATTGGATCTGATGTGTTTAACCAATTCCAAAACACTTTTTATCAGATTTTTACAAGACTTGAAATCCTTTTTTGAAACCTTTTGAAACTTAACCAGTGACCAAAAACTATTGAATATGACTTGTTTAGACCTCCCAAACCTTAAGAACCAAGGGCACAAGGCCACAAGGCCTTATGATCCCTAAATCCTAAACAACCCTTTTATAAGCCCTTTTCAAACAAACTTCTTATCTAATCAAACAACCTACTGATTTATAGTTCAAATAGCTCAACTAGGTGACAACTAACAGATACCAACCATAAAACACAAAGCACAAACACAAAATCAACAAATCACGTAGCAAAGTATAAATCAGACCATAACATGTGATTTTTTAGAGGAATCTTAACAAGAGGTTATACCTATCCTCCACAACATCCTAGGAGGATCAACAATGCTCCTTGGACCTTGTTCAACAACTAGAACAAGACCAAGGTACTTCAACAAAGGAGATGAGATGTGCCTTGGTTGATGTTTCAAAGTAGAAACTCAAGGACTTGATTTCTTCAACACAAGCAACAAACAGCCCAACAAAAGGCTCAAACCCCTTCACAAGCTTGGCGTAAACAAGCTTGTAAGAGCTTATGGCTTTTGGTTAAGGATTAGTACAAGTAAAATATCAAAATAAGAAACCTATTTTCTAGATTATTTCAAACTTAAAAACCTTACCAAACATAAACGTGTTCAAACCACAAGATCAAAACACATTTATAACATCAAATGGAACTCAGAGTCACTCTTAAACAACACCAACTTTCAAAAACATAAAAAGGAATTACAATTTTCTTAAATTACCAACTTTTATAAATTTAAAAAAGGAATTACAATGTTTAAAGAGTAAAACTGGAACAAGGCTCTCTCACAAGTTGAGGAGTCCTTATATAGGACACAAGGGCTGAGATTACAAGAGAAAACCCTAGCTATGAAGTTCCTGAAATGCCCTTGAATCTTCTAGACGAATTTTGATATTGATCTGTCCGAATGCATCCTGGCTATTCATTTTAGCTTTGTAACCAAGCAAGGAGTGTGGGCTGTTGATTTGGCCACGTGGCATACCTTGGAGGTTAAGGTTTAATGTGATATGTGGACGGTTTGAATGGTGGGACCCTTTTGTGAGTGGGAGTGAGGGTTTTGGGTGTGGAATGAGTTCATGTGTATGTGAATTAAGCGTGTGCATGGGTAATTCAATTTTACCCTTTGTTTTAAGTGGGGTAAGTTCTGGGTTCTTGATGGTAAACAGTAACTCGTTTGATCCGAAATAAGGGGTGTATTGTGTTTGGCGCGTGTTTGTGTAAGTTTGAACTTTGGAGAATGACATTAGTAGTCCTTGTGTTTTGGTTAAACTTGTAAAACATGTTTTCAGTCAACCAAACTTGATTTCCTTTGTTAAGTAAGTTATAAACTTCACACTTTTGCCACCAAACTTTGCAATAAGGGTTTCAAGGGTAATTTTTGCCACTTTTGCATATCTGAAGGACTGATCTTGGACATTCTTGATCTTCAAAGGTCTTCATTGTATCTTTGACTTCATGAAGGACCATAATTGACAATTTAGATTAGTTGAGGGACTAAACTTGCCAATTCTTCAAAGTTGAAGGACCATTTTGTAATTTTGACAAACTTAAGGGACCAAACTTGTAATTATGAATATACAAGGGTTTTAAGGTGTCATTTCTTCATAATTTGAGGATCAATCTTGTACATCTTTAAGTCTTCAAGGGTTTATCTTGGATAATTCATGAACTAGGGCCCGGTTCTTTGTACGGCTTCGTTTCTCGTGTCCATTTTTCCTTGTTTCTTGTGATCTTTTGTCTTTTTCAGGATATCCATACCTAAAACACACAAGCAAACATATACAAGCATATATATGGTATTTTATGACATTTTAATGCATTTAAATCCCGAAAAGAACGGATGAGATCATGTATAAAAGCCATCTCATCACTCCCCCATACTAAGCCATTTTAGTGCCCTCACGCAATGCTAGAATAAAGTATCTAAGCATCACAAAAATTCAATTTTATTAACCTTTATTGAAAAGTAAAAGACTTGCAACAATACTACGAAGATGTGTAAAGACATAATGTATGATTTTCATCACGAATGTGACTTTTAGGGTCAATGAATAGAAACAAGTAAATGTTCCATAGAGTAAATTTCGTCATCCTTGATTATCATACATTCCATGCTAAGTGCAAAAACGAGATCATTGTTGGTACAAGTCACAATGCTAACACTGCTCATACGTCCAAATTGTGTAATACCTTTTCTCCCCGCAATCCTAGTTATTATAAAAGGAAATGGGTTTCTAGAATTTTTTAACTATTTGTCATGGATCACAAGTGATTCATATTGACTTATTTGAGTATTTATTAGTCCGAAAGTAAAGTAGCACAATTTAATCGATAGTTAGCCGAAGGACAAAATCCTCTAAAACGGCTTCTCGTGTATCTCCTTAAGTTCATATTTTGGCATAACTCGTTTCACGATTTGAGACCTTTCTCGGACCGATATTTGGCATGTACTTCATACTTCAAATCTTGGGAAGACGTTCTTGAAATTATGATCTTCTCTTCATATTTTGGAATTTCTTCACTTGACGTTTTTGAGAGATTCTTCATACTAGGACCACGACTTCATCATTTTTCTTCAATCTTTATTTTGGACTTTGATATACAACGATCCGCCTCCTTTTAGGACTTGGATATATTTATCCTCATACCTTGTAAGGGTCTTTTTGGATAGACTTTCTCCATGATCTTCAGGGGAGTAATTGCTTTTCGTCGTGTGTCTCGATCCTTCATATTGATTTTGGGAATAATGATACTTCACATCATCTTGGATCTTTAGCAACAAAATAGAGCTCCTCAAGCCTTGTTAGGGCCTTTTTGGATCTTCACAAATCTTCGCGTCCCGCTTCAATAAGTTATGCCTTGGCTATGAACTCTATTCAACCCCGAGCAACTTTTAAATGATCTTGTGCTAGAAGCTAAGTAACCTTTCAAATCGTACGACCTTACTTATTGCAATTATTTTTATTCCTAATGCATTGATTTTATGGGAGAAAAAGCCACAATTAAAAACATATGAGTTTTTGAAAGAACATTTTCATGTTCTACGTTTAGCATGATCACTTGTCTAACTCTATCATCTCTCGTTCTTCACTATTTAAAGACCTCTAATTAAAGAGACTCGTGAATACTTAGCCATGCAAGTCAAAATTAAGCCAAATTTGGATTAGCTTTCATTAAGACTATATCAAATCGATGTTTTTGGTTTTCAAGCTACCTATAGGATCTTGCACTTTCTTGGACTTTTTCAAGTTTAGAGAATGCATTTTATAGTTCCCTTGATAAGTGACTTTCTAGGATCAATTATAGGAACTTGCGAAAAATTCTTGTTCTTAACCTGAATGAGCTAAGACATTTGCGTTTTAAAGTTCCCTATATAAAAGTCTAGCAAAACTTGAATTGAGCGGGTTAAGGAATGTAAAGGGCTCCAAATGCCCATCAAGTCAAAAATTAGCTCTTATTCTACCCATCGGAAAATATACATTCGTGTCTTCAAAACACTTATTAAAACTAAGAAAATTTTTAAAATTTGGCCATTTTTAGCCTTATTAACAACATAACAAAACATTGAAAGTTGGAAAACGTGAGGGCGTAGCAAAGCAAGTATCTATTCCCCCCCCCCATACTAAAATTAAACATTGTCCTTAATGTTTTGAGTCTAAAGGTGGAGCAACCCCATACTAGATACGAAGAGTCGAATGCTTAGGATCTAGCATGGAAAGGGTGATCAACAATATATCTAAAGCCATTTATTAAGTATGCTAAAAGATAATTGTTAGAACAATAAAGGATATATCATGGATTTGTGAAAAACTTCTTCAAGCAAACTATGGAGGCTCACGTAAACGAAAACGAGAGTCTTCAATCGTAGATGATGATGATGATCTAGATAACACAATCACAAACAACCACGAGACAACAAGTTGGAAGGGCAAAAATCCCCTCTAATTATTTATTAGAAAGCATAAAAAGATAACCATGGGATCTCCCCCACGAGGCACCTCGTTTTTTATTACCGAGTCATGAGCTCGACTCGATCCCCTCAATGCTAATTATCATTGGGGAAGGTGACTTGGTCGAGGTCATCCAATGAAGGAATTTCCCCACCAAAGTAGTGCTTAAGCCTATGTCCATTCACCTTGAAGTTAGGACCACCATTTTGAGCTAGCTCAATGGTCCCATAAGGAAAAACTTGTGTAATGGTTAAAGGACCCGACCAACGAGACTTCAATTTCCCCAAAAATATCTTTAATCGAGAGTTAAAAAGTAACACTTGATCACCCACGTTAAAAACCCGGTTTTTAATGCTTGCATCATGAAACTTTTTAGTCTTCTCTTTGAAAATCAATGAATTTTCATAAGCATTATCTCTTAATTCATCCAATTCATTCAATTGTATTTTCCGGTGATCTCCCGCGGTCTGCAAGTCAAAGTTTGCATGCTTAAGGGCCCAATATGCCTTATGCTCCAATTCAATGGGCAAATGACAATTCTTCCCATAGACTAACTTATAAGGAGTACAACCGATAGGTGTCTTATAAGCGGTCCTAAAGGCCTATAAAGCGTCATCGAGTTTGTCGGACCATGAAGCACGGTTTTCTCCAATCAACCTCTCTAAAATCCTCTTCAAAGCTCGGTTCGAAACCTTGACTTGTCCACTCGTTTGCGGGTGATAAGTCGTAGAAAGACGATGAGTAACTCCATATTTCTTTAAGACCTTCTCGAATTGGTCATTACAAAAATGGGTTCCACGATCGCTTATAATAGCACGAGGGGTTCCAAACCGAGAGAATAGTTGCTTCAAAAACTTCACTACCACACGAGCATCATTAGTAGGTAGAGCCTTAGCTTCCACCCACTTAGAAAGGTAGTCGACCGCGACGAGGATATACTTGTTACCATGAGACGGTGGGAAAGACCCCATAAAGTCTATGCCCCAATGTCGAAAATCTAACACACTTGAATTATGTTTTGTGGCATTTCATCATGTTGAGACGATTTTCCTTGACGTTGGCCCTAATCACATGACTTCACAAGTGCGTGTGCATCACGATAGATAGAAGGCCAAAAGAAACTGGCATCGAACACTTTCTTAGCCATGAGATTGGCACAGTGGTGACCACCCGTGGGTCCCTCGTGACAAGCTCTAAGGATGTTAGAAGCTTCGGTACCAAAAACACAACGTCGAACGAGTTGATCCGCACAAACCCGAAAGAGATAAGGGTCGTCCCAAAAATAAAACTTGACGTCACGAAAGAATTTTTGCTTTTGTTGTGTTATCATACCCTTGATTATGAAATTGCCCGCATGGTAATTTGCAATGTCGGAAAACCATCGGGTGGTGTCTTTAGAATTCACTACACCGAGAGTCTCGAGAAGAAATGTTTCGGTGATTTCCTTGTTCTCGAAAAAATCTTTGTGAGAATCTTCTAGACGAGAGAGATGATTGGCCGCTAGATTCTCGGCTCCTTTTTTGTCAAGCAGGGTGACATCAAATTCTTGGAGGAGGAGCATCCAACAAAGAAATCTCGGGTTAGCATCTTGCTTAGCTAGGAGATACTTGATAGCCGAATGGTCGGTATACACGATGCTTTTAGTTAAGACGAGACAAGGTCGGAATTTCTCAAAAGCATAGACCACGGCAAGGAATTACCTTTTCCGTTGTGGTGTATTTTAATTGAGCCTCGGTCATCGTCTTACTAGCATAATGGATAGGACGGAAATGCCTTTCATAACGTTGCCTTAAGACGGCCCCTATAGCATAATCACTTGCATCGCATATGATTTCAAAGGGTAATTCCCAATTAGGAGCAACAAGAATGGGATCTTCGGTAAGTTTCCTTTTGAGAGTTTCGAAAGCTCTAACACAATCCTCATTGAAATTAAAAGGAGCATCCTTCTAGAGAAGGTGTGTCATTGGTCGAGAGATTTTCGAAAAGTCTTTGATGAAACGACGATAAAAGGCCGCGTGGCCTAGGAAACTCCTAACTCCCTTAACGGTTTTGGGATGAGGTAACTTGGGGATGACGTCTACCTTAGCTTTATCGACCTCAATCCCCGCTTTTGAGACCTTATGTCCTAAGACGATTCCTTGTTTACACATAAAATGACATTTTTCCCAATTAAGCACAAGATTGGTTTCTTCACAACGTTTTAACATTTGCTCGAGATTAGATAAACATGACGTGAACGAATTACCAAACACCGAGAAGTCATCCATAAACACTTCTATCGACTTCTCGATCATATCGTGAAAAATAGCCATCATACACTGTTGAAACGAACTCGGTGCATTGCAAAGTCCGAAAGGCATCCTACGATAAGCAAATGTTCCTTAAGGACACGTAAACGTAGTCTTCTCTTGATCACGAGGGTCGATAGGGATTTGAAAGTAACCGAAAAAACCATCTAAAAAGAAATAGAATTCATTTCCGGCGAGTCTCTCCAACATTTTATCCATGAAGGGCCAAGGAAAGTGGTCTTTACGAGTGGCGTCATTTAACTTTCGGTAGTCAATACACACCCTCCAACCGGTCACAACACGAGTGGGAATTAACTCGTTGTTTTCATTGGGCACAACGGTCATTCCTCCCTTTTTAGGGACACAATGGATTGGGCTCACCCATGGGCTATCGGAGATAGGATAAATCATTCCCGCATCAAGGAGTTTTAGAACTTCCTTTTTTATGACATCGTGAATTTTGGGGTTTACCCTTCTTTGACTTTGAATTGCGGGTTTGTAGTCCTCCTCCATTAAAATCTTGTGAGTACAAAATTTTGGGTCAATACCCTTAATGTCGGAAATTTTCCACGCAATTGCCCCTTTATGAGCTTTAAGAACTTTAAAGAGCTCGGTTTTTTCATCATTAGCAAGACCTTTTGCAATAATAACCGGCAACTTGTCATCACCTTCCAAGAATGCGTTTTCAAGGTGAGATGGAATATCTTTCAATTCAAGGATAGGCGGTTCCTCGATTGAAGATTTTTGCTCAACACTCATAACTTCCATCGGCGGAAAAAATGGTGGAATAGAAGTATCATCACTAATAATCACCTCATCTTCATTGTCGATTTCATATGAGGTTAAATTGCCTCCTTGGAATGGAGTGAGATTTGGTGTAGAATTAGCAAGAATTGGATCCAAAATAGTGGGATTGCAACTTGACGAGCTATCGGAAAAACCTAACACTTCTTGTGAAAACTCATCGCAAACCACATCAACTAAATCAATGTGATTGATGGTAGCGATTGCATAAACATGAGAAGGTTTTGAGTTTTGAGTAGAGTTTATAACAAGTTCCTCTTCGTTGAATCTCAAAGTAATAGTTCTTGCATGAACGTCAATAAGCGATCTCGAGGTCTAAAAATGGACGACCTAAAATTAGAGGAACTTGAGGATCCGCGGGGATGTCAACTACTAAAAAATCAACGGGATAGTAGAACTTCCCCACTTTCACGAAAACATCCTCGGCTACTCCACGTGGTAAAATCCTAGAATGATCGGCCATCTCGATAGACATGTTCGAAGGAGTAAGAGCCGGAAGCGAAAGCGATTTCCAAATGGAAAATGGCATCAAATTAATGCTCGCACCAAGATCGGCCAAGGCGAGGCATTCTTTCACATCTTGTATGTCACAAGGAATGAGAAACTTTCCTGGGTCACCAACTTTTTCCGGTATGCGGTTAAGATAAACCGAAGAACAATTAGCAAGCTTTGAAAGCTTTTCCTTATCATTCATCATACTTTTGAAAGTGGAAGCGAAACGAGGCATATATAACAACGCGTTGGCTAAACTTACATAAAAATGAACTTGTTGAAACATTTTTATAAAAAAACTCGATTTGTTGTTTGTTACGTTCTTGCAATTTCTTCTTGTTTCGTCTCGAAGGATAAGGTAAGGGTGGTGTGGGTTGGACATTAAGCAACGGCCTTGGAATCTCGGGTTCCATGATTGGTATTGGTTCAACCATAGGTATGGCATGAGCGGTACTTCGTGGGCTTGTGATATGCTCCTTTTCGACCATTTCCTTCTCCGTAGAAGTATTTGGACGAGAGATTGGTTCCTTAAAAGTTTTACCACTACGTGTAGTAATAACCTTCATTTGTCCCTTCGGGTTTGCAATGGTATCACTAGGAAGACCACCCGAGGAAGAGGGTTTACACATGATTGCTTCAAACATTTTTGCCATTCGGTCTTCAAAATTTTGATTGCCTTAAATCCGCTTTTAACAATTCTTGCTTAATCTCATGTTTTCCTTGTTCCATCTTTTGTTGATTTTGTTGAAGACGTTGAACGTTTCCTTCCATTTTATTAGCATGAGTCTTAAGTTCATTAGCATTTTCGTTTTTAAGCTCGTTTTTCAACTCAGATCTTAAGCTAATCATCTGACGTTGCATGTTATCAAACTTAGCATCATTTGCTTTAGCATAATCCAAAAATTCTCCTTGAAGATTTTTAGTGTGAGCATTTTGAAAACCTTGTGTAGTGTTTTGAAAATCACGGTTTAGGTTTTGATTTGCAACTTGTCCATTCCCACTTTGATAATTCCCTTTGTTGTAGTTACGTGAATTGCCTTGATAACCACCATTATGATTGTTGTTTTGATAGTTATTAACATTTTGATTTGGTGGATCTTGATTTGGGCGGGAACCTTGGCCGTTTTGGTTGTAAGTTCCTGTTTTTACGTAAGCACTCGAAGTGTTACCACCGGCGGTAATGCACTCGGAAAGATCATGAGCTCCACCACAAGACAAACAACTCTTTTCAACCGCTTTAACCGAAGCAGAATTCAAAGCATCTTGTGCTTTCCAATGAGTCATAAGATTTGAAAACCTATCGAAAAACGATTTTCCTCATTTGCTTCATCATGTAACGCATTAATGTGACGAGACGATGACGACGATGACGAACCCATATTGGGAACACTCGGTGTGTTACGAGGGTTGTAAACCTTAGATCTATTCTCGATAATCTTTAAAGCTTCATCGGTTGTTTTGCACAAAAAATTACCACCCGCGGCGGCATTCAAATAATCTCGTTCATGATCATTAAGCCCATTATAGAAAGTATCTATTTGATGCAATTCCGAAAAACCATGGTGTGGACATTCATGTAACATTTCCTTAAATCGTTCCCATGCCATTGAAAAACTCTCATTATTATGTTGTGTAAACCTTGAAATCTCATTTTTCAAATGTGTTGTTTTAGATGGTGGAAAAAATTGGGTTACAAACTTAGAGACGAGATCACCCCATGTCAAAATCGAATTTGGCGGTTCTTTCTCAAGCCAAATTTTAGCGGGTCCATCTAACGAGTATGGAAACAACATCATCTTAATGGCGTCATGTGGAACATCCTTAAACTTGCTAGTTGCGGTGAGACGATTAAAATTCCTTCTGTGGTAATGCGGGTTGTCTTTTTCATGACCTCTAAACTTATTTGCTTGCAACATCGACATTAAATCCGTCTTAATCTCGAAATTCTCCGCAAGGATAGCGGGAATCACAATAGCTTCTCCAAAACCCTCGGTGGGTGCTTGAAGCAACTCCATCATAGTACGATTAGCCATCTCGACTTCTTGTTCTACAATAGGTTCAACAATTGGAGTTTGTTCTTCAATAAATGTCTCTTGATTTTCTTGACTTTGAAGACGTTTACGAGCTCGTTTTTCTTGATTACGAGTTTGCACAAACTTCACGAAGAATGGGAGGTGAGTAAAGAAGATTCTTTTTGGGTGTTTTGTGAATTTTCAATTTTTTTTGTGTTTTTTATTGTTTTTAATTTTTTTGGATTTTGTGTATCTTCGTAGACAACAATCTACCAAATCTCTCCTCGAATCAAACTCTTTATTAAAGAAGCCTCTAAGAATGAAAACGATCACGTGGAGTGAACGCCTTCGAATGACTTTAGAACTTTGGTAAAAACCAAATTGTTCAAGAGGGTTTAATCATAAAGAAAACCAAGCAAATATATATGATACATAATAATACTTTGGGCGGCAAAACCCTCGATTAGCCTTCAATCTCAAAATACTCACAAGCAAGCGAAGAAACGAGGCGGCGCGAAGCACTTAAGAGCCTTTTTCCTTAGGGTATATTTTATAATACCCGCCTTATACCCACCTTATAGTTTGTATTTTCCAAAATCGAGCTTCACGAAAGTATTTATCTTTTTTTGCCTTTTTCTTTTTGTTTGAGATTCGAATACAATAATTAGGAGATCAAATCCCAATTAAGGTTGTGTTTTCACACTTTTGGAGATATTTTGTATTGATTGTGATACTTAATACAATATAGTAATAATAATTTCACAAGAAAAACGAAAAAAACCGATAATACGTATTAGTAGATTTCTACTAATAATACTATTTTTGGTTAATATTAAAAACAACAAGACAAATTAATCACGACACACCTCCCCGGCAGCGGCGCCAAAATGATTGTAGTGTTTTACCACACCTTTAGGAAAAGGAGGTAAATAGGGAAAGTATTAAATACGACGATTTAGGAAAACCGTGTATTAATGACCCTTATGATGTGAAATTTCGTTTCCCAAGGAGGTATATGTGTGTGACTAAAATGTGACAAGATTTGAGATTAATATTTGAAAGAAGGGGATGAGAAAATAGAATGACGAAGATGTGAAATTGATTACTACGACGACTAAACGTAAAACCGTAAAAAAGGCTAAAATAAAAATTATTTCTTAAAATTCCCAAAAAATACCAAAAATCAAATTAAATAAACTAAGAGTTTACAAATGATCAAAACTTTTTCAAACCTTTTAATTAATTAAATATTAATTTTTAAATGCTAATTAAAGCCCTAAAAATCAAATTACTTATCAAAAAGCCCAAATAAAGATTTTTCAATTTGTAAACCTCTAAAATGACCTAAGAAGATTAAAAACTATTTATATAAATTTTTAAACTAATTAAAACTAATTAATATGATTTAAAAACTATTTAAACTTAAAATAAATATAAAAATTAATCTAATGACAATAAAATTTATCTAAGAGTTGCAAAAAATCCTATTTTAATGTATTAATCCTAAGAAAAATATAAAAGTGCAAAAATGTGAAATTTGAAATTTAATAATTAAATAATATTAAAATAATATTAAAAATCCAAAAAATAAAAAGTCTAAAAACTTGCAAACTAGTATATTTTAACCTAAATAATCAGAAAACGGAAGTGAAATTACCAAAATACCCCTAATGGGCCCCCAAATGGGTTAAAACCAAAAACAGTCAACCTTAATGGGCTTTTGGGCCCAAAAAGTCAAACTAAGCCCAAATGCCCTAAAAAAGCCCTATCGGACTCAAAATTCAATTCTAAACATAAAAGTCTGAAGGCCCAAAAGCTGATTTTGAGCTTATCACAGCTTAAAAAGTCAACAACTTATTCTTATTGGGCCAATAAGCCCATTAAGCAATAAGCCAATGCCATAAGCTCTGCTTAAACACACAACCTTCTTTTGAGATGCCTAAGAGATCTGTGAAAAGAAATTTTGAAAAAGCACACTCAATAAGCCAGAAATAAGCAATGAACAATTTCACTAAAAGACAAAATAGTCGGGTTAGAGTTCTAGGCTGTTTAAGAAACTCTGGTTTGTTGCAAAAGCTCACAAATAGCTTAACTAAGAATAATCAATCAAGAAAATCACAAAAAGCCAAGTAGAATAAGCTGTGTGAACCAATAAGCTGGTTAAAAAAGCCAAATAAGCTAGTTTTCTAGCAAAAGCTTAACCAAATGACTTGTAACCTTCCAGATTTGTTATTAAGCTGAGAAAAATGACACCTATTACAAAATCCAAGTTGTTGCATGAACCAATAAGCAGTTCTAAAAAATAAGCCAAATTGTGCTTATTTGACCAAAAGTCAAAGTGTTCCAAAATTCATCAAATGATCAGGGATGGTTTATAGGCTTGTTATAAGCAACTTTTGTGAAGAACTCAAGGAGGAGTCCTTGTGAAACAAGTGGTCAGTTGACCAAATGATGACTGACTTTGGCAAAAAGGGCTTAATAAGCCAGTTAGCTTATAAGCCAACAAAAAGGCACACCAAATAGAAAAAATCACTCACAAGCAGCACAATATCAAGTTCCAAACAACAAAACAACAAGGCATACACTAGAATCACAAATGCAAGCACAAAATGAGGTGGTCAATTTGCTGATGCAATTGACCACTTCAGCCAACTTTGATAAGCTCTAGCACCTTCAATAAGCCACCAAATTCAACAAACATATAATGCACAGATAGCTTATCACCTAAACTCTTCCCAAACCTGATTTCAGACCTTAGATCCAACAAACAAAGATTTTATTGGATCTGATGTGTTTGACCAATTCCAAAACACATTTTATCAGATTTTTACAAAACTTGAAATCCTTTCTCCAAACCTTTTGAAACTTAACCAGTGACCAAAAACTATTAAATATGACTTGTTTAGACCTCCCAAACCTTAAGAACCAAGGCCACAAGGCCTTATGATCCCAAAATCCCAAACAGCCCTTTTATAAGCCCTTTTCAAACAAACTTCTTATCTAATCAAACAACCTACTGATTTTATAGTTCAAATAGCTCAACTAGGTGACAACTAACAAATACCAACCATAAAACACAAAGCACAAACACAAAATCAACAAATCACATAGCAAAGTATAAATCAGACCATAACATGTGATTTTTTAGAGGAATCTTAACAAGAGGTTATACCTATCCTCCACAACATCCTAGGAGGATCAGCAATGCTCCTTGGACCTTGTTCAACAACTAGAACAAGACCAAGGTACTTCAACAAAGGAGATGAGATGTGCCTTGGTTGATGTTTTAAAGTAGAAATTCAAGGACTTGATTTCTTCAACACAAGCAACAAACAGCCCAACCAAAGGCTCAAACCCCTTCACAAGCTTGGTGTAAACAAGCTTGTAAGAGCTTATGGCTTTTGGTTAAGGATTATACAAGTAAAATATCAAAATCAGAAACCTATTTTCAAGCTTATTTCAAACTTGAAAACCTTACCAAACATAAACGTGTTCAAACCACAAGATCAAAACACATTTATAACATCAAATGGAACTCAGAATCACTCTTAAACAACACCAACTTTCAAAAACATAAAAAGGAATTACAATTTTCTTAAAATACCAAATTTTATAAATTTTAAAAAGGAATTACAATGTTTAAAGAGTAAAAGTGGAACAAGGCTCTCTCACAAGTTGAGGAGTCCTTATATAGGCCACAAGGGCTGAGATTACAAGAGAAAACCCTAGCTATGAAGTTCCTGAAATGCCCTTGAATCTTCGAGACGAATTTTGATATTGAGCTGTCCAAATGCATCCTGGCTGTTCATTTTAGTTTTGTAACCAAGCAAGGAGTGTGGGTTGTTGATTTGGCCACGTGGCATACCTTGGATGTTAAGGTTTGATGTGATTGGTGGACGGGTTTGAATGGTGGGGCCCTTTTTTAGTGGGAGTGAGGGTTTTGGGTGTGGGATGAGTTCATGTGTGTGTGAATTAAGCGTGTGCCTGGGTAAATCCATTTTACCCTTTGTTTTAAGTGGGGTAAGTTCTGGGTTCTTGATGGTAAACAGTAACTCGTTTGATCCGAAATAAGGGGGTGTATTGTGTTTGGCGCGTGTTTGTGCAAGTTTGAACTTTAGAGAATGACATTATTAGTCCTTGTGTTTTGGTTAAACTTGTAAAACGTGTTTTCAGTCAACCAAACTTGATTTTGTTTGTTAAATAAGTTATAAACTTCACACTTTTGCCACCAAACTTTGCAACAAGGGTTGTAAGGGTTATTTTTGCCACTTTTGCATATTTGAAGGACTGATCTTGGACATTCTTGATCTTCAAAGGTCTTCATTGTATCTTTGACTTCATGAGGGATCATAATTGACAATTTAGATTAGTTCAGGGACTAAACTTGCCAATTCTTCAAAGTTAAAGGACCATTTTGTAATTTTGACAAACTTAAGGGACCAAACTTGTAATTATGAATGTACAAGGGTTTTAAGTGTCATTTCTTCATAATTTTAGGATCAATCTTGTACATCTTCAAGTCTTCAAGGGTTAATCTTGGATAATTCAGGAACTAGGGCCCGGTTCTTTGTACGGCTTCGTTTCTCGTGTCCGTTTTTCCTTGTTTCTTGTGATCTTTTGTATTTTTCACGATATCCATACCTAAAACACACAAGCAAACAAATACAAGCATATATATGGTATTTTATGACATTTTAATGCATTTAAAGCACGAAAAGAACGATGAGATCATGTATAAAAGCCATCTCATCAATATTCAATCATGGTAAAATCATGGATTTTACAATGATAATCTCATTCCACCATTTCTTTCGCTGTGAAAGTTATGAGTGTTGAACAAAAATCTTCAATCGAGGAACCACAAATCCTTGAGTTGAAAGATCTTCTATCTCACCTTGAATACGCATCCTTGGAAGGTGATGACAAGTTACCGGTTATTATTGCAAAAGATCTTTCCAATGATGAAAAAGCCGCACTTTTGAAAATTCTTAGGGATCATAAAGGGGCAATTGCGTGGAAAATTTCCGACATTAAGGGTATTGACCCAAAATTTTGTACTCACAAGATTTTAATGGAGGGGGACTACGAACCAGCAATTCAAAATCAAAGAAGGGTAAACCCCAGAATTCACGATGTCATTAAAAAAGAGGTCTTAAAACTTCTTGACGCGGGAATGATTTATCCTATCTCCGATAGCCCATGGGTGAGCCTAATCCATTGTGTCCCTAAGAAGGGAGGAATGACCGTTGTGCCCAATGAAAACAACGAGTTAATTCCCACTCGTGTTGTGACCGGTTGGAGGGTGTGTATTGACTACCGGAAATTAAATGACGCCACTCGTAAAGACCACTTTCCCGTGCCCTTCATGGATCAAATGTTGGAGCGACATGCGGGAAATGTCTTCTATTGATTTTTAGATGGTTTTTCCGGTTACATTCAAATCCATATCGACCCTCGTGATCAAGATAAAACTACGTTTACGTGTCCATATGGAACGTTTGCTTATCGTAGAATGCCTTTCGGACTTTGCAATGCACCGGGAACGTTCCAACGGTGTATGATGGATATTTTTCATGATATGATCAAGAAGTCGATGGAAGTATTCATGGATGACTTTTCGGTGTTTGGTGATTCGTTCACGTCGTGTTAATCCAATCTCGAGAAAATGTTAAAACGTTGTGAAGAAACAGCCTTGTGCTTAATTGGGAAAAATGTCATTTTATGTGTAAACAAGGAATCGTATTAGGGCACAAGGTCTCGAAAGCGAGTATTGAGCTAGATAAAGCTAAGATAGACTTCATCGCCAAGTTACCTCATCCCAAAACCGTTAAGGGAGTTAGGAGTTTCCTAGGCCACGCGGGCTTTTATCGTCGTTTCATCAAAGACTTTTTGAAAATCACTCGACCTATGACACACCTTCTCGAGAAGGATGCTCCTTTTAAATTCAATGATGATTGTGTTAGAGCTTTCGAAACTCTTAAGAGGAAACTTACCAAAGCTACCATTCTTGTTGCTCCTAATTGGGAATTACCCTTTGAAATCATGTGTGATGCAAGTGATTATGCAATTAGGGCTGTTTTAGGGCAACGTTATGAAAAGCACTTCCATCCTATCCATTATGCTATCAAGACAATAACCGAAGCTCAACTTAATTACACCATAACGGAAATGGAATTCCTTGTCGTGGTTTATGCTTCTGAGAAATTCTGACCTTATCTCGTCTTGATTAAAAGCATCGTGTATATGGATCATTCGGCTATCAAGTACCTCTTAGCTAAACAAGATGCTAAGCCGAGGTTGCTTCGTTGGATTCTCCTCCTACAATAATTTGATGTCACCATACTTGACAAAAAATGAGTCGAGAATCTAGCGGCCGATCATCTCTCTCGTTTAGAACATCCCCAGAAAGATGTATTTGAGAACAAGGAAATTACTAAACATTTCCTCTCGAGACTCTCGGTGTAGTGAATTCTAAGGACGACACCCTATGGTTTGACGACATTGCAAATTACCATGCATGGAACTTCATAAAAAGGGTATGACGACACAACAAAAGCGGAAATTCTTTCGTGACGTCAAGTTCTATTTTTAGGATGACCCTTATCTCTTTCGGGTTTGTGCGGATCAACTCGTTCGACGTTGTGTCTTTGGTACCGAAGCTTCTAACATCCTTAGAGCTTGTCACGAGGGAATCACGGGTGGTCACCACGGTGCTAATATCACGGCTAAGAAAGTGTTCGATGCCGGCTTCTTTTGGCCTAGGATCTATCGTGATGCACACGCACTTGTGAAGTCGTGCGATTCTTGCCGACGTCAAGGAAAATCTTCGCAAAAGGATGAAATGCCACAAAATATTATTCAAGTGTGTGAGATTTTCGACATTTGGGGCATTGACTCTATAGGGTCGTTCCCATCGTCTCATGGAAACAAGTATATCCTCGTCGTCGTCGGCTACCTATCTAAGTGGGTGGAAGCTAAGGCTTTGCCTACGAATGATGCTCGTGTGGTACTAAAGTTTTTGAAGCAACTATTCTCTCGGTTTGGAACCCCTCGTGCTATTATAAGCGATCGTGGAACCCATTTTTGTAATGACCAATTCGAAAAAGTTCTAAAGAAATATGGGGTTACACATCGTCTTTCTACGGCTTATCACCCACAAACGAGTAGGCAAGTCGAGGTTTCAAACCGAGCATTGAAGAGGATTTTAGAGAGGTCGATTGGAGAAAACCGTGCTTCATGGTCCGACAAACTCGATGATTCTTTATGGGCCTTTCGGACCGCTTATAAGACACCTATTAGTTGCACTCCTTATAAGTTGGTTTATGGAAAGAATTTCCATTTGCTTATTGAATTTGAACACAAGGCATATTGGTCCCTAAAGCATGCCAACTATGACTTGAAAACCGCGGGAGATCACCAGAAAATACAACTTAATGAATTGGATGAATTAAGAGATAATGCTTATGAAAATTCATTTATTTTTAAGGAAAAGACTAAAAAGTTTCATGATTCAATGATTAAAAACCTGGTTTTTAACGTTGGTGATCAAGTGTTACTTTTTAATTCTCGTTTGAAGATATTTTCCGGGAAATTGAAATCTCGTTGGTCGGGTCCGTTCATCGTAACACAAGTGTTTCCTTATGGGACCGTCGAGCTAGCTCAAAATGATGGTCCTAATTTCAAGGTGAATGGACATAGGCTTAAGCACTACTTCGTCGGGGAAGTCCCTTCTTTGGACAACCTCGACCAAGTCACCTTCCCCAATGATAATTAGCATTGAGGGGATCGAGTCGAGCTCATGAATCGGTAATCAAAAACGAGGTGCCTCGTGGGGGAGATCCCATGCTTATCCATGTACATATTATCGCTTTCTAATGTAGTTAATGTAAGGGGATTTGTGCCCTTCTAACTCGTTGTCTCGTGGTTGTTTGTGAATGTGTTATCTAGATCATTATCGCCATGATTGAAGACTCTCGTGTTCGTTTACGTGAGCCTCGATCGTTTGCTTGAAGAGTTTTTCACGAATCCATGACATATCCTTTATTGTTCTAACAATTATGTTTTAGCATAATTCATACATGGCTTTAGATATATTGTTGATCACCCTTTCCATGCTTGATCCTAAGCATTCGACTCTTCGTCTCTAGTATGGGGGTGCTCCACCTTTAGACTCGAAACATTGAGGACAATGTTTAATTTTAGTATGGGGGTGAATAGATACTTGCCTTGCTACGCCCTTACATTTTCCAACTTTCAACGTTTTGTTTTGTTTTGTTGCAAATAAGGCTAAAAATGGCCAAATTTTAATTTTTTCTTAGTTTTCATAAGTGTTTTTAAGACACGAATGTATATTTTCCGATGGGTAGAATAAGAGTTAATTTTTTACATGATGGGCATTTGGAGCCCTTTACATTCCTTAACCCGCTTGAATCAAGTTTTGCTAGACTTTTATATAGGGAACTTTAAAACGCGAAAGTCTTAGCTCATACGGGTTAAGAACAAGAACTTTTCACAAGTTCCTATAATTGATCCTAGAAAGTCACTTATCAAGGGAACTTTAAAATGCATTCTCTAAACTTGAAAAGGTCTAACAAAGTGCAAGATCCGATAGGTGACTTGAAAACCGAAAACTTCGATTTAATATAGTCTTAATGAAGCTAATCCAAATTTGGCTTAATTTTGACTTGCATGGCTAAGTATTTACGAGTCTCTTTAATTAGAGGTCTTTAAATAGTGAAGAACGAGAAGTGATAGAGTTAGACAAGTGATCATGCTAAACGTAGAACATGAAAATGTTCTTTCAAAAACTCATATGTTTTTAATTGTGGCTTTTTCTCCCATAAGATCAATGCGTTAGGAATAATTTAATTGCAATAAGTAATGTCGTACAATTTGAAAGGTTAGTTAGCTTCTAGCCCAAGATCGTTTAAAAGTTGCTCGTGGTTGAATAGAGCTCATAGCCAAGGAAAAACTTATTGAAGCGGGACGCGAAGATTGGTGAAGTTCCAAAAAGGCCCTAACAAGGCATGAGGAGACCTATTTTGTTGATAAAGATCCAAGATGATGTGAAGAATCATTATTCCAAAATCAATATGAAGGATCGAGACACACGACGAAAAGCAATTACTCCCCTAAAGATCATGGAGAAATTCTATCCAAAAAGACCCTAACAAGGTATGAGAATAAATATATCCAAGTCCTAAAAGAAGGCGGATCGTTGTATATCAAAATCCAAAATAAAGATTGAAGAAAAATGATGAAGTCGTGGTCCAAGTATGAAGGATCTCTCAAAAACGTCAAGTGAAGAAATTCCAAAATATGAAGAGAAGACCATAAATTCAAGAACGTCTTCCGAAGATTATGAAGTACATGTCAAATATCTGTCCGAGAAAGGTCTCAAATAGTGAAACGAGTTATGCCAAGATATGAACTTAAGGAAATTACGAGAAGCCGTTTTAAAAGATTTTTCCTTTAGCTAACTCTCGATTAAATCGTGCTACTTTATTTTCGGACTAATAAATACTCAAATAAGTCAATATGAATCACTTGTGATCTATGACAAATAGTTAAAAAAATTCTAGATACATTTTCTTTTCATAATAACTATGATTGCAGGGAGAAAAAGTATTACACAATTTGGACGTATGAGTAGTGTTAGCATTGTGACTTTTACCGACAATGATCTCGTTTTTTTCATTTAGCATGGAATGTATGACAATCAAGGATGACGAACTTTACTCTATGAGACATTCACTTGTTTCTATTCATTGACCCTAAAAGTCACATTCGTGATGAAAATCATACATTATGTCTTTCACACATATTCGTAGTATAGTAGCAAGTTTTACATTGTAATAAAGGGTAATAAAATTGATTTTTGGAGATGATTAGATACTTTATTCTAGCATTGCGTGAGGGCACGGCAATGGTTTAGTATGGGGGAGTGATGAGATGGCATTTATACATGATCTCATCGTTCTTTTCGGGCTTTAAATGCATAAAATGTCATAAATATACCATATATATGCTTGTGTTTGTTATTTGTGTATTTAGGTATGGATATCTTGAATAAGACAAAAGATCACAAGAAACAAGGAAAAACGAACATGAGAAATGAAGCCGCACAATGAATCGGGCCCTAGTTATGGATATCTCAAAGAAAAGACCTCGAAGATTTGAAGATGTACAAGAATGATCCCTTATCAAAGAAGAAATGACACTTAAAACCCTTGTACACTCATAATTACAAGGTTGTTCCTTTAAGTTTGTCAAAATGACAAACTGGTCCCTCAACTTTGAAAATTTGGCAAGTTTAGTCCCTCAAGATTCAAAAACTATCAACAATGGTCCTCCAATATGTCAAACATACATTGAAGACCTTAAAATTTCAAGAAAGTCCAAGATCAGTCCTTGAAATATTCAAAAATTGCAAAACAAACCCTTGAAAATACTTTGGAAAAGTATTTGTGGCAAAAGTGTGAAATCAAAAAGTTTATTAACAAAGGGAAGTCATTTGTTGGGCTGAAAAACTTGTTATAAACATTTCACCAAAGAACAAGGACTGAAAGTGTACACCCAAACTGTGAAACATTCAAACACGCGCCAAACAATTAATCCCCAAGTTTTTGGATCAAAATACTTACGGTTCACACGTATGAACCCAAAATTAACTTTTTACAGCCAAAGGTTTTTTCCAAATTACCTTTACCAAAACATAATTAACCTTCACACGTTTACATCCCACACTTGAAATCCATCACCACTTCACTCAAGGACCCGACCCCATTCTCACCTCAACCAATCATGTGACAACTTCCTCTCCAAGGAATGCCATGTGGCCAAATCAATAGCCCACACTCATTACTTGGTCACAAAGGATAAATGTACGTCTAGGATGCATTTGGACAGCTCAACAACTCAAGCACTCAAGGGCAATTCAAAGAATTCGGTAGCTAGGGTTTCATGTATTTTCATGTTCTAGAATCATCACTTGTAGTCTATATAAGGAGACCTCAACATGTGAGAGTTCCTTGTAGAAACTAGAAGGGGGGGTTGAATAGTTTCTTAAAATTTCCTTGTAAAAATATGTTTTCCAAATATCCTTTTTCAAAAAACTTAGGCTTGAGGAAATATGTGAAATCTTCTTATACACAAATATGAACAATGATAGTGTAGCTAAACTAATACTAAAAAAAATATATCCACAAAGAATAAAGAATGATAGTGTAGCTAATCTAATATTAACACAACTATATCCACAAAGAATAAAGAATGATAGTGTAGCTAATCTAATATTAACACATGTATATGCAAAAAGTAATAAGGAATGTAAAGAGTTAAGGGTAAAGAAAGATCAAACCGAACACCAAGGATTTATAGTGGTTCGGCAACGAAGCTCACTCCTCGTTCCTACTCCACTCCTCGAGTACTCCTTACTCGAGAGTTCACTACACAACAAGCTCCTTATGGTGGAGAAAACCGTACACGTCGCTTAACCAATTTCCGACTCTAAGCTAAAAGTCGAGCCCTAATCGTAGCTAGGACCAATCTACACAACTATACTTAGTACATACACAACTTCCAAATAGACACAACTACTTGGATCTTCACAACTATGACACAACTACAAGAATATACAAATTGATCTTCAATAGATCTTTGGTGGTGGACTCAACACTTCACTAGGATAGTGTTCTTCTCTTTGCACTTGGAGAGGAAGAGATGGAAGAACAAGATTCACTTCTTAAACAAGTAATAATCAAACAAATGATCAAAGATTTGAGTGATTAAAGAAGGGGTTTGAATCTGGAAATAAATGTGCAAAAGAGGTGAGGTGAAAAGCTGAGAATGGCCAACTATTTAAAGGACAAAGGAGCCAGCGGCTATATCTGCCTGCGGTACCTTATCACAGCCCGCGGTACCTTATCGATAAGGTACCGCATAGGCGCTAAGGTACCGCCGGACTAGACTCCGCTCCTTTTTGTCCTTTAGTGGTGGAGGACTTATCTGGGTATAAAAATATCCTGAAAGGATATTCTTAACAGCTATAAGAATATGCCATTTTCAAATTTCAAATAATTAATTTAATAAAACATTTTCTTAAAAATAAAGTTTAATAAAAACTTGTCACTTTTAATAAAAAGTGAGTTTTAAGAAAAGATTAAATCACTTGATCACTTGATTAGGGTTAGTACTTGTTTATCCATACCTTAAGTGAAAATGGGTAAAATGAAAAATACTTGAACTCAAGAATTCGTTTTTCGTTGTTTTCGTAAATGCTTGTTTTTACATATTGTCGTAATCAAAACTAAGCGAGACCGAAAAATGCAAGTAACGTTTTTAGTCATTATTGCATTAACAATCTCCCCCTTTTTGATTCCGACAATACATAAACTCAATCACACAAAAACAAGATTTTCGAAGACGAGTTTATTCATTTCTCCCCCTTTGTCGAAGCAAAAAGGTTGCGTAATCCGATGTTGAAGAAATGGACTTTGCAAAGACTCCCCCTTTGTGCTTACTCCCCCTAGCTTGGGGCACCGAGGAATCGAGATATGGTGACTAGATACATAGAAGGGTTAGTTGAACAAAAGAAACAACCAACAATATATAGCAATAGGTCACATAAAAAATAAAATAAAAAGAGAAGAAAACACAAAGACAAAGATCCAAGATAGGTTACTAAAGGAAACATCATACAAAGAAGTATGGAAAAAGAAACAAGCCAAAAGCATAAATCTAATCCTAGTTATTCTAGAATTCTAAGATTTGCTTGAATGTGGTGTCTTGAGGATAAGCAATCAATGCTTATATAAAAGACAAGGTAATAGCGGAGGGTGGTGGTGGCTTGTTGGAGATCTCATAATCAAAGTGAAGAGGAGGCTTGATTAAGAGACTCTTGATGTAGCTCAACTCCTCATAGATGTGTGCCATAGCAAGATGATGATATTGACAACAATGACAATATGTTCCATGGTGCATGACATTATCATGAGAAGGAGGAAGAACACTAAAGGGTGGTGGTGGAAGAAAAGAAGTTCCACAATCAACATTCTTGGTAGGAGAAATGTGATTAAGAGTGTTCTTGGGTGGGTTTGGATTGAAAGCAATTGGAGAAAATGGAGGAGATTCAAGGCTTTCATTAGGGGAATAAGACATTTTGGATGTGAAGTAATGAAAAATGCTTATGGTTTAAATAAGGAAGGCTTAGGGTATTTTTGGGGTGGTCAAAGGGTTTGAAACAAAGATTCTCAAAAAGGTTGGAGCAAATCTGGAGTTTCAGACAAAAACCCGAAAAGGAAGGCCACTGTAGGCGGTTCCTTATCTATGGCGGCGGTACCTTATCAATAAGGTGTCGCGGTTCACATAAGGAACCGCCTGCAGAAGCAAGGTTTGGTGTTTGGAGGAAGATTTTTAGCAAATCTTATTTTTCTAGTCTAACTTATCATAGGGATATGCTTAAAAGCAAAGATAGACAAAGAAAACATATGCAAACTTACCAAATAGAGATTTGACCAAAATACATGGATTAAAAAATCAATGTAGGAGGTGTGTAAGACAAGACCTTAAGTCATGACATAATGATTCTCCATGATTCAATCTTGTTCTTGCTATGTTTGAGAGAATCATACATATGAATTATGTAAGCTCTATATTAATAGCGAGAATCTATGAAAAAATCGTTTTTAGATTGTATTAACAATGTCAAACGAATTTCTCAACCATTTTCGAAAGAGACTTTGAGAGTTTTGAAAAGGAGATGAGAAAAAAAAAATTTAAAAGAATTTTAGAAGACTCAAGAGCTCAAAGTCATAATAGAAAGCACACAATAAGAAAGGAATTTAAGGAAGATGTTCCATTAATCCTAGACCTAGACGCAAGTAATAAAAAGGTTCCCTCTTAAGTGGCTTAGTGAAGATATCGGCTAAGTTGTCCTCGGAGGGCACCTTTTCGATAATAATGTTCCCCTTTTGAACATTATCCCTAAGGAAATGGTGTCTAATTTCTATGTGTTTGGTTCGCGAATGTTGCACGGGATTCTTGCTTAGGTCTATAGCGCCTTTATTATCGCACATGATGGGAACATCATCAAGAGAAATCCCGTAATCAACAAGCGCTTGCTTCATCCATAGAGCTTGTTGGCATGCTTTACCGGCACTCACATACTCGGCTTCCGTGGTGGATATCACAAGAGCGGTTTGTTTCTTGGAGAACCAAGAAGTTAAACAACAACCAATGAAGGTACAAACTCCACTAGTGCTTTTCCGGTCCACATAGTCTCCCGCATGATCCGAGTCCGCGTAGACAATGGTTTCTACGCCGGTCCCTTTAGGATACCATAATCCTAAATGTATAGTGCCTTTAATGTATCGGAAGATACGCTTAACCGCTTCAAGATGAGAGGTTTTGGGAGCCTCTTGGAAGCGAGCACAAAGGCAAACACTAAACATGATATCCGGTCGACTTGCTGTTAGGTACAACAAACTACCAATCATACCTCTATATTTGGTGTTGTCTACCGACTCACAATCATCATCTACGGTGAGTTTAGTATCCGAGGCCATAGGGGTTTTCATTGGTCTAGATTCTTCTAATCCAAATTTCTTTAGCATTTCTTTAGCGTACTTATATTGACTAAAGAAAATACCATCGTCCATTTGTTTAATTTGGAGTCCTAAAAATAAGTTAAGTTCTCCCATCATACTCATTTCAAACTCATCATGCATGATTTTGGCAAAGTCATCACACAATTCTTGACAAGTTGAGCCAAATATAATGTCATCAACATATATTTGTACGATTATGAGGTGAGAACCTTTCTTCTTTGTAAAGAGTGTATTGTCTACCATTCCCATGGTATACTCATGTTTAACAAGAAACGCTTTAAGTCTATCATACCAAGCTTTGGGTGCTTGTTTGAGTCTATAAAGTGCTTTCTTAAGCTTGTAAACATGGTCCGGTTTCTCAAAATCAATGAAGCCGGGAGGTTGAGCCACATATACCTCCTCATTGATCAAACCGTTAAGAAATGCACTCTTTACATCCATTTGTTGAAGCTTAATATCTAAGGCACAAGCGTAGGCTAAAAGGATTCTAATTGATTCTAATCTAGCTACCGGTGCATATGTTTCGTCATAATCAATCCCTTCTTGTTGATTATAGCCTTGAGCTACAAGTCTAGCCTTGTTACGAGACACAACACCATTCTCATCTAGCTTATTCCTAAATACCCATTTGGTTCCTATAATGGTAGAACATCTAGGTGGAGGAACAAGTTCCCAAACATCATTGGCAACGAATTGATTCAATTCTTCTTGCATCGCAATGACCCAACTCTCATCCGTCAAAGCTTCCTTAACATTCTTTGGTTCAATCAAGGAGACAAAACAAAAGAAGTTGCTTTGGTTTTGGACTTGAGATCTTAGGGTCCTTTGATTTAAGTCACCAGTGACATTATTGAGAGTATGATCCCTAGACTCCTTAATGTTTACTTCCTTTTCAACACTAAGGTCTTCAACTCCTATTTTTCTAACATCTTTGGCTTTAACTACTTCTAATTCATCCAAGTCATCATCAACCAATGGTGGTGTCTTGGGTGAAGGAGGGGTTTCATCAAAGGTTACGTTGAGTGATTCTTCAATAACCCATGAGGTTCTATTTAGGACTATGTAGGCCTTACTAGTTTGGGAATAACCTAAAAGAATACCTTCGTAAGACTTTGGGTCAAACTTGATAAGGTAGTCTTTGGTGTTGAGGATAAAGCACTTGCTTCCAAACACCCTAAAGTATTCTAATGAGGGTTTCTTACCTTTAAGAATCTCATAGGGGGTCTTTCCTAGGAAAGGTCGAATAAGAATTCGGTTGAGAATATAAGTCGATGTATCTACGGCATTGCACCAAAACTTTTGAGGCAAAGATTGCTCGTTTAACATCGTCCTACTCATCTCTTGGAGAGTCCTATTCTTCCTTTCAACTACCCCATTTGATTGTGGAGTGCGAGGAGCCGAGAAGTTATGGGTAATACCATGAGCTTCACAAAAGGCACCAAATTGCACTTCATTATCAAATTCCCTACCATGATCCGTCCTAATAGAAACAATTGAACATCCTAGTTGATTTTGAATTCTTCGACTAAAGATTTCGAAATGATCGAAAGCTTCATTCTTAGATGCCAAAAATCTAGTCCAAGTGAATCTAGAATAGTCGTCAACTATAACTAGGGTATAAAGGTTACCTCCATAACTCCGTATGGCGGAAGGTCCAAAGAGATCCATATGTAGGAGCTCTAAGCACCGAGAGGTCGAAACCAAATTCTTGGCTTTGTGACTTGAGTGAACTTGCTTTCCAACTTTGCAAGCATCACAAAAGTGACTATCAAACTTAATCTTGGGGAGGTGTCTTACCAACTCCTTAGAGACTAAAGATTGAATTAAACGCATATTAGCGTGACCTAATCTCCTATGCCAAAGGGTAGAACTATCATCTATAGTCGCAAGACATATGTTGTCTTTTGACTTCTTATTAACCTTCATGACATAAAGCCCATGCTTTCTAATACCTTTTCCAATGACTTTTCCATCTTTTACGATTTCACTGTCATGTTCCGAAAAGATAACCTTACACTTATTATCACAAATTTGACCTATACTTAAAAGGTTAAAACCTAAGTTATCTACGTGCTCAACATTTTCAATGGTCATGGAGTCAAGAGAAACCGTACCTTTGCCAATGATATTACCACGTAGACTACTAGCAAATGTGACGTTACCTCCATCATATGCTTTGTAATGCGAGAACAAACTTCAATTACTCGTCATGTGTTTAGAACATCCACTATCCTTAATCCACTCATCGGGCTCCAAATCAATTCCCAAGCATATCTAGGTAACAACACACAAGATCAAACATTTGGTCCCCAATATCTCATGGGTCCAAAATTGTTAGTTCCAAACATCCCTTGCATTTGGTTGGGATGCATGAGTGAGGTGGGGATTCCCCATGGAGAACAAAATGGAGGAGGGTAGTAATTCATGTAACCATTTTGTTGTTTATTACTTCTCCTAGGTGTGTTTGATCTAGGTTTAGAATTATTATTATTCTTTCTAGGTGTTGGAGTTTTACTTCTAGTTCGAGAGTTGTTTTGATTATCTCTTGTAGGCGTTGTCGTTCTACTTCTAGGCTTAGACTCATTCCGTACTCTAGGTGGAGTAGAAGATAATCTAGATAAACTTCTATTTCCTATGAGAGGTTTACTTAACGGCTTATAGAACTTACTAATAGCATTGTCGTCAAGTATGGGTAATTGAACCTTATTAACAGTAAGATGGTTTGGTTTTTCATTTAACTTGGATTTTTCAGAAAGTTCAGAATTTTCACAAAATTCAACTTCTGGCTGCGGTACCTTATCTATGGCCGCGGTTCCATAGCGATAAGGAACCGCGCCATACGATGTGGAACCGCGTCCAGAAGATGTTTTCTGTGAAAACCTGACTTGTTTTGGTTCACTAGTTGAGGCTTCATTTGGGTTAAAACCTAGACCAAGTTTTTCCTTAGAATGAACTTGTTTGTTTAACATATCATCAAGAGCACTAGTACCTTTCATGAACTTTTCCAATTTAATGGAGGTTCTCTTGAGATCATCATTCTCTAATCTAAGTTTCTCACAACTTAAGCAACCTAAATCAACCTCTTTGTTTTTCTCAAGTATAGCTAATTTCTCCCTAAGTTCATTGATCTCATTTTCAAGCTTAGTTTTGGTTGATTTTAAGGTCTTATTCTTTTCTATGAATTTAAGACTAAGTTTGTGTAAGCTATCATATTTGCCTTCAAATTCAATATCATCTAAATTAGAGCTATCATTGCTATAATATTCAGTTTCGGAATGTACCTCTTTAGAAGTGTGAGCCATAAGACATTTCTCCTCTTTGGGGTTGTCATCATCATCTTCATCGCTATCGCTCAAAGCCCACTAACGAATGCCGTGTGGTTCTTATCATGATCGGGCTTTGGACACTCACCAATGAAGTGATTTGGATCACCACATCTAAAGCAACTCCTATCGCCTTTTTCGTTCTTGACAAACCGATTCTTTGACATTGGTTTCTTGTCATAGTTTGGTTGCCTAATGTGTTAACCTCGTCTCTTGAAGAACTTCTTGAAATCTCTCACCGCCAATGCATAATCCTCGTCATCACTTTCCGAGGAACTATCATGGTCACTTTGTGCCTTCTTGGCCTTAAGTGCAAGAGATTTCCTTTCACTCTTGGTTTTTACTAATTCCGAGTCCTTCAAAATTATCATCTCATGAACCTTCAAGTTTCCTATGAGTTCATCGAGTGATAAAGTTGAGAGATCTTTCGACTCTTCAATAGCCGTGACTTTTGCTCTCCACTTTGGATGTAAGGCCCTTAGAAACTTCCTAACATTGTTCTTGCTAGAAAAACCTTCATCAAGTGCTTTTAGACTAGTAATAATGGTGTTAAACCTAGCAAATGCACTATCAATAGTTTCATCTTCTAAGATGACAAATTGTTCATATTGTTGGACAAGAAGATCGATTTTACTTTCTTTGACTTGGCTATTACCTTGGTGGGTTACTAAAAGAGTGTTCCAAATATATTTAGCGGTTTCACACATAAAAATTCTTTCATACTCTTTCTTAGGCAAAGCATTATAAATCACCATTTTAGCCTCATTATTTTTTGAAAGTTTCTTTTTAGTATCATCATTAGCTTTGTCAAAAGTGACTAATTCTTTTGTTTTAGAAACTTCATTAAATTGAAAGGGTAAAAAATCACCATTGGTAATAACATGCCAAAGATCTAAATCTTTTGATTTCACATAAGTTTCAAATCTATTTTTCCAATAAATAAAACTATCGGTTTCAAAAAGTGGTGGTCTTTGCATAGATTGCCCTTCTAGGTACTTGTTGGAATCCATAGATCGATTCACGTTTTAAAATACAATATACTTTAAAAATTCTTGAGCAACCCGCTCTGATACCAATTGTAGAAACTAGAAGGGGGGGTTGAATAGTTTCTTAAGTTTTACTTGTTAAAATATGTTTTCTAAAAATCCTTTTTCAAAAAACTTAGGCTTGAGGAAATATGTGAAATCTTCTTATACACAAATATGAACAATGATAGTGTAGCTAAACTAATACTAACAAAAATATATCCACAAAGAATAAAGAATGATAGTGTAGCTAATCTAATATTAACACAACTATATCCACAAAGAATAAAGAATGATACTGTAGCTAATCTAATATTAACACATGTATATGCAAAAAGTAATAAGGAATGTAAAGAGTTAAGGGTAAAGAAAGATCAAACCGAACACCAAGGATTTATAGTGGTTCGGCAACGAAGCTCACTCCTCGTTCCTACTCCACTCCTCGAGTACTCCTTACTCGAGAGTTCACTACACAACAAGCTCCTTATGGTGGAGAAAACCGTACACGTCGCTTAACCAATATCCGACTCTAAGCTAAAAGTCGGGCCCTAATCGTAGCTAGGACCAATCTACACAACTATACTTAGTACATACACAACTTCCAAATAGACACAACTACTTGGGTCTTCACAACTATGACACAACTACAAGAATATACAAATTGATCTTCAATAGATCTTTGGTGGTGGACTCAACACTTCACTAGGATAGTGTTCTTCTCTTTGCACTTGGAGAGGAAGAGATGGAAGAACAAGATTCACTTCTTAAACAAGTAATAATCAAACAAATGATCAAAGATTTGAGTGATTAAAGAAGGGGTTTGAATCTGGAAATAAATGTGCAAAAGAGGTGAGGTGAAAAGCTGAGAATGGCCAACTATTTAAAGGACAAAGGAGCCAACGGCTATATCTGCCCGCGGTACCTTATCACAGCCCGCGGTACCTTATCGATAAGGTACCGCCTAGGCGCTAAGGTACCGCCGGACTAGACTCCGCTCCTTTTTGTCCTTTAGTGGTGGAGGTCTTATCTGGGTATAAAAATATCCTGAAAGGATATTCTTAACAGCTATAAGAATATGCCATTTTCAAATTTCAAATAATTAATTTAATAAAACATTTTCTTAAAAATAAAGTTTAATAAAAACTTGTCACTTTTAATAAAAAGTGAGTTTTAAGAAAATATTAAATCACTTGATCACTTCATTAAGGTTAGTACTTGTTTATCCATACCTTAAGTGAAAATGGGTAAAATGAAAAATACTTGAACTCAAGAATTCGTTTTTCGTTATTTTCGTAAATGCTTGTTTTTACATATTGTCGTAATCAAAACTAAGCGAGACCGAAAAATGCAAGTAACGTTTTTAGTCATTATTGCATTAACATTCCTTGTTCCAGTTTTTCTCTTAAACATTGTAATTCCTTTTTAAAATTTATAAAGGTTTGGTATTTTTAATAAATTGTAATTCCTTTTTATGTTTTTGAAAGTTTGTATTATTTAAGAGTGATTCTGAGTTCCATTATATGTTTTGAATGTGTTTTGGTCTTTGGATTGAAGCACATTTAGGTTTGGTAAGGTTTTCAAGTTTGAAAAAAGCTTGAAATCATTGTATATGTTTGGTTATTTTACTTGTACTAACCCCTATCCATAAGCCTAAAGATCTTGCAAGCTTTTTGACACCAAGCTTGTGAAGGGATTTGAGCCTTTAGAAAGGTTGTTTGCTGCCTTATGTTGAAAAGCCATTCATATCAAGGTCTGGTTCTGCTTTGAACCATCAGCAGACCTTCATCTTCTTTGTTCAAGTACCTTGGTCACTCTATAGCTGTTGAGAGTGGTCCAAGGAGCATAGTTGATCTTCCTAGGAAGTTGTGGAGGATAGGTATTCAATCTCTTTAAGTTTCCCCTAAAAAATCTTTGGTTTATGTTTGTTATGATATTTGCTATGTATTTGGAGTATTTGTGTTTGTTCTTTGGGTTTTATTGCTTAGATCTGTTAGTTGTCACCTAGTTGAGGTATTTGTATCATAAAATCAGTAGGTTGTGTGATAAAATCAAAAGTTTGTTTGAAAAGGTACTAAAACAAGGTTGTTTGGATTTTGGGATCAAAAGGCCTTGTGGCCTTGTGCTCTTGGTTCTTGGGGTTGGGATACTCTAAACAAGGTATTTGTCAATGGTTTTGGTCATTGGTTAAGTGTTTTAAGGTTTGGAAAAGGTTTTGAAACTTTTGGAAGAATCTGATAAAAGGCTTTGAAAATGGTTAAACACATCAGCAAGGATTAAATCCTTGTTGTTTAGATTTAGAGTCTGATTTTTGGTTTGGGAAGAGTTTAAGTGATAAGCTATCTGTGCAATATCTATTTGTGGAATTTAGTGGCTTATTGAGTGTGCTAGAGCTCATAGAAGTTGGCTGAAGTAGTCATTTGCATCAGCAAAGTGACCACCTCATTTGTGCCTTGCATTTTGTTACCTAGTGCTTGCCCTGCTGTTTCTTTGATTGATGATTGTTATTCTGCTGCTTGTGGACTTATTGTGCTATTTGGTTTACCTACTTGAGTGCTTATAAGCCAACTGGCTTATTGGCTAATTTTGTCCAAAATCTGTCATCATTTGGCTAACTGGCCACTTGATTCACAAGGAAACAACCTTGATTCCTTCACAAAAGTTGCTTATAACAAGCTCATAAACAATCCCTGGCAATTTGGAAAACATTGGAACACTTTGATTTTTGATCAAATAAGCACAATTTGGCTTATTTTTCAGAACAGCTTATTGGTACATGCAACAACTTACTTTTTGTGATAGGTGTCATTTTTCTTAGCTTATTATCATATTTGAGAAGTTACAAGTGTTTTGGTTAAGCCTTTGCTAGGAAACTAGCTTATTTGGCTTTTTTAGCCAGCTTATTTGCTTCTACAGCTTATTCTACTTGACTTTTTGTGATTTTTCTTTTTGATTATTGTTAGTTAAGCTATTTGTGAGTTATTGCAAAACGAATCAGCTTTTGAAACCCTCTAGAACTCAAACCCGACTATTTTGTCTTTTATTGAAATTCTACTTGGCTTATTTCTGGCTTTTTGGTTAAGCTTTTTCAAAATTTCTCTTTACAGATCTCTTTAGTGTCCCAAAAGAAGGTTGTGTGTTAAATTAGAGCTTATGGCATTAGCTTATGGCTTATTGGGCTTATTGGCCCAATAAGAATAAGTTGTTGGTCATTTAAGCTGTGATAAGCTCATATTCAACTATTGGGCCTTTAGAGTTTTGTGTTTAGAACTAAATTTTGAGTCAGACTGGTGAATTTGGGCTTATTTGGTTAAGTTTGGTTTTTATTGGGCTAAAAAGCCCATTAAGCTTACTGTTTTGGTTTTTATCCCATTTGGGGTCCTAATAGGGGTATTTTGGTAATTCACTTTCATTTTCTGTTTATTGTGGTTAAAATAGACTAGTTTGCAAGTTTTTAGAAATTTTTATAATTTTTGAATTTTTAATATTATTTTAATATTTAATTTTGGTTTTTAATCTTTTTAAATAGTTTTAATTAGTTTTAAATTTTACAAAAATAGTTTTTAGTTTAATTAAGTCATTTTAGATTTTTACAACTTGAAAATCCTAATTTGGGCTTTTTATTAATAATTTTGATTTTTAGGGCTTTAATTAGCATTTAAAAGTTAATATTTAATTAAATAAAAGGTTTGAAAATTTTTTGATCATTTGTAAACCCTATTTGCATTTTTAGTAATTTTTGGTAATTTTTTGGGAATTTTTAGAGTCAATTTTTATTTTGGTCATTTTTACGATTTTACGTTTTATCGTTGTAGTGTAATTTTAACGTATCCGTCGTTCTCTAGTCTCATCTTTTCTTCCTTTCAATATTAATCCAAAATGATACAGGTTATTCACACACAATAAACCTCCTTGGGAAACGAACTTGAACTTCATTGGGTCATTAGTGCACGGTTTTCCTAAATCGTCGTACTTAATACTTACCGCTCTTTTACGCTATTGTTTTTCCTAAAGCAAGTGTAGTAAAATACTACAATCAGTTCCTTCAGTAGGACCCTGTTGTGGGGGAACTACATCATTAGAAACAGATAGGCCAAGGTCAGCATCAGCTGTTAGATTTGCTGAAACATCATTCCATGATGCGGACTCAGAGTGAAAAGTGATAGGAATTGGTAATGAATGATGAATTGTATTCAGATTAAAAGTACTTAACAATGCTGACTCCACACTACTGAGCTGAGGGTGAGCTCCATCTTCACCCTTCTCTCCTAAAGAAGTTGAGAGAGGGGTTGCCAGCTGGGCGTCTTTATGCATGTCACTTCCAGCAGAGACTGAAGGTGACTATTGGCTTGGGCTCTTGTCCTTGGCCAGGGACTTAGTCTTCTTCAAAGCATGGCCTTGGGATTCATCAGCAATCTTCTTTGAGGAAGATTGTGTGAGGGCTTTCCTCTTTCTGGACTCACGTCTAACCTTCTTAGTATTGACTGACGTTTGCTTCTAACGAGGTCCAGAGGAAGCTCTAGGCTTTTTGCCTTTCAGATAACCTTCTCCAGTTGGAGAAGTGTCTTTTGGAGCTTTATGCACTACTGGACCATCTGCTGAGCAGATGTCCAGCATGTATGTGTAAGAGGAGGATCAATGGAGCTGACTGGAATGTTCTAGCGAGTGAGATCAAATGATCGAAAATTAAGTTTATCTCCATTGAGTTTAAAAAAATCATCACCAAGATGGTCAGCAAAGAGGAGAGATAGAAATCTGGTGTAAACAGAGTTTTTCTCTCTTGTCTTTTTCTCCAGCTTCCCATGGAGATCTTCAAAAATAAGCCTCCCAAAATCAGCTTTAATTCCCTTACCCAGACAGTATAAAATAATAGCATATTTTTGGTTGATCTGGTCAAGGCCTCCAGTCCCCCCCCCCCCCCCCCAAACATTCAATAAGAATGGACGTTAGCAACTTCCACCTTAGTGGCAAACAACTTCTTTTTAACCCCCCCCCCCCCCTCCTTTTTCAGTAATCTCTTCAGTATACCCAAACTCTTTAAAGAAATTTTTTACAACCATAAAATCATCAGGTATAGCTTCATAATCACTACGGTTTTCCAAATAATTTAGACCCAAAACCTTTCTAAATAACTTTAACCTAAAACTACCATAAATCCCAATCGTGGTAGAATCAAACTCAATGGACTTCTTGTTGTTAGAAGCCTCTACTCTGAACCAAAATTCTTTTAGCACATTTTGAAACATCATACCAGGATCCTCAAATAATGCATACCTTAAAACACTTTTGGATAGATAAGTAAAAACTTGTTCCCTAGGAACAGACTTAATGGATTCAGGTTTGATTAAGGTGAAGTTGTTGGGTTTGAAGATGGTGTCTTCAATGGGAAAAGACACATGGGTGGATAGGTTGAGTGTGATCTTTGCAATCTTTGGGGTAGAGGAAGATTCAGCCAATGTTGTTCTTTTGTGTATTTTTTGAAAGTGAGAGAGTATGTGTGTGTTTTTTTGATGAAAAGATTTGTAAGCGTGGAATCAAATCCAATTGTAAGGGATTATATAAAAACTTGAACTGATTTGTAAAAAGTTTTTAAAACCATTTGAAAAAAATTATAAATCCTTTAGGGTTTCTTTTGAACATTTGGCACAAATTTTCTCATTAATATTTTGCAAAAAAAGGTATGATTTTCTGTTGCTTTGAACAGTGAAACGCCCAATGTGTCAGGGAGTTGTTGACTGTGGATGGAGACGTTTGAAATTTCCTTAATTAACAAATGACACCTTTTGAAAGAATGTTTGTTTTATTCACAAGAAATTTCAATTCCATTTAATACATTTCATCACATGATTGATTTGTTTTAAATGTTGTAGCTCAGATATGCTGAAGCTGATGGCAATACTTGTGAGCTTTAGTGCGTCAGATGAGGCGAAAAATCCCCATATATATGTTCACATAAGTGAACAAGACATATGACATTGCACGCTCCTCTACTCAGGCCTAGCTACTCATTTGTATTAAAATTTCGTTCAGCATTGATGAAGGAACCTTTTGATGACTAGTGATCATTTGTTCAGCTTCAGTGAATCAGATAAGGCGACAAAATATCATATACACAATCACATAAAGTGAAATAGGCACATGACATTGCACACTCCTTTACTCAGACACTTCTACTTGATATTAATCAATATCTTTTATGAAATGTAGAACCTTCAAGCTTCTTCAGTGAATGCTGAAGGTTCAGGTTTTGTATCATCAATGTTCAGCATACCAAGTTCGATTATCAATCTTTTGAAAGTTTGTTAATCCCGTGGTTTGATGAAGATATCAGCCAATTGATACTCAGTGGGGATGAAATGTAATTCAATGTCCCCTTTCACAATGTGATCTCTGATAAAGTGATATCTGATATCAATGTGTTTTGTTCTTGAGTGAAGGACTGGATTGTTGGATATTTCAATAACACTAGTGTTATCACAAAAGATTGGTACCTTTTCATTTATATGTCATTATCAGCCAGTTGGCTTTTCATCCAAAGAACATTGGCACAACATCCAGCAGCTGGCACATATTCAGCTTCTGCTGAAGACATGGAAATTGTTTGTTGCTTTTTAGCACTCCAACACACAAGTTTGCCACCTAGCAATTGGCAAGCACCAGAACTGCTTTTTCAGTCCAAATTGCATCCAGCATAGTCAGAGTCTGAATACCCATGTAGATCAAAACCTGAGGATTTGGGGTACCAAAGACCTAGACTTGGTGTACCTTTTAGGTATCTGAAGATTCTCTTTACAGCAGTAAGGTGTGATTCCTTTGGATCTACTTGGTATCTTGCAAAAAGGCATGTAGAGAATTGAATCTCAGGTCTGCTTGCAGTTAAATACATGAGTGACCCAATCATACCTCTTTACCGAGTCTTATTGACTGATTGTCCATTGAGATCAGATCCTAAGTTGTTAGGGGGTACCATTGGAGTCTTCACTGAAGCACAATTGATATCATACTTCTTTAGCAGATCCTTGACATATTTTTCTTGATTGATGGAGATGCCTGGGTCAGATAGTTTAATCTAAAGACCAAGGAAGTATGTTAGCTCTCCCATCATACTCATCTCAAACTTGCTGGTCATAAGCTTGACAAATTGTTTGCAAAGTTTCAAGCTTGTTGAGCCAAAGATGATGTCATCCACATAAATTTGCACCATAATGGTGTCAGTTTTAGATTTATAGATAAACAGGGTGCTATCCAGTTTTGCTCTAACAAACTTATGTTCAATGAGAAATGTTGAGAGAGTTTCATACCATGCTCTTGGAGCTTGCTTCAGTCCATACAAAGCTTTGTAAAGCTTGTAGACATGCTTTGGGTTTTTACTACTCTCAATGCCAGGAGGCTGTGTAACATAAACTTCTTCTTTTAGGTCACCATTTAGGAATGCACTTTTGACATTCATTTGGTAGATGATTGTGACAACCCAAACCCGAGGTCATTTATTTAATATTATATAATATTATTTTACGAAAGATTTTGAAATTTTTAATGAGTTGAATGATATGACAGTTGATGGTTTTATTTAAAACCGACGTTGAAGGTCTTATTTTTATCTTTTTACTAATAGCGAGGATTATTAGTGACCACGATATCGATGGATGCCCGAGATTTTATGTTTTATTATTTGTTGTCTCGATGTTTATATTTTTGACGTCTTTATTTTAAAGTTCGTATTAAGTCGAACCGGGATCATATTATTATCATATTTTGAGTGCGTTTTAACTTTTGAAAAGTATTTTTACGAAACCCGATCCTCGTAAATATTTTTAAAATTGACAATTTACATTTTAACACCCCCAAATTTACACGCAGCGGAATACATCTTTGGGTGCTAAACAATGATATAAAAACACATAATTTATAAAGGACGACTCGAAAAGAGACGTTTTAATTTGTATCGTTCCTAAAACATTTATCAGAGTAGGGTAGTCCCAAAACATCGTAACCAAAGTACAATTAAAACAAAAGATTTAAATTGTTTTAAACAAAGGAACGATAATTATTCAAAGAGTTTATATTGCAAAAGCAGTGCAATACTTCATTCCCGTGACCTCCAAGCTTCACACTTCTTGATTACCTGAAATACATGTGAGAAAATCATCAGCAAAAATGCCGAGTGAATCTATAGGTCTTTATATAATCATTTTGAACACAAGCAAAGATTATAAGTTTGTGGCATACTTGAAAGCAACAAGCATCTAATAATTTGCATCAACAATAATAATTGTATTTAGCATAAATTGCAATAAGCTCATGGAACCGAGCCCTTAGACACTCCCTTTATAGGTCTGATAAGACAGGAGATTTATTAATTGTCGTTACCTCCAGATTATTGGTACATTGCTGTATACCTGACTTCTCAATACAATGTGTTCAAACAGTGTGGAGGTCAGGCCTAAGCTTCTGTGACAAGTCCACACAAACTGAATCGGGGCGGCTTCCCCCATAGATCTATTAATTGTACTAGCGGTTAACCCATCATAGGTTAATTAACGGTCCATAATTGAGGCTTTAATAATGGCAATCACTTAATGCAATTTAAAGGCAACCACGGGTCCATTCATAGAGGGACAAGCATACCATAAAAATCTTGTGTTCTAAGTTTATAAAAACATGCATTCCCCCTCGCGGGGTTTTAAATTATTTAAATGAGCTCAAACGAGGCTATAGACTCACCTTAGTATTTATAGTAGTTGAAGACGATCGCCGATGATAGATGATGCCCGATAAACACGATAACCGCAACCTACCAATAAGGTGCGTACGTTAATAATAGACTCGAGAGTTAAATGATACGTAATAAAATCAAACTCAAGTATAAAATCACGACAAATCGAGAGAAAACGATACAAATGATTCTATTTTAGTTACCTATATATTTATTTTATTTTTCTATACTCAAAAATCAATTAAAATGCATACTTAGAAAAATTTGACAACTTTGACTTTTTGGTCAAATTTGACTTTTTTGTCAACTTTGACCTTCGGGTCTGACCCGATTAATTGACCCACTAAATGACATATTCATGATTCAAGATTTAAGCTTTTTGATGCAAAACGACGTTTCGGACAACTTTCCAGTTATACCCGTGACGTGAAACTTAATAGAAACTGTCCAAAATAAATATGCAAGTTCTGTGTAAAATTACAATCTTGCCCCTAAACATCTCAGATTTTACTATTAACGTTACCCTATTATCCCTCGTTTCCAGGTCTGATTTCTTCGCGGTAAATGTAAAACATCATTCTGAACAACTTTCGTGTTTCGACCGAAGGCCAAAACGGACCAGAAATGACAGATTTACCCCTCGCATCAGATCTGTTAAAAATGACGGTTATTAGAAAATGCAGATTTAATTTTTAAGTTTTTCCCCGTCTAGATTCGTTTTCAGAACTGGTTTCCTCGCGGTTTATGTAAAATGACATTTTAAACAACTTTTTAGTTTTACACGAGAGCTGAAACGAACCAGAACTGGACCATTTTACCCTTTTTGGATCTGCATCAGATAGTGTGCGGCAAATAATTTGAAAAATTTTCAGAATTTCAAACATGTGTAACTTTTCGCTCGTTTGGAGTTAGAAGCTCTACTTGGTATCAATTCGAAGCTTAGGAAAAACTCTACAACAGTATCATATCATCCCATCCTATACATAGACTTAAGGTTTTCGAAAATAGCTTCAAAGTTACTGATCTAAAATAACCATTTAAAAATCATATTAAATCATTATTTTAACCCATTTTAACCATTCTTATAATCCTAATAACACCTAAAATGACTCTAATCAACTCTAGACCACTTTCATTGTTAGAAATACGTTTTAACGTATATTAGAAGTATCGGTCACTCCACAATATTATTTATGTTGTAATAGCTCGTAGTTAGTGTTACTTATTAAGTTAAGTAAGAAACCGGCCCATGGGCTTGTCATGGGCCGGCCCAAGTCCAAATAAGGCTTTGGATATAAATACCCCTTTCCACCATGGAAAGGGGTTGGTTGTTGATTTTCACTTTTCTCATTTGAATAAAAAGACACATAGTTTCTCTCTCACTTTCTCTCTCTAGTTTCTCTCTCTAGAAATCATCAACCCACTTCATAGATTCATAGGTTATCAAGATTCTACATTTGGTATCAAGAGCTATGGGGTGATTTAAGGTAATGGTTTGTGTTGTTTTTTAGTTTTTGATTGTATTAGTGTTCTTTAAGAAGATCCATCTTGATTCTTGGAGTTTTTGGTGTTTTTGTGATTGGGATTAGTAGATAAGTATTAGTTTTTACTTATTATTGTAGAAATCACAAAACTTTTTGGGTTATTTGGTAAAAATCTGGGTTTAATCTTCATTTTTTTGATCGACTGAACACTCGAACAAGGTTTCTGATTACCCAGTAAAGTTCCGAACCAAAAACATCCGGATCAAAAAGTTCCGGATCAACAAGTTCCGGATCAAGAAGTTCCGGATCAAGAATTTTCGAACCAAAAGTTCCGGATCAAGGAAAGTTCCGAATCAAGAAGTTCCGAACCAAAAGTTCCGGATCAAGAAAAGTTCCGGATCAAGGAAAGTTCCGGATCAGGGAAAAGTTCCGGATCAAAGGAAAGTTCTGGATCAAGGTAAAGTTACGGATCAAGGGAAAAGTCCGGATCAAGGAAAGTTCCGGATCAAGGTAAAGTTCCGGATCAAGGGAAAAGTTCCGGATCAAGGGAAAGTTCCGGATCAAGGATTTCCAAGCCAAAATCTTCCGAATCAGCACTTCCGAATCAACAAAAGTTCCGAATCAAGGGATATTTTACTTGTTTTTTCGACGATTTTTAGAGGATTTAATCTTGGTTTCTTACAACAAAAACTCAACACAATTCACAAGCTTTACTTCACTGCTCGATCAACCGATAATCTTTGTCTCTTTGAAGTGAACAAAATGAATCCGAATTCATTAATGCCTCAGATGACATCACTTACGGACATTTCCGTCATTACGGGAACGGATAATCGCCCTCCAATGCTCATTAAAGAAGTCTTTGAAGCATGGCAAGGCTGTATGATGTCATACCTTAAGGGAAAACCGGTATATGGGAGGCTTATGGTCAAGTCAATTCTAAATGGTCCACTTGACTATGGTACCATCGTGGTTAACAATGTGACTCGACCACGAGAATTTGAAGAACTTACACCAGCTCAACAACTTGTTGCAGATGCAGACGAAAAGGCTCTTCAAACCATTCTCCAAGCTCTTCCACATGATATCTATCGAATGGTAAGTCAATATACGGTGGCAAAGGATTTATGGGAACGTCTAAAGGTGTTGCTGCAAGGTATGTCTCTTACCAAACAGGAAAGGGAATGTCAGTTGTATGATCTGTTTGATAGATTCACGTACAGCCCAGGGGAAACGCTTCACGACTATTACTTTAGATTCACTACTCTCATGAATGATCTGAACGTATACAATCTCGTGATTGCTCCATTCCAGGTTAACACCAAATTTTTGAATACTTTACCTCAAGCTGAATGGGGTGAGTATATTACCGATGTTAAGTTAACCAGGGATTTTCATAAGTGCAATTTGGATCAACTATATGCTTTTCTTCAGCAACATGAGAAACATGTGATCATGCACCGTTCGCCTCGAGGTATGTACCCTGATTCCTTAGCTTTGATGGCGAATCAACCAAGCTTGTCACACAACAACACTCCTTATATCTTGGGACATCAAGCCTATCATCCATCACCTTACGTGACACCAACCTTCCCCCAATAATCGATTCTACCGCAACCACCCACCTCACATCAGCAACAATATCAGTTTAATGCACCTTCATCACAATATGCTTCACAACCTCACCCAGCAAGCATTGCACCTTATGCTCAGTCTTCATATTCTACTTATCAAGAGAATGCAGCATATCCATCAAGCTACTCTGACCACATGAGTGTTCCTTCTAGTGCTTATGCAGATCAACAAGACCAAGCACTGTATTGTGATAATGATGAAGTCCCCATTCCTAAATTCAAACAAGGAACTGATCCAGTTGAAGTGCTAGCCACTATGTCTGCTTACTTCACAAGGACTTTAAGCAAACGAGGATTTAGAGGAACAGCTCCTACTAACAATCAGCTGAGGAATTCATCCAATGCTCGTCAACAAGCTACCATTGAGAATGGCAGGGTAATGGTTCAACCCATTCAACCTTATCAGGGGAGACCTACTACATCAACCACCAATGCACGCACGGTCAATCCTGCTCCAATGGTCAACACTCCTCCACGGGCAAATTCCACAGGCAAGTTGAGAATGATTACATGCTACAATTGCAAGAAAGAAGGTCACATGTCCAGGGATTGCAAGAAACCCAAGAGGAGAATGGATGGTCAATGGTTTGCAGAGAAGATTTATCTGGTGAATGCTCAGGCACAAGGAAGGGAACTTGATGAAGAGGAGCTTGCATTTCTTGCTGATCCAGGGATTGCTGAACAAGACGTGGTCACTACACAGAATGCAGCATACCAAGCAGATGATCTTGATGCTTATGATTCAGACTGTGATGAACTTCAATCTACACAGGCAGCTCTTATGGCAACTATCTCTAGCCTAGGGCCAGAAAAGAGATCTGAGGTACTTATTAATACCACTGATAATACCACTGATACTAGTATTCAACCACATCAAGTTGCGCAAGAGTATGCTGATTCGAGTGAGTCTTCGGTGGTGAGTCTTTCAAATGAGGAGACAATCAATGATAGTAATATCAATGTGAGTCCCCAGACTTTGAGTGAATCACAACCGAGAGCCATTTCGCATACGCATACTCCTGCTCAACAAGATTTGGTCATGGTTCCTGCTACATTACTTAGCCAAATGAATGCTGCACTCTTAGAAACCATAGCTAAGAATAAGAATTTGTCTGATGAGCTTGCCTTATGCAACGAGAAAGTTCAAACTTTGGAATTAGTGCCTTCGTCTAGTGTTCTAACAAATCCAGAGTATGATCATTTTCGAAACAAACAAATGGGTCATTTGCAAGAAATTGAAACCTTAAGAGCAGATCTTTCTAATGAACTTAAAGAAAAAGAGTTAGTAGTCACTAATTTTCAAAAACTTCAAACGGATTTTGAATTACTCGAGTCTAAGAAGAATGAAATGGAAATTAATGCGGCTAATAAGATTAGAAGTCTAGATTATTTGCTTTTAAGACAATACGCTGCCTCTCAACTAGTGCACTTATTTGATGCTTCGTTTAGAGAATTTAACTTATCACGTCAGAAAGGCCTTCCCCCTAATCCACGGTATGCAAAACAAGCTTTTAACCATAGTCCAAGACTTTATAATGCAACCAATAAGGATCTAGTTGATGAGAATCGGTCATACAATTTTGCAAAATATCCCGATTGTGATTATTTTAAAATGAATAAGGAGCTTGCTAAAACAGATTTTAGAATTCGCTTCCATATGGATAAAGATCTCATTAGAGCACCAACCTACATGTTAAATGAAGAAAACCCTAGTACACTTCCTACACTTGTCAAAATGGAAGGTCATAAGGAAATTCCAAAGGATCTTCCACCTGTTAGCACTGTATGGTTAAACTTGCAAGAGATTAATCAATACTTTGTTAGTTTTGACAAGGTCATTTTGGAATGTACGACTTTGTAGAAATGCAATTATGGATCCGGTGGTCTAATGTGGTGGTAAGTGGTGGTGGAAGCCATTGATGGCTTAGAGAGAGAGAAAGAGAGGTTGAGAGTAAAAGTGTGTGTGTTCCTCAAAATGAACAAAATACAATCAACACCCCTCCTTGGAAGCTAAGGAGGTGTATATATAGTCACGCACACAACCTAAACTATACAAAGAGCCTAGTCTAGTCTAAATGTGCGTGACTATGATAACTAACGGGAATTCTTAAATGTCGTCACATAAAGTGAGTTTCCAACAATCTTCCCCCATGGGACGACGTGTAGAATTCCTTACAATATTCTACCTATCAAGTGCAAAATAATTAAGAACAAGAGCTTTCTTGAAGCATCCAATGCTGATGAAGTCTTCTGAGGCCTTCGTCTTCAAAACGACTCATCTTTAAGGTAACTTGTAGTAGAAATACTGTAACGGCACGAGCTAAGTAACCCATACACTTCTGGTTAAGGAGAAGCTTCTGAATTAGCTTCCCCCTAATTCATGCCACGTAAACTTGATGTAGAAGCATTTTAAATGGCTTCCCCCAAGTAGATCAACAACTTCTCTTCTCACGCTTGAATAATTCTTCTGAATTTTTCTTCCCCCTGAGAATTCAAGTTATGCATACCAGAAGGAATCAAGACACTTCTTCCCCCACATAGTTGAAGAAGGTAAATCAATCCCAATTATGAAGCTCAAATACTAAAGTGGACACTTTATCCCATTCATGAAGTTGACATCGTAACACCAGAGTCAATCAAGTCCCGGAAATGCACACGTCTTCTTCCGGAGATGCACCAGAGTCAATTAAGTCCCAGGAATGCATATAGGATAATGATGATGTTTAATTGCAACAATCAAACAATTAAACCTCGAATCAGTAGTGTACCGTTTGGAGATTGATTGATAACGACACGAGTTAAAACACTGATTTTCTCTGCGGCTATGACAAATGTCATCCCGGAATATCTTCAAATCAAAAGAAGGTATAAAGTTCATCACGTGTACTCGTTGTGCGTTCAATGTGTCTTCTTCTTCCCCCTTGATGGTTTCGAAACTCGGAACCATCAATAAATTGTACGCACATGAACCTGAAATCTCGTGAGAATAATAAATAAGCTGAATTATGTTGGGAATAAAATATGGGTCAGTTCACTAGACGCTGATAAGAAGAATGTCAACGCTGATAGGATGACATTGGACGCTGACAGCCAAGCGTTTACATTGAAGAAGTCAACGCTGACAGCCTTGAAGATTGACACTGATGGAATATCTTCATACGAATCTTTTTGTTTATTTGTTTCTTTATTTATGTATGGTAAAGATAAGCACGACATTGTATTTTCTATTATTATCTTTACCTAGAATAGTTGATTCGTAGCTTATTGTACAAGACTTCTTGATCTATAAAAGAAGGTCTTTTAGGTTAAAGTCATATATCAGTTTTCATAAGTATTCACAAGTTAAACCTCTTTCATTGTAATCAAGTTCGATTATTCTAATACAAGTGAAAGTTTGTTTAACATCTTTGTGTTTTAGATCAAGTGTTAATTCCGCATAACACTTTGTTACTTTATTCATAAGCAAAGGTTTCTCTACGTGTAGTACTTGATCTAATCTCGTATACACAAAGCTTAATCGATCTAAGTTTGGGATCAACAAGTGGTATCAGAGCTTGTTGAGAAACTTTTGATCTTTAAGTAACGCAAGAACCCTAAAACACCAAAAACCCTAAAAACCCTAAAATTCTCAAAACCCTAAAAACATCATGTCTGGCATAGATCAACCTGCTGCTTTGCTACAAAACAACTCCTCAAATCCTAGTATCAAAATTACCATGTTTGATGCCAGGAACTTTGAGCTTTGGAAGTCCAATTTTGAGCAATATATAGCTATTCATGACTACACTCTTTGGGAGATTATCGAATATGGGAACACATTCGACAAAGCACGAAAGATTGCTGCTGCTATTGCCACAAGGACAGCTGTTCCTAATTGTCCTGAAGCTGATAAGAAGGAAAAGCCTGGAGATGGAAGAGTTGTATCTGTTGAAGATATAGCCAAGAAGAGGGTGGACATGAAAATCTTGAACATCATGAAACATGCCCTAGGTCATGAGAATCAACACAAGTACAAACGCTTTGAGTCTGCAAAAGAGCTTTGGGAAGCTCTTGAAGTAGCACATGGTGGTAATGCTGACACAAAAGAAGAAAAGAAGAAGCAACTCTTGCATGAGTATGCTGTCTTTAAAGCTCAACCCAATGAGAATCTCAGCAGTGTGAGAAGTAGACTTCTTGACATCACAAGTCAACTTTCCTTCATGGGAACACAGATTGATGACCCTGAATTGAATGCTACTTTTCTCAAAAGCCTTGGTGATGTATGGAAGATTGAGACAAGATCCATTCTTGTCAATAACACCCACAAGACCTCCAGGTTTGATGACATCTTCAACAAACTAAGACTGTTGGAGAATGAATGGCTTTTGGATAGTGATAATAAATCTTCCAGCAGTAACATGGCCTTCTTCTCACAAAGTGAAGGCCAATTTGATTCCATGAACTTCTATGGACATCCAGCCACTGGATCTCAAGGTGTCAGCGCTGGATGTCAGTCTGTCAGCGCTGGATCATATCTGTCAACGCTTTATACTCAAGCGCTGACACACACAACTTTGGCGCTGATAGAATTAAACCTGCTGGTTTAGATCTAGATACTGTGTGTGCATTCATTGCTTCTTTGCCCAGTGATTCAAGGATTACATATGAAGATCTTGAGCAGATAAGTGATGAGCAACTGGAAGAGATGGACATCAAGTGGACTATGGCTCTTGTAAGTTTAAGAGCAAACAGGTTTAATAAAAGGTTCAAGAAGAAGATGACCTTTAATGCTAAGGATGTTGCGGGATTTGACAAATCAAAGGTTGAGTGCTACAATTGCCATCGGATGGGGCACTTTATGAGGGAATGTAGATCTCCAAGAAGATCTGATGCTGGTAAGCCCTCAAGCCAAATGGTTAAGAGCCAAGATCCCAAGGCCATGGTTGCTGTTCATCAAATTGATGGCGTTGGAGGATGGGACTGGAGCTGGATGGCTAAGGATGAGGAAGAAGACAGAGCTTTGGTTGCTGAAGTTAAAGAAGAGCATGTTGAATATGCTCTCATGGCACACTCCTCCTCTTCATCTGATAATGAGGTATATGATGATGCTTTCTGTTCTAAGGGTTGTCGTTTAAATACTAAAAAACTAAATCAAGAGATAGTAAAATTATTAGATGAGGCAAGTACTGAAAGATGCAAAGTATCTAATTATCAAATTGCTCTTACCCAAACAGAAAAGACAGTAGCTGAGTATAAGAAAATGGAGTTTGATTTGAAGGATCAAATAAATATCTTAAAACATGAGTTACATCAAAGTAAAGATATTCAAGATATAGTAAATAGGGTTAATCTTGATTTGATAGCTCAGTTAGAGGAGGCTAACAAAAATAAAGATAATGTGAGTCTTAAAATCCAGAGATTTGATAAGGCCACACAATCCCTAGGAGAGTGTGTTAGTAAACAAAGAGACTCTAAGGATATGAGTGGGATTGGGATGACAGATTATACTGGTGTTCCACCACCAGCTGGGGATTTCTATGGTGTCCAATCAAAGGACTTATCTTGGACTGGCTTGCCAGAACTTCAAGAGAAGGAATTCATTCCTCCACCTAGAGTGACTTCCCCAGTTGAGGAATACAAGAAAAAACTGACTGACCTAGATGAGTGGAAGAAAGCTAACCACACTTTGTTTGTTAAGGGAGGGTTGTTGTGTGAAAGTCCAAATGAGCCCACACCTATTCTGAGTCATAATATTGTGGAGTCCAATGATCCTAAACCTATTAAGATCATACACCCTTCCACTGGCAAAGCTGTTGACCTTGGCCCACAAACTGTTAGAAAACCTAGTGTTAAGTATGCAGAGATGTATAGGAATACTAGGTCACCAAAAAGCAAAGTTAGTAATCAGGGAACAGGTTTCTTTGCTTCTAGACCTAATACTATGTCTAGAAAAGCCTGTTACACATGTGGTAGCTTCTCACATTTGGCTTACAGATGTGTCAACGCTTCCAATGTCAACGCTGATGGGAACCATTTCAGCGCTGACAAAAGTCAACATAGGTCAAACACTGTCAGACCCAATACCTTTGTGAACAAAAGTTCACAAGTTGTTAGACCAGCCCCATTCTTTTCTAGAGGGTCTAACACACAAGGCCTAAGACCCTTTCAAAAGTCAAACACTTGGTCCAATAGGCAATGGGTTCCTGTAGCAAACCCTAGGTTCAACGCTGATAAAGGCAATCGGGGCGCTGACAAGAGTAATTTCAGCGCTGACAGACACACTGCCAAACCTAGGTATTTGCAACCACATGGAAATAGGTCTAAAGCTTCTACTAGCTTAACATGGAGACCAAAACAAGACCAAAACTCTAATTCTACTGGTGTTTCTATGACATGCAACAGGTTTCATTATATTTCAAAAGCAATGTCAACACCAATTGGGGTTAACTGGGAATTTCATTCTAAAAGGGATGAAAATGGGGTTGTTATGAGAACCAAGTCTGTTCTTGTTGAACAACCAGATGAATCCAAGTCTTCCAAGGCTTGGGTTCCCAAAGAAAACTAATGTGTTTTCTTTATGTGCAGGGCATTCAGAAGAAGATCAGTGATTATGGATACTGGGATAGTGGATGCTCAAGGCACATGACAGGAAAGGAAGACTATCTGACAAACTTCACTCCTATTCAAGATGGTGATAAGGTATACTTTGGAGGGGGGCTACGGCACCATCACTGGAAAAGGAACCCTTGTCACCAACAATCTACGGTTTGAGAATGTCTTCTTAGTAAAAGAACTGGATTATAATTTGTTTAGTGTATCACAAGTATGTGATAACAAAAATAAGGTTCTTTTCACAGATACTGAGTGCTTGGTGTTAAGCAAAGATTATAAGCTCCCTGAGGAAAAATACATAGATTTTAGAACACCAAGGCATAAAGACATATATAATGTGAATCTTAATGGAATTAAGGTAAATAATAAAATGATGTCATGTCTTTATGCTAAAGCCTCAGTAGATGAAAGTAATCTTTGGCACAGAAGATTAGGGCACATAAACTTTAAGAATATCAATAGACTTGTGAGGCTTGGTTTAGTTGATGGTTTGCCTGAAAAGGCTTTCCACAATGACCACACTTGTGTTGCATGTCTTAAGGGCAAGCAGCACAAGGTCTCATTCAGGTCTAAACAGGTGCACTCTAGTTCTAAACCACTTCACTTATTGCATATGGACCTCTTTGGTCCTACTAATATAGAAAGTTTGAAGGGTAAATCATATTGTTTTGTTATCACTGATGATTTTTCCAGGTTTACATGGACTTTCTTTTTAGCCAAGAAAAGTGAAACTGCCCAAAGTCTGATTAATTTCATTACCCAGATTGAAAAGAAAAATGGTAATGAGGTCAAAATTATTAGAAGTGACAATGGGGGTGAGTTTAGAAATCAGTTGTTAGATGATTTTTGTGCCAAGAAAGGGATTACTAGGCAGTTCAGCATAGCTAGAACCCCACAACAAAATGGGGTTGCTGAAAGGAAGAATAGAACCCTTATTGAAGCAGCCAGAACCATGTTGGCTGATGCCCACTTTCCTATAGCCTTTTGGGCTGAAGCTGTTAACACAGCTTGTTATGTTCAAAATAGGGCATTGGTCAACAAAATACATAATAAGACACCTTATGAATTACTTTGGGGAAGGAAGCCAAATATTGGCTTTCTCAAGCCTTTTGGTTGTCATGTAGTTGTTTTAGAAACTAGTGAAGCCCTAGGTAAATTTGATTTAAAAGGTGATGAAGGCTACTTCATGGGTTATTCAGTGCAGAGCAAAGGATATAGGGTTTACATTAAAAAGGAAAAATGTATACTTGAAAAAGTACATGTTAGGTTTTTAGAAAGTAAACCTAGTGATCCTGAAAATGGTCCAAATTGGTTGTTTGACTTAGAACCTTTATCTAGAGCTTTAAATTATATGCCTGTTACTGATCCAAACATTGTGAAGGTAACTTCAAGTGTTTTGGAAAAGAGAATTGGTAATGTTTCAGGTATACAGGTTGCTAAGGAAGATGGACCACCAGCAGTTGAATCATCTCCCACACAAGAATATGTTTCACTTCCTATATGGACAGATGAGTATTATGCTGCTGCTGCTAGAAAGGATAATGGTGGTTTTCAAATACCACCAAATACAAACATGCATGGTTCTTCAGGCGCTGACAAAGGGAAATCAAGCGCTGACAAGAGCAATTCAGACGCTGATGGATCAGACGCTGACACCAGCAGTTCAAGCGCTGTTAGCCCAAGCGCTGACAAACAAGGTTCAGACTTTGACAACACCTTTGCACATCTTTTCTCTTCACATTTTGAACAAGGTGGACCTTCCAATGTCCATGAAGAGATTCATGTTGATCAAAGAGAGTCTGATGAAGAAGATATTGGCAACATGGAGCGTGAAGTTGAGGACACCAGACTTTTTGAAGGAGGAGTTCTCACTTCCACAGCAAAGGATCACCCCACATCTCAGATCATTGGTGATGTTATGGCTCCAGTACAGACAAGAAGATCCCATCAAAGTCTTGGTGGATTTATTGCCAATATACACAAGAAGGTTGATACCCCTCTGTACAAGCATGTTTGTTTGCATGTTTTCTGTCACAAGAAGAACCCAAGAAGATTTTTGATGCTCTCAAAGAACCTAGTTGGGTGGAAGCAATGCAGGATGAGCTTCACCAATTTGCTATACAAGATGTTTGGGAGCTGGTTGATTGTCCAAGATATGTGAGACCAATTGGGACAAGATGGGTTCTAAGAAACAAGAAAGATGAAAGAGGCATTGTGGTCAGAAACAAGGCACGTTTGGTAGCTCAGGGATATACACAAGAGGAGGGTATAGATTATGAAGAAGTTTTTGCACCAGTTGCACGAATTGAAGCTATAAGGATTTTTCTAGCTTATGCCTCTTGTATGAATTTTACTGTTTACCAAATGGATGTGAAGAGTGCTTTCATCTATGGGACAATTGTTGAGGAAGTATATGTTATGCAACCTCCTGGTTTTGAAGATCCTGAAAATCCAGATAAGGTTTATAGAGTGAAGAAAGCAATGTATGGACTTCATCAAGCCCCAAGAGCATGGTATGGTACCTTGTCTACATATTTGGTGGACAATGGATTCAAGAGGGGCACCATAGATCAGACACTATTTACAAAGAAGAAAGGAAAACATGTGTTGCTTGTGCAGGTCTATGTTGATGACATCATTTTTGGGTCTATTGATCCAAAAATGAGTGAGGACTTTTCCAAGCTCATGACAGATAAATTCAAGATGAGTGCCATGGGTGAGATGAACTTCTTTCTAGGTTTACAAGTTCAGCAGAAAGAAGATGGTATCTTCATCTCCCAAGACAAGTATGTAGCTGAAATCTTGAAGAAATATGGTTTTTCTCCACATGAAAAGGATGCTTCCACTCCTATGGATAGGGAACACCCTTGGGGAAGAATTGGAGCTGGAAAGGATGTGGATGTTAGGCACTATAGATCAATGATTGGATCATTGATGTATCTTACAGCCTCAAGACCTGACATTATGTTTGTTGTGTGTGCATGTGCACGCCATCAAGTGACTCCTAAAGAATGTCACCTTTTTGCTGTGAAGAGAATTTTTAGGTACCTAAGATGTTATCCAGATCTTGGCTTGTGGTACCCAAAAGTTTCTCCATTGGACCTTATTGCATATTCAGACAGTGACTATGGTGGTGACAAGTTTGATAGGAAATCCACAACTGGTGGATGCCAATTTCTTGGGAGCAGATTGATATCTTGGCAATGCAAGAAACAAACAGTGGTGGCAAACTCTACAACTGAAGCAGAATATGTTGCAGCAGCTGCTTGTTGTGGACAAGTCTTATGGATTCAGAACCAGCTGTTGGATTATGGGTATAATTTTATGCATACCAAGATTTTTGTAGACAATAACAGTACTTTATGCATTATTAAAAATCCTGTACATCATTCTAAAACCAAACACATAGAAATTAGACATCATTTTATAAGAGATTGCTTTGAGAAAGGTTTAATACAACCAGATAGGGTAGCCACAGAAGATAATGTGGCTGATTTATTAACTAAACCTTTTGATGCTGGAAGATTTCAATATTTGGTAACAAATATTGGAATGGTTAATCTTACTTAATATGTGTTTTGGAACCTTTTTGTAAAAGTATGTACAGGATAATGCATTGTTATTGGTCTTTGTGATGATTTAGATTTTTCCACTTTATTTTTCTAACACTGACAAAGGTAAATGTAACGCTGTCAAGTGTTATTTTGCCGTTGTTAGAGATATTATTGTCTAACGCTGACAAGAGTTCCTTCAACGCTGATAAGTGTTGTCGGGACGCTGTCAGCAACAAATGTTAGTTTTGTGGTTTTCATCTAAATGTGTAGGTGGTGGTAGCTTTATGCCATTGGATACAGAGTTGCTTATGGATCTTTGAAGAGCTATTTGGACATGTTTTTGTTTATGGATGATGGTTGGAATATTTACATTCCTATCTTGACATAAATTTTTAATGTTCATATTTTGAGAAACTCATGTATCATAGTTTGAGGGGAGGTTTAAGGAACCTTTAGGACTCTTGGGTATTCTTATAATACTCTCATCACAATTCTAGATTGTGTCCACAGGTGAGTATGGGTTAGTTTTACTAAACCATGAGGCACTGTAGCATGCAAAGTTGATAAACTATGCATGCTGCCAAGACATTTTTGGCCTAGAATTGGTTGTGGTCTGATGGGAGACTTGGGAATACTTTGGTTATGGGTTTACCAGGGAGTTACAAAGAATTTTATGAAATAACTTTGTTGGTAAGTATTTTGGTTAGCAAGGGACACTAGAGGACATTTGTGTCTATCTTGCTTAAGCAAGTGTGCATAAATGGACAGTGCTTGCCGCCCAGTAATTATTATCAACTTGTAAGATATTTCCCTTAGGATAAATTACTTTGTTAAGGTCTTTTTCTTTTTAAATATTTTTATTTTTATTTTTAGACGCTGACAAGTTTTTCTCCAAACGCTGTTACGTCCAATCGTAACGCTGACAAGGCTTTAGGCAAACGCTGACAAGAAAATATAGCCGTTGGGCGCTGATGGGCTATTTTTGACCGTTGACACCTAGTGGGCCCTACCCAGTTGTTATTTTTGACTAATCTTTGGCCGTAATTTTGGGGAGTTGTTACTTTTAATTAATGCATGAGATAAGTTATATTTGATTCAATATTTTCATCATTGCTTTTTGAATATAACTGCCTCATTTTTTACCAATCAAAATCATGCATCTCTCCTATAAATTTGGCTAATCTTTTTATTCTGGGTATTCATATTTTCTTGTCTAACACTTTTCTCCTAGATTTTTCCCATATCACATAACCTTAACAGCTTTCAAACATGGCACCCAAGTTCAACTCAAAGAATTTAACATTGGAGTTCAAGAGCCAACATAATATGGTAGCTTACTTGACTGCTGATAATGATTTGTTCCCTCAGTATTCACAGATGGTGGCATTTTTAAATGCATCCTCATTAAGGTATGCACTTTCTCATACACCATTAGTCCCTGTCGCACACATTAGACAGTTTTGGAATAATGTTAGTTCCACAACAGCTACTGGAGTGACCACATTAACATCTACTGTTCATGGAAGAACATGGGTGGTCACTGAAGCCTTGGTTCGCCAAGCTTTGCGTCTTGATGATGCTGATGGTGTGACAACCCTTGCCATTGCAACAATAGAACAAGGTCTTAGGGAATTGGGTTATCCTATTCCTGCTGATGTCACTTTAAATAAATATCATAAGCAGGAATTTCCCTCTGACTGGAAATATTTGATACATGTCCTTTTACAATGCTTAAGTCCAAAATGTACTTCTTTTAATGAAATAAACAGGTCAATTGCAAGTGCTTTGGTTTGTCTAACACGTGGGCTTAAGTATAATTTTTCAAAAATGATTTTTGAAGGGATGTGTAAAAATAAGGGAAGTAAAATGACTTTGGCTTACCCTAGATTTTTGCAAATGGTCTTTGATTTACAAGAATATTGTTCTAGGGATCATGACACTTTTTATGAGATCCCTAAACAACAGAAAACCATTTTTGCTAAAATGAGCTCCACAAACAGATCCATCCTCTTACCCAACCCATGCTTGAAGTAATTCAGGCTGCTCAACCACACCCTCAACCACAACCACAACCACAACCAGACCCTGAACCCCAACTTGAGCCTATTCATGAACCATTACCTTCACCAGATCACATGGACATTGACCAACCCAGCGCTGACACTCAAAATGTGGGCGCTGACACAGCCAATCCCAACGCTGATACCCTCCCTGAACAATCCCAAACACCCCTTAACCAACCAACACCCATACAATCTACCTCATCTTCCACCCCATTACAATCTAGGTTGAATAAACGCCAAAAGACTACTGGAGTGTTCTCCTCTAGTGGTCCTAGCCTTGTAGCAGAGAGAACCACCTCCACAAGTGTGGCTGGTGCCATGGATGAGGCTGGGGCTATTGACACAGGCTTAGATGCTGGTCAAGACAGTCCCAACATCATTAAGACCTCATCCATGCCCTATGATTCTATTTTGGGAGGTCAAATCCCCATTCTAGCTGAGGGCAGATTGGAACCTATGACTTTAATTGAATTGACGGCTGCTGTCATTAGCTTGCAAAAGCAAAATGTCAGCCTTGTACAAACTATCAACAAACAGGGCCGTGAACTCCAAGTATTGAGGGAGCGGGTAACTGTTTTGGAGAATCCAAGTAGCAGGAGTCTAATGGAGGAATCTTCCAAAGGGGAGGATGAAGAGGATGAAGAGGATGAGCTGATTCATACAGCTAGTGAGAAGAGTTCAGAGAAGAGTTCACAATTTAGTGAATCTTTACAGGTTGCTGAAGCACTCACCAACTTGAAGAAGCACCCAGTTATTGATACATCCAAGGTGACACCATTAAACTTGGAAGGATCTTTCAAAGAAACAATGGGCGCTGATACAGGTTTGAACGCTGACACATCCAGCGCTGACAAAGGTAATCGTGGCGCTGATAGAAGTAACTTGAACGCTGATAAAGTTGCAGGTGGTGTTGATGTATTCCAGCCATCAACAATCATCAAAGATGTGTCCACACAGGTTTCTTCTTCTACTTTACCTGTTATTGATCCAAAAGACAAAGGTAAAGGAAAATTGGTTGAAGAAGATGTTCCAAAGAAAGATGCAGCACAAATTGCATTTGATGAACAGTTGGCTGCACAACTTTTGGAAAGAGATTTGAAGAGGAGTAGTAGATCACCATTTGTTGTTTCTGAGAGTGAGGAAGAAAGTGGTGATGGAAAATAAGGTGATAGCTCAGATTCAAGTATTCAAATTATTGAAGATCCAGAAAGGCTTGAATATGGGGATGAGCTAGCAAAGGAAAGATTGAGTGATTTGAAGAATCAGATTGATTGGGACCTACCAGAAATCACCAGAATGTACCATGCTTGGGAAGACAAGGTTATGGACAACCCAGGAATGAGCTTATCAGATCAAATTTGGGGGTTGGAAGTTCTTCTCAGGGTACAAGATGACATAAAGGTGATTATGAGGTTTAATGCACAAGAGGTCAAGACCTGGCTCAAGAGAGATAGAAGGCAATTGTATTACAAGTTGCTTAGATGCCATCAACCCAGATGGACATACAAGAAGTTGCTGGCCTTATCTTTTGAGGAGCTAGAGTATAGGGCACATCCTATTTGGAGGAAGGTGCAAGAACAAAATGTCTTACAGTTTCTTTCAGAAGAAAGGAAACAAGAGCTTGCTGAGGAAATGCAGATTCAAAAGGAAATAAGGATTGCTCAAAGACCAGTGAAGAAAGGAGATCCTTTCCAATTTCCTAAAGATATGGATGTGTATTTTCCAACTGAAGGTGTCATAAGGAAGCATCTCAAGCTTTCTCCATTGGAAGCTTCAGATTTGGTTAATGTAGTACCTCTAGATGACAGAAATCCAATCATCAGTTTTGATGAAGATGAGTGTGGATTTTGGAAGATTGGCAGGTTTGGAAAGGAGGTATATACTTTCACTTCAGTTATTTCTATATTTGCAAGCATAGACAGAGAAGACTTAGTGCATCTATGGAGATTGATAGAGGCCAAGTATACAGCTGAAGCACCTACTTCAGCAAATGGAATAAGACTTTGGAACACATTTATGACTTTGTGTGGTCCAAAAGAAGCAGATCCTGCCATATGGAAGGATCTTGAAGAAGATCTCAGTAATCTTCATTGGAGGCTTTATTCTACTTGTGGTGTATTTCATTTGAGCTCTACAAAGTTCTCAGAGTATTTACTTGTGGATGCTGACTATTTCTTGTCCAAAGAAGTGTTGGAGAAGATGCTAGAGACACCCTTGGAGATTGATTATACTAGTGACATGGCCAAAGACTTGATCAGATATGTTTATCACCAACATAAGAAGTTTTTGCAAGATTCCTCCTAAGCCTTAAGTTTTTTATTCAGAAACTTGATCATTGGAATAGATATCAAGTTTAGGGGAGGATTGTTGGGAATAAAATATGGGTCAGTTCACTAGACGCTGATAAGAAGAATGTCAACGCTGATAGGATGACATTGGACGCTGACAGCCAAGCGTTGACATTGAAGAAGTCAACGCTGACAGCCTTGAAGATTGACACTGATGGAATATCTTCATACGAATCTTTTTGTTTATTTGTTTCTTTATTTATGTATGGTAAAGATAAGCACGACATTGTATTTTCTATTATTATCTTTACCTAGAATAGTTGATTCGTAGCTTATTATACAAGACTTCTTGATCTATAAAAGAAGGTCTTTTAGGTTAAAGTCATATATCAGTTTTCATAAGTATTCACAAGTTAAACCTCTTTCATTGTAATCAAGTTCGATTATTCTAATACAAGTGAAAGTTTGTTTAACATCTTTGTGTTTTAGATCAAGTGTTAATTCCGCATAACACTTTGTTACTTTATTCATAAGCAAAGGTTTCTCTACGTGTAGTACTTGATCTAATCTCGTATACACAAAGCTTAATCGATCTAAGTTTGGGATCAACAAATTATATATTTTGTGAGAATCAGCTGTTGATCGAAAATCTCTTCTCATAAACTCTCCAAGGCCACCTTTACCATTCCACGTGAAAGCAATTTGAAGTGACCACTGAAAGAATGAACCGGATACATCAAACGTGAAGCTGAATAAAAATCCTTCGATCTTGTGACTTAAGCTTGCACTATTGTTGAATAAAGAACGGTGGAGAAATCTCTAAGTACTCAATGCATCACTGAAGAAGTCTATAAGCACAACACCTCTTGAAATTATCCACGACAACTACGCGCGTGACACTGAGTACAACAATGTAACCCCTTTAAGTGATAGTTATCCGAGTCATCAACCATCCACCCCGAACCCGGAAACCAGATAACCAAGTCTTCATTCTAGGATTAAGCACGAGCAAGTTATCTAGTCAAAGATAAAATAAATACACGCCTTCGAAAAAATCCGTCTTCAACGTCATGTAATTAATACCCGATCAAACAAAATCTGAAGCTACTAAAAAATCGCCCATTTTTCTTGGTCTCGTCAAAATAAATTCTCGTCACATCATTTTGTCACGTCACTTTCGTCTCGTCTTTTTGTCACATTTAAAATAGTTAAATCAAAAAATTTAACATTTATCATATAAAATGATAAATAAAAATTTTTATATAACAATTTAAAGCCCAAATACCCGTCAACCAAAACAATATCTAACCCAAAATTCAAAAATGATTTTAAATAAAGCATATGGAGACAAAGCATGCCTATCCGAATACTTGGTCGGTTGGTCTAAGTATAAGATATTTGTAAATGCTTTGGTCGGTTGCATGCTCAGAAGCAAAATAAATTTCAAATAAATGCTTTGGTCGGTATGGGCATGGTCCATCAAAATGTGGATAGCAAAAAATCATAACCGTATGGAACGTGTCATGAGACATTTGTGGTCCACCATTTACTAAGAAGTCAAGGCAGCCATTGGGCCAGGTTAATACCCGATCCATATGAGGATTAAGGGTTATATATTGTTAACCTAAAGCTCACTCACATTGTGCAGCCCTAATCTTATTCTTAGTACAATCCGCCCCCAACCAAACTCTGCCAAACTCTTCCCTTCAACATAGTTAACACCGCCCCAACCAAACTCCTTCTCCCTTCAACAGAAAAGACTCCATTCCCATCAATCTACTACTCAAACCAATCATACACATGATCTCATCCTTTACACCACACCCTTAACCCACGAAAACAATTAACACATCGTGTTCTCCAAGCCACGATGATTTCGTTATAAAGTCGCTGGTCAACAAGATCTCTTAATGAGGTCTAAGGTAGGAATAAATATTGCATGTCGATTTAATCAAATACGAATCAAAGAACGGGTTTAACATAATTGTTAAAAACCTTTCTTTAAATTCGAATAATAAATGGTTAAGAACCAAACATGGATCAGTGATGATTAGTTTCTGATGTATAGATCTTAATAAGATCTTGTTATATCTTTAAAAGATATAAATCTAAACATAAACTGAGATCTTTTAATGGTTTTTAAATGTGTTCAGTTTTGGATTGAGTATAGATGGGATTAAGCGACGATGGGCTTAGGTTAGTTTGGTGTTGATTTGATTGGAGTTATAAGGTTGGATGTTGATATGTTCGACTCAGTGAGTGATCTGAGTCAACTCGGTAATTACCGAGTTGACTCGGTTGGGTTGATTTTGGTTTTGAGTCACATTTTTTGTTCACAAGTCTTTAACACAAACAGTCCAATCGGAATGTAAAAAACAATCCAATCGGAATGTTTAAGTGAGTGTCATCGGAATTAAGCATACACCCCATCGGAATGACCAATCCGAAAGCAATCGGAAAGGCAATCTGAAACCCAATCTGAAAGTTTAATCTGAAACCCAATCTGAAAAGGCAATATGAAACCCAATCTGAAAGTTTAATCTGAATATCCAATCTGAACCCCAATCTGAAAACCCAATCTGAAAAGGGTTTTGAAGGACCTGAAAAAATGGATCTGCACATTTTGTCCTTTTCTGATTGTAAAAACCCAGAAAGATGAACCCAGAAAGATGTGACCATATGTGATAAGACTTTTGACCATGAAGATTATGATGTAACCGTGACACAAAAAATATGTTAAGGCCCAAAAACGTGTAACTGAATGGACAAATTGGACAAAAAATTATGACGTGACCCAAAAAATTTTGTGACAATGGACAGAAACAATATAAACGAGACACAAGAAATAATATAGACCACCAAAATCGCATAAATAAACACGATCCAAGGATAGAACCGAGGCTCTGATACCAAATGTAGAAATGGTAATTATTGATCCGGTGGTCTAATGTGGTGGTAAGTGGTGGTGGAAGCCATTGATGGCTTAGAGAGAGAGAAAGAGAGGTTGAGAGTAAAAGTGTGTGTGTTCCTCAAAATGAACAAAATACAATCAACACCCCTCCTTGGAAGCTAAGGAGGGGTATATATAGTCACGCACACAACCTAAACTATACAAAGAGCCTAGTCTAGTCTAAATGTGCGTGACTATGATAACTAACGGGAATTCTTAAATGTCGTCACATAAAGTGAGTTTCCAACAGACTTCAAATGGCCTAAACGCCGGAGAATGGGCTTTCGAACACATGAACGAGGTGTTTAAGAATGAGATCAATCCGTTTGTCGAAAGTCTAAAAGGAAGTTTTGCATCTCTTAAGGAAAATCTTGAGTTTGAAATTGCTGAAGTTCAAAAAGTGTTTTATGAAATGGACACCGCTTACGAACTACAATTAATTGAAAAGGAAAAGATTTTATCCGAATATGACCGATTCTTGTCCCAAGTAATTTCATGTGATGTGCTTACTACTGTGAATGTTAATTATTCGAATGAGCTTACATCCGCTATGATTAACTGTGATGCTGTGAATATATGTGATGATGTGTGTGATCTCTCTGTAAATGTTGCTGATACTGTAAATGAGGTAGATAATCATTCTTGTCACGAATCTAACGCTGAATTTTTAAAGCTACAAGATTCTTATAATTTACTTTCAAAACGTTTTAATCAACTTGAACAACACTGTATATCTTTAGAATTAAAACAACAAACTCAAAATGAGGATTTTTTGATAACAAATAGTTGTGAAAACGGTGTTGAGACGAGTGACAAGATGATTGCAATAGTTAAGGCATTAGAGGAAGAGATTATGAGATTGAAGAGAGATGTGTCATCAAATGAAACACTAAAATTGGAACTAGAGGCTGCAGAGTCTAAAAACCAGGACTTAGAAATTAGACTTTCGTCTATTCTAGGGGAGATGGATCGTGCAAGACAAGGAATGTCCGAACTTTATGGTTCACTAGAAGAACGCTTCGCTTTTAATGCGGCACAGCAACAATCTTATGTTGAACAATTGAAACAAAAATGTGAGGAAATCTCTGACTTAAACATCCTGCTCATTGACAAAAACATGGTTTTGGCCGAGTTAAAGGAGACACTTCTTCTCACCCGACAAGAAGCTGTTAATAACTTTGCTACCAACTCTGCACCGTCCTCTAGTGCTCCAACAACCAAGTCAGTAGTGCTTTATAAGAACCCGCTCCATAAGAGAAACCCTGTTACCTACGATGATTATATGAGGAATGCAGTTAAGCATGTAGATCTTGTTAGGGATATTTTAGACGATCTTTATGCCTTAGATCCCTCAAGTAGCTACTATTACTCAGCTCATGAATATATTAAGCGAGTTCAATATTGCTTACCATATTTGCAATACATAGGTAAACCAGGTTCTGCACTACTCACTAATAGACCCATTGCTGTAACTCCATTCAATAAGACCCCAGGAGCAAAACCGTCATTGGCACCATCAAGTAAGGCACCTTTAAAATCTGTTGCTAATATTCCCACTTTGCCTTCTACAGGAGTAAAAGAGTCTACTAAGGCTAAAGGATCGCCACTCAAGAAAGATAAGATCAAGCCCTCCACTAGTAGTACCAACAAGAAGAAAGTAGAAGCTCACCATAGGAATGTTAGTTCAGCTTTAAATAAAAAGAATCATGTTAAGACTAAAAGCTCTGCGCCTGTGCAGAAGCCTAAACCATTTGTGAATTCTGATTTGAAATGTTGGAATTGTAATGAATGTATGTTTTTCCAACGTCATGATTTATGTCTTATTGATCATGTGAATGAAATGAATGCCATTAGGAATGATCTTGAATGGAAGCCAACTGGTAGAACTCGTGCCCAAGTTGGCTGGCAATGGCGTCCCACTGGTAGGACCTTTACATTAGATGGAAAAATGTGCCCTTTAACTAGGAATGCATCCATTGAGGTTAGGTCTGAGCGTCCTTTAGTTAGGCACACTAGCACTAAAGTATGGAAACAGCGCCCTTTAATTAGGTCAGCCCCCACTATAGTGCCTATCAGTGAAGAAATACCTCAGGATTTAAGCCAACTAGAATCTACACCACCAACTAGGAAGAAGAAGGCTAGGAAATCTAAGAAACCGAAAGTTAGCAAATCTAAGATTATTAAATCTGTACCTGCTAATACCAAGGAACATTCAGATTCCGATACCTCTACATTGTCCTCGTCTGGTGATATTTTCAGGTGGTCCAAATCATCCTCTGGTATTTGGACTCCGGTTGTTCAAAGCATATGACCGGAGATCGCTCGATGCTCCGAAATTTCGTCAGCAAGTTTCTTGGAACGGTTAAATTCGGTAATGATCATATTGCAAAGATAATGGGGTATGGTGAATATCAGATTGGAAACGTTACGATTTCAAGGGTATACTATGTAGAAGGTCTTGGTCATAACTTATTTTCAGTAGGACAGTTTTGTGATTCCAACCTAGAGGTTGCTTTTCGACAACACACTTGTTTCATCCGCAACTTGGAAGGAAAAGATTTGTTGAAGGGGTCTCGTGGTGCAAATCTTTATACTTTGTCCCTACAAGACATGATGGCCGCCTCTCCAGTATGTCTTCTCTCTAAAGCATCTAAGACCAAGTCATGGTTATGGCATCGCAGATTATCTCATCTCAACTTTGATGCTATTAATCATCTGGCTAAAGACGAATTAGTTCGTGGTCTTTCAAAGCTCAAATTTCACAAGGATCATTTATGTTCCGCGTGTTCAAGGGGGAAAAGTACCAAGAAATCATACAAGCCCAAAGCTTTAGACACCAATCAAGAAAAACTTCATCTTTTGCATATGGATCTTTGTGGGCCAATGAGAACTGAAAGTGTGAGCGGTAAGAAATTCATCCTTGTTATTGTGGATGATTTCTCCAGGTTTACATGGGTTAGATTTCTACGTACAAAGGATGAAGCACCGAAGGCTATCATCACTTTTCTGAAATTCATTCAGGTACGTTTAAATACTACTGTCCGCCGTATTCGTACAGATAATGGAACAGAGTTCGTCAACCAGAATCTTCGTGATTACTATGAAGGAGTTGGTATCTCACATGAAACATCCGCTGCACGCACTCCACAACAAAACGGTGTCGTTGAAAGACGGAATCGTACGCTTATGGAAGCTGCTAGGACTATGCTGATTTATGCGAACGCTCCATTGTTCTTGTGGGCAGAAGCTATATCTACTGCATGTTTCACCCAAAACCGTTCTATCATTCGGAAACGCCATGGAAAAACACCTTACGAGCTCCTACATGATCGTAAACCCGATGTTTCATTCTTTCATGTGTTTGGTGCTCTTTGTTATCCAAACATTAATAGTGAGAACTTGGGCAAGCTTCAACCAAAAGCCGATATAGGTATTTTCATTGGTTACTCACCCTCCAAGAAAGCATACCGAATTTACAACCGTCGTCTTGGTTAGATCGTAGAAACTATGGACGCAGATTTCGATGAGCTGACAGCGATGGCTTCTGAGCAACGCAGCTCTGAACCCGCGCTTCATGAGATGGGAACCGGTGCTATTAGTTCCGGATTAGTTCCCAATAATCCTACTTCTACATCATTTTTACCACCTACAAGGCCCGAGTGGGATAAACTGTTTCAACCATTGTTTGATGAATTCTTTGATCCCCCAAATGATGAAGTTCCAACACCTGTAGTGATAGCTCCAATTCCTGAAGTTGTTGCTCAAGCAAATGAAGCTTTATCCAATGCATCTTCAATTAACATTGAAACGGATGCACCTTCACCAAGTGATTCTCAAACTACACCTAAATCGTCACCCCTACTTGTGCCTAATGATGTTGAAGAGGATTCTATTGATCACGATTTGGAATATGCTCACCTACAAGAGCTTCCCTTCTTTGGTGTACCGATACCTGAAAATCCTTCAGCCGCGTCTACCTCAGAAGAAGCTCCTTCAATTGTTCATTCCAGACCACCAAGGATTGAAAACCACAGTACCAAATGGACAAAAGATCACCCAATTAGGAATGTTATTGGAGATCTAGATCGACCAGTCTCTACACGCCATCAATTACAAGAGAGTGCACTCTATTGCTACTTTGATGCATTTCTCTCCGAAGTTGAACCTAAAAATTTGCAACAGGCTATGACTCAATCATCTTGGATTGAAGCCATGCAGGAGGAGCTAAATGAATTCCAAAGACTTGAAGTATGGGAATTAGTTCCTCTCCCTGACAAGGTTAACATCCTTACTTTGTTGTGGGTTTATAAGGTTAAACTTGATGAGATGGGCGCAGTATTGAAGAATAAGGCTAGATTGGTTGCTAGAGGATATAAACAAGCCTTGGGTATCGATTTTGAAGAATCTTTTGCTCCTTTGGCAAGATTGGAGGCTATTATACTATTCCTTGCATATGCTGCTCATATGAACATGATTGTCTATCAAATGGATGTGAAGACGGCATTTTTGAATGGTGAACTAAGGGAAGAAGTCTATGTTAGTCAGCCGGATGGGTTCGTTAGCACGGAGTTTCCTAATCATGTGTACAAGCTTAAGAAGGCTCTCTATAGGTTGAAACAAGCTCCACGCGCGTGGTATGATCTCCTTTCAACATATCTCATCTCGGAAGGCTTCTCCAAAGGCAAGGTGGACCCCACTCTATTCACTCTCAAGGAGGACAACGACATGATTCTGGTACAAATTTATGTTGATGATATAATATTTGCTGCCTCTAACATAGAATTGTCTAAACGCTTTGAGAAGATAATGTCCACACGCTTTCAGATGTCAATGATGGGAAAAATTTCATTTTTCTTAGGATTACAAATTTCTCAGAATCCCAGAGGCATCTTTATTAATCAATCCAAATATGCTCTAGAATCTTTAAAGAAGTATAACTTTGAAAATTGTGACCCCGTGGACACTCTAATGGTGGAGAAATCCAAGTTAGATGAAGATAGGAATGGGACTATTGTCGATCCAAAACTTTACCGTGGGATGATCGGCACCCTTCTATATCTGACTGCTAGCAGGCCTGATTTGCAATTTGCCGTATGCATGTGTGCCCGGTATCAGGCTCGGCCTATCGAAAAGCACCTACATGTTGTTAAAAGGATCTTTCGGTATCTCAAAGGAACACTTCATCGTGGTCTATGGTATCCGAAAGATTCCTCTATTGCTTTAATATCATACGCAGATGTCGATCATGCTGGGTGTCAAGACACGAGGCGTAGCACTTCTGGATCTGTGCAACTCCTTGGAGACAGATTGATCAGTTGGTCTTCAAAACGGCAGAAAAGCGCTGCAATTTCTAGCACGGAGGCTGAATACATCGCCATGTCCGGTTGTTGTGCTCAAGTCCTTTGGATGAGATCACAATTAACTGACTATGGTTTGGGATTCAACAAAATCCTGATGTATTGTGACAACAAGAGCGCCATTGCCCTTTGCTGCAACTATGTTCAACACTCCCGGGCCAAGCACATAGACATTCGCTACCATTTCATTAAAGAGAAGGTGGAGAACGGAGTGATCGAGCTGTATTTTGTCACTACTGAGTATCAGCTGGCAGATATGTTCACCAAAGCCTTAGATCGAGGACGAATCGAGTTTTTGATCGACAAGCTTGGCATGAAATCATTCACTCCAGCGACTCTCAAAGAATTGGAAGAAGAATCAGCTGAATAGTAGTGGTAAACTATTCAGGCGTATCCTTTGTTCGTGATCATGTATATTATCGTATATATATAAACCACAAAAAGAAAAATACAAAAATATAAAACCAAGAAAAACCATAAAAAATATAAAACCTAGAAAAACCATAAAAATTATAAAATCAAGAAAAACCAAAAATATTTTTCGATTTTTAAATCGGGCATGTCTTTTAGTACGGTAATATTTACGGCTTTAGAAATGTCGATCAATATTGACACGGCGCCATAAATAGAGTTCGTATAAAAGTTGTACATTTTTAAAACATGCCCATTATGGCTTGTAGTTATTTCAGACTGCAACCCGGTTTTCATATTAAAGTCGCGTATTTCCTTGGAAAACGTTGGCTCACAACGGGAATTAATTTTCTCGGGCATGATTTACAAGCCAAATCATGCAAAGGGATCAAGTTTACTTTACAACTTAGTCTAACACGAGTTAATGTACGTCTGAGTGCATTAATTTGTCAAAATAAGAGAAATCTTATTGCCACCACGAATCAATCTTTTTCAAGACATTAATTGGAAATGTTTTCATCAATATTTGACTCTTTAAACAATGACTACAGCTCTTTAAATAGAAAACGGGTCATCGTTTAAGGGGGAGAAAATATTAAATCATCTTCGTCATCAAAACGATTTTCAAAAAGTGTTTTGTGGAAAATTAATTGGCTAAATGGTTATGAGTGGTCTTGCTTTAGAATACAACTTGTGCTAGTTCAATCTGATAGGAATTGCTTTAAGATCTTGAGATTTGCTAATAGGTTGCGATGCTTAAGTTGTGTTGGCTAAGTTTAACAATGGATAGGGAGATTAGAAAAGAAAACCAAAAAGACAAGGAATAAAAAGGGAAAAGAATAGAAAAGGGTAGGGGTTAAAAAGGACTAAAGGTGAAACTTGAAAAACTTTTGACCTAAGTCAAACCAAACCCCCCCCCCCCCCCCCCCACCCCCCGTTCATTTTCTTCACTGTTTCATCTTTCCACCATTAACACACACTTAACACACACACAATCTTTCAAACTCGCGTTTTAATCAACTCAATCCGTTTTCATTCATTCAAACAAGGTACAAACATCAATCTTTGATCTTTAATTCGCCTAATTCATTCAAATCCACTTAGTTAATTAGTTTGAATTAAAGTTAATCTAATTAGGGTTTGTTTGCCTTAATTTAGGGTTAATTGATTAGGTTTTTTGATGGGTTTTGCTCGGAATATCATTAGAATGTGTTAAGTTGCCTTAGATTGCCTTAAAACTCCCAAATCGCGCTTAGAATAATCTTTCATAGGTGCGTTTGTGAAGTTCCGGATGAACATAGCTTGCAATCTTCCGAATGAAGGAAGTTCTGAACAAACTTCTGAATGAAGGAATTTCCGAACAAACGTCCGAATGAAGGAAGTTCCGGATGAACTTCCGGATGAAGGAAGTTCCGAATGAACTTCCGAATGAAGGAAGTTCCGGATGAACTTCCGAATGAAGAAGTTCCGAATGAACTTCCGAATGAAGAAGTTCCGAGTGAACTTCCGAATGAAGAAGTTCCGAATGAACTTCCGAATGAAGAAGTTCCGAGTGAACTTCCGAATGAAGAAGTTCCGGATGAACTTCCGAATGAAGAAGTTCCGAATGAAGAAGTTCCGAGTGAACTTCCGAATGAAGAAGTTCCGGATGAACTTCCGAATGAAGAAGTTCCGAGTGAACTTCCGAATGAAGAAGTTCCGAGTGAACTTCCGAATGAAGAAGTTCCGAGTGAACTTCCGAATGAAGAAGTTCCGAGTGAACTTCCGAATGAAGAAGTTCCGAGTGAACTTCTGAATGAAGAAGTTCCGGACGAACTTCCGAATGAAGAGTTCCGAATGAAGGACTTCCGAATGAAGAGTTCCGAATTAAGGACTTCCGAATGAAGAGTTCCGAATGATGAGTTCCGAATGAAGAGTTCCGGATGAAGGATTATTTGATTGATAGTGTTTGCCTGTTATAAGTACTTGTTGAATTTTGTTATGAAATGTGTTATGCTTAGAAGTAATAATGATACATATCTATATATTTTTGTGCATCAACCTTTCATGTCTTATCTTAAGCAGATATGATGACTAATCCAACAGTACAAGCAATCCAAGACTCTAGAGCAGCAGCAATTGCCGAAGCACGAACCCTCAAGTTCATACCAAACAATTACCGGCTGAAGCAAGTCTCAAAATCCACTCACCATGGATTTAAAGTCGCCATAGCAATCCTTGATCACTCTCATTTCAAGAATGCTTTAAGGAGTACTGCCTCGGTGCCTTATGATTACATGTATGAGTTCTGGGCTACCAAGGAAAGCACTTCAAACAAGATCACCTTCACTCTCGACAACAAGCAGCAGACTTACTGTTTCAGACTTCCGTAAGATATTTGGCATTCGGGATACACCCAAAGGTATGTCATTTTCCAGGGATCCTACTAAAGATGAACTTATGGAGATGTTCGATGCTCTTGGATGTCCTGACATACGAGTTATGTCTGAGTTTAACACCGCTAAAGTAGGTCAACCGTGGAGAGCAATGTTGGGTATTCTTAGTAGATGTCTTACACCTAAAACCAGTGGGCATGATGCTTTGCGTAGTCCAATTATGAACATCTTCCACGGAATGTACACAGGCGCAAATGCAGATTATGCATTATTGTTATGGGAAGAATTCACCTTTCAACTCTTCCAAAACAAGAAGCTGAAGACTAATTTCTTTCCTTACCCTCGGTTTATCAAGCTTATCATTAATTATTTTATGAAGAATGATGTTACTATTGATAGGCGTGCAGCAAGTCGTCATCATACTGAAGAGGCTGATCACACTGTGGATCTAAGGCATGAAGGACCATCTAGTGGTGTTATTCCTGGTCCTATTCCCGATTATCTTCTGACGGATAAAATTAAAGGTTCTGCTGATTACAAGCTACTGCTGCTAGAAATCAAGAAGCTAAAAGCAAGCCTTCAGACAGTAGAAGACTCGTCTACTACGGTCAAGAGTAAAGGTAACGCAAGCAACCAACTGCTTTACCTGAACCCGAAACCAAGAAGAAGAAGACTGAGGTTAAGAAGGGAAAGGGTACGGCTGATGAGTTAGTTCTCCGCGACGAAGAAGATGTTGATGATCCTACTCTTAACAAGGCTGAGAGATAAATCAATGAAGATAGCTATTGAAAGGAGTAGGAGAGATACGGGCGGTAGTGGTTCGGGTGCACAGATGAATATTGAAGAAGAGTACGAGGAGCCAGAGGATGTTTATGAGTTTGGATCACCTGAAAGGTATTCTACTTCGAAGGAGACATCCATCTCTGTTTCAGCAAGTGTTGAAAAGGAGTCCGGTGCTCCTACAATCATGGTACCTACTCAGCCTTTAGTAACTCAACCTCCACCAATACAACCCTTACCAACTCGACCGGTTTTCAACACCATTTCTTCCACCACCAATAACTCCCATCCTTAGTACCGTAGTAACAACCGAGCCTCTTCAACCAACCTAGAGTAGCTCTGCATCATCTTCAATGGCTGCATTTGTTATGGCTGAGATGTTGGATAAACATACGGATAATCAAAAACGAGAGATGAATGAACTTCGCCAAGAGGTACATAGACGAGTTCAAAGTGAAGAAGCATCTAAGAAAGCCCAAGAAGAGATGCTTGCTAAGTTCGCTGCAGAGATGGAGTTGACACGTAAAGCTCATGCAGAAGAACTAGCTCAGGTTAAGCAGGCTGAAGCTGATAAGCATGCTGCACGAATCACAAGACTTCAAGCTATGAGGGATAAATACAAGGAGCAGAAAGAAGCACTTGAAGCTTCTGTTGAAGAGAGAGTGAAAAATCTGTTGAATCCATTATGCCAAAACTGTGGTGATGAGTTGAAGACACTCGCGGCTGATAACTTGATGATCAAGTCATCCAATCCCTCAGAATCCGCCTACAAAATTGCCTATGAGTTAACGGATTTTGAATAAAGAAGATCCTCAAAGCTCGCATGAGGGAACTTGGATCTTTTGATAAATCTAAGATTCAACGGACACTCTACAAATCCCTGAATGACGCTATCATGGAGGATGATCGGTTGTTCAAGATGTTTGGAAGTGTGGTACCTTACCACATTCTGCCTGAGGAAGAAAGGGAAGAAAGCGAACAGGAAGAGGGTACTGGTGAAGAAGAAGAGGAAGAAGGAGAAGAAGAAGAAGAAGAAGAAGAAGAAGAAGAAGAGGATGATGATGGTGATGATGATGAGGATGATGATGATGATGATGATGGTGATGATGGTGGTGATGGAAATGAGGAGTGCTAAGGGAAGCAATGAGGATAGCGATAAGGATGATGGTGGTAAACAGCCGGAAACAGGGGATAAGGTTGCCAGCACAAAGAAACCGTCTAAGTCTGGAACCAAGTCTAAGAAAGATGCTGCGCAGAAGGAATAATCCACCTCAACGGAATCAAGACGATCCAAGTGGCGCCACGATGTGAATGCTACTACAGCGTCATCGATTCCCGGTACATCTATTGCTGTATCTATACCTGTTACCACTAACCCTGTTAGTTCTGTTGTTGCTCCTGTGATTGCAGAATCAGTAACTGAACCTGAAGCTGCACAACACTCCCCGGTTCATGACACCGCCGAGATGCCTGAATCAGAACCAGCACGTGTTCATGTCTCTACTCCTCTACTACAAGAACCACAATCTACTGTTCCTGAGTCAAGCACACGGGACTGGGCAGACACATTGGAGATTGACGAGACTGCACCGCCACAAGCTTGGATCACGGCAGCGGCTCAATATGATCCAATCACAGACGCTGACAAAGATGTTCTATATCTCCGTATCCGTAGTCCGATTGACTTGTGTGCATTTCTGGCTCATGAGTATAAGACTTCGGTTACTCCGTCTTTGGTGAAGAGAGCGCTGAAGGATAAGAGAATTCGCGCCAAAACCAGGTTAACCCGAATGGAGTTCGAGTATTATGCTGACGAGGTCCTGAAAGCTCTTAACACCGTTCAAAGGCCAGGCCTCCATGAATCAGAAAGAGCTCCACCTCCACTTGATCCTTCTCAAGATAATCAAATTGCTCTCGACTTCTTCGTCACCTATGATCTTGAGTATCTTCTGAAGGGTTCATCAAAGTACGCAACCTCCCTGACCTTGCTGAAAGCTGCCAACTGGGGGACAATACCCTGGATCGAGGAAAAGGTAAACCGACTCTGGGTCCCAAGGGTAACTCGTAATTATGATATGTATGCTGTTATAGGTGCATCTCATTGGGACGAACGAGTCCGAAGGGCGTACAGGGGTTGCTGCTTAGCCAATTCAGGAAGTAACGTTAGATCCGATATCCGCATCTCCAGTATTTTAGGGCTGAAAACTGAAGCCAAGAATGGCTATTATCATGTGACGGAGATTCGTCTGAAAAGGGAGGATGACAGAGAATACAAAATCCAGCAGGGAGATTTTTCTATCATTCGCCTTGAGGATATCGAAGACATGTTGCTTATGATGACCCGGGATCAACTCACCCATATTGCTCGTGAAGACATCATTGCCTTGAATACAGCACTTCGTATATTCACACGAAGCGTTGTTATCAAGAAACGAGTTGAAGATCTTCAATTGGGAGTCGAAAGCTACCAAAGGAAGCTTAACCTCACCCGTCCAATGAACCAAGTTCTACCTCAACATGTCGATAGATGTCCCTATACCGGCATTATTGTTCCGCATTACGGTATTTTCTACTTGAACAGTCGAGGGTTAATGAAGTTTATGAGGGTGGGTGAGCTTTATAAGTACAGTGATGGGACTCTTCTATACGTCAAAGGAAAGTTGGAGCATCTTAACTCGGGTGGGACTTTACCAGAGATGACTGAGGATTGGCATCAGGGTTATCAACAAATGGCGAAGTATGTGATCAAGAAGATTGATCAAAAGCTCCGTGAACGAAGATTGATGAGGAGCTTGGAAAGATTCGTTGGTGGTAGACCATATTTAGTGCACCACAAGTTACTGCAACGATCCATCTAATGGGTCGTACATTTCAGGTCCACTTTATATTGGTTTTTAATTGTGAATATGTATATTTGTGAATATTGTGCTTTTATGGCTTGATGTAGTGTTAAGATATGATAATTTTTCAAGAATTTCTCACGAGATTCTAAATCTTTCAAAATATGTCATACTAAAGCACTAAAACTATCCCTTATTAATTTAAGGGGGAGCATTAACATGTTCTATGGCCAAACATCGATTTCATTTTTTACCCAAAGACCGGTTAATCCATTCAATATCCCAAATATTAATGGTTAACATTTTGGATAAGGGGAGAAAATGGGATTAAGGAGTCTTAAATGATACTTGGCTAAAAGATGAAAAAGACTTAACGATAATCCAACTTAATATGTGTAAAGCACGTGTTAAGGGGGAGCGTTTTTGATGAACAAAACACCCAAGGTACAAAACTTTTGATTTCAATATCACAAGTACCTTAGGTGATTTTCAAGGATTTTTCATGGTGGCTATACCTTCCCAAAACACGCTTAATTCATGACGATGTGGTGACAAAAGGGTGGTAGGAATAGGTTTAGTCCAATGATTCATCAGAGCCGATGGAATCTTCCCAAGGACAATTCCCTAGATAGATTTAGAAGTCCTAGGAAAGATGGAGAAAGAATGTGAACGTAGCTGAGTACCGACTAATTACTGATGCTAGCACTGGAACAATCACAACAAGGTGCTAGTGATGATGTATTGGTAAGTACTGAAGGGGTTGAAGAATGAAAAAGAAATGTAAAGATAAAGGGTGTAAAGAAAGAAGCCCTCCTTACAACTTTAGGCAGAAACCGGGTCAATACATATGCTATTGAGATCATTTTTGTTAATGATTCTCGATATTGAAGAAAGACATCATGGACCCAGTGATGCAATGCACAACCCTTCCCAACTAACTCAAATATCTCTCAAAAGGTATTTGTTTTAATCACACGGAGATCAACACGTTATCTATTGGTTTATTCACTCCGAATAGACTGATATTGAAAAGGTGGCACTCCTCTCCAGCCATCGCTCACTAAATCAAAACGCACTATAGAGTCTAGAGCCACGAGATCATCAAAAGTCTCATTAGGACACTTTCCATTTATTCCTTGCTTTCTCACACACTGTGAAAAGTAAAAGATTTTTCATGAGTCCTACGCAGTATTCCTGTAATATTGCCAGAACATCCGAGTAATACGCAAGTATTACAATGAAGATGGAAATCCTGCTTGAGCCAACATCAAACAAGCTCATGGTAGGTTACACGTGCGGTTCTTTTAGAACCAATCTTGTGAAAAACTAGAAAGAAACAGTAGTTTAATTCTTAATTGAACTTAAACTCGTTCCAGGCCTCTACGCATTATCATATGATCTTGCCAGAACACTCAGAGTGATTCTTTATTGATTACAGTGACGAGTGGAAATCCTTCTAGTGTTAACATCAAACAGCACTTGGTAGGTGACGTGCAAGATTCTTTATGAATTAAGCTCGTGATAACTGGAAAGCAACGATGGTGAAAATCTTAACTGAAATTCACTTGTTCCAGGTTTCATGAATTGACGGCTTCAAATCATAAGGATTTTTAATCCAAATGATTCACTCTTTATGTTCGCTGTCAGCTTTGGACGGTCGAATAGAGAGAACGGGTTTACCCGCGAAATCCTGTCAGGAAGTTACTTAATTGAAACTATCCGTCACGGGTACGATATCTAATATCGTCCAACGGTCTTCACCGACCAGAGGTAAAATGCTACCGAATTAGAATAAAATGTCAAAGCCATTTTATTCGTGTCGTTGCTGTGTACCTGTTAAAGACGGTGGCGTTGCTGTGTACCTGTTGAAGACGGTGGCGCTGTTGTGTACCAGTTAAAGACGGTGGTGTTGCGGTGTACCTGTAGAAGTCATTCCCACATGCTTATGTTTTTCTGCATCAAAGTTCAGCAAAAATTCAAGAAAGTACAAGATGAAGTCTTCCGCTGTACCAAACTCTGAAGCTTTCGAGAATTCAACAAAAAGACATAAGTGTGTGGAACATGGAGTCACGAGGAGGCAAAATTCACAAGAAGGCAAAGATCGCACGTGATTGGTCAAAAGAACAATGCTCTCAAGCCAAAGCCTAAAAGATCAAACCAACATATTCACAACAAAAAGAAAAGAAGAAAAGACTACGAGCTAAAGAACGAAGACTTAGTATAGTATGCTAGGTTTAGAACTTTGTAACGTGGAGTGACCTCCCTTAGGGGGAGATTGTTAGAAATACGTTTTAACGTATATTAGAAGTACCGGTCACTCCACAATATTATTTATGTTGTAATAGCTCGTAGTTAGTGTTACTTATTAAGTTAAGTAAGAAACCGGCCCATGGGCTTGTCATGGGCCGGCCCAAGTCCAAATAAGGCCTTGGATATAAATACCCCTTTCCACCATGGAAAGGGGTTGGTTGTTGATTTTCACTTTTCTCATTTGAATAAAAAGACACATAGTTTCTCTCTCACTTTCTCTCTCTAGTTTCTCTCTCTAGAAATCATCAACCCACTTCATAGATTCATAGGTTATCAAGATTCTACATGCATGTTCAAATCTTACAAGATCCATATCAAAAATATTACATGCAAGCATCCCCACATTTAATATAATAAAAATAACACTTATTTACAACTATAAAATATCAAAACAAGATGATCTTTCAAGAAAAATCATTTTAAGAAAAAGTTCATGCATGTTGTAAATTTGTATACCAAAATGACCCAAATCATATTACAAACATGGGACTTACTTTGGTTTTCAAGGATTCAAGCTAGAAATTAGAATCCAAGGGTGTTTTAGCTTGATGGTGTCACGGCAAAAAAAAAATAACAAATAAAAAAATGATGATCTTACAAGTATACACTTGATCAAATTTCACCAAATCAAGAAAAAGTGTAATGCATGTAAAATTTTAACAAAAATCAAAGATCAAATACAACTTTTTAACATGAAAACATGATGATCTTACCTAGATCATCACATGCATGATGATTTAAACATAGATCTACCATGGAAATTATAAAATCTTGAAAGTGTAATGCATGTAGGATATTTTCATACCAAAGTGTATATCTTGAGATTTCCAAGATGGGTCTTTGATTTGTTTTTGAAGATTCAAGCTTGATCATCAAAAATTTGATGATCTATGGTGTTGGAAGCTCACGGCAAAAGAAGAAAAGAAAAGAAAGAGAGAGAGTTTTTGGTGGGTGGTGATGTATGTGTGTGTAAAAATGAAAGAAAAATTCCTTTTATATGGTGGGTGAAGGGTAATTCTTGTAATTTGAGCATTCTTCTGGACCAAAAGACATTTAACTATTTTATAGGGTAGAAAATGACTATTAGTCAATTTAAAGTTATTTACGAGGCTCGGGTTTCATAGGAATACTTTTTAAGAGTTTAAACGCACACGAAAAATAATAATATAATGACCCGATACATAATTAAAATAATATCGTCGAAAATATTAAATATCGAATTAATCGATAATAAAATATAAAATTTTGGGCATCCGGCGGTATCGCGATCAATAGTAGTCATCAGCATTCGTCAAAATATTAAAATAAGATATTCAATATCGGTTTCAACTTAAACCATTAATCAATATAGTATTTAACGTTATGAAATACTAAAAAAAATTAGTAAGATAGAATTAAATAATGACCTTATTTTTGCGGGTTTTACATCCTCACCACCTTAGGAGAGCATCGTCATGGGGCTTACTTCTCCGTAGGTCCGTCTACGAATAAATGTGTATACTTGCTCTTGAAGTAGTCCTCTCGTTCACAAGTGTATTCGGGTCCACGTTGGGAATTCCATCGCACTTTTCCTATCGAGATCCGACTTTGTTTAAGCCATTTCACCTCTCGATCCATAATCTCCACCGGTTCTTCAATAAAATGCCACTTGTCATCCAGTTGAACATCCTCAAGTGGAGTTATCAAATTCTCGTCCGTCAAACACCTTTTAAGATTGGAAACGTGAAAAGCGTTGTGAATAGCACTTAATTATCTGGCAATTCCAACTTATACGCCACAGGACCAACTCGATCAATGATCTTGAATGGACCAATATAGCGTGGACTAAGCTTTCCTCGCTTGCCAAATCGAATTACTCCTTTCCAAGGTGATACTTTCAACATAACCATGTCGCCAATATCAAACTCCAATGGTTTTCTCCTCTTATCCGCATAGCTCTTCTGCGTACTACGGGCTGTCAATAAACGATTCTTAATTTGCACGATCTTCTCAGTCGTCTCTCTAATAAATTCAGGACCCGTCAATTGACTTTCTCCAACCTCATACCAGCCAACTGGTGATCTACACTTTCGACCGTAAAGTGCTTCAAAAGGCGCAGCCTTGATACTTGCATGATAACTGTTGTTGTATGAGAACTCCACCAAAGGTAAGTGTCGATCCCAACTACCTCCAAAGTCTATTACACACGCTCGTAACATATCCTCCAAAGTCTGAATAGTCCTTTCACTTTGTCCGTCCGTTTCCGGATGATACGCAGTGCTCATGTCCAACTGAGTCCCCAAAGCTCGCTGAAGCGATCTCCAAAACTCAGATGTGAACCGACTGTCTCGGTCAGATATAATTGACAAAGGAACTCCATGTCTACAAACAACTTCCTTCAAATACAACCGAGTAAGTTTGTCTAAGTCATCGGTTTTCTTTATCGGCAAGAAATGAGCCGACTTAGTCAACCGATCAACAATCACCCAAATTGTATCATAACCACTAGAAGTTCTCGGAAGTCCCGAAACAAAGTCCATAGTGATCTTCTCCCATTTCTATTCTGGAATTTTGGGTTATTGCAGTAAACCTGAAGGTCTCTTGTGCTCGAACTTCACCTTAGCACACGTCAAGCATTTACTAACATAAGTAGCAATGCTAGCCTTCATGTTCGGCCACCAGTAGCATTTCTTCAAGTCTTGGTACATTTATCCGATCCTAGGTGAATCGATTATTTAGACCTATGAGATTCGTGCATAATTAAATCTCTCAGTCCTCCATACACCGGTAACCATACACGATTCTCGAAATATCGAATTCCGTCATCACGAATTTCGAATATGGGTGTCATCCTTCTACCCAAGTCTTCATTTATCACATTCTCCTCTTTCATCGCCTTTGTTTGAGCTTTAAGTATTCGATTAGATAAATCTGAATAAGTTGTCATGGCTAAAGCTCTAACCCTTTTGGTTATTTCTCTATCCTTCCTACTAAGAGCACCGGCAACTACATTCGCCTTGTCGGGATGATAGCAAATTTGAATGTCATAATCACTCAACAATTCTACCCATCTTCTCTACCTCATATTGAGCTCCTTCTGATCTAAAATATGTTACAGGCTTTTATGATCGGTATATACCACACTCCTTGTACCGTAGAGATAGTGTCTCTAAAGTCTAAGAGCAAAGACAACAGCTCCTAATTCCAAGTCATGTGTAGTATAATTATCCTCATGCTTCCTCAATTGACGAGATGCATACGCGATCACTTTCTCCCTTTGCATCAACACAACACCATAACCTTTAAGTGATGCATCACAATATACCATAAAGTCTTCAGCTCCATCGGGCAAAGCCAAAATTGGTGCAGAACACAGCTTCTGTTTCAAAGTTTGGAATGCTTCTTCTTCTTCTAAACCCCACTCATACTTCTTGTTTTTCTGTGTAAGTTTAGTAAGAGGTTTAGAAATTAAAGAGAATCCTTCTATGAATCGCCGGTAGTATCCAGCCAATCCCAAGAATTGTCTAACTTCAGTCGGGGTTGTAGGCGTAGCCCAATCTCTAATAGCTTCAATTTTGGAAGGATCAACATGAACACCGCTACTATCGATCACGTGTCCAAGGAATTGTATAGAATCCAACCAAAAATCACACTTGGAGAATTTTGCATACAACTTCTCCTTCTTCAACAATTCCAAGATAATCTTCAGATGACCTTCATGCTCTTCCCGAATCTTAGAATAAATCAGGATATCATCGATAAATACAATCACAAACTTGTCGAGGTATGGTTTACACACACTGTTCATTAAGTCCATGAATACCGCAGGTGCATTAGTTAACCCAAACGGCATCACTTGAAACTCAAAGTGTCCATAACGCGTTCGAAAAGCTGTAATATGTATGTCCTCTTCTTTAACACGAAGTTGATGATAACCCGACCTCAAGTCGATCTTCGAGTACACACACGAACCTTGAAGTTGATCAAACAAATCATCGATCCTCGGAAGTAGATAACGATTCTTAATAGTTATCTTGTTCAGATGAGATCTACCGACATCACCTTCAACTACTAATACCTTGTCCTTAACTGGTATGTGAACAACTTTCTCCTCACATACAATCACCGCATCATGTGCAACCAACCAATCCATACCAACAATCACATCGAATGAACCCAACTCTATCGGCATCAAATCAATTTCAAACAAATGATTTGCTAGTTTAAAAGGGCACTTCTTAAATATAGTGGTAGTACTACCTAATTGTCCATCAGCTAACTCGACCTCATAACTAGTATTTAGGCTTGTTGCCTCAATATCAATTAAACGACTAAAGTAAGTGCTTATAAAGCTCCTATTAGATCCTGAGTCAAACAAAACACTAGCATATCGATGGTTGAGTAAGAACGTACCCGTCACCACATTTGGGCCTTGTGCCTGATCAGCATCCTTAACAACATAAACTGCCCCAGCATCTTCACCTGCTTTCATGTTCTTCCACTTCGGACATTGAGGGCGAATATGATCACGTTCTCCACATTCAAAACAAGTCCTGATCGGAATAGCATTCGCTCCAGTGGTAGGGACCCTTGTCTTGCATTTCTCCACAACAGGTCCAACCTTTCCACATTTAGTGCACCTTGGTGGACAATTACCAAAGTGACAAGCACTGCAGCTCCTACATCTCTGGGTTGGTCCCCCATGGTCAGCATTATCATTCTTGTTAGTTGCAGCTCTAGCCCCATCATTTCTCCTCTGATTATACTGCTTATGGCGGTTATTACCCTGATCATTCCCACGATTATTGTTACCCTGGTTATTACCTTGGTTACCACTCCGCGAATTCTCCCATTTCCTTTTACTACTCTCAGCAGCTTTCTCAGCCCTATCTTGAACTTTCTGCCCCATGAGTGTCTGAGCCATTCTCACGGTTTCAACAAAGTTCTTGGGTCGAGATGAAGTTGTCTCACCTTTAATGTACCCAGGCAAACCTTTAATGTATTGGTCCATCTTTTTCTTCTCAGTAACAAAAGCATCCGGACACAACAAAACTAACTCGTTGAATCGGCTAGTATAGGCAGCAATGTTGTTATCTTTCATCTCCATGTGCCTCAACTCATCCTCCAAAGCAGATAACTCTTCTTCTGGACAAAACTCTTCTTTCAGCAATCTTTTGACTTCATCCCAAGGTTTCCTGTTGGCAGCTTCTAACCCAACTGTAGCAACTTGAGTCTTCCACTAGCTTAAAGCTCGATCCTTAAAAGTAGCAATTACGAACTTAACCTTGTTCCTTGCTGAGCAATCACTGATCTCAAATGTTGTTTCAGTTTTCTCAATCCACCTGAATAATTCCAGTGCTCCACCAGTTCCTTGAAATGTAGTGGGTCCACATTTCATATACCCGGAAAAATTGCACTCTTTTACTGCAGTAGAAATGTGAGCAACCTCATTTGCAGGATTCTCAGCTACACCAGCTCCTCCAACAGTTTCTGGTTCAACAGGTTCACCTGCACCTTCAGCACCAGCACCTCCAGCATTAGCACCTCCAACATTAGCACCTCCAGAGCCACATGTTCCTTCAGTGTTAACACATGCAGCTCTATCCGCAGCTAATGCTTTCGCTACCTCTTCAGTAACTAGCCTTGCAATGGCATCATTTGTCATTCTCCTAGGTGGCATGATTCTGTCATAGCACAAGGAGAGAAGATAAAATGAATGAGTTAATTGTAATCATGGTATAGTCATATCATGTACAGAATTCAGTCATCAAATGCAAGCACATTATAAATACAAGGAATCACAAGCATTATAAGGGTCAAAGGTAACTATTATCATAAATCAACAAGTAATGATCTTAAAGATAAATAGAGTACAATGACACAAAAATAATAGACACCAGTCACGTGGGGATCCACATAACTTAGTTGACTGTGACTCACTTGCAGCAGTGGAACCTGCTTCCTCCTCATCAAAGACGTAATCAAGCGGTGATAATTTCGCAAAATAGGTATAAGGTCATACTAAAATGAAATAAAATAATTTCCAAAAATTTGAATAAATATAGAAAATCCTTCAAATAATTACAGGAAGTTTCATAAATTTATTTAAATAAATCATTTGTAAATGATAAACTTTTATCGAAAAGTTTAACGATATTAATATATATCGATAAAGGATTATAGTATTTATTTATAAATACTTAGCAATAAGGCATACATAATAATGTATACTAAAGTGATAATCCCAGAAGTAGCTTGAACCTGAAGCCACGCGAAGTTATGTGCACCGACTCTTTGAAAAATATAAATTTACAGTTATAGTTTAGGTTTTTATAAAAATGACCTAGTTCTCTATAACTCATGGCTCTGATACCAATCTTTAACACCCCCAAATTTACACGCAGCGGAATACATCTTTGGGTGCTAAACAATGATACAAAAACACATAACTTATAAAGAACGACTCGAAAAGAGACGTTTTAATTTGTATCGTTCCTAAAACATTTATCAGAGTAGCGTAGTCCCAAAACATCGTAACCGAAGTACAATTAAAACAAAAGATTTAAATTGTTTTAAACAAAGGAACGATAATTATTCAAAGAGTTTATATTGCAAAAGCAGTGCACATCTTCATTCCCATGACCTCCAAGCTTCACACTTCTTGATTACCTAAAATACATGTGAGAAAATCATCAACAAAAATGCCGAGTGAATCTATAGGTTTATATAATCATTTTAAACACAAGCAAAGATTATAAGTTTGTGGCATACTTGAAGGCAACAAGCATCTAATAATTTGAATCAACAATAATAATTGTATTTAGCATAAATTGCAATAAGCTCATGGAACCGAGCCCTTAGACACTCCCTTTATAGGTCTGATAAGACAGGAGATTTATTAATTGTCGTTGCCTCCAGATTATTGGTACATTGCCGTATACCTGACTTCTCAATACAATGTGTTCAAACAGTGTGGAGGTCGGGCCTAAGCTTCTGTGACAAGTCCACACAAACTGAACCGGGGCGGCTTCCCCCATAGATCTATTAATTGAACTAGCGGTTAACCCATCATAGATTAATTAACGGTCCATAATTGAGGCTTTAATAATGGCAATCACTTAATGCAATTTAAAAGCAACCACGGGTCCATTCATAGAGGGACAAGCATACCATAAAAATCTTGTGTTCTAAGTTTATAAAAACATGTATTCCCCCTCGCGGATTTTTAAATTATTTAAATGAGCTCAAACGAGGCTATAGACTCACCTTAGTATTTATAGTAGTTGAAGACGATCGCCGACGATAGATGATTCCCGATAAACACGATAACCGCAACCTAGCAAATAAGGTGCGTACGTTAATAATAGACTCGAGAGTTAAATGATACATAATAAAATCAAACTCAAGTATAAAATCACGACAAATCGAGAAAAAACGATACAAGTGATTCTATTTTAGTTTCCTATATATTTATTTTATTTTTCTATACTCAAAAATCAATTAAAAAGCATACTTAGAAAAATTTGACAATTTTGACTTTTTGGTCAACTTTGACTTTTTGGTCAACTTTGACCTTCGGGTCTGACCCGATTAATTGACCCACTAAATGACATATTCATGATTCAAGATTTAAGCTTTTTGATGACGTTTCGGACAACTTTCCAGTTATACCCGAGACGTGAAACTAAATAGAAACTGTTCAAAATACACATGCAAGTTCTGTGTAAAATTACAATCTTGCCCCTAAACATCCCAGATTTTACTATTAACTTTTACCCTATTATCACTCGTTTCCAGGTCTGATTTATGCGCGATAATGGTAAAACATCATTCTGAACAACTTTCGTGTTTCGACCGAAGGCCAAAACGGACCAGAAATGACAGATTTACCCCTCGCATCAGATCTGTTAAAGATGACGGTTATTAGAAAATGCAGATTTAATTTTTAAGTTTTTCCCCGTCTAGATTCGTTTTCAAAACTGGTTTCCTCGCGATATAAGTAAAACTTCATTTTAAACAATTTTTTAGTTTTACACGAGAGATGAAACGAACCAGAACTGGACGATTTTGCCCTTTTTCGGATTTGCATCAGATAGTGTGCGGGAAATAATTTGATACATTTTTAGAATTTCAAACATGCGTAACTTTTCGCTCGTTTGGAGTTAGAAGGTCTACTTGGTATCAAATCGAAGCTTAGGAAAAACTCTACAACAATATCATATCATCTCATCCTATACCTAGACTTAAGGTTTTCGAAAATAGCTTCAAAGTTACTGATCTAAAATGACCATTTAAAAATCATATTAAATCATTATTTTAACCCATTTTAACTATTCTTATAATCCTAATAACACCTAAAATGACTCTAATCAACTCTAGGCCACTTGCATGTCCAAATCTTACAAGATCCATATCAAAAATCTTACATGCAAGCATCCACACTTTTAATATAATAAAAATAACACTTATTTACAACTATAAAATAGATCAAAACAAGATGATCTTTCAAGAAAAATCATTTTAAGAAAAAGTTCATGTATGTTGTAAATTTTTATACCAAAATAACCCAAATCATATTACAAACATGGGACTTACTTTGTTTTCAAGGATTCAAGCTAGAAATTAGAATCCAATGGTGTTTTAGCTTGACGGTGTGACGGCAAAAATATAAAATAACAAAAAAAATGATGATCTTACAAGTATACACTTGATCAAATTTCACCAAATCAAGAAAAAGTGTAATGCATGTAAAATTTTAACAAAAATCAAAGATCAAATACAACTTTTTAACATGAAAACATGATGATCTTACCTAGATCATCACATGCATGATGATTTAAACATAGATCTACCATGGAAATTATAAAATCTTGAAAGTGTAATGCATGTAGGAGATTTTCATACCAAAGTGTAGATCTTGAGATTTCCAAGATGGGTCTTTGATTTGTTTTTGTAGATTCAAGCTTGATCATCAAAAATTTGATGATCTATGGTGTTGGAAACTCACGGCAAAAGAAGAAAAGAAAAGAAAGAGAGACATTTTTTTGTGGGTGGTGATGTATGTGTGTGTAAAAATGAAAGAAAAATTCCTTTTATATGGTGGGTGAAGGGTAATTCTTGCAATTTGAGCATTCTTCTGGACTAAAGGACAATTAACTATTTTATAGGGTAGAAAATGACTATTAGTCAATTTAAAATTATTTACGAGGCTCGGGTTTCATAGGAATACTTTTTAAAAGTTTAAACGCACACGAAAAATAATAATATAACGACCCGATACATAATTAAAATGATATCGTCGAAAATATTAAATATCAAAACAATCGATAATAAAATATAAAATTTTGGGCATCCGTCGGTATCGCGATCAATAGTAGTCCTCGTCATTCGTCAAAATATTAAAATAAGATATTCAATATCGGTTTCAACTTAAACCATTAATCAATATAGTATTTAACGTTATGAAATACTAAAAAAATATTAGTAAGATAGAATTAAATAATGACCTTGTTTTTGCGGGTTTTACATACATTTTCTACCCTTACAACTATTTAATTGTATTTTGGATCCAAACTATCACAAATTGGCAAAACTAGTCCCTCCATCACCATATAAAAGGTGATTTCTCACCTAACATAACACATACATGCATGTGTAACATAGAAAACAACACCCCCCCCCCCCCTCCCTCCCCTTGATCTAGCCGTACACCGCCACACCCCTAAACACTTTGATTTTTCAAAATTTACTTTGAATCTTCAAAAACTAAAACATATCCCATGTTGGAAATTCGATTGTGATCATTTTGGGGTAATTTTTAACAACATGCAAGAACATTTAATTTTTGATGATGATCCATGGAGGTTTGATCTAATTTCTTAGGATATAGTTGTTGTTAGTGTTGTTTTATATATATTTTAATTATTGCATGCTTGAAATTTTGAGTGGGTAAATTTTTGAATGATTATTTAAGTGTGTTATGGGTTAGATGATATGTTTATGATGATATTAGGATGATTTTAGACATATGAGATTGAGTAAAATTGGATGAAAAATTGATTTAACATGATTTTTAAACATATATTTTAGACCAGTAGGTAAAAGGTAATTTTTAGAAAACTTACTGTTTGAAAACGGTTAAACTAATAGGATAGTGTTGTAGAGAACTCTTTTATCTTCGATTTGGTATAAGGTAGAGCTTCTAGTTCTAAACGAGCGCGAAGTTATGATGTTTTGATTATTCGTGTACCGGGAGACGAGTATCGACAGAATCCGAAGTTGTTGTCGATATTTGGATCGAATCTCGGGGACTATAGAATGAGTTGTGAAAATGGTCAAGTTCTGATGTTTGGTTCTAAACTAAGGGTTGTGAGTCTATTTTCAAACTCAAGTGTCGGATTTGTAAACAGGATTGTTTAGAATGGTCAAAATGGTTGTACGAGTCGGTGACGTAAAACTGTCCGGTTTTTTAGTTCAAAGATGTGTCGGGCAGGGAACTTTAAAAGTAAAATCTTTTGATGGGCTTTTAACAGGTCTTTCTATATATGGTAAGTGATATCTCTGATTAGTACCATAAGCATTTGATTTGTTTAAGTGGGGTAAACGAGCCCGTACATTTGGTATGTACCGACAGATTTTTATCGAGTGTATGGACTAATAAAGTAAACATATAGAAAGAAGTAATAGTATCATTTGTATTGTTTTCTTTTGGGTTGGTTGTGATTTTATTATTTTGATTTCGATATTATCAAGTGTGGATTTTATTTGAGTTTATTATTGATGAACGCGCCCTATTTGATAGGTTGCGGTTTTTGTGTTTATCGGGCATCAACTATCGTCGAAGATCGTCTTGCTACTGTTATTACTCCAAGTGAGTCTATAGCCTCGATTTTGTAATTGTTTTGAATGATTTTAAAACCCGCGAGGGGGATAGATGCTATTTGAAAGTAAAATGAACACAAGTCATGATTGATTGTTTGGACCCGAATGTTGCCTTTGTTGATTTGAATTGTATAAGTACCTATGTTGCAAAAGTCCCTAAACTCATGAGTCGTTAACTATCTTCTGACTTGATGTTGTGAGCTGGGAATAGCCGCTTATTCTAATAATAGTACTATTGGGCTAACGCCCCTATCTGAGACCAGGGCTTTACGCTGAGTAACCCGCTGGGAGGGATAATTTTACGAGAATGAGAATGTGGTATACTTGCAACTGATACCCTAGGAGGGGCACTGGAATTCATCTAGTCATGCCGGCTTTAGGCGTGGGTGACTAAGTTATGGGGTCGGTGTCATGAGCTTAATACAATTCAATAGCTATTGCTATATACCAGAATGTCTGACTAATAGATTGTGTGCACAACAATTCTATTAAATGATCTTGATTGATTTTTCTCTTGTGTTCAAATGATGATTTGGAAAACCTATAGACTCGCTCGACCGTTTTGTTGATGATTTTAAGCATGTATTTCAGGTGATTGAAGTGGATTGCTGATGAAGCTTGCTGGAGAAGGATTGCGGATTGCTTTTGTGGTGATTGGTTTAAAACAGATTTCTTCTCCTTTTGTCATAAAAATAATAATGTACGGCCATGTACTTCGGTAAATTGTTTGTTGATTTGATAAAATCTTTGGGGGACCTAAATGTACTCTGATATTATTTCTAAAATTGTTTTACTTGGGATCGAAAGTTTTAGACAATAGTTAAATTATTTCCTTTTATATTTCAAATGTACGATTTTGAGATTGTTCAAAGTGTCTTGTATAACAATGTTTGTATTTAGCACCCAAATGTATTTTTCTGCTGCGCAATGTAATTTGGGGGTGTTAAAGATTGGTAATCAGAGCTTTTTAGTTATGGCGAATTAGGTCGATTTTTGAAAAATGTCCTAAACTATAACTTTGGTGTCGAAAATATTTTACAAAAGAACGCAACTTCTCCGCAAGGCTCCGGTAAGATTATTTGTTTTGTATTGTTTTATAATTAGATGTATCCCTTAAATGAAATGATATTTAGAGTATTTATTAAGTAAATACTATGATGATGTATTGATGTTGTTGAAAGTATGTTGAGTACTTGTTACCGTAATTTTCTTAAGGTAATGCATATGTATATAATTTTAAATAATCACCTTATATACTACCCAGGGTCTGGGACAGTAGACCAGATGTTGAACGATTTTACAACTGATTTCTTGCGACTTATATCGGGTATGAGGAAGTTTTATTAGTTGATTTATGATAGATATGTGGTTGAAATTGGTGTGATTAGAAGGTTGATGTGAAAGAAAGGTGGTTTTAAAGGTTGTATTTGGTATGTGGAGATTTGAGTTTGTTAGGACTTGGAAGATGGATGAGATTGCTAGTCTTGGGTCGATTGTGATGAATTTGTGTGTTTGAATTGAAAGGTTTAAAGAGAAGTAGGTAAGTTTTGAAAGGATGGGTGAGTGGGAGTCTCATGTGAGATCAATTCTGAGTAGAGTTTGGAAAATTAGGAATGTTCAAAGTCGTATTGAGATTTGCCTTGTGATTAATCTGCCATGTATGAGTGAGTATTTGAATTTTGAGAATGAGCTGTCATCATGTTAGGGATTCGATTTTGAAGTGTGAAAAGGGGAAATAGACGAGTGTGAAGAAGCTGACAACAATGTTAAGGAGGATGAGGAGTTGCTGTCTAAGGAACTAATCGTGTGATGGATTTCTTTGTATCCTATTTTCTTTTTGTGATCGAACCTATTTAAACCTTGTGTCGTAGCATTGTGATGGAACTTATTATCTTTTAAGTTTGTTCGGTAGATGATTGTAGTGATAGACATTGCCACTACCTTTTTGAATCCTCAACGCAATCTGAATTACCCTCATGAACTATGATGTGTCTTTATTAACTCTTTTGAGTTTTGGTTGTTGAACCATTGTAGTTATGTTGTTCGTGCATGTAGTATTCATGAGATGTCCTGATAAAGAAAACTTTCTTTTATCTTGATATGTATACTTATCATGTTTCTTTCTTCTGTGATTATGGAAGAAGGAGTAAGGGAAGCATATTTATGTCATTAGTAGATCACTACGTGACTAGGTTTCTTGAAATATGTCGCCAAAACTAACGACTGCTACTGTGAACACCATGATCGAACAAGTTATTGCTAGAGCATTTGGAGCTGGTTGTGCTGCAAGGAATCAGGATGTTGGAGTTAGTTGTGCTGGAGATAATGGTGTTGCAGTTGATGCTGCTAAGGATAATGATGATGCTGCTGAAAATGATGATGATGCTGCTGAGAATAATAAGGGTGCTGCTGATCTAGATGGGAGTGTTACTGCTGTTCTACAAGTTCAAGAGGATGTACTTATGTTAGTTTTCAGAAGTGTGGTTCTGCGTAGTTTTGTGGTAGTAGTAGTGCATTAGAATTGCATAGGTGTCTTGATAAGAAAGAGAGTACTTTTGATTATTGGATGTTCATAAACGAATAAGATGAAATTCGCTGCTGCTATATTTTAGGATGGTACACTAAGATTGTGGAACAACCAAGTGACTACTTTAGGATCGGTTGTGGCTAATAGTAAGGCATGGACCGTGATGAAAGGAGTATTGACTGCTAGGTTTTGTCCTGAGAAGGAACTAGGACAGTTGGAACCCGAATTGAGATAATTAGTGCCGAGGAACGATGTTATTACTGCTTACTGGGAAACTATCTGAGCTATATTTGCTATGTCTTGATACTTTTTGATCGTAAAACAACGAAGCAGTACATTAGAGGATTGTCTAGTAATATCAAGGGTGAGGTTATTTCTTTAAGACCTAAATCTTTCGATGAAGCAGTTCAGATGGCACATGATCTAATGGATGTGAAGGTGCAAGATAGGAAAGATAGCGTTGTTGACAACAATAAGAGAAAGTGGGAATCTGCTAAGTCCAACCAGAATCAAGGTCAGAATTATGAGGATTACAGTAATAATAATAACCAAAGACAGAACCGAAACCAGTATTTAAACTATGGAAGGGATGAGGAATTTCGTACTGCCATTGTGTCTGGAAATGACAGGATAAATTGCAAGTGTGTTGATGTACTATTTGCCATGTAGGTAATTTTTCATAATTGCGACTATAGTTAGGACAATCTAGTCATAAAGCTGCTAAGTGCAGAACAAGAGGATTAACTAGAATTAGTACCCCTTGGAGTAGTGATATGATTTAGCTGTGGCGAGAAAGGACACAAACAAAGGAATTGTCCAAGGAAAGGAAATTGACAAGATAGGAATGCTACCGCTCTAGTTTACGTTTGAATGATGTTGACAAACCCTTAGGGTTTGAATATTGTAAATGGTATATTCTTATTTGGTGATCTTTATGTTATTATGTTGTTTGATTTTAGATCGGGTAGAAACTGTAGAAATGTAAAGGTTCAGTTGTTTTATCAATGGAGAATTAGTAAGATTGAAAATTAACTATGATGTGGAGTTAACGGATGGAAACGTTGCTAGTGTTAGTTTTACACTGAGAGTGTGTTCCTTGAATTTAGGAAGGTAGGTGTTTAGTATCGACTTGATGCTCAAAGAGTTGGAATTTTTAAATGTAGATTTTTGGTATGAATTGGTTAGTGGTGCGTAGTGCTGATGCTTCAAATTGGACTAATCTTCACTATAAATGGATAGCTGTTGGTTTAGATTTTGCTGCAAAGCTGAGTGTTGACTATGAGAGGTGATGAGTGAATTTTTCGTTTGAGAAGTATCTTGTATGGAAACAAGGAAGTATGAAGAAGAAGGATATGATGTATTCCTAGCTCATGTAATTAGTGATCGGGTAGTTGAGGAGAAGTTGGGAGATCTGTTAATGATTCGAGAATATTCTGAGGTTTTTCCTGAAGTTTTGCAGAGTTGTTGTCGTCTTGTGAATAGGGATTCGTTTCGATTGAGTGTTTTAAGTGATAGGTGTAGTGCTTCTGCATTTTGTTGTATAGTGCATCTGCGTTTTGTTGAGTAGTATTTGTAAGCCTTATCATTTGGAACCGTCAGAATGGAATGAGTTATCCAGTCAACTGCGAGAGGTGATGGATAAGGGATGTATTAGATTAAGTTTCGTTACAATGGTGATCTCTTGTGTTGTTTGTCAAAGAAGGATGGATTGTTTCGGATGTGTATTGATTATCGAGAACTTAACAAATTAACTGCCAAGAATCGGTATCCATTACCGAGGATTGATGAGATCCTTGCAACTTGTTTGCATCCAGTGTGTACTCAAAGATCGCTTTTAGTTTTGGTTATCATTAACTGAGAGTTATTGAGGAAGATATTCCTATAGTTGTTTTTCATACTTAATGTGGTTACTTTATGTTTCAAGTGATGTTTTTGGTATTGACGAACGCATTTGCCGTATTAATGGATTGGGTGAATCTTGTGTGTAAGATGTGCTAGGATGAGTTAGTCATTATATCTATTGAAGATATTCTATTTTAATCCAAGAGGAAAGGAGGAACATAAGTAGCATATGAGGATGAATTTGGGATGGTTGGAAGAAGAGAAACTGTAGGTAAAGTTTCCTATGTGTGAATGTTGGTTGAAATATTTGCGTTTTCTAAGGCAGTTGATTGACAACAAAGGTATTCGTGAAGATCTTGTCAAGATTGAAACGATTAGGGATTGGTCGGTACCAACGACGCCGACGGAAATCTGTTAATTCCTTAGTTTAAGCTGGGAATAATCGGAGGTTTATCGAATGGTTTTCACGGATTGTTAAACCATTGATTAAGCTGGCTAAGAAGAATTGGATGTGTGAGTCCCACTTATACATCTCAATTATAAGTTTCAAAATCTAATCCTTATCAGATGGGGAAGCTGTATTCTGAACACTGAAGGGTAGGTTGTGTTCAGCACCGATGTTGTCACTGTTGGAAGAATTTGAAGGACTTATAGTTTATTGTGATGCGTTTCGTAAGGGTTATGTAGTTGTGGTGTTTGCTTTGAGATTGTAGAAATATTACTTGTATGGAATCAAGTGTGTAGTGATAAAGGACCATAGAAGTTGCTCCATAAATAATTTCATAGGATGTTAAAGGAGATGAGTAGAGGATTACCAGTTATGTATTTTGAGTATTTGAGTATGTTGGTGGTTATGACTGTGAGTGATTATGACTACGAGATTCGCCGCCATCCGGGGAAGGCGAATGTGGTAGCTGATGCACTTATCAGGAAGAAAAAGAAAAAGCTTCTAAGGTTTGAGTTTTGGTAATGACAAAGGTGTGGACTTGATAGAAAGGATATTGAAATTTTAAGTTAGTGGTTGATTTGAGAAGGATGTCAAGATAAGTGATTTCAACATTTTGTCAAACTTATGGAAAGGATTTTGTTGTAACGCCAAGTTAGACGTGGTATATTGAGCACTCCTAACATACCTAAGTTGAGAGAGTGAGACTTAGTGATGAAGGAATCTCACAAGTCAAGTAATCGATACGATTTGGTTTGGGTAAAGGTGAAAGTTGAGTTGAGTACTATGTGTTATACAGAGAATGATGGACAGAGTGAAAGGACGATTTGAACATTGAACGGTATGCTTGTGCGTGTGTGATTGACATAGAAATTGTTGGAATTTTTTTATGACGATGATTATCATGATAGTAATGAGGTTGTACTATTGATGGTACATAAAGAACTTTAATTTGTGAAGGTTAAAGATCGTGAGTTATGGACGTAAGATTAGGTTTTCGGTGTATTACAGAAATGTAGGTGGAATTGAATGACTAAACTAAAAGTGATATTGACAATATTGATAAGATTGTATGGGTTAAGGATCGTTTATTAGTAACAAGGAGTTGTAGGAAGAGTTATGTAGGCAATCGAAGGAAATCGATGGAGTTTGAAATTGAGAAACGTGGTTATGCTTAAGGTGTCGTTATGAAGAGTGAAATTTGTTTTGGGAACAACAAGGAAAGAATTCAACTTGAAGATAAGTTGCTTTTCATAGAGAGAGAACTGTGGAGAGTTCTTATGAGGTCGAAACATAGTAAGAATTATATTGTGAAGATACAAGAATTCCAGGAGTGGAATCTGAAATTGTGAAGGAAGCATGAGGATTTCTTTAAGGAAAATAGTTCTCTTTTGTTCTGGGGGTATGGAATGTGAATATAAGAGGGGCCGAGCGCCGGGACGTCGCTCCCTTTTAGGAGGGTAGGATGTGACAACCTAAACCCGAGGTCATATATTTAATATTATATAATATTATTTTACGAATGATTTTGAAATTTTTAATGAGTTGAATGATATGACAGTTGATGGTTTTATCTAAAACCGACATTGGAGGTCTTATTTTTATATTTTTACTAACAGCGAGGATTATTAGTTACCACGATATCGACGGATGCCCGAGATTTTATGTTTTATTATTTGTTGTCTCGAAGTTTATATTTTTTACGTCTTTATTTTAAAATTCGTATTAAGTCGCACCAGGATCATATTATTATCATATTTTGAGTGCGTTTTAACTTTTGAAAAGTATTTTTACGAAACCCGAGCCTCGTAAATATTTTCAAAATTGACAATTTACATTTTCTACCCTTACAACTATTTAATTGCATTTTGAACCAAAACTATCACAAATTGGCAAAACTAGTCCCTCCACCACCATATAAAAGGTGATTTCTCACCTAACATAACTAATACATGCATGTGTAACATAGAAAACATCACCCCCCCCCCCTCCCTCCCCTTGTTCTAGCCGTACACCCCCACACCCCTAAACACTTTGATTTTTCAAAATTTGCTTTGAATCTTAAAAAACTAAAACATATCCCATGTTGGAAATTTAGTTGTGATCATTTTGATGTAATTTTTAACAACATGCAAGAACATTTAATTTTTGATGATGATCCATGGAGGTTTGATCTAATTTCTTATGATATAGTTGTTGTTAGTGTTATTTTATATATATTTTAATTATTGCATGCTTGAAATTATGAGTGGGTAAATTTTTGAATGATTATTTAAGTGTGTTATGGGTTAGATGATATGTTTGTGATGATATTAGGATGATTTAAGACATATGAGATTGAGTAAAATTGGATGAAAAATTGATTTGACATGATTTTTAAACATGTATTTTAGACCAGTGGGTAAAAGGTAATTTTTGGAAAACTTACTCTTTGAAAATGGTTAAACTAACAGGATAGTGTTGTATAGAATTCTTTTAGCTTCGATTTGGTATAAGGTAGAGCTTCTAGCTCCAAACGAGCGCGAAGTTATGATGTTTTGATTATTCGTGTACCGGGAGACGAGTATCGACACAATCCGAAGTTGTTGTCGATATTAGGATCGAATCTCGAGGACTATAGAATGAGTTGTGAAAATGGTCAAGTTCTGATGTTTGGTTCTAAACTAAGGGTTGTGAGTCTATTTTCAAACTCAAGTGTCGGATTTGTAAACGGGATTGTTTAGAATGGTTAAAATGGTTGTACGAGTCGGTGACGTAAAACTGTCCGGTTTTTGTAGTTCAAAGATGTGTCGGGCAGGGAACTTTAAAAGTAAAATCTTTTGATGGGCTTTTAACAGGTATTTCTATATATATTAAGTGATATCTCTGATTAGTACCATAAGCATTTGATTTGTTTAAGTGGGGTAAACGAGCCCGTACATTTGGTATGTACCGGCAGATTTTTATCGAGTGTATGGACAAAAAAAGTAAACATATAGAAAGAAGTAATAGTATCATTTGTATTGTTTTGTTTTGGGTTGGTTATGATTTTATTATTTTGAATTCGATATTATCAAGTGTGGATTTTATTCGAGTTTATTATTGATGAACGCGCCCTATTTGATAGGTTGCGGTTTTTGTGTTTATCGGGCATCAACTATTGTCAAAGATCGTCTTGCTACTGATATTACTCCAGGTGAGTCTATAGCCTCGCTTTTGTAATTCTTTTGAATGGTTTTAAAACCCGCGAGGGGGATACATGCTATTTGAAAGTAAAATGAACACAAGTCATGATTAATTGTTTGGACCCGAATGTTGCCTTTGTTGATTTGAATTGTATAAGTACCTATGTTGCAAAAGTCCCTAAATTCATGAGCCGTTAACTATCTTCTGACTTGATGTTGTGAGTTGGGAATAACCGCTTATTCTAATAATAGTACTATTGGGCTGACGACCCTATCTGAGACCAGGGCTTTACGCTGAGTAACCCGCTGGGAAGGATAATTTTACGAGAATGGGAATGTGGTATACTTGCAACTGATACCCTAGTAGGGGCACTGGAATTCATTTAGTCATGCCGACTTTAGGCGTGGGTGACTAAGTTAAGGGGTCGGTGTCATGAGCTTAATACAATTCAATAGCTATTGCTATATACCAGAATGCCTGACTAATAGATTGTGTGCACAACAATTCTATTAAATGATCTTGATTGATTTTTATCTTGTGTTCAAATGATGATTTGGAAAACCTATAGACTCGCTCAACCGTTGTGTTGATGATTTTAAGCATGTATTTCAGGTGATTGAAGTGGATTGCTGATGGAGCTTGCTGGAGAAGGATTGCGGATTGCTTTTGTGGTGATTGGTCTAAAATAGATTTCTTTCCCTTTTGTCATAAAAATAATAATGTACGGCCATGTACTTTGGTAAATTGTTTGTTGATTTGATAAAATCTTTGGGGGACCTAAATGTACTCTGATATTATTTCTAAAATTATTTTACTTGAGATCGGAAGTTTTAGACAATGGTTAAATTATTTCCTTTTATATTTCAAATGTATGATTTTGTGATTGTTCAAAGTGTCTTGTATAACGATGTTTGTATTTAGCACCCAAATGTGTTTTTCCGCTGCGCAATGTAATTTGGCAGTGTTAAAATGATGAAGTCCATTTGAGTGGCATAAGCAAGGAAGATTCGTATGGCTTCCATATGTGCAACTGGAGCAAAGGTTTGATCAAAATCAACACCAGGCTCTTGATTAAATCCTTGGGCCACCGGCCTAGCTTTGTTTTTGGTCACGGCATTGGTTTCATCTCTTTTGAGCTTGTAAACCCATTTGGTGCCAGTGGTTGATTTACCATATGGAAGAGGAACCAATTTCCAGACTTTGTTTCTTTCCAATTGATTGAGTTCCTCTTGCATGCCATCCACCCATCCAGGGTGTGTGAGTGCTTCGGAAATATTTGTAGGTTCAATTTCTGAAAGAAAATTTGCATAGAGGCATTCTCAAGATGAAGCAGCACTCATATTCTTTGCCATAGATCTAGTGACTCTACCTTCACAAGGATTGCCTATTATGTTCACCAGCTGTATGTGACTATTTTTAGTCCAAGATTTTGGTGGAGCTGGAGAATAGGCACTGGTATCATGATTAGAGCTAGAACTTGGAAGTCCATGACATGGACTTGGACTTGTATTATCTCTAGTGTCTACTGAAGGATATTCAATGGACAAATGTTCAATCAATGGAGGGCTTCCTTCTTGGTCAGAAGCAACACATCCAAGACCTAATTCCCTAGAGATGGTAGGAGAGCTTTGAGAAAGGGGCTCAGATTGTTCATCAGCAGCTTCATATGATTGATCATTTTGATCATGCGTGTCAGCATGCTGATTGTTTTGAAACTGGCCATTTTGGTCATTTGTGTTGCCTTGCTGATCATTTTGATCATTTTGAGACTGATCAATATTTCATTGACAGCCATTAGTATGTGATACTAAAGGATTTCCTTTTGTAGGACTTGTCATATCTTCAAATGGATCAATATGAGGGACTGATTTGCTTGTTGATATCTTTGAGAAGGCTCATAATGTTGAAATTCATCAGATGGATAATTGTGAGATTCATGAATATGAAGTTCATCATCAGATGGATTTGTAAATTTGAGAGCTTCAGAAATTTCATTGAATGTGATGCGATAGGTTTCTTCAATACATTGTCTTCTTGTGTTGAAGACTCTGTATGCTTTAGATACTAGAGAGTATCCAAGGAACTAACCATCATCAGATTTTTCATCAAACTTTCCAAGGTGATCCTTGTGATTGTGAATGAATACTGGACACCCAAACACATGTAAGAATGAGATGTTTGGAATTATCCCCCTGAAGACTTCATAGGGAGTCTTCATGTGTCTCTTCACAATGATGGATCTATTTTGAGTGTAGCAAGCAGTGGCCACAACATCAGTCCAAAAATGCTTAGAGAGAGCAGATCCAGCAAGCATTGTCCTTGCTGCTTCAATCAAAGTTATGTTCCTTCTTTCAGCCACACCATTTTGTTCAGGTGTGTAAGGAGATGAGAAATTTTGGGAAATTCCTTTGTCATCACAGAATTTGATCAGTGTATGATTTCTGAATTCAGTGCCATTGTCAGTTCTGAGTTGTTTGACATGAGTGTCATTTTAAATTTCAACTCTTTTGATGAAAGACATAATGGCATCTGGTGCATGACTTTTCTTTGTCAGAAACTATACCCAGGTGTACCTAGAGTACTCATCAACAATGACAAGTTTATATTTTTCATGACAAATGGCCCTAGGTGATACTGGGCCAAATAAGTCCATGTGAAACAAATGAAGACTTTCTTTGATTGAGAAAGTTTGCTTTGTTTTGATACTGGCCCTATGATGCTTCCCTTTTTCACATGTTGAGCATGGTTTGTCCTTGGAATAGACAAGTGAAGGAAGACCAATAACAAGATTTTGTTTTGCCAGCAGAGTTATTGTTTTGAAATTGAGATGTGAGAGCCTCTTATGCCAAAGCCAGTTGGTAATATTGGAAGCTTTAGCAATGAAGCATGTCTCCTGAGTAGAGTTCATGTTCATGATATAAACATCTTTGACTCTGGGAGCAATCATCACAATTTCATGATTGGAGTTGAAGATTGTACCTTTTTGTCATCAAACAACACAAGATACTTTGCATCACAAAGTTGAATTATACTGATGAGGTTGTGCTTCAATCCATTGACATATGCTACCCTTGAGAAAACTATACGATTGAATTTTACTGAACCAAATCCTTCAGTAGTAGCTGATGAGTTATCACCAAAAAAAACTTTAGGACCTTGTTCCTCCTTATACTTGTGCAGATAACTTTTGGTGCCAATCATATACCTTAAGCAGCCACTATCTAGGTATCAAATAGGCTTCCTGAGATCACAGTGCACAAGTTAAAGAAATTGTCAGTTTTGTTTTGAAACCCACCTTTGTTGGGTGGGGGTTTTAGATCTGGAAGGTGTTCTAGATCTGAAGGGTCCTCTTGAAGAGGGTGTGTGTGACTGCTCAGAAAAAGAAGAGGTCTGAATAGCTTTTGCTTTCTTAGCCTGGAGGGCTTCACCTCTTTTGAACCACTTTATATGGTTGTGATCAGATGTAGTGTGGGCATTGCTTTCATAAGTTTCACAACATTTGGTAATAGAGTTTGGGTTTCTTGGTTTAATCCCTCTTCTGAGTGAGATGATTCGATTATGTCCATGGGTGTCATGGTCATAACTTCCACAAATATTACAAACAGGGTAATAGTGGCAGTCATCTGAGTGATGATTGCCCATACCACAATAAATGCATGGTGGGAAAGGCATATTTCGCCTCGAATGAGATGCTTCAGTATTGTGAGCATCAGCACTAGTTTTGGCCAACATATACTGAGTATGTTCACAAGTGCGATGATCAGTCCTCTCACATGTAGTACAATAAATCACTCTTAGGCAATTTTCAGTGAGATGGTTGTTTAGACCACATAAATCACAAGCCCTTTTAAATTGTGTCTTGTACTTTAAATGAGGAGAGTCTGAAGGTTCATCTCTGAACCGAGTTAGTGTTTGCTGCTGCATGAGTTGCATTTTGAGATCATTGATCTCTTGTATGACAAGAGACATTATCTCATCATCCTCAGATCTAGCATTCTTTAGTTTATTTGTTAAAACTAAAGAGGTAGTTCCCATATGTGAACCTTCAGAAGGAGCTGAAGAGTTCTTTGAAGTATCAATTTTGACATGTTTGGAAGAACTACCCTTGTGTGTTGTGTGAGACTTGATGATTGACTGGATTGATTTTTGTCCAGTAGAGGGTTCAGCACCAGCCAACTTCTCCAAAGGAGGAAGTGAGGTACTTACTTCATTCTCTAAATCATCATCTGAGTCATCCTCAGTGACTGAGGACTCAACAGGTGCTGAAGAGTCAGCATTTGCTTGAAACTCAGGAAGAAGAATTCGTCCAGTGTCATGATTGGGTAAATTCTCTTCACATGACCTTACAATGTCAGGCATCGAGCTACCATCCTCATTTGAGGCTTTGACAAAGACAATAGAGTTGGTGCTGGAGGATCCTTCAGCACCAAACATTTTCCTTTCTTGAGCAGGAATTTGTTTATTGATGCATTGATTTACCCTATCAGAGTTTCTAAGCCAAGATTTTACAATATCTTTTGCTTCTTTTAGTTCAACTCTTAGGGAGTTATTTTCATCAAGAATCTCTTTGTTCAATTGTTGAAAAGTAAGAACATCAAGTTTAGCCTCTTTTAGCTCTATTTGCCTAATGTCAAAATCTTCAAGTTTTAGAACAAGTTTGTGAAATTTTTCAAGCAAATTCTTTCTTTGTTCTTCAACAAATTTTAGATCAATACACAGGTAATCAAAGACAAATTTAATGTCATCTTTATCTTCTAATTCAAGAAGAGTTTGAACCTTTTTTTATTGTGATATTTACCCATTCACCGTTTCTGGTACTTTCTCTGTCTACAACATTTGAGTTAGCCCCTTCATCATCAGCAAGTGCCATCAGCACTTTCACATTAACCAGTTCATCATCATTTGAAGAAACATCTTCTTCATCCCATTCATAAGCTTCAGCAACTAGCCCTTTGTTCTTGTCTTGTTTGGGAGCCCTGGAGGAAGAACTTTCAGTACTATTGAGGGCCAATCTAGCTTTAATTTCTTTGTATTTGGCCTCAAAATCTTTTGTAGGTCAAAGTTCAACCCTATTTTGCTTAAATGAATTAGAAGCATTTTGTTTTGGTTGAAATGATGATTGACCAGATGGTCTTGATTGAGCTGGTGAGGAATAGGAAGGGATGGATGTTTTGGAATAACAATCCCTAGCAAAGTGACCAGTCTTCCCACATTTGTAGCATTCAGTGTCAACTGAAGCTTTTGTGGTGCTGGAGAACTTGCCTCCTTTCTTAAAGAACCTTCTAGACTTGGCCAGAAGTGCTCTTTCATGAAATTCCTCTTTGAGGTCATTCAGATATTCTTAACTAGTTCTGGTGTCTTCCTCATCATCAGGACTATCTTGGTAGTCTTGGATGACAGCCTCACTGAAGAAGGCTGTGGACAAGGGTGTAGCAATGGTTAATGCTTTACTCTTGCTTGAGCCTTCATAAATCCTATCAACTAGGTTTTCTTCATATTTGAGTTACCCAAAAAGAGAGGCTAGATCATAATCTTTAATGTGATTAGCATTTCTCAAGCTTTGTCAGAAACTAAGCCACTTTTTTGGCAATGCAGTAACAAAAACTGTGTTGATTTCAAGTTTTGAAATCTCAACACCATCATTCACAAGTTCATTCATCAGTGCTTTGTATCTGGTGAATGTCTGTGTGAGGGTTTCCCCTTCTTTATGCTTGAAGGTGTTGTATTGAAGCTTTAAATCCATGATTCTTGTTTCCTTCACATCAGAGGGTCCCTCATGGTAAAGAATAAGGTCCTCCCATGTAGCTTTGGCTGTTTTGCAATTTACAACAGAATTCATTTGGTCAACTGGAAGCACAGACATGATGAGACTTTTGAGACGCTTATCTAGATTAGTAGCTTTTCTCTCATCAGCAGTCCATTGTGCTTCAGGTTTTCTATTGTCCCCAACCATGGGAACAAAAGGACCATTTTCAATGATTCCAAGGAATTGAGGTTCAATCCCAACCATGTGGACAAGAAACCTTTTCTTCCAATTTGTAAAATTTGCTACCTCTAGTACAGGAGCAACATTGAGTTGGCCACCCCGATATTCAAGGGTTTGTGGTATAACTTGAGCCATTTTTGGATCTTGATTTGAAAACTTTTAAATGAGTAGTTTATTAAAATAAGATTTTAGCTAATCAAACTGCTCTGATACCACTTGTTATTACTTATCAACCTTAAGTAATAACTCTTTACTACGACTCAAGTGTGTTGTTTTAACAATAGATAAGAACTATGAACAATTAAAACAACAATACCAATAACTTTTCAACGTATAGACTTTTATTTGAATCAAATAAAGAATCTATAACCCACTTTGTTTGCGGAATAACAAAGTGGTTGAATGACAATGGGTTTTGATCTACTCTACTTTAACGTATAACCAAAGTTAAAGTCTAAGCTCCAATCTAAACGTTCATATGCATCTTGGCTATATGGTTTAGTTGGTATCAAGAAAGAAAGGTTTTCCAGATTTTTTACTCTTGTATTGGTTAACCCTATCTCTTCTAATGTACACTCCTTTTATAGGCAGTGTAAACTAGGGTTTGCATTTGCATGTTTCAATGCATGGGTTTATCCAGTGGGTGGTTGATGCCCATGCTGGATAAACAGTACAAAGTACATATTAAACTATTCTAGAAAAGATAAAGGTTGTACTTATATCAAAGTATACAAGAAACCTACTTTGACTTAAAGTTATCTTTTCCCACCTAATGCAAACCATCAGAATACTGAAGAGTCTTCAGTATCCTAGAGGAGATCGACATCATTCAGTTTGGTATTGTAAAACTAAACTAAACTGAAAGCCCTTCTTCAGTCATTGTTCTTCAGCAACTAGACCGCCTAGTATTTGAAGCGAAGACTCCTTTGTCTTCTAAGTTCACTAGAAGGGGATTGCTGAACTTTCTTCAGCTATAAAGTCTTCAGTAGGAACTTTGTTCCTCTGGTCATCCTTCAGCAGACTGGCCTTACTGTTGAGCATGAAACACAAAGTGGGATTTTATATTCAAATCCTAGAGTTGCTTCAATGTCAGTAAATTCTGACCCAACACCGCGGATCCTCCATCAACACGCATGTCACATAGGACATGACTTCCACGCGCTATACTGACGATTGCGAGCCTATCCTATAATCCATATCAGTAAGAGCGGGGAAGGATATCTCCTTATCATACGCAAACTCTTGTATCGTTCTTCTCTGCATATGCGACTCCCCCTTAGTACCATATAAATGGTTATGGATTTTTCCTTCTTCCTTTTGGTTTCATTTTTCTTTGTATCAACACCCTTTCTCTAGTCCCGTATGAGGTGATTCAGCTTACCGTCCCTAACGAGGCTCTCGATATGCCTTTTGAGTTGGATACACTCATCACTAGCGTGACCCTTATCATTGTGGTACTCACAGTGTTTGATGTTGTCCCTCTTGTCTGCCAGACCGATCATTCGACTGGGTTTTGGGAAATTCGCGCCTTCGAATTGGAATATTAAAAGTTTATGGACTTATGTTTAATAGTCGTGTGATAGGATCGAACTCGAGATTATGAGATTGCACACAATATGTAAAGAGTTGATTTATTTAAAAAAATGTTTTATATTTATTAATTTATTTAATAAATATATTTATTACGTTTATTAAATTAAACCGAGCTATAACTTTAACTACCGTTAAATTATTAAGAGTTAAGTATTAACGAGCGTTATAGTATATATAGTAAGAGGAATAAACAGAAAGAAGATCAGAAGGTTCCGGAACACCCATTTGGGGTGTTTCGACCGTCGGCTACACAAGGGGAAAGGGATAAGAAAACTTATCTTTTATTTGTTTTGCTTGGGCTACAAATTTATGCTAGGCCTATATAAACAACCCTTAGCCTTCATAATTTTTACTCCATCCCTCTCCTCTCCCTCTCTTGCGATCGCAACACCAACACCCCTTTAGGGTTGTGTTTGGTTTTTTCGATTTAGCTATTATTCAAGTTCTAGCCCCTCTCTAGGGTTATTGGGTTGATTTTATACTAGACGTAGAGGCTCGGTTTGCACGTGCTAGAATCACGGTTAGCTCATTGTATTACGTGTGTACAAGAACGTAATATAGTCTTACTTTTGACTATATCTTGGTTGTGTACGGTATAAACCCGAACTGGTGATTCATTCTTCATCTTGTGGATTTGCTTTAGCGTAAAGGTATGTAACCCTAATTCTATTAAAGATAATTGTGTTATTATTATGATCTTGTTAAATCGCTTCCGCTATGTGTGCTTTGATCTCGTTTAGGGTTTTGTGTAATTGTTATGAACTATATAAACCTACAGTGGCATCGAGAGCCGTTTTAACATGTTATAATTATCGAAAATCTAAAGTTTTTTAACTAATAATTGTTTTGATTAAAACCACATGTTTTTTTAGGTTTTCTTAAAAATTGGGTTTTGTTTTTTTTAAATTAGGGTTTTGCCGAATTTTATTTTAAAAAAAAAGAATTGTTTTTGAAACCCTAAATTACATGTGTGATAATTTTAGATTAAGTTGCATGATTAATTGTTACGTCATGTAAATTAAAGGTCACGATCCGAAGAGTTTTAATTGTTAATATTTGAGAATGGATCCATGATGAACATGCATGTTTTCATGGATCGTAAAATCGTATGTTTATATGATTTTATGTGCTACTTGTTTTATTTGATTCAATAAATCTTGAATTAGGGAAGACTTTTATATGAATATAAAAACCTAGATTTAATGTTTACTGAATAAATTGTTTGCATGTGGCTATTTGATTTATTTATTGCACATATAAATTGTTATTATGTGTTTATGATTTAGTTTTTTTTATTTGTTTATGTTAAAATTGTTCGAATTATTGTAAAAAAGGGTTTTTTTTAAAAGAAATAATATGGACTAAATCATATTAAAATTAAGATTTGTTTGAGATCTAAATTACATAAGATTACGTTGATTGGTGAATTGCAATAATAATCTAACGGCCTACTCCTCTTGACAAACTATAAAGTGGGTATAACGCACCGCTGGTCAAGTACCCGGTTAAGGAAGGAGGTGTTAAGCCATTAGTCGTTGACCAAATTCCCTGCTCGCCTGTGCATCAAATTGAAATTACCTCAATTATTATTTGAATTATACTTTAAGGTTGATTTGCCGCAAATTCATATTCGAATTCACAATAAATAATGTTATTGCTTTGTGCTTTAGCCATAAGTACGTTATGAATGGGTAAATTATTTGATTGGTTGAACAAATACCTCAACATAATTTATGTAGAAATTTAATCTCGTGACTAATTTACTAAATGTTTTATTAAACTTATGCTATGGAATTGTATGCATGCCTCTCCATACATTGATTTTGACGTCAAATTTATACCCTTCAAATTTAAGTTGAATGCTCTTAATTGACGAACACTTGAAATTGCTACGTCATCAAATGAGATTTTTGGATTATGTTATGATGGAGAGAAAACTTTCATAGAATAAGAATTCGCATGATGGTTTTACGTTACTCAAATTAGACGACTTAATAAAGTTACCCAGTGAGATCTGCAAACTTAAGGCATTCAGAAGGGATGAAACATGTTTACAATGCAAAATGTTTTTTTTTTTGCAATGTAAATCCCTTAAAAATGTAGAAATTGAAAATTGTTTGTCAATTGAATTGTTCGACAAGTCGCTATGTTGAGTACATTTTTTACTAGCAGATCAACTGATGTTATGGTTCTATGTCAATATAGTTATACGATTCAAGGAAAATACTATGGTTTATATACCGGGGTAATTTTATTTTCTTGAAAGTATTTTGTTATCGAAAATACTAATATTTGAACTTATTTCTGTAGAAATGGCTCAACCCGACAATAACACTATAAGTTCTGCGTTTAAACATTTTTTGATCGTCCTGAACTTACTGGTCCAAACTTCAATGATTGGTACCGCTCACTAAGAATTGTCTTGAGAGTAGCGGGTACTATTGATATCTTGACTACTCCCTATCCGGAGGATCTTGCTGAAGGATCTTCTAAAGCGAAAAGGCTTGAACACGCTGTTAATGTTAAGAAGCACTTGGAGGTGGCTTGCTTAATGCTAGGGAAAATGGCTCCTCGACTTCAAAAGAAGTATGAGCTATTTTTGCCTAAGCGAATGCTTGATGAGCTCAAGGCTATGTTCGAGAAGCCACAAGCTGTGTTAGATGATAACGACCTAAATATACATATTCAACCCGTTATTAGAATGTCACTTTGTATTATAAATAAGAGCTGATACTTAGTATATTGCGTTTTATATGCAGGTTTAAAGTTTGAAGAAACAAAGTGAAGAAATACAAAGAAGGGTCCTTAATGTGCAAATAAGCAAAATTATTGAAAGAAGATTCTGGAATGCACAAAAGTGCGGGGCACAATGTCAGAAGTGCAGCGCACATTTCCTCTCAGCCAGCACTATAAATACAGACCACTTCTACTCATTTTAAAAATAACACATCTCTCAAGTACTACTCTATAATCCGAGTATTCTTCGCTTTTTAGTGATATTTTTAGTATTATCCACTTTTGGGAAATACTTGTAACGGGAGTATTCCACTCTTCGATTCTTGGAGGAACGATACAATCGTGACACTTGTCTACTCGTTCATTCGATCAAATCTAAGTATGATGTTCTCTTACTCTTTTCCATTTGTTACTTTGATTACTATGCTAGGCTAAGCTATTTATGACTATATAGGTATGTGACTATTATTAGTGATGATGCTATGATATGATCCTTTATAATTTATTTCAAGCTAATGTTGGAGAACCATTTTACCTCCTCGTTTTATAAACCATATTTTATGTAGAGTTGATTTGTTACGATAGTTTGGCGTTTAGAAACGCAAATTGTAATAGTAAGTTTTTAAAGACTTGTCTATGGTTTTGAATCTTTGGTTGGAGATATCCGCTTAGAAACCTTGATAAAATATTGAACTCGTTGGGAACTTGTTTTGAGCTTAGTCGCTTGAATAAACATAAGTCTTGAATCACACCAAAGTAAATTGTGCAAATTCCATTTTGACGAAAAAGGATTATCACTCTTTACCTACGAAAACATTCTCGGTCATTATTATCATCATCACGAACTCATACGAACTATCCCATATTATTCATACTTGTTACTGTTATTTCAATCATTTCTTTCTTCAATTATTATATTGATTACCAAAACGAAACTAAGTCTCAGCGAACGATCCTAGCTTACCACTACAAGCTATATTACGAACGAAAAGGTATACTTTCCTGTGTTTGTATTCTAGTCCCTTGTTTTGTCTAAACCTTGTAATATAAATTTAAGACTTGCGAAACGAACATCAAGTTTTTGGTGCCGCTGTCAGGGACTTATAATCCTGTTTTGTAACCAAAATTTTCGCAATCTCTGAAGAATTGAACCATTTCTCACCCAAAACAAACCAAAAATTTTCCTGCAGTACAGAAAGTACGCCGCACATTTTAAAAAGTGCGTCGCACTTCTTGTAGTAAACCAAAGTACGCCGCACATTTCAAAAAGTGCGACGCACATTTCCTGTTGTAACACCAAAAACATTGTTGGATGCACACCCGTTCATCCGAAAGTCCACCATTATCACCGTTATCAGAACCTAGACGTACGCTTAACCGAAGGTTACGTAGACTTTACCTTCGTGTACCTTTCGATAGGAGACACGAACAACCTCAACCTCGCGAAATCAACCAACCTTTCGACAACCTCTCTCAATTCCTATTTTTCACCAAACTCATCAACCGTTACAATCCAATGTCGGACACCGATGATGAACCAATGTGGTCAGCCGAGAGAGTTGTAGCACCAACCCCTAGCTCCGCAATCGTCTTATCTGAAATTGCAAAATGATTTTACAATCAAAGGGAACCACTTAACACTTGTCAAAAACCACCAATTTGATGGTCGAATCAAAACCGATCCTCACAAACACATCCATGAATTTAGAGGAATTTGTAAAATGTTTAACTATGGAGAAGGACAATCCAAAGCCGTTCAACTCGTGATGTTTCCATCATCCCTCACTAGAGAAGCCAAGTCATTGCTCGACGAACTTAATGAAGGAACCATTCGAACATGGGAAGGTCTTATAACCGCTTTCATTTGCCGATTGTTTCCTCCTGTCCTATTTAAAAAACTCGTCGGAGAAATCCCAAGCTTTTCCCAACAAGATCGAGAACCTCTCACTCACGCATGGTTAAGAATAAAAGAATTACATAGAAACTGCCATGGTCATGGACTCAAAAAAGAAGGAATAATCAATATTTTCTATCATGGTCTTGACGATGCTACCCAAGATGCATTGAATGCCGCAGCGGGCGGTATTTTCCTTTACAAAACCCCTAACCAAGCCTACCAATTATTAGATGACAAAGTCTTACTCAAGCTTGATTGGTCCAAAAATCACGAAAACAAAAACCCAAGAAAAACCATAGCTTTTGCCGAAGAAAGCAACAACCTAACCGAAACTGAAAAATTATGGCTCGTATGGACGCCATGTCTCTCAAAATTGACACTCAATATAAAGAGATGAAAGAGAAAAGTCGTGAAACCTGCAAACACTATGGAGGAAACCATCCTTCTAGTAAATGTGATGACGATGACACGCCTATGACAAAGGAAGAAGAAGCCAATTTCATGAACACCTTTCGTCGAACTCGATTTTATAACGATTATCGTAATCGTGACCGCGATAATTGGAGATCTAATGATAAACCAAGTTACGATCGAGACGAAAAGAAACCCAACTAAACCGAAGACAAACCCAAGCTCAACAATTTTATTGAATCTCAAAGAAAAACCAACCTTTTCGTGCGAGATACATTCACTGACGTCAAAACAAAGTTCGAGACTTCAAACAAAAACCACCAAGCTTCCATTCAAAACCTTGAAGCTAAGTTTGATCGTTTTACCGATCAGCAATAGAATCGTGCTTCTGGTTCTTTACCAAGCAACACCAACCCAAACCCCAAAAACAATAACAAATATCAACCATCGCAACCTCGTAATGAACATGTGAATTATTCACGCGGAGTACCTTATCTTACAAATCACCTACCAAACCTAACCAAGACATGCCAATCGAAAACCCACTCGATAGTGACGATGACGATGAAGCTCAACCAACCAAAACCAAACCCACTAAAAACTCAAACCCAACACCAAAGCCATAGAAACTAAAAGTACCATACCCCCAACGCTTACGCAAGAAAAAGATGCAAGCTAAGTATGGTAAATTCCTCGACTTAATCCAAGAAGTTCGAATTAACATGCCTTTAGTCGATGTTCTGGCTGGAATGCCAAACTATGGCAAATTTCTCAAAGAACTTACCAAAAGTAAACGCAAGTTTGAAGATGTATCTTCAACTATTCTAAATGATGAATGTTCTGCCATTATCCAAAACTAAGTACCACCAAAACTTGGAGATCCTTGAAGTTTTCTAATTCCATGTACTTTCCATCACTCATACTCTTGTAACACCTTGGCCGATTATGGTGCTATTATAAACCTCATGTCATACTCCTTTTATGCTAAAAACTCAAAATATGTTCTCAAACCCACAAAAATGAGCGTTCACCTCGCGTACCGTTCTTTTCAATACCCAATGGGAATAGCCAAAAACATGCTCGTTGGAGTTGGAAAATTCATTTTTCCTGTCGACTTTGTATTCCTAGAGATGGAAGAAGATAGCAAGGTACCACTTATCCTTGGTAGACCTTTCTTGCATACAGCTGACGCTATGGTTCGTGTAAAACAAAAACAACTCAACCTTAGAGTTGGAGAAGATAGAATTTCCTTTTCTATCGATGAAGCAATGAAACACTCTTATTCTAATGACGATACTTGCTTTAGTATTGATGTCATTGACGAATCGTTGAAGCCGATTTCGACGCTCTTCTTGATGAAGGAAGTGAAATTTTATATTCTATCGAAGGAACCATCCTTGAAGAAAAACTTTTGCTGAATTTGACGCCTTCATAGCCGTTAATACCGACGAACCTATAGAAACACCTGAAGAAGAAAAAGAAACACCATTTGAAACTATAACTTTCAAACCGATTTCAAAGTTAAGAAATATGTGGAAGAGCCTCCTACAGATTTAGAACTTAAACCTCTTCCTGAACATCTGGAATATGCGTTTCTTCAAGAAGAAAAATTACGGCCTGTAATTATTTCATCCCAACTTTCAGAAGAACCCAAAAACGATCAAATTGAGGTTCTCAAGAAGCATAAACAAGCTTTTTCTTGGAAAACTTCTGATATTCTTGGCATATGTCCATCGTTATGTAAACACAAAATCCATATTTTGGATAACAAGAAACCGATTGTTGAAAAACAACAAAGATTAAATCTTAACATGAAGGACGTTGTTAAAAAAAAGATCCTTAAACTCCTCGATTCTGGAATAATCTACCCATTGCAGATTGCCCCTGGGTTAGTCCTATTCATTGTATACCTAAAAAGGGTGGAATCACTGTAGTAACTAATGAAAACAATGAGTTAGTACCAACACGAACCATCACCGGATGGAGTGTTTGTATTGACTGTCAAAAATTAAATGACGCAACCGCGTAAGATTATTTTCCTTTTCCCTTTATGGATCAAATGTTAGAAAGACTCACATGGAATGAATACTTATGTTTCCTCGATGGTTTTTCCGGATATTTTCAAATCCTAATCAACCTTATGGATCAAGAGAAAACCACATTTACTTGTCCATTTGGAACTTACGCATATAGGCGCATGCCTTTTGGCCTATGCAATGCACCTGCTACATTTTAGAGGTGTATGATTGCAATTTTCCACGATATGATTAAAGAATCCGTCGAAGTCTTCATGGACGATTTTTCCATCTTTGGAAATTCTTTCGGCACATGTCATAGAAATCTTGATAAAATGTTAGCAAGATGTAAAGAAGAAATCTTGTGCTAAATTGGGAAAATGTCACTTTATGGTTAAAGAAGGAATAGTGCTTGGACATAAAGTGTCTGGCGCAAGTTTAGAAGTTGACAAATAAAAAATAAACGTAATCTTAAAACTCCCACCACCTACTAATGTGAAAGGCATTAGAAGTTTTTTAGGTCATGCCGGTTTATACCAACGATTTATCAAAGACTTTGCGAAGATCGCAAGACCTTTAACTTAACTTCTAGAAAAAGAAAGAACATTTGATTTTAATAATGAATGCCTTTTATCATTTGAAACTCTTAGAGAAAAGCTTACATGCACACCAATTATTGCAAGCCCCAATTGGAATCTTCCATTTATGCTTATGTGCGATGCAAGTGAACATGCCCTTGGAGCCATCCTTGGACAAAAAGAGGAAAACAATTTCACCCCATCTACTTTGCTAGTATAACTCTAAACGCAGCCTAACAAAATTACACAATCACGGAAAAAGAACTCATGGTTGTAGTTTATGCGTTTGACAAATTTCGATCATGCCTCATCTTGTCAAAAACAATAGTTTACACCGATCACTGAGCCTTGAAATACTTGTTTAAAAAGCAAGATGCCAAACCTCGTCTCATACGATGGATATTGCTTTTACAAGAATTTGATTTAGAAATTAAATATAAAAACGGAGCTGAGAATGTTGTTGCCGATCATTTATCTCGCATAGTGAATGATGAATCTAGCGATGATGAAATCGATGATTTTCCCGATGAACACATAATCCAAATAAATACTAACATTACACCATGGTTCGCGGACTTTGCAAACTATTTGGCTGTAGGTATTTTACGAAAGGGAATGACATATCAACAAAAGAAAAGATTCTCTTCTGAACTAAAAAAATACTTTGGGACGATCCTCACCTGTTTAGAATTTGTTTTGATGGAATAATCCGACGTTGTATTTCTGGATCCGAGTCTCGAAAAATTCTCGATGAATGTCACTATGGACCGACCGGAGGACATTACGCAACGAACACCACCGCTAAAAAAGTGTTCGACGCTGGCTTTTACTTGCCTACGATTATTCGTGAAGCTCATACCTTAGTACGATTATGTGAAGCATGTCAAAGGACTGGAAATCTTACAAAAAGAGATGAAATGCCTCTAAATAATATCCAAGTCTACAAAATCTTTGACATGTGGGGTATCGACTTCATGGGACCATTTCCTAAATATTATAAATGTGAATACATTTTAGTCGCCGTCGACTATGTATCAAAATGGGCCGAAGCTCAAGCTTTGCAAACTAACGATGTAAGAGTTGTTATAGCATTCTTAAAGAAATTATTCTGTCATTTTGGAATTCCAAAAGCACTAATAAGCGACAGAGGAACTCATTTCTGTAACAAACTCATGGAAAAAATCATGACAAGATATGGAGTCAACCACCGATTTCCACATCTTACCACCCTCAAATGAGTGGCCAAGTTGAAAACACTAATAGAGCTTTTAAGAGAATCCTCGAAAAGATTGTCCAAAACAACCCCGCTTGTTGGTCTAAAAAATGAGAAGATGCTCTATGGGCCTTTTGTACCGCATTCAAAACACCAACTAGAACCACACCGTACAAGCTCTTGTATGGAAAAACATGCCACTTACCAAATAGAAATTGAACACCGTGCATATTGGGCACTTAAGAACTGCAATCCTGATCTTATTGTAGCTGGAGAAAAACGTATATTTCAACTTCATGAGTTAGATGAACTTCGACATCAAGCTTATGAAAGTTCACGTTTATATAAAGAACGAACCAAAGTGTAGCACGATCGCAAATTGCGACAAATAAAAGAATTCAAACATGGAAAGAAAGTACTTCTCTTTATCTCGAAATATAAGTTCAAGCAACCTAATCTTACATCGAGATGGGTTGTACCTTATACAGTGAAACACCAATATCCATCTGGATATATTGAACTCTACGGTAGAGACAATACCACTTTTATTGTCAATGGACATAGACTCAAGCTCTACCATGAAGAATATAATTGTAATGAATTCGACGAAGAAGAAATCCCCTTCTTTTAAAAATAAACTGAGTAGCCAAGTCTGGCTAAAGACTCTAAACTTAGCGCTTCTCGGAAGGCAATCCGTATTTTATCCCCCACTTTTTACCTTAAGTGTGGAGGAGGACCTATACAATAAATAAAGTCGTCCTTATATATATTTTGCATGTGTTTTGTTTTATGATTGCATGCAGGAAAATAGCAAACTTGGAGCTCCAAGCTGGATTCATCTCTTGAAGTCCCGCAATTTTCTACTTAGCCCCAGGAAGTTCTCGTTTCCCTGTGCATTTTTCCTATTTTATATTTTTATCAGTTATCACCTCGAGGACGATGTTCACCTTAAGTGTGAAGGAGGAGACAAATAGAAAAAGAATAATAAATAATAAATTTCTTCACATGAAAATCTTTTTGAAAATAAAATAAAAATAGATATGTTTTGAAAATAAATAAAGTTTTAGCAAAGCAAAAATCTCATTGATTGACACTATAACTAAGCACAAAAACTATCCACCAAATATGTGAGTATATTTCTCTATTTTGTGTGAAAACCGATAATCTAGTATGCTTCAGAATTTGTGCTTGATCGTCATTTACTAAACCGCAGTGAGGTCAATTTATAGATATTTTCGAAAAGAGGCAAAATAAATCACTGTTTTATCATTTTAATTAAGCTAGAATGGCTTGCTAAAATATGTTGCACTCGTACTTATGTGATATATTATCCTTTATGCTATTATCTCGATTAGATGCCTATTCATTTGTCAAGTCGAAAAAGTATATATGATGTTCTGTTAAAGAAAAGAATCCTAATATAGTTGTTCTACGACTTTGACAAGGCATATTTTGTCCAAAACCCTCATTATTATCACGTTTTGCTTCTTTGAAAAATTATCTGGTGCTCACGCCTCAACGGTTATGTTTATGTGTCATGTATAAACCTATGGTAGCTATCTATTTTATGACCGAGCTACTTGAGTGTTATCTTACATTTGCCCTTTATGAGTGACATTTGTGTGAACTTAAAATCCAAACACTATCCATGTGAGGTGCTGAAATTATCTTGTCATTTGCGTTTGCTATTTATAAAATTTAATCATTTTCCTATCATACTTCACAATACTTAAAAGTTTTAAATCTAATTTGTTTTCTCGCTTAGATTGCTTGAGAGCAATCAATAGCTAGTGTGGAGGAATTTGATAACGACCTAAATATACATATTCAACCTGTTATTATAATGCCACTTTGTATTATGAATAAGAGCTTTCGATACTTAATATATTGCGTTTTATATGTAGGTATAAAGTTTGAAGAAAAAGTGAAGAAATACGAAGAAGGGTCCTTAATGTGCAAATAAGAAAAATTATTGAAAGAAGATTCTGGAACGCACAAATGTGCGCCGCACAATGTCAGAAGCGCAGCGCACATTGTATCAGTCAGCACTATAAATAGAGACCACTTCTACTCATTTTAAAAACAACACATCTCTCAACTACTACTCTATAATCCGAGTATTCTTAAACTTTTAGTGATATTTTCAGTATTATCCACTTTTGGGAAATACTTGTAACAAGAGTATTCCACTCTTCGAGTTGATTTGTTACGATAGTTTGGCATTGAGAAACGCAAATTGTTATAATAAGTTTTTAAAGACTTGTCTATGGTTTTGAATCTTTGGTTAGAAAGATACGCTTAAAAACATTGATAAAATATTGAACTCGTTGGGAACTTGTTTTGAGCTTAGTCGCTTGAATAAACATAAGTCTTTAATCACACGGGAAAATTGTGCAAATGCCATTTTGACGAAAAAGGATTATCACTCTTTACCTACATAAACATATCTCGGTCATTATTATCATCATCACGAACTCATACGAACTATCTCATATTAGTCATACTTGTTACTATTGTTATTTCAATCATTTCTTTCTTCAATTGTTATATTGATTACCAAAACGAAACTAAGTCTCAACGAACGTTCCTGGCTTACCACTACAAGCTATATTACGAACGAAAGGGTATACTTTCCCGTGTTTGTATTCTAGTCCCTTCTTTTGTCTAAACATTTTAATATAAATTTAAGACTTGTGAAACGAAGATCAGGAGATCTACGACTTAGTAGATGCTTTGCATAGCTGCAAGCAAACTCCTGGAAAGTCTGTTAGTGTCCATTACATGGAGATGAGGGGTTATATGGAATAGCTCATTGCACTAGAAAAACCCAATGATAATAATATGTCTATCAACTTGATCAATAGGTCCCTTAACAAGGACTTCAATGATTTTGTTCGAAACTATAATATGCATTGCACAGGGAAGACAGTTAATGATTTGCATGCAATGCTCATTGACTACGAAAAGGGGTTAAAAGACAAGGCATCTACTTCTACTCCTCATGTACTTACCATACAAAAGGGTAGAGTGAGTAAGCCAAAACCGCAAGCGGACAAAAAGAAAGGCAAAGGCAAGGTTGATAAGGGCAAGCAAGTTGCGACTTATTCGAAACCTAAGCAGAACTTTGTCAAGAAGAATCAATCTCAGAAGGATGAGACTTGTCACCATTGCAAGGCAAGTGATCACTAGAAGAGGAATTGCCCTCTTTACCTCGAAGAGTTACAAGAAATAAAGAAGAATTCTGAGCAGAGTGTTGCAGCTTCATGTACTTTATTTATGATTGAATTATTTAATTTGACATACAAATTAAATTCCTGGGTATATGATACCAGATGCGGTATTAACATTTGTAATACGTTGCAGGGATTTAACCTGGAAAGTAATCTTTCCTATGGGGAACAATTTCTGCAAGTGGGCAATGGCGCACAAACAACGGTTGAAGCTATTGGAACATTTAATTTAGTTTTACCTTCGGGTTTAGTACTGATTTTAAATGATTGTCATTATGCACCTATAATTGCTAGGGGTGTTATTTCCTTTTCTTGTTTTTAAATAATGGATTTGTTCACACTATTGATAATAATGGAATTTATGTTTGGAAAAATGGTATTTTCTATTTTAATGCAATTTCTGTGAATGGTGTGTTTGAAATAGACATGCATGATAATGAATACAAGAATAATAATAATTCTATTTTTTAGCATGAATAAGAAGAGAAAGTTTGACAAGAACTCTTCTTATCTTTGGCATTGTAGACTTGCCCATTTTGGGAAGACTCGTATATAAAAGCTTCAACGTGAAGGTATTTTGGAAAATATCAATGATGAATCATTTGATAAATGTGAGTCTTGTATCTCTGGAAAGATGACCAAGAAACCTTTTAATAGCATTACTAAAAGAGTTGCTGATCTACTTGGTTTACTACATATTGATATGTTTGGGCCACTTAGACATTTGTCAAGGAAAGTGCTAGCTACTTCTTAACATTTACGGATGATTATAGCCGTTATGGTTATGTTTATTTTCTTAAACATAAACATGAGGTATTTGAAACATTCAGAGTGTTTAAAGCAGAAGTAGAACTGTAACTAGGAAAGAAGATTAAAGTTGTTCATTCTGATAGAGGTGGTGAATATTTCAGTCAAGAGTTTATAGATTATCTAATTAAGAATGGAATTGTTCAGCATCTTACTTCTCCCTATACTCCACAACAAAATGGTGTATCCGAAAGGAGAAATCTTACATTGTTAGATATGGTGCGATCTATGTTTAATATTACAACTTTACCTTTATCCTTTTGGGATTATGATTTAGAGTCTATTGTTCGCAATTGAAATATGGTTTCCACGAAGAAGGTTGATAAGACACAATATGAACTATGGCATGGCAAGAAGCCATATTTTTCTTATTTAAAGGTCTGGGGTTGCGAGGCGTATGAGAAACGTGACTCTGGCGATAAAATCCTACAACGATCTATAAAATGTATCTTTATAGGATACCCTAAGGAAACTATGGGTTACTACTTTTATTATCCACCTGAGAACAAAGTGATTGTTGCTAGGTATGGAGATTTCCTTCAAAGTGATCTTGTAAATCAAGAATTCATTGGGAAAAATTATGATCTTGAAGAGAGTCATATAGATACATTACCTTCTGAAAACACTAGCGAAACAATTCTTGTAGAACCAGAAAATCTGGCGGTTCCACCAGAATTAGTTCCTCTGCGTAGATCCGAAAGGATTAGAAATGCATATAGCAATATATGTCTTAATATAAAGGATGATGATGAAGTAGTGGATCTTGGAGAACCTGCTAATTATAAATCCACCATTCTTTATTCTAAAAGGGATAAGTGGATGGTTGATATGGATGAGGAAATGAAATCCATAAAGGTTAATTATGTTTGGATTCTTGTAGATCCACCACCAAATGCTAAACTAGTGAGACATAAGTGGATATACAAGAATAAAACCAACATGGACGGAAAGTACAATCCTATAAAGCTCGTTTAGTAGCAAAAGGTTTTACTCAAACGTTTGGCGTAGACTACGAGGAGACATTTTCTCCTATAGCAGACTTAAGAGCTATTAGGATTCTCATAGCTATAGCAGTATACTATGACTATGAGATATGGCAAATGGATGTTAAAACTGCCTTCTTGAACGAACACTTAGATGAAGACATCTATATGCAACAACCGGAAGGGTATGTTGATCCTAAGAATCCAAAACACGTGTGCAAACTTCAAAGATCTATTTATGGTTTGAAGCAAGCATCACGTCATTGGAATAAATGATTTGATGAAGAAATCAAAAGTTTGGATTTATTCAAAATCGTGATGAGCCATGTGTATATCGCAAAGCTAGTGGGAGAGATGTAGTACTTCTAGTCCTATATGTTGATGACATATTAATCTTGGGAAGTAACATTCCAAGACATAAAGTTGTTAAGGATTATCTTGGTAAATGCTTTTCTATGAGGGATTTAGGAGAAGTTGCATACATTCTCGGAATTAAGATCTATTAGGATAGGAAAAGACGGTTAATTGGTCTAAGTCAAGATGCTTATATAGATAAGATATTGAAGAAGTATAATATGTATAATTCCAAGAAAGGTTTTCAACCTATGGAAGTTAAGCACAATCTGAGTTATGAGATGGATGCATCAACTCCTGAAGAGGAAGCATACATGCAGAAGGTGCCTTACGCTTCGGCTGTAGGATCTATTATGTATGTTGTAAGATGCACAAGGCCTGATGTGGTGCTTGCTCAGAACTTGGTCAGTAGATACCTACAGAATCCAAGGAAGCTCCACTAGACTGCTGTTAAACATATTCTAAAGTATTTGAGGAGTACGAAAGATATGTTTTTGGTATTTGGAGGGAAACCAGACACATAACTAAATGTGACAGGTTTCTTTGATGCGTCCTGGCAATGTGATAAAGACGATACGAAGTCTCAGACGGGTTACGTGTTTGTTATCAATGGAGGAGCAGTTGACTGGAAGAGGAAGAAACGGACAACGATTGCAATGCATGCAACTCAATATGAGTACATGGCTGCTTCAGAAGCTGCGATGAAAGTTGTTTGGATTAGGAAGTTTATTGGAGATCCTGGAGTGATGCCTTCAATTAAAGAACTTATTGATATATATTGAAACAATTATGTTGCAATTATATTCGCCAATGATTCTGGAGTCATGAATGACGCCAGACACTTTAAGCGTAGACATCACTACGTCCGAGTACAAGTTGAAGCTCGTGAAATCAAATTAATAAAAGTTCACACAGATGATAACGTAGCTGATCCTTTTACTAAGGCTTTGCCTAGACCAAAGGTAGTTAAGCATGCCAAGGCTATTAGGCTGCAACTAGCTAGCGATTTCATGCAATAAATCTATGATTAGTGTTTGGATAAAGGATGTTAAGACATTATTATTTAATAAAATAAAGATTAGGTTTCGTTTATTCTTATTACTTAATTTTGTATCCTATTTTACATGTTTTAATCCATGAATAAATTGTTATGCTAAATGTCTGTCGTCGATTAATAATATGGGAATATTATTAAATTAAGACAAATCAAAATAGCGATAGAGTATACTTGAAAGTATATTGATCGATTTTGGATGATATTCGATGAATCGAATATTGGACTTATCCCAACTATATGATTTTACTTTGTGAATCTTTATCATCAAGTGAATCATAAAAAGTTATCCTTAGAATTGAGATACCAGGAAACTGTTATGAATCTAGTGCATCTTTGTGGAATAATCTAACGCTAAACGTAACTGGTAGCTATAAGGATTATCTTCAGAAGTGTTACAAAATTCATAAGTTTTGCTTGTAGTCAATATAGAATTTATTTCCTCCTATTTTCATTTGGAGTTTAATACAGTTGGGGCCCTCGTGGGATTAGTAATATGTTTGTGTGGCCACACCCAAATTTGTTTTGGTAATCTTGTTGAATCTGTGAACGAGAAACAGAATGGTTAATGAAAGGAATGATCGAGATCCATATCCTTATTAACGTTGTATTAGAAATAAAAGGATATAATAATGATGAATCATTAAAAAAAATCCAGGAGACCTTACTCGAGTTGTACTAGTGACATTTCTAGTGTAACTAGACGCTAGTCAATGTAATCACGATATTCGAAATATGTCCAAGTGGGAGCTGAAACTTTATGGACTTATATTTAATAGTCGTGTGATAGGATCGAACTCGATATTACGGGATTGCACACAATACATAAAGAGTTAATTTATTTAATAAATGTTTTATTATATTTATTAATTTATTTAATAAATTCATTTATTACGTTTATTAAATCAAACCAAGCTATAACTTTAACGACCATTAAATTATTAAGAGTTAAGTATTAACGAGCGTTATAGTATATATAGTAAGAGGAATAAATAGAAAGAAGATCGGAAAGTTCTATAACACCCCTTTGGGGTGTTTCGGTCGTCGGCTACATAAGGGAAAAAGGAGAAGAAAACTTGCCTTTTATTCGTTTTGCTTGGGCTACAAATTTATGCTAGGCCTATATAAACACCCCTTAGCCTTCATAATCTTTATTCCATCCCTCTTCTCTCCCTCTCTTGCGATCGCAACACCAACACTCCTTTAGGGTTGTGTTTGGTTTTTTCGATTTAGCTATTAATCAAGTCCTAGCCCCTCTCTAGGGTTTTTGGGTTGATTTTCTACTAGACGTAGAGGCTCGATTTGCACGTGTTAGAATCACGGTTAGCTCGTTTTATTACGTGTGTACAAGAACGTAATATAGTCTTACTTTACACTATATCTTGGTTGTGTACGGTATAAACCCGAACTGGTGATTCGTTCTTCATCTTGTGGATTTGCTTTATCGTAAAGGTATGTAACCCTAATTCGATTAATTATAATTTTGTTATTATTATGATCTAGTTAAATCGCTTCCGCTATGTGTGCTTTGATCATGTTTAGGGTTTTGTGTAATTTTTATGAACTATATAAACCTTCAAATATTTCCCTAGGCGTTTTTTGCAACGGAGTGAATTTGTTATTGTTATTGCGTACAGGCTTCGTTGTGATGCGGAAGTCTAAGGTACGGCTAATGTTCTGGCCATATAGTTGCTTCTTCGCTCGATCCTGGAATTTGGAATTTGAGATCGCTTGTCAGATGTCTGTTGCTGCTGCTTCTCCTTGGATAAATGCTCGGATCCTCTTCATCAGTCCGTCGAAAGTTTCTAGGGTCTTGTCGTTTAGTTTTCTTATTAAATCCAGGTTGTTGATGCCTGCGAAGAACCCTTAGATTTTCAGGATCTTTGTACATTCCTTAATCTGGTTACACTGGATTTGAATCGCTCCATGATATCTTCCAGACTTTCATTGTGCCTATGCTTGACCCTTGCGAGTGAAACAGGGCTCTTGTCGCACTTCTTTTGTTGGACATAGTTCCTTCTGAACGCCCTTCTTAGTTCTTCGAAACCGCTGATGCTTCTTCGTTGGAGTCGATCGAACCAGTTTCGGACGTTCCCAATTAGAGTTGAATTGAACATGTGGCACCACACTACTTCTGGCCATTGCTCTATCCACGCCTGGGATTCGAACACCTTTAGGTGATCATACGGGTCTGTTGTCCTATCGTAGGTTTAGACGTTGGACGACATTCGTCTCTTCTTGCTATCTTTAAACATGGTTATGCGCTTTGAAAACGCGCTTCCTCTGTCGCGACGCCATGGGAGAGAACACTCTTCCTCACTGTGCATTCTTGGCTTTTGGTTGTTTTACGACGTTTCCTGTCACGTTCCGAGGATTCAGAGGTCTCTGAGGATGAAGAAACAACCCTCCTACGTCGCGGATGGCGATCGCTGAGATCAGAGTCTAATGATTTTTCACCCGAGAGAGTTTCTCGCCGAGTTTTTCTAGCACTTTTGCTCCGTTCCTGCATGTTGGATTCTGGGGAGGAGCTTCTTTCTAATGACCCTAACCTTTTGAGGGCACTTTGTGAAGGTTTATTAATATCATAACAATTATATAAAACCCTAAACGAGATCAAAGCACATATAGCGGAAGCGATTTAAAAAGATCATAATAACACAATTATAATTAATCGAATTAGGGTTACATACCTTTACGCTAAAGCAATTCCACAAGACGAAGAACAAATCACCGATTCGGGTTTAAACCGTATATACCAAGATATAGTCTAAAGTAAGACTATATTATGTTCTTGTACACAAGTAATACACCGAGCTAACCGTGATTCTAGCACGTGAAAACCGAGCTATAACGCTTGTAATTAATCTACCCAACAACCCTACAGAGGGGCTAGGACTAGATTACGTATACAATCGATCAACCAAGAAAAACCAACCGAACCCCTTCATGGGTTACCTTCTGCGATCGAACCAAAGGAAGAAGAGGGGAAAGATTATTATTTTTTTTAATTATGAGGGATAGGGAGGTGTATTTATATGCCTCAACCCTTGTAGCCCAAGATAAATAAAAGCCAACTTCACCCCCCCCCCCCCCTTGGAGTCCATAACCGACCGACCAACACCCCTTAGGGGTGTTTCGGTAACTTCTAAACTTCTTTCCTTTTGTTTATACATACTATATATTTATCTAACGCTCGTTATAACTTAATTATTAATTAACTAACGATCGTTAAAGTTATATAGTTACTTGCTCGGTTAAATTAATAAATGCATAAATATATTTATTAAATAAATTAATAAATACAATAAATATATTTATTAATTATAATAACTCTTTACGTATTTAGTGCAATACCGTAACCTCGAGTTCGATCCTATCACACGACTATTAAATATATGTCCATAAACTTACAGCTCCCACTTGGACATATTTCGAATATCGTGATTACATTGACTAGCGTCTACTTACACTAGTAATGCCTCTAGTACAACTCGAGTAAGGTCTCTTGGACAAAACCTCTTAACGATTCTGCATTGTTATTATTATCCTTTTATTTCTAATACAGTGTTAATAAGGATATGGATCTCAGTCATTCCTTTCATTAACAATTCTGTTTCTCGTTCACAGATTCAGCAAGATTACCAAAACAAATTTTGGTGTAGCCACACAAACATCTTACTAATCCCACGAGGGGCCCAGCTGTATTAAACTCCAAAACAAAATTGGTGGAAATAAATTCCATATTGACTACGAGCAAAACTTATGAATTTTGCAACACTTTTGAAAATAATCCTTATAGCTACCAGTTACGTTTAGCGTTAGATTATTCCACAGAGATGCACTAGATTCATAACAGTTTCCTGGTATATCAAGTCTAAGGATAACTATTTATGTTTTACTTGATGACAAAGATCCATAAAGTAAAAACATATAGTTGGGATAAGTCCTATATTCGATTCATCGAATATCATCCAAAATCTATCAATATACTTTCAAGTATACTCCATCGCTATTTTGATTTGTCTTAGTTTAATAATATTCCCATATTATTAATCGACAACGGATATTTAGCATAACATTTATTCATGGATTAAAACATGTAAAATAGGATACACTTATTAAATAATAGAAATAAACGAAAACCCAGTCTTTATTTTATTATATAATAATTTCATAGCATCCTTTATTCAATATTAATAACAGATTTATTGCATGAGTTCGCTAGCTAGTTGTAGCCCAATCGCTTTGACATGCTTAACTACCTTTGGTCTAGGCAAAGCGTTAGTCAAAGGATCTGCTACGTTATCATTTGTGTGAATTTTTATCAATTTGTTTTCCCGAGGTTTAACTTGTTCTCGGACATAGTGATGTCTACGCATAAAGTGTCTGGCACCTTTCATGACTCCATGGTCATTGGCAAATATTATTGCGGCAGAATTGTCACAATACATATCAATAGGTTCTTTAATTGAAGGCATCACTCCAAGATCTTCAATAAACTTCCTAATCCAAACAGCTTCCATTACAGCTTCTGAAGCAGCCATGTACTCAGATTGAGTAGCATGCATTGCAGTCGTTGTATGTTTCTTCCTCTACTAGTCAACTGCTCCTCTATTGATAACAAAAACGTAACCCGTCTGAAACTTCGTATCGTCTTTATCACATTGCCATGACACATAAACCTGTAACATTCAGTTATGTGTCTGGTTTCCCTCCATATACCAAAAACATATCTTTCATACTCCTCAAATACTTTAGAATATGTTTAACAGCAGTCCAGTGGAGCTTCCCTGGATTCTGTTGGTATCTATTGACCAAGTTCTGATCAAACGCCACATCAGGCCTTGTGCATCTAACAGCATACATTATAGCTCCTACAGCCAAAGCATAAGGCACCTTCTGTATGTATGCCTCCTCTTCAGGAGTTGATGCATCCATCTCATGACTCAAATTATGCTTAATTTCCATAGGTTGAAAACCTTTCTTGGAATTATCCATCTTGACATAGACCAATTAACCGACTTCTCCTATCCTGATAGATCTTAATTCCCAGAATGTATGCAGCTTCTACTAAAACCTTCATAGAAAAACATTTACCAAGATAATCCTTAACAGCTTTAAGTCTTAGAATGTTACTTCCCATGATTAGTATGTCATCAACATATAGGACTAGGAATACTACATCACTCCCACTAGCTTTGCGATATACACATGGCTCATCACGATTCTGAACAAATCCAAACTTTTTGATTTCTTCATCAAATCTTTTATTCCATTGATGTGATGCTTGCTTCAAACCATAAATGGACCTTTGAAGTTTGCACACATGTCCTGGATTCTCAGGATCAACATACCCTTCTGGTTGCTGCATGTAGATGTCTTCATCTAAGCGACCGTTTAAGAAGGCAATTTTAACATCCATTTACCATATCTCATAGTCATAGTATGCTGCTATAGCTATGCGAATCCTAATATCTCTTAAGTCTGCTACAGGAGAAAATGTCTCCTCGTAGTCTATTCCAAAAGTTTGAGTAAAACCTTTAGCTACTAAACGAGCTTTAAAGGATTGTACTTTTCCGTCCATGTCGGTTTTCTTCTTGTATATCCACTTATGTCTCACTACTTTAGCGTTCGTTGGTGGTTCTACAAGAATCCAAACATCATTTACTTTCATGGATTTCATTTCCTCATCCATGGCAACCATCCACTTATCCTTCTCAGGATCAAGTATGCCGGATTTATAATTATCGGGTTCACCAAGATCCCCTAGCTCATCATCATCCTCTATGTTAAGACACATATTTCTATTTACGTTTTTAATCCTTGCGTATCTACGCAGAGGCACTAATTCCAGTGGAATCACCAGACTTACTGGTTCTATAGGAATTACATCGCTAGTATTTTCAGAAGGTAATGTATCTATATGACTCTCCTCAATATCATAATTTCTCCCACCTAATTCTTGATTTACAAGATCAGATTCAAGGAAGTCTCCATACCTAGCAACAATTACTTTGTTCTCAGGTGGATAATAAAAGTAGTAACCCATAGTTTCCTTAGGGTATCCTACAAAGATACATTTTACATATCGTTGTTGGAGTTTGTCACCCGAGTCACGTTTCACATACGCCTCGCAACCCCAGACCTTTAAATAAGACAAATATGGCTTCTTGCCATGCTATTGTTCATATGTTGTCTTATCGACCTTCTTTGTGGGAACCATATTTACGATGTGAACTGTAGATTCTAAAGCATAATCCCAAAAGGATAAAGGTAAAGTTGTAAGATTAAACATAGATCGTACCATATCCAATAATGTACGATTTCTCCTTTCGGATACACCATTTTGTTGTGGAGTATAGGGAGAAGTAATATGTTGTACAATTCCATTATCACTTAGATAATCTATAAACTCTTGACTTAAATATTCACCACCTCTATCAGAATGAAGAGTTTTAGTCTTCTTCCCTAATTGTAGTTCTAATTCTGCTTTAAACACTATGAATGTTCAAATACCTCATGTTTATGCTTAAGTAAATAAACATAACCATAACGGTTATAATCATCCGTAAATGTTAAGAAGTAGTTAGCACCTTTCCTTGACGTATGTCTAATTGGTCCACACACATCAGAATGTATAAATCCAAGTAGATCAGTAGCCCTTTCAATATTGCTATTAAAAGGTTTCTTGGTCATCTTTCCAGAGATACAAGACTCACATTTATCAAATGATTCATCATTGATATTTTCCAAAATACCTTCACGTTGAAGATTTCGTATACGAGTCTTCCCAATATAGGCAAGTCTACAATGCCAAAGAAAAGAAGAGTTCTTGTCAAACTTTCTCTTCTTACTCATGCTAAATACAGATTTATCGTTCTTGGATTCATTATCATGCATGTCTATTTCAAATACACCATTCATAGAAATTGCATTAAAATAGAAAATACCATTTTTCCAAACAGAAATTCCAATATTATCAATCGTGTGAACGAATCCATTATTTAACAATCAAGAAAAGGAAATAACACCCCTAACAATTGTAGGTGCATAATGACAATCATTTAATCTCAGTACTAAACCCGAAGGTAAAACAAGATCAAACGTTCCTATAGCTTCAACCGCTGCTTGTGCGCCATTGCCCACTTGCAGGTATTGTTCCCCATAAGAATTTTTCCTTTCCAGATTAAATCCCTAAAGTGTATTACAAATGTTGATACCGCATCCCGTATCATATACCCAGGAATTTAATTTGTATATTAAATTGAACAATTCAATCATAAATAAAGTACCTGAAGCTCTCTGCTCAGACTTCTTCTTTATTTCTCGCAATTCTTCGAGGTAAAGAGGACAATTCCTCTTCCAGTGACCACTTGCCTTGCAATGGTGACAAGTCTCATCCATTTGAGATTGACTCCTCTTGACAAAGTTCTGCTTGGGTTTCGAATAAGTCCCAACTTGTTTGCCTTTATTACCCTTGCCTTTGCCTTTCTTCTTGTTCGCTTGCGGTTTTGGCTTACTCACTCTACCCTTTTGTATGGTTAGTACAGAAGGCGTAGCGGTTGATGCCTTGTCTTTCCATCCCTTTTCATAGTCAATGAGCATTGCATGCAAATCATTAACTGTCTTCCCCATGCAATGCATATAATAGTTTCCAACGAAATCATTGAAGTCCTTGTTAAGGGACCTATTGATTAAGTTAATAGCCATATTATGATCATAGGGTTGTCCTAGTACAATGAGTTGTTCAATATAACCCCTCATCTCCAAATAATGGGCACTGACAGACTTTCCTGGAGCTCGATTGCAGCTATGCAAAGCATGTATCAAGTCGTAGATCTCCACAACTTGTGGCTTTTTGAACATAGCCTTGAGCTCATCAAGCATTCGCTTAGGTGAAAATAGCTCATACTTCTGTTGAAGTGAAGGAGCCATTTTTCTTAGCATTAAGCAAGCCACCTCAGAGTGCTTCTTAACATTAGCAGCGTGTTCAAGCCTTTGCGCATCAGATGCTCCTTCAGCAAGATCCTCTGGATAGGGAGTAGTCAAGATATCGATAGTACCCGCTGCTCTCAAGACAATTCTTAGCGAGCAATACCAATCACTGAATTTTGGGCCAGTAAGTTCAGTTCGTTCAAAGAAAGCTTTGAACACAGAACTTATCTTGTTATTGGTAGGTTGAGCCATTTCTACATAAATAAGTTCAAATATTAGTATTTTCGATAACAAATACTTTCAAGAAAAAAAATTACCCCGGTATAAAACCATATTATTTTCCTTGAATGCTAGAACTATATTGACATAGAACCATTACATCAGTTAATCTGCTAGTAATGAATGTACTCAACACAGCGACTTGTCGAACAATTAAATTCACAAACAATTTTTAATTTCTAGATATTTAAGGGATTTACATTGCCAAAAACGTTTTGTATTGTAAACATGTTTCATCCCTTCTGAATGCATTAAGTTTCCAGATCTCACTGAGTAACTTAATTAAGTCGTCTAATCTAAGTATAAAACCATCATACGAATTCTCATTCTACAAATGATTTTCTCTCCATCACAACATAATCCAAAAATATCATTTGATGACGAAGTAATTTCAAGTGTTCGTCAATTAGGAGCATTCGACTTAAATTTTAAAGGGTATAAATTTTGATGTCAAAATCAATGTATGGAGAAGCATGCATACAATCTCCATAGCATAAGTTTAATAAAACATTTAGTAAACTTATTCACGAGATTAAATTTCTTCATAAATTATGTTGCGGTATTGGTTAAACTAATTAAATAATTTACCCACAACTCATCACATCGTACTTTGCTAGAACTCGGTTGCGCACAAAGCAATACCCTTATTCATTGTAGTTCGGATGTGAATTTGTGGTAAATCAACCTTAAGGTATAATTCAATTAATAATCGTAGGTAATTTCAATTTTGACGCACAGGCGAGCCGGGAATTTGGTCAGTGACTAATGGCATAACACCTCCTTCCTTAACCGGGTACATGACCAGCGGTGCGTTAAACCCACTTTATAGTTTGTCTAAATTGAGTAGGCCATTAGATTATTATTTCAATTCACCAATCAACATAATCTTATGTAATTTAAATCTCTAACAAATCATTATTGTTAATATAATTTAGTCACTATTATTTCTTTACTAAAAAAAAACCTTGTTTACAACAATTCAACAATTTTATATATAAACAAGTAAAAAAAACTAAATCATAAACACATAATAACAATTTATATGTGCAACAAATAAATCAAATAGCCACATGCACACGATTTATTCAATAATCATCAAATCTAGGTCTTTATATCTCTATATAAAAGTCTTCCCTAATTCTAGATTTATCGAATCAAATAATGACGTAGCACTTAAAATCATATAAACATATAATTTACTATCCATGAAAACATGCACGTAATCATGGAATCCCCACAAATCTTACAATTAAATCTCTACGGATCGTAAGCATACATGACATAACAATTAATCATGCAATTTAATCTAAAATTATCCCACATGTAATTTAGGGTTTCAAAACAATTCACTTTTTTAATTAATAATAGAGTAAAAACCCTAATTTTTAAAAAACAAAACTCTAATTTTACGAAAAAACTAAAAAACATGTAGCTCTAACTCAAACCAATTATAGTTAAAAAAAACTTTAGATTTTTGATAATTATAACATTGTTAAAACGGCTCTCGATGCCACTGAAGGTTTATTAGTATCATAACAATTATATAAAACCCTAAACAAGATCAAAGCACATATAGCGGAAGCGATTTAACAAGATCATAATAACACAATTATAATTAATCGAATTAGGGTCCATACCTTTACGCTAAAGTAATTCCACAAGACGAAGAACAAATCACCGATTAGGGTTTAAACCGTATATACCAAGATATATTCTAAAGTAAGACTATATTACGTTCTTGTACACACGTAATACAACGAGCTAACAGTGATTCTAGCACGTGAAAACCGAGCTACAACGCTTGTAATTAATCTACACAACAACCCTACAGAGGGGCTAGGACTAGATAACGTATACAATCGATCAACCAAGAAAAACCAACTGAACCCCTTCGTGGGTTACCTTCTGCGATCGAACCAAAAGAAGAAGAGGGGAAATATTATTGTTTTTTTTTAATTATGAGGGATTGGGAGGTGTATTTATAGGCCTCAACCCTTGTAGCCCAAGATAAATAAAAGGCAACTTTTTCCCCCCTTCCCCCCCCCCCCCCCCCCCCTTGGAGCCCATAACCGACCGACCAACACCCCTTAGGGGCGTTCTGGTAACTTCCAAACTTCTTTCCTTTTGTTTATACATACTATATATTTATTTAACGCTCGTTATAATTTAACTATTAATTAAATAACGATCGTTAAAGTTATATAGTTACTTGCTCGGTTAAATTAATAAATGCATTAATATATTTATTAAATAAATTAATAAATACAATAAATATATTTATTAATTATATTAACTCTTTACGTATTGTGTGCAATTCCGTAATCTCGAGTTCGATCCTATCACACGACTATTAAGTATAAGTCCATAAACGTACACTTTGTCGGCGTAGGTATGGCTCGGCCGACGCGTTGGTCCCCCTTGGGTTAGATCCTAACTTGTCTTTCACGCTCGTATGTTGCCTGTTGTTTGCTGGTGTGAGGAAAGCATCTTCCCCTCCTGAGCTATTTGAGTCATGTAGAGACAGCGCACCATCAGTGAGTGGTGCGTCAGGGTGAGGTGACGATTTGTATAGTTCCCCTTCCCTTCTCCTTTTCCTCTTTTCTTTTCGGGGTTCCTTCTTAGAACTCTAGCCCTCCAGAGCCTTAAGCTCTCTATCAAAATATAGGTTGATCCTCAAGTCTCTTGTCGGGTTTGACTTCATTTGGGCCTTCATGAGCGGCACCAAAGCTGCGAAGTTCTTTGCAACGTACTTGCTCGTGTCTTGGTCAGGTTCAGGAGGATTTTCTACTGTGGTTTGTCGTGTTAGCTCATTTCTTGCGTTTAAGGCCTCACTAAGTGGTATAGCAGGGTTTCACGCGAGGATGAGGCATCTCCTGCCACCTGCGGGCTGGGGGTAAATAGTGAGGGAGTAGGCACTTGTGGTCCCTTTCCTCTCAATCCCCGTCTCAGGTTGTTGAGTGATTCAATTCCCAAGGGTGGCCCTTGTGGCTTCTTAGGTCCACCCTTTGGATGGGATGGGTTTGCGCCGCCTTTGTTTATCATACAGAGTTTAGTGTAGGGTCCCACAAATGGCGCTAACTTGTTGATACAAAAGTTGGATGGACCAAGTTGGACCCGAATTAGGCTTAATTCGGGGTCTTGTAGGTTCCACCTCTTGTACCAAGTGAATCTTGTTTGGAGACCCTGAACACTAAGAACAGACACCGTTAGGCTTATCATGGGCGCTTGTCCCGTGATTAGACTCTAGCGTGAGAGTAAGTAATCGGTTTGAGTATATGTAAGGGTTTAGAGTATTGTGTGTATCGTACCTTTGTGGAACCTTGGGGGTTCCTTCTATACCCGTGAGAGTCCTGGATGGGCTCTCCTACTCTTGCGGCCTAAGGAAGAGATAATGACTGGAAATAGAGTGATCCTTATCGTGTAGCTATGGTAAGTGTATATCCCTTTTCCTTATGTGAAAATAATCATAGGATTGATTATTAATAAGTGTGTAAACACTTATCCTTTTGCCACTAAAATCAAGGAAAAACAAGTCCTAGTCATGTATTTTATATCGTAAAAGTCGGAATTACCCGTGGTTTTGTGTTTTTGTGTTGAAATAGGTACAAATGATCAAAAGGAAAGAAAACACGGGATTTCACGGTCAAATGTTGAAGAAAAATCCAAGAAAGAGACGAAGACAAAGTCAAAGACCAAAAGTGTGCCCAAGATCACGAAAACCGGCTAATTCAATACGAGTTTGAAGAAAAGATCGACAAAGCCGAAATCGAGCTCGTTCTTAGTGGATTTAATATTATTTGAGTTTAATGGGCCTTGTGGGTCCCACATTTGCTTATTGGGCCCACAAGCCCATTTGGAAAATTGAATCTTGTGCTTAAATGGATGAAGCCTAATATGGCCCATTTGATTATTTACAAGGGACGGATGAATATTTTTGTTGGATCCTAGGCCCGAATACAAAACAAAGGACGCTATGTACTTGGGCCAAAGCCCATTTGGATTGAATTTATGGGACGGTTTAACATGTTGAAAGGTCAAAACCCTTTACCAGTCAACTCTCAAACGAATTTACCCTCACCTCACTTTACCCAATTCCCCACATCACCCACGTGTAACCTAACTCTCTCACCCACACGTTATGATAAAAACGTTTTACCCAACACACGAATTGAATAAAAATCATTTATCCCTCACCCATTTTTTACGTTACAAACTATGTGCTTTCACCCTCACCCATTTTTCTCTCTCACAGCCACCACTCTTTTTACCAAACCTTAAATCACCCCATCACCAATTTCACTCATCAAAATTGGGGGTTTTACCCTTACTTGCTAATTCACTCAAAGGGGAATTAAATCCCCATAAGAATCGGAAGATCCACCAAGGGGGTGGTCCTCAATTTAATCCGACGTGGCTAAAACTCCTCTTGTGATTGGATTAACCAACTCACCAATACCCATCCACCAATCAGCATCCTCCACCTCAGCCTAAACAAACACAACAAACACACCCCTATGACAGGAGGGCAATCCGTGTGACCCCTAGTGCTTTTTCATCCATTGGATCGAAGAGAAGAGAGAGAAATGAAGAAAGAATGGCTAGGATTGAATGCTTACTCTTGAAGCTAAGAAGAAGGTTATGGGGTTTTGCCAATAAAAACCCCCAACAATGATGTAATTGAAAGCACTTTTTCTTTATTTTAATTTTTGCAAATTAGTTTAGGTTTAATGTAATTTTTAATTTCCAGTATTTGTACCTTTTTTATGATTAATGAAAAGTTGTCTTTAATTAAATTTTGTCTCAATTTAATTTTCTGTCAAAGTTTAATTGTCTCCTTTAATCTGTGATTTAATTACTGTTCTTGTTTATCATTATTAATATAATATAAAATATAAAAAAAATAAAGGAAAGTGTTAATAATATCCCCACTGGGAAGTTTTAAAAGTTACTGTTCATTGTTGTTCAAGTGTTCGAGTATGGTTGTTCGTGGATCGAGATTGTTTATGACGATGATTTGAGGTGGTGTTCGTAGCTTCGGTTCACAAGGAGGCTCAGCGCCATCCTTCGACCCAACGGATATCATCACGAGGTTCTACTTTTCTTTTAAATTAATGTTTGTTTTATTTATCTGCTTAATAATCTGCTTAGTTTAATATTGGTTAAAGTTTGAATCTGCTTGATTTATTAGTTTTAAAAATGTTTTTTGTTTATTTAGTTTAAGTTTATGTTGGATCTGCTTTTGTTTTCAAGTTGTTTGGATTTGCTAGTTCAGGTTTGCTTAATTGGTTTAGTCAGTTAGGTTTGTTTAAGTATTGAATTGCTTATTAGTTGTTTTAAAAGTTTCTATTAGTTTTAAATCTGCTTATTTGGATTTTAGTTTTAGTTTGGATTTGCTTATTTAAATTCTGCTTATTAGCTTTTATGCTTATTTGCTATTAGAGTAGTTTGGCTTATTTGTTCTTAGTTTTACATTTATATTGGTTGCTTGTTTGTGATTATAGCTTATTTTCTTATTAGTTTATTTGTTTATTGCTTTTCAATATTTTTAGCTTATTTGATTCAGCTTATTTGCTTGTCATGTTTTGTCGTTATAACTTTTGTGTGTTTGTTATCTGCAACATACATATTCAATTGATCTGTATGTATATTTTGATTGTCCAAAATTTCCAAAAATATAAATAGCTAAAAATGTGTCTGTCCTGGGGCTCGAACCCTGGACCTCTCGTATAACTGTCAAACGCCACAACCACTTAGCTAGGACCTTTCTTGTGTTTATCTCTTCATCATTAAATTAATCTATGGTTTTAAGTCGCTGTCAGCTTTTGTTAATTAGTTTTTATTACAAGTTTTAGTTTTATAAATTTAAATTTAATTAAAAGTTTTTTATTAATTGTCTTTTATTCAGTTTTTATAAAAATATATAAAAAAGATAAAAAATATTTTATTTAAATTACTTTTATAATTTTAAATTAGTTTAAATTTTAGTTTAGGTTTTAAAATAGTTTTCATAAAAAGTCTTTAAAATAGTTTTTTTTTAAATAGTATAAAATTAGTTTATTTCAATTAATTAAGTTTTATTTTGAAATATATTTCATTTAAAGTTTTTAAAAGTTTTTTTTTATCTAGTTTTCAATCAAATTAGTTTTAAATTTTGTTTTAGTTTCAAAATAGTTTTTATTTAAATTAGATTAAATTATTTCTTTTTAAATTAGATTAAAAAGTTTTTATTATTAAATAGATTTTAGTTTAAAATACCAAAAGTTAAATATACGTTACCAAGAACAAATTAAGTTTTACGTTTAATCGGAAATCAAATCGAGTCGATTTGAGGAACGAAAATAGATCTAAAAAGAGTTTGCAAAACCCCTACATTAAAATGGCGCCGCTACCGCTTCGCTCGTTACGATTGACGATTTCGTAGACGATTTGGATTTTGGGATCCGTTCTTTTTGAACGTTAATTTTCTTGCAACAAAATTAAAAAATACAAAAAAATCAAAAACTTAAAAATACAAAAAAATTAAAAAAATCACAAAAGCAAACTCTTTCCTAAGATTTGCACCAAAAAAATTAAAAAATCAAAAAGTAATACTTTTTCCTAAAAGTATTACACCAAAAATATTACGTATTATTTTTATTTTTCTTATTTCGATTTCTTTCGTTTTTATTGTGAATATATATTTTTCTAAAAAATACAAAAAGATTTTTCTTTTACTATAGTATATTACGTAGCACAATAATTTACCTACTTTTCAAATAAGCCTTAGTTGGGATTTCATCACCTAACTATTGTATTCGTATCCTAAACGAAATAAAAAGGCAAAATAGATAAATACTAGTAAGACGTTTGAACTCAAAATATACAAACTATAAGGTGGGTATAAGGCGACGCGCTATAAAAGGCTGTCTAAGGAAAAAGGTTTTTAAGTGCTTTGTGCCACCTCGTTTCCCCGCTTGCTTGTGCGTATATTGAGAGGGACGAACGATTATTGGTTTGCCAACTCAATCAGTATTAAGTATATATTTTTGTAGCTTTTTACTATTGCACCTCGAGAGGGAAAATCCTTTTCTTCTCAAAGTCGACCGAGGTCACCTACCTCATTCCAAAGTTTTAATTGTATGCGCACTCGCGCGCGTACATACATACCGATTGGTGTACCAAATTCTTCCAATTCTTCCAAAAAGAAGAAGAAGAAGAAAAACAAAAAGACCGTCATTCAAGCCGATCCCGAGAATCGTGCTTTCGACATAACGATGGCAACGGATAATCGACCAATGATTGAGATTCTCCAATCTCACGTTGAAGGAAACGATGACGCGATTGTGGTGTCGGATATTGGAGCTAATCATTTTGAACTTAAAACGGGTTTTATTCAAATGTTTTCCGCTACACCATTTTTAGGCCGTACTAATGATGATCCACACGCTCATATCAAACGTTTCATACAATTGGCTAATACCGTCAAATACAATGGGGTGCCCCAAGAGGCTATTCGTTTACAACTCTTTCCTTTTTCCCTCGAGGGACAAGCCCGGATTTGGCTTGATAAGGAACCACCCCAAAGTATTACAACATGGATTGATTTAGAGACCAAGTTCATTAACTACTTTTTCCCACCATCACGGACCACCTCTTTAAGGAATGAAATCATTACTTTTGAGCAAAAATATGGGGAAACTTTTAGTGAGTCTTGGGATCGATTTAAAGAGCTTTTAAGAAAATGTCCACAACACGGTTTCACTAAAGTGCATCAAATAAATACGTTCTACAATAGTTTAACTCTAAATGACCAAGACTCACTTAATAGTGCCACGGGGGGGCAATATTCTTGTGAAATCAATGAACGAGGCTTGGGCCATAATTGAAAACAAGGCTAAAGTACAAACCAAGAGTGTTAGGGCCACTATGGAAAGTGCTAGTTCTAGTAAGAGTGACAAGAGAATCGATAAACTCACTTCGCTTGTTGAATCAATTGCTTTATAAACCCAAGCCCTCAATGGTCAAGTGAATGCCTTGAAAGAAACTAGTGAAACGTGTGAGACTTGTGGTGGACCACATTCATATTTCAATTGTGACAAGGTTTACAATAATCAACAACAACAAGTTTGTGCCTTTAATGCTAATGAATGGGTTCCATTTAAACCTAATGTTGATGTTAACCATTTGTCTTACAAGAGTACTAATTATTTGGCTCCCCCGGGTTTTGTAGCACCACAAAGACCACCCCCACCCGCCCAAAATACCCAATACCAAAATAGGAACCAAGGTCCTCAAATGGGTAATTTTCAAGGGAATGCAAATTAAGGGAATTTTAATGGTCAAAATCAAGGTTTTCAAAATAATAACCAAGGTTTTTATAATAACAACGGTTTTCAATCTGAATATCAAAACCAAGGTTTTCCTAATCAAGGGTTTAATCAAATGAACATGCAAAACCCTCAAATGGACTTGGTTCTACAAATATTGACCGAACATGAGAAAATCATGAAAGCAATGCAAGAATCTACTAGACAAATGCAAGAGTCCAACGATAAGAGATTTTTGACAATGATTCAAGCCCTTAGACCCCAAGGAGCCTTACCTTCAAATACCGAGATTAACCCTCGTGCTAATGTGAGTGCTATCACTACTCGAAGTGGAGCCACTTTAGTGGGACCTTCCATCTCTTCGCCCATAAAGGAGAGACAAGGCCCGGAGGTCATAATGAGTAATCCTACTCCCCCTCTGGTGATTCCTCCCACTACCACTCCTAGTACTAGTGCTCCATTTCCGAAAGAGCCTACCCCTACGGTTGTTCAAGAAGCGAGTCCTTCTTCTTCTCAACCTTCAAAGTCTCAGCCTAATATCCCTTATCCATCTAGGTTAGACAAGGCTAAAGTGCTCACCAAAGATGACGTTTATGTCTCCAACTTTTTGAAAATGATTTCCAACGTCAATGTTAACATTAGTCTAATTGAAGCAGTTGCTCAAATGCCAAAATTTGTCAAAATGTTTAAAGATTTTCTTAATAAGAAAGAAAAAATGGGTGAGCTCGTGAACACCCGTTTAAATGAGAATTGTTCCGCGATCCTTCTCAAAGAGCTTCCCAAAAAGCTAGGAGATCCCGGGCGATTCGTGTTACCTTGCTCGTTTCCTCAAATCGATGATTGCATGGCTTTAGCGAATCTCGGTGCTAGCATCAATCTTATGCCACTTTCGGTTTGGAAACAATTGTCATTACCCGACCTTGTACCGACTCGTATGACTTTAGAGTTAGCTAATCGAACTCTCGCATACCCCGTTGGTATTGCCGAAGATGTTTTTGTTCGAGTTGGTACATTTACTTTTCCCGTGGACTTTGTCGTCGTCGACTATGAGATGGATCCTCGTATTCCGTTAATACTTGGTAGACCATTCTTACGATCCGGAAGAGCCTTAGTTGACGTGGCCGAAGGGGAGTTAATTCTTAGGGTTCAGGATGAACAACAAGTTTTTAAAATGGTAAAAATCACAACAAAATCAAATGGAAAAGAATCGGTCAATATGATTGATGTTCCTAATTACGATAATGAAGAGATTTTTATTAATCCTTTTGGACTTGAAAAGTCTAATCAAAATGATTTTGTGATAACTTCATCCCTTCCCTTAGAGCCTCAAATTTTTGAAACTCCTATTTATGATACCTATAGTAATGACACTTCTTCAAGTGATCACACTATCTTCGGTTTAGACGACTTATCTTTTAACCCACCCACTTTTGACCCACCCATTTTTGATCAACCAATCTTTGATACCTACGATGATGACACTTCTTTAAGTGATCTCATTAACTTTGATGACCCACCCCATGATCTTAATGCACCTCATATCTCTATGAGTGATTCTTCCATGGAGACTCCTTTTGACTTTTATACTCCAATTTTAGAAGTCATGACTATTAAGGAGGATCCTCCACTCTTAGAGATCATTCCGACTTTAGAGGTTATTCCATTTGAGGAGGATTTAGGTATCTTTCTAAACTCCTATTTTCCTCATGAGGAAGAGTTTTCCTATGACTCCAACGATACTTATGTTTTCACATCAAGTTTGGAAGAGGATGACCTTCCCACTTTGGATTTTGATGATATTTTGAGCTTAAATGTCACTACCTCTTGCTATTTTCCCATTAAGGAATCGGTGTTTAATCCTGGAATAGAGATTTTCGTGCTTTCATTGCCTTATCACCTTACCCTTCCTTTTAAGAGACTTTTGCCTAAGGATACCCCACTTTACTTTGACTTGCGTGATTTTACCACCTCGGGGTTTAATTCCTTTTGTGATGGAAATTATGTGTTTGGCCCGGGTGGATTTTCGTGGGGTATGCCTTATATAACTTTGTTTCACCCTCTATCATGGAGAGATTTTCCTCCCTTAGAAATCTTGGTTTTTCCCATGATTTTCCCATTTGAATGATGACATTCGGGAATTCAAGTCGAGCTAGAGACTCGTGTTAAATAAATCAAGCATCGTATAACTAGGTTAGATTTTTACCTTTACCATCCTTTCCACTTTTTTTCGCCTTCACCCATTTTTCACCAATAAGTGTAGGGGGAGCCGTGTAGGTTGTTTGTTTTGTGTGTTATGATTGTGCAGGGACATGTGCTTAATGATCCACTTTTGGTGCTTTTGACGAGACCCGTGTTCCCGTGTTTCCCGTGTACCCGGTTCCTTCGGTAAGTTTTTGCTATTGTGATTCAATCTTGTATATAAATAAAACGTGAATAAATGTAATCACTTTAGTTGACCCTTCCTTAGCTCGATTTTAAACAACGTACTCAATGTCCTAAGTGTAGGGGAGTTTATTCTCCCACATGCTTAAACATTGAGGACAATATTTATATTAAGTGTAGGGGGATTTCGATCGAAATTTTAGTGGGTTAATTTAAAAAAATTTCAACGTTTTTCAAATTTTTGATCTATTTTGGCCTAGTAGTATTTTCATTTATTTTCTTTTGTCATCACATCGTAATAATTTCCATTTCAAGAATAAAATAAAAAAATAAATAAAATGGTTTTAACAAGTTTAGATGTCTTTGATATTTTAGGCCAGTCGTGAATATTTTGACTCAACCCGAGTTTACTTATCTAAGTTTACTCTAGCTAGTATCCTTAACCATATGGACCTTAATTGGTTTATTAGGCTAAGCATCCACGAGTCTCATTCCTTGAGATTTTAAATTGTGGAGAACGAGAGATGATAGAGTTGATAATAAGTTTAAGGGTTAATTTTTGCTTATATGAGTTTTTGTGGCTCTTTCTTCCCGCTTGTATATTTTATTGCTTAATAAATGAGGATTTTTGCTGTGTCGATTCGATATCTTAACTCTTAGCCAAATCTTTATTCTCCTTGTAATTAAAGCATGAACACATTGGGGGTGCCAGCGTTGTGGACTTCCGACTAAGGTGGCTCATAACCACTAAGTAGGAGGTATTCAGACCATGGGACCACGGAATTTTGCCTAATATATATATCATAAATAAAAAAGAATAAGATTAAAACATGACCTCAAGGAGCCTTAGGGTGTGGGGCATGTAGAACGAACCTTGTTAGAGCCTTAGGGTGTATGACATGGTAAGTGTTGAATAAGAATTAATCAAAAATCAATTCCCTCGTTTATCGTTCAAGGAGCCTTAGGGTGTGGACAATAGACGGGGAGCATTTTTACATCTTAAAGAGCCTAAGGGTATATGATGTGAACTTGCTAAACTTCACATAAAGTCTACATGACTTTGGAGGAATAATTAATAAGTAGTACTATTGGCCAAATTTTGGGTCCGGGAATTGATTCCCCAAATCGTGTTAAATCATCCTTGATGTGGGCTTACTTTAGTAACAACGTTTTTGAGGAAGAGGTTAGGTTTTGAGTGTCGGGTTTGCACCGTTTGGCCTTCATTTTTGGAATAATAACTATCAAATAAGTCATATGAGCCTACGGGTGAATGACAATCAATAAAATCTAGAGATACAAAGTAGGAATTGGAGAAAGAGTATTACACAATTGTCTTATATAAGTGGTTTTAACCTAAGGACTTATGGTAAACAATGATCTCGTTTTTAAGCTTGATATGGGGAACGTGAAACTTGAGGGTGATTAATATTCATGACACCAAAGCCCTAATTCAAGTCTTAGATTTCTTTACGAGTTTCTTCCATCAAATAATTTCCAAGTTAATAAATTTTTATAACTTTTTTCTCCTTCTAAATTTTTATCTTTTCATCGTAGTCGTAATAGTATATCTTAATAAAGGCCCAGATGGGTTAATAATGAGAAAAATGTAACTTTATGCTTTAAAATAATGCATTGCATGGGGTCATTGCAATGGTCAAGTGTAGGGGATTTAATAAGTGTGTAAACACTTATCCTTTTGCCACTAAAATCAAGGAAAAACAAGACCTAGTCATGTGTTTTATATCATAAAAGTCAGAATTACGCGTGGTTTTGTGTTTTTGTGTTGAAATAGGTACAAATGATCAAAAGGAAAGAAAACACGGGATTTCACGGTCAAATGTTGAAGAAAAATCCAAGAAAGAGACGAAGACAAAGTCAAAAACCAAAAGTGTGCCCAAGATCACGAAAACCGGCTAATTCAATACGACTTTGAAGAAAAGATCGACAAAGCCGAAATCGAGCTCGTTCTTAGTGGATTTAATATTATTTGAGTTTAATGGGCCTTGTGGGTCCCACATTTGCTTATTGGGCCCACAAGCCCATTTGGAAAATTGAATCTTGTGCTTAAAAGGATGAAGCCCAATATGGCCCATTTGATTATTTACAAGGGACGGATGAATATTTTTGTTGGATCCTAGGCCCGAATACAAAACAAAGGACGCTATGTACTTGGGCCAAAGCCCAGTTGGGTTAAATTTATGGGACGGTTTAACATGTTGAAAGGTCAAAACCCTTTACCAGTCAACTCTCAAACGAATTTACCCTCACCTCACTTTACCCAATTCCCCACATCACCCACGTGTAACCTAACACCCTCACCCACACGTTTTGATAAAAATGTCTTACCCAACACACGAATTGAATAAAAATCATTTATCCCTCATCCATTTTTTACGTTACAAACTATGTGCTTTCACCCTCACCCATTATTCTCTCTCACAGCCACCACTCTTTTTACCAAACCCTAAATCACCCCATCACCAATTTTACTCATCAAAATTGGGGGTTTTACCCTTACTTGCTAATTCACTCAAAGGGGAATTAAATCCCCATAAGAATCGGAAGATCCACCAAGGGGGTGGTCCTCATCTTAATCCGACGTGGCTAAAACTCCTCTTGTGATTGGATTAACCAACTCACCAATACCCATCCACCAATCAGCATCCTCCACCTCAGCCTAAACAAACACAACAAACACACCCCCATGACGGGAGGGTGATCCGTGTGACCCCTAGTGCTTTTTCATCCGTTGGATCGAAGAGAAGAGAGAGAATTGAAGAAAGAAGGGCTAGGATTGAATGCTTACTCTTGAAGCTAAGAAGAAGGTTATGGGGTTTTGCCTATAAAACCCCCATCAATGATGTAATTGAAATCACTTTTTCTTTATTTTAATTTTTGCAAATTAGTTTAGGTTTAATGTAATTTTTAATTTCCAGTATTTGTACCTTTTTTATGATTAATGAAAAGTTGTCTTTAATTAAATTTTGTCTCAATTTAATTTTCTGCCAAAGTTTAATTGTCTCCTTTAATCTGCGTTTTAATTACTGTTCTTGTTTATCATTATTAATATAATATAAAATATAAAAAAATAAAAATAAAAGAAAGTGCTAATAATTTCCCCACTGGGAAGTTTTAAAAGTTACTGTTCATTGTTGTTCAAGTGTTCGAGTATGGTTGTTCGTGGATCGAGATTGTTTATGACGATGATTTGAGGTGGTGTTCGTAGCTTCGGTTCACAAGGAGGCTCAGCGCCATCCTTCGACCCAACGGATATCATTACGAGGTTCTACTTTTATTTTAAATTAATGTTTGTTTTATTTATCTGCTGAATAATCTGCTTAGTTTAATACTGGTTAAAGTTTGAATCTGCTTGATTTATTAGTTTTTAAAATGTTTGTTGTTTATTTAGTTTAAGTTTATGTTGGATCTGCTTTTGTTTTCAAGTTGTTTGGATTTGCTAGTTCAAGTCTGCTTAATTGGTTTAGTCAGTTAGGTTTGTTTAAGTATTGAATTGCTTATTAGTTGTTTTAAAAGTTTCTATTAGTTTTAAATCTGCTTATTTGGATTTTAGTTTTAGTTTGGATTTGCTTATTTAAATTCTGCTTATTAGCTTTTATTCTTATTTGCTATTAGAGTAGTTTGGCTTATTTGTTCTTAGTTTTATATTTATATTGGTTGTTTATTTGTGATTATAGCTTATTTGCTTATTAGTTTATTTGTTTATTGCTTTTCAATATTTTTAGCTTATTTGATTCAGCTTATTTGCTTGTCCTGTTTTGTCGTTATAGCTTTTGTGTATTTGTTATCTGCAACATACAGATTCAATTGATCTGTATTTGTCCAAAATTCCAAAAATATAAATAGATAAAAATTTGTTTGTCCTGGGGCTCGAACCCTGGACCTCTCGTACAACTGTCAAACGCCACAACCACTTAGCTAGGACCTTTCTTGTGTTTATCTCTTCATCATTAAATTAATATAGGGTTTTAAGTCGCTGTCAGCTTTTGTTAATTAGTTTTTATTACAAATTTTAGTTTTATAAATTTAAATTTAATTAAAAGTTTTTTATTAATTTTGTTTTATTCAGTTTTTATAAAAAAATATAAAAAAGATAAAAAAATATTTTATTTAAATTACTTTTATAATTTTAAATTAGTTTAAATTTTAGTTTAGGTTTTAAAATAGTTTTCATAAAAAGTCTTTAAAATAGTTTTTTTTTAAATAGTATAAAATTAGTTTATTTCAATTAATTAAGTTTTATTTTAAAATATATTTCATTTAAAGTTTTTAAAAGATTTTTTTATCTAGTTTTCAATCAAATTAGTTTTAAATTTTGTTTTAGTTTCAAAATAGTTTTTATTTAAATTAGATTAAATTATTTCTTTTTAAATTAGATTAAAAAGTTTTTATTATTAAATAGATTTTAGTTTAAAATACCAAAAGTCAAATATACGTTACCAAGAACAAATTAAGTTTTACGTTTATTCGGAAATCAATTCGAGTCGATTTGAGGAACGAAAATAGATCTAAAAAGAGTTTGCAAAAACCCTACATTTAAATGGCGCCGCTGCCGCTTCGCTCGTTACGATTGACGATTTCGTAGACGATTTGGATTTTGGGATCCGTTCTTTTTTAACGTTAATTTTCTTGTAACAAAATTAAAAAATACAAAAAAAATCAAAAACTTAAAAATACAAAAAAATTAAAAAATCACAAAAGCAAACTCTTTCCTAAGATTTGCACCAAAAAAATTAAAAAATCAAAAAGTAATACTTTTTCCTAAATGTATTACACCAAAAATATTACGTATTATTTTTATTTTTCTTATTTCGATTTCTTTCGTTTTTATTGTGAATATATATTTTTCTAAAAAATACAAAAAGATTTTTCTTTTACTATAGTATATTACGTAGCACAATAATTTACCTACTTTTCAAATAAGCCTTAGTTGGGATTTCATCACCTAACTATTGTATTCGCATCCTAAACGAAATAAAAAGGCAAAATAGATAAATACTAGTAAGACGTTTGAACTCAAAATATACAAACTATAAGGTGGGTATAAGGCGACGCGCTATAAAAGCCCGTCTAAGGAAAAAGGTTTTTAAGTGCTTTGTGCCACCTCGTTTCCCCGCTTGCTTGTGCGTATATTGAGAGGGACGACCGATTATTGGTTTGCCAACTCAATTAGTATTAAGTATATATTTTTGTAGCTTTTTACTATTGCACCTCGAGAGGGAAAATCCTTTTCCTCTCAAAGTCGACCGAGGTCACCTACCTCATTCCAAAGTTTTAATTGTATGCGCACTCGCGCGCGTACATACATACCGATTGGTGTACCAAATTCTTCCAATTCTTCCAAAAAGAAGAAGAAGAAGAAAAACAAAAAGACCGTCATTCAAGCCGATCCCGAGAATCGTGCTTTCAACATAACGATGGCAACGGATAATCGACCAATGATTGAGATTCTCCAATCTCACGTTGTAGGAAACGATGACGCGATTGTGGTGCTGGATATTGGAGCTAATCATTTTGAACTTAAAACGGGTTTTATTCAAATGTTTTCCGCTACACCATTTTTAGGCCGTACTAATGATGATCCACACGCTCATATCAAACGTTTCATACAATTGGCTAATACCGTCAAATACAATGGGGTGCCACAAGAGGCTATTCGTTTACAACTCTTTCCTTTTTCCCTCGAGGGACAAGCCCGGATTTGGCTTGATAAGGAACCACCCCAAAGTATTACAACATGGATTGATTTAGAGACCAAGTTCATTAACTACTTTTTCCCACCATCACGGACCACCTCTTTAAGGAATGAAATCATTACTTTTGAGCAAAAATATGGGGAAACTTTTAGTGAGTCTTGGGATCGATTTAAAGAGCTTTTAAGAAAATGTCCACAACACGGTTTCACTAAAGTGCATCAAATAAATACGTTTTACAATGGTTTAACTCTAAATGACCAAGACTCACTTAATAGTGCCACAGGGGGCAATATTCTTGTGAAATCAATGAACAAGGCTTGGGCCATAATTGAAAACAAGGCTAAAGTACAAACCAAGAGTGTTAGGGCCACTATGGCAAGTGCTAGTTCTAGTGAGAGTGACAAGAGAATCGATAAACTCACTTCGCTTGTTGAATCAATTGCTTTACAAACCCAAGCCCTTAATGGTCAAGTGAATGCCTTGAAAGAAACTAGTGAAACGTGTGAGACTTGTGGTGGACCACATTCATATTTCAATTGTGACAAGGTTTACAATAATCAACAACAACAAGTTTGTGCCTTTAATGCTAATGAAAGGGTTCCATTTAAACCTAATGTTGATGTTAAACATTTGTCTTACAAGAGTACTAATTATTTGGCTCCCCCGGGTTTTGTAGCACCACAAAGACCACCCCCACCCGCCCAAAATACCCAATACCAAAATAGGAACCAAGGTCCTCAAATGGGTAATTTTCAAGGGAATGCAAATCAAGGGAATTTTAATGGTCAAAATCAAGGTTTTCAAAATAATAACCAAGGTTTTTATAAAAACAACGGTTTTCAATCTCAATATCAAAACCAAGGTTTTCCTAATCAAGGGTTTAATCAAATGAACATGCAAAACCCTCAAATGGACTTGGTTCTACAAAAATTGACCGAACATGAGAAAATCATGAAAGCAATGCAAGAATCTACTAGACAAATGCAAGAGTCCAACGATAAGAGATTTTTGACAATGATTCAAGCCCTTAGACCCCAAGGAGCCTTACCTTCAAATACCGAGATTAACCCTCGTGCTAATGTGAGTGTTATCACTACTCGAAGTGGAGCCACTTTAGTGGGACCTTCCATCTCTTCGCCCATTAAGGAGAGACAAGGCCCAGAGGTCATAATGAGTAATCCTACTCCCCCTCCGGTGATTCCTCCCACTACCACTCCTAGTACTAGTGCTCCATTGCCGAAAGAGCCTACCCCTACGGTTGTTCAAGAAGCGAGTCCTTCTCCTTCTCAACCTTCAAAGTCTAAGCCTAATATCCCTTATCCTTCTAGGTTAGACAAGGCTAAAGTTCTCACCAAAGATGACGTTCATGTCTCCAACTTTTTGAAAATGATTTCCAACGTCAATGTTAACATTAGTCTTATTGAAGCACTTGCTCAAATGCAAAAATTTGTCAAAATGTTTAAAGATTTGCTTAATAAGAAAGAAAAATTGGTTGAGCTCGTGAACACCCGTTTAAATGAGAATTGTTCCGCGATCCTTCTCAAAGAGCTTCCCGAAAAGCTAGGAGATCCCGGACGATTCGTGTTACCTTGCTCGTTTCCTCAAATCGATGATTGCATGGCTTTAGCGGATCTCGGCGCTAGCATCAATCTTATGCCACTTTCGGTTTGGAAACAATTGTCATTACCCGACCTTGTACCGACTCGTATGACTTTAGAGTTAGCTAATCGAACTCTCGCATGCCCTGTTGGTATTGCCGAAGATGTTTTTGTTCGAGTTGGTACATTTACTTTTCCCGTGGACTTTGTCGTCGTCGACTATGAGATGGATCCTCGTATTCCGTTAATACTTGGTATACCATTCTTACGATCCGGAAGAGCCTTAGTTGACGTGGCCGAAGGGGAGTTAATTCTTAGGGTTCGGGATGAACAACAAGTTTTTAAAATGGGAAAAATCACAACAAAATCAAATGGAAAAGAATCGGTCAATATTATTGATGTTCTTAATTACGATAATGAAGAGATTTTTTCCTTTTGGACTTGAAAAGTCTAATCAAAATGATTTTGTGATAACTTCATCCCTTCCCTTAGAGCCTCAAATTTTGAAACTCCTATTTATGATACCTATAGTGATGACACTTCTTCAAGTGATCAAACTATCTTCGGTTTAGACGACTTATCTTTTAACCCACCCACTTTTGAGCCACCCATTTTTGATCAACCAATCTTTGATACCTACGATGATGACACTTCTTTAAGTGATCACATTAACTTTGATGACCCACCCCATGATCTTAATGCACCTCATATCTCTATGAGTGATTCTTCCATGGAGACTCCTTTTGACTTTTATACTCCAATTTTAGAAGTCATGACTATTAAGGAGGATCCTCCACTCTTAGAGATCATTCCGACTTTAGAGGTTATTCCATTTGAGGAGGATTTAGATATCTTTCTAAACTCCTATATTCCTCATGAGGAAGAGTTTTCCTATGACTCTGACGATACTTATGTTTTCACATCAAGTTTGGAAGAGGATGACCTTCCCACTTTGGATTTTGATGATATTTTGAGCTTAAATGTCACTACCTCTTGCTATTTTCCCATTAAGGCATCGGTGTTTGATCCCGGAATAAAGATTTTTGTGCTTTCATTGCCTTATCACCTTACCCTTCCTTGTAAGAGACTTTTGCCTAAGGATACCCCACTTTACTTTGACTTGCGTGATTTTACCACCTCGGGGTTTAATTCCTTTTGTGATGGAAATTATGTGTTTGACCCGGGTGGATTTTCGTGGGGTATGCCTTATATAACTTTGTTTCACCCTCTATCATGGAGAGATTTTCCTCCCTTGGAAATCTCGGTTTTTCCCATGATTTTCCCATTTGAATGATGACATTCGGGAATTCGAGTCGAGCTAGAGACTCGTGTTAAATAAATCAAGCATCGTATAACTAGGTTAGATTTTTACCTTTACCATCCTTTCCACTTTTTTTCGCCTTCACCCATTTTCACCAATAAGTGTAGGGGGTCGTGTAGGTCGTTTGTTTTGTGTGTTGTGATTGTGCAGGGACATGTGCTTAATGATCCACTTTTGGTGCTTTTGGCGAGACCCGTGTTCCCGTGTTTCCCGTGTACCCGGTTCCTTCGATAAGTTTTTTCTATTGTGATTCAATCTTGTATATAAATAAAACGTGAATAAATGTAATCACTTTAGTTGTGCCTTCCTTAGCTCGATTTTAAACAACGTACTCAATGTCCTAAGTGTAGGGGAGTTTATTCTCTCACATGCTTAAACATTAAGGACAATGTTTATATTAAGTGTAGGGGGGATTTCGATCGAAATTTTAGTGGGTTTTTCCATGAATGACACCATTTAACCGGAAAATTTAAAAAAATTTCAACGTTTTTCAAATTTTTGATCTATTTTGGCCTAGTGGTATTTTCATTTATTTTCTTTTGTCATCACATCGTAATAATTTCCATTTCAAGAAAAAAATAAATAAATAAATAAAATGGTTTTAACAAGTTTAGATGTCTTTGATATTTTCGGCCTGTCGTGAATATTTTGACTCAACCCTAGTTTACTTATCTAAGTTTACTCTAGCTAGTATCCTTAACCATATGGACCTTAATTGGTTTATTAGGCTAAGCATCCACGAGTCTCATTCCTTGAGATTTTAAATTGTGGAGAACGACAAATGATAGAGTTGATTATAAGTTTAAGGGTTAATTTTTGCTTATATGAGTTTTTGTGGCTCTTTCTTCCCGCTTGTATATTTTATTGCTTAATAAATAAGGATTTTTGCGGTGTCGATTCGATATCTTAACTCTTATCCAAATCTTTATTCTCCGTGTAATTAAAGCATGAACACATTGAGGGTGCTAGCGTTGTGGACTTCCGACTAAGGTGGCTCATAACCACTAAGTAGGAGGTATTCAGACCATGGGACCACGGAATTTGGCCTAATATATATATCATAAATAAAAAAGAATAAGATTAAAACATGACCTCAAGGAGCCTTAGGGTGTGGGGCATGTAGCACGAACCTTGTCATTAGAGCCTTAGGGTGTATGGCATGGTAAGTGTTGAATAAAAATTGATCAAAAATCAATTCCCTCGTTTATCGTTCAAGGAGCCTTAGGGTGTGCACAATAGACGGGGAGCTTTTTACATCTTAAAGAGCCTAAGGGTATATGATGTGAACTTGCTAAACTCCACATAAAGTCTACATGACTTTGGAGGAATAATTAATAAGTAGTACTATTGGCCAAATTTTGGATCCGTGAATTTATTCCCCAAATCGTTTTAAATCATCCTTGATGTGGGCTTACTTTATTAACAACGTTTTTGAGGACGAGGTTAGGTTTTGAGTGTCGGGTTTGCACTGTTTGGCCTTCATTTTTGGAATAATAACTATCAAATAAGTCATATGAGCCTACGGGTGAATGACAATCAATAAAATCTAGAGATACAAAGTAGGAATTAGAGAAAGAGTATTACACAATTGTCTTATATAAGTGGTTTTAACCTAAGGACTTATGGTAAACAATGATCTCGTTTTTAAGCTTGGTATGAGGAACGTGAAACTTGAGGGTGATTAATATTCATGACACCAAAGCCTTAATTCAAGTCTTAGATTTCTTTACGAGTTTCTTCCATCAAATAATTTCCAAGTTAATAAATTTTTATAACTTTTGTCACCTTTTAAATTTTTATCTTTTCATCGTAGTCATAATAGTATATCTTAATAAAGGCCAAGATGGGTTAATAATGAGAAAAATGTAACTTTATGCTTTAAAATAATGTATTGCATGGGGTCATTGCGATGGTTAAGTGTAGGGGATTTAATAAGTGTGTAAACACTTATCCTTTTGCCACTAAAATCAAGGAAAAACAAGACCTAGTCATGTGTTTTATATCGTAAAAGTCGGAATTACGCGTGGTTTTGTGATTTTGTGTTGAAATAGGTACAAATGATCAAAAGGAAAGAAAACACGGGATTGCACGGTCAAATGTTGAAGAAAAATCCAAGAAAGAGACTAAGACAAAGTCAAAGACCAAAAGTGTGCCCAAGATCACGAAAACCGGCTAATTCAATACGACTTTGAAGAAAAGATCGACAAAGCCGAAATCGAGCTCGTTCTTAGTGGATTTAATATTATTTGAGTTTAATGGGCCTTGTGGGTCCCACATTTGCTTATTAGGCCCACAAGCCCATTTGAAAAATTGAATCTTGTGCTTAAATGGATGAAGCCTAATATGGCCCATTTGATTATTTACAAGGGACGGATGAATATTTTTGTTGGATCCTAGGCCCGAATACAAAACAAAGGACGCTATGTACTTGGGCCAAAGCCCATTTGGGTTGAATTTATGGGACGGTTTAACATGTTGAATGGTCAAAACCCTTTACCAGTTAACTCTCAAACGAATATACCCTCACCTCACTTTACCCAATTCCCCACATCACCCACGTGTAACCTAACACCCTCACCCACACGTTTTGATAAAAACGTTTTACCCAACTCACGAATTGAATAAAAATCATTTATCCCTCACCCATTTTTTACGTTACAAACTATGTGCTTTCACCCTCACCCATTTTTCTCTCTCACAGCCACCACTCTTTTTACCAAACCCTAAATCACCCCATCACCAATTTTACTTATCAAAATTGGGGGTTTTACCCTTACTTGCTAATTCACTCAAAGGGGAATTAAATCCTCATAAGAATCGGAAGATCCACCAAAGGGGTGGTCCTCAATTTAATCCGACGTGGCTAAAACTTCTCTTGTGATTGGATTAACCAACTCACCAATGCCCATCCACCAATCAGCATCCTCCACATCAGCCTAAACAAACACAACAAACAGACCCCCATGACAGGAGGGCGATCCGTGTGACCCCTAGTTCTTTTTCATCCGTTGGATCGAAGAGAAGAGAGAGAAATGAAGAAAGAAGGGATGGGATTGAATGCTTACTCTTGAAGCTAAGAAGAAGTTTACGGGGTTTTGCCTATAAAAATCCCCATCAATGATGTAATTGAAAGCACTTTTTCTTTATTTTAATTTTTGCAAATTAGTTCAGGTTTAATGTAATTTTTAATTTCCAGTATTTGTAACTTTTTTATGATTAATGAAAAGTTGTCTTTAATTAAATTTTGTCTCAATTTAATTTTCTGTCAAAGTTTAATTGTCTCCTTTAATCTGCGTTTTAATTACTGTTCTTGTTTATCATTATTAATATAATTTAAAATATAAAAAAAAATAAAGGAAAGTGTTAATAATTTCCCCACTGGGAGGTTTTAAAAGTTACTATTCATTGCTGTTCAAGTGTTCGAGTATGGTTGTTCGTGGATCGAGATTGTTTATGACGATGATTTAAGGTGCTGTTCGTAGCTTCGGTTCACAAGGAGGCTCAGCGCCATCCTTCGACCCAACGGATATCATCACGAGGTTCTACTTTTCTTTTAAATTAATGTTTGTTTTATTTATCTGCTTAATAATCTGCTTAGTTTAATACTGGTTAAAGTTTGAATCTGCTTGATTTATTAGTTTTAAAAATGGTTTTTGTTTATTTAGTTTAAGTTTATGTTGGATCTGCTTTTGTTTTCAAGTTGTTTGGATTTGCTAGTTTAGGTCTGCTTAATTGGTTTAGTCAGTTAGGTTTGTTTAAGTATTGAATTGCTTATTAGTTGTTTTAAAAGTTTCTATTAGTTTTAAATCTGCTTATTTGGATTTTAGTTTTAGTTTGGATTTGCTTATTTAAATTCTGCTTATTAGCTTTTATGCTTATTTGCTATTAGAGTAGTTTTGCTTATTTGTTCTTAGTTTTACATTTATATTGGTTGCTTATTTGTGATTATAGCTTATTTGCTTATTAGTTTATTTGTTTATTGCTTTTCAATATTTTTAGATTATTTGATTCAGCTTATTTGCTTGTCCTCTTTTGTCGTTATAGCTTTTGTGTATTTGTTATCTGCAACACACAGATTCAATTGATCTGTATTTGTCCAAAATTCCAAAAACATAAATAGCTAAAAATTTGTCTGTCCTGGGGCTCGAACCCTGGACCTCTCGTATAACTGTCAAACGCCACAACCACTTAGCTAGGACCTTTCTTGTGTTTATCTCTTCATCATTAAATTAATATAGGGTTTTAAGTCGCTGTCAGCTTTTGTTAATTAGTTTTTATTACAAGTTTTAGTTTTATACATTTAAATTTAATTAAAAGTTTTTTATTAATTTTCTTTTATTCAGTTTTTATAAAAAATATAAAAAAGAAAAAAAAAAATTTATTTAAATTACTTTTATAATTTTAAATTAGTTTAAATTTTAGTTTAGGTTTTAAAATAGTTTTCATAAAAAGTCTTTAAAATAGTTTTTTTTTAAATAGTATAAAATTAGTTTATTTTAACTAATTAAGTTTTATTTTAAAATATATTTCATTTAAAGCTTTTAAAAGTTTTTTTACCTAGTTTTCAATCAAATTAGTTTTAAATTTTGTTTTAGTTTCAAAATAGTTTTTATTTAAATTAGATTAAATTATTTCTTTTTAAATTAGATTAAAAAGTTTTTATTGTTAAATAGATTTTAGTTTATAATACCAAAAGTCAAATATACGTTACCAAGAACAAATTAAGTTTTACGTTTAATCGGAAATCAATTTGAGTCGATTTGAGGAACGAAAATAGATCTAAAAAGAGTTTGCAAAAACCCTACATTAATTATATTATGCTTTATCCTGTCACAGGGCGACGAGGACTTGGTTAAGTAATCCACCACTGTGCGATAGTGGCTTACTAGGCCTCTTGGGCCTTGCCTGTGCTACATAGCGACCATCCATACCCAATGGATATGGGTATTACCTACGGGTCGGGTTATACAACCTGAATAGGGACTATTCGTCATCAGAAAGAAAATACACTGATCTGAATAGGTCTTCCGAAAGCCTTGCTTCCATATAACCAACTCAAACTTCTTGAACCACTGTCTCGGTGCTTGCTACAACCCATACAATCTTTTCTGAAGTCTACACACGTAGTCTTCCTTCCCCTTAACCTAAAACCTTTAGGGTGCTCCAGGTAGATTTCTTTATCTAGATCACCATGAAGGAAAGTTGTCTTGACATCCATTTGCTCAACCTCAAGATCGAGGGCAGCCACCAAACCAAGAACAACTCTAATAAAATACATCTTCACCACTAGAGAGAAAATCTCATCAAAATCAATACCTTTCTTCTGACTGAACCCTTTAACCACCAATCTGGCCTTATACCTCGGTCTCGAAGTGTGATCATAAGTCTTCATTTTGAAAACCCACTTGCTTTTCAAATCTCTCTTGCCCTTAGGAAATTTCACTAACTCAAAGGTATTGTTTTCATGCAAGGAAGTCATATCATCTTGTATAGCATCAAACCACTCTTTCTTGTGGTCATCTTCCATAGCTTCTGCATAACGCTCGGGCTCTCCCCTATCATTGAGTAAAACATACTCCGCTACAAAATAGCGTGTTGAAGGGTGAGGATTCCCATTCGATCGCCTGATAGGAACGAATGGTGGCATCGGCACTGGTAATTCAGGATGAACGTCTTCATCCAATTGGTCTGCAGCATAAGCATTATTAGTACCCTAGTCTTCATCATTATGAATATCATCTCCAAACTGTTGGTCAAATTATTTTGGAGGAACCGGATCTAAATCAATAGGATCATCACTACGTTGAGAAATTGATTCTTTCTCAGTCTTTTCAACATCATTCAGAGCTTGATCTTTCTCAAACTCTACATCTCGGCTGCGAACGATCTTGTTTTTTAACTGGGTCATACAACTTGAAACCAAACTCGTCTTGACCATACCCTAGGAACACACATGGCGTATTCTTCATATCAAGATTTGATCTTTTATCTTTAGGAATGTGCACAGACGCCTTACATCTAAAGACACGTAAATGTTGGTACGAAACTTCTTTACCGCTCCAAACCCTGTTAGGAACATCAAAATGCAAAGGAACACAAGCGGTTAGATTAATAGCATGTATCGTCGTAATTAAAGCTTCACCCCAAAAAGTATCACGTAACCCTACGTGTGAAAGCAAGCATCTAACTCTCTCAACAAGAGTCCTATTCATCCGCTCAACTAAGCAATTCACCTGCGGTGTCTTCGGCGGTGAATTTTGATGCCGAATTCCATGCTCTCTACAATAGGCATCAAAGGGGCCAATGTATTCACCTCCATTATCACTGCGAATACATTTTATTTTCTTCCCTGTATGCCTCAACCAAAGCATGAAACTGTTTAAACACATCCAACATCTGATCCTTAGTCTTCAAGGTGTAAACCCAAAGCTTCCTTTAATAATCATCTATGAAAGTGACAAAATAAGAACACCTACCAAGTATCTTAGTCTTTGTAGTCTAAAATACATCGGAGTGTACCAAACCAAGTATATTCTCTAATTTGAAGGACGACTCTTGAAAGCATGACCTAGTCTGCTTTCCTGCCAAATAGTGAGAACATTTATTCAAGTTGATATCATGCACATCGGACAACACATTCTTCTTAGAAAGAATAGACATCCCCTTTTCACTCATGTGACCAAGTCTTTTATGCCATAACTCGGTCATATCAACATTGTCTACAGAATTGACAATGCTCTTGGAGATCTTCAGATGTGCCACGTACAACTTGTTTTCCCTTTTACCTCTTGCTATGATCATGGATCCGAGAGTACCTTTCCACAAGTAATTTCCAGAACTGTTGTGGTAACTATCTTCATCAAGAAGACCCGTTATGATAATATTGAGTCTTATGAGGGACATGTTTTGCATTACGCAACCATCCCCGTGTCAAACTTCAAACAAACGTCTCCAATACCAACAATCCTAGATAGCACATTATTTCCAATCAAAACAACACCAAAATCACCAAGTGTATATGATAAAAACTGCTCCTTTCGTGTTGCAACATGACATGTAGCACCACTATCGTAAATCCAACCCGAATCATCATTAGCAATGTTAACCGTATCAGAATCACAACAAACAAAGAACTCATTTGTGGTGGCATTTACTTCAGTACTGTCACCACCATCATCATCTTTCTTGTGTTTGTTCTTCTAATTCTTCTTGTTCTCCATTTTCCACTGTCTGCAAAACTTTTTCGTGTGTCCCTTCTTATGGAAATGGAAGTACTCAACATCAACAAACTTACCTTCGCTGGAACTGTTGTGATGATTGCTCTGTTACTCGGACCTCTACTTTTACATCTCCCCCGCCTTTCTGTGACCAATACATCTGACACTGAAGAGGAACCTTGTGATTTTCTTCTCATCTCTTCAATCAGGATACAGCCTTTAGCCAATTCCATGGTGATAACACCATCTAGTGTGGAGTTGGACAACGATGTCCTAAAATTTTCCCAAGAATCTGGTAAGGTACCAAGAAGCCACAAGCCTTGAATCTCATCTTCAAACTTGATACCCATTCCTGCAAGCTGATTTATAATACCCTGAAAAACATTCAGGTGATCAGTAATAGGGGACCCGTCAGTATACTTTAATCTCGTCATTTTCTTAATTAAGAACAACTTGTTGTTTCCAGTTTTTCTAGCATATAACTGTTCAAGCTTGTTCCAAAGAGTACGAGCATGTGTCTCTTCGCAAATGTGGTTCAACACATTATCATCAACCCACTCCCTAATATGCCTACTAACCTGTCTATGCAAAATCATCTATTCTGCATATGTTTTATTCTCAGGTTTCTCAGTAGTAAAAATAGGCAAGTAGTAATATTTCACATAAAGGAGATCTTTCATCTTCCCCTTCTAAACATGATAATTAGAACCATTCAAATTAAATATCCTAATTGTATTAGCTTCCATCATTCAAACAAGTAAGTCCCCAATCAAGAGCCTACAGCTCTGACGCCAATTTGACGGGTATAGATGGAATGGGTCACAACGGTATAAACACGAATGCGGAAGTAAATCATCCTTTGACCACATTTACCATAGCCTCTGTATGAACCTATGAGGAAGTAAGCAAATAAGGCAACCTTAAAAGAACTCTAATCATCCCCCAATCAATAACAATCAACTATCAACAGGTAGTTAAGTAATCAACAAACATACAACAAGAACACCAAACTTTTAGCGTGGAAAACCTCAAAGTGGGTAAAAACACGGGACAACTAGTGTCGCTTAAATCACTATAACCAAGAGATACAAGACTTTTCTAGTTTACACTAGAGGCATACAACCATTAATATGGTACAAGCAAAGAACAAAGAAAGGATAGAATCACCAAATAACTAAGAATTAGATGCGAGCTGCCTGGACACGAAACCAAGACTTCCAGGCATCCAATCAAGATTCATATGGTTAAAACCTTCCTTTATATATAAGGAAGCTACAGCCCAAAAACCGTTACGATCCAACGGTGTAAACTCTGGCGATCGGCGTAACACTCGTGATGTTGGGTGATAAACAACTCTAAACCTCTCGTATCTTTATTTCTCTCACTTCACTCTTGGATAACCTTATCTTTAGAAAATCTGAAATATATACACCTTTGGATAGAGTAAATGGGCCCAAGATGGGCCCCTAATATGTTGGGCTCTCAAATACCAAGTATCCATAAAGTACTCCAAAATTGAGAAGGTACTCCAAAACTTAGAAGTACTCCAAAACTGAAGATAGTACTCCAAAACTGAAAGTACTCCAATATTCAGAAAAATGGAGAACTATTGGCCATACCGACTCATTCTTAATTCTCATGGACTAAGAAAATACCTAACACTATTTTCTTTACAGCATGTAGTCATCATAAATAAACCTTCGTGATCAATGAGGATTAATTTTCTCTACATTTTCAAAGTTGATTATCCTACTTGTGTTCTAGTTCTATAAAAATTGCTAAACATTTTATCTATTATATATAAAGATTGATTATTCTAATTTAATGTGTTAACTTTTTATATATAGTTTAAAGTACTCTAATTTAATATAGAGAAGTTGAAAGGAAAGAAACGGCCATGTGTCTTAGAAGTTGAAGTGTAGGAATCTCAACGGCCATGGAGTGTCTTAAAGTTGGTAGTGTTTGTATTGATTCCTCTTAATTTAATGTGGAGCCTTCGAGCCATCGAGATGAAATTTAAGTATTGTTGGAATTCCAAGAATACGAAATTGAAGTGTTGTTGCAGTTTCGAGAATACAAACCATCTCAAAGTTCCCATAATGCCTAAATTTAATGCGGATTTATCTCATAACAATAACTAAGGGAACATATACCATGTGCGAAATTGATACGACATTTACGGATAGTATCGAGATAGTCGTCCCACTTCAAGCGTCTGTTTGCTCCCTGAAAAATAGACAAGAGAAAAATTAGAGAATTATTTTGTTGTCCCTCAAATTTGTGATGATTAAACAATAAAAATAGATAGAAGATAGATAAATTTTAGAGAAAGAAAGTAGAGAGAGAAAAGAGAGAGAATGTGTGAAACTTAGGAAATATTATATTAAGAAAAATGAGAATCACCAACCTCTCCTTACATGCAAGGAGAGGTATTTATAGCCTTGCCTGCATGTGGCATAATGGGCTATATGTTTGATTAGGCCAGGATTGAATAAATGCTTAGTACCTTGAAAGAGGCCTTTTAAGCTAGCCATCAAGCCCGTAATGTCACGACTATTTAACTAGCTATTACAACGGTCTAATAAATGATACATAATAAACCTATGACCGAACATTCTTGTCTGACTATATTTTGAGTCTAACAATCTCCCCAATGTGAGGTCATTTCTCTTTGATATTTAGAGATCAATGGATATTACTAATCTCGTCATAAATGAGTCTTGAACGTGTAATAGTAGTCTTTGTTCCTTCATGTTGTGATCTTTGAGCCTTTGTCGTTATCTTTCGACTTTGTCTTTAATCTTGAGATCTTCAAATCATCCTTGACTTGTCTTTGCCATCTTACAATCTTGTGTCTTCATCCACATGCTCATACTTTGCACTATCTTGAAAGCTTGTTAACAATCTCCTTTGAAGAGAGGTCATTCCCCTACATTAATTGATAAGGAAGATTTTGTTCATCAGAGTTGCGAAAGTCTTTAGATTTCTTGATTGTTGAAAATGTATTTGGGCATGAGTATGTGGTTTTGAATCTTCGACTTTGCTGAGTACACCGTAACGCCACCTTCTTGAGACAAAAGATAGACACAGACTGAATGGCTTTGACATTCGTCCTAACTCAGTAGCGTTTTACCTCCGGTCGGTGAAGACCGTTATGTTTATCCCAAACTTAGATCGATTTAGCTTGTGTAAACGAGATTGAATAAAGTTAAACACGTAGAGAAACTTTGTTGTATATGAAACAATTCAAGTATTATGCGGAATTAATACTTAAACAAGAACACACAAACAAGATAAACCAAACTTTCACTTTGATTGATTAATCAAACTTGCGTACAATGAAAGTGTAAAACATATATATTAAACTAAAACCTAAAGGCCTCCTTTTATAGATTAAGGAACCTTGTACAAGAGTCTACGTATCAGCTATTCTTGGTAAAGATAAACATAAAAAATACATTGTCAAACATATCTTTACTAGAAACATACTAGAAACATAAAACGCGTAGACTAGAATATCCTATCAGTGCTTGACTTCTTCTTATCAACGCTTGACTTCTTCCTGTCAACGCTTGTCTAGTCAACGCTTGATTTCTTCCTATCAATGTCCAAATTGCTCTTATCAGCGTCCAAGTGTCTTGGCTATATTTTATTCCCAACAATCCTCCCCTAAACTTGATATCTACTCCAGTAATCAAGTACTAAGAGGATTCTTACAAATCTTATCAAATTGGAAAAAAATAAACCTAATCAAATCTTTGGCCACGTCACTTGAGTAATCCATCTCCAGCTGTGTTGTCATCATTTTCTTCAAAACTTCTTTAGACATAGGATACTCAGCATCCACAAGAAGATACTCAGAAATCTTTGTTGAACTCAAATTATACACACGAGCTGCTGAATATAAACGCCATTGAAGTCTACTGATATCATCCTCAAGATCCTTCCAAACCGGATCTTCTTCATCTAGTGCACACATTCTCTTGAATGTTGACCAAATCTTTATTCCATTGACTGAAGTAGGTGCTTCAGTCTCATACTTGGCCTGCATCAACCTCCAAAGGTCTGCCAAGTCTTCCCTATCCAGGCTTGCAAACAAACACATCAAAGTAGTAAATGTATGTACCTCTTTCCCATATCTTCCAACCATCCAAAACCCACTTGCATCTTCTTCATAGCTAACAATAGGGTTTCTGGAATCATGAGGTAATACTTCTACCATATGTGAAGCTTCCAAGGGTGAGAGCTTAATACTCTTTCTAATAACAACTTCACATGGATTCACTCTATCCAAATTTGGTGGAAACTCAAGTGGAACTCCCTTCTTTAATGGTCTTGGTGTAATCAAATCCCTTTGGATCTCCATCTATTCTGCAAGTTCTTCTTTTCTTTCATCTGAAAGAAGTATAATAGTATTCTGCTCTTGCACCTTTGCCCATATAGGATAAACCTTATATTCCAATTCATCAAAAGACAATCCCTGCAACTTTCTAAAAGTCCAACCTGTTTGATGACATCTGAGCAACATGTAATAGAGCTCCCTTCTTTCTATCTTGGTCTGTTCAAGAACTTTGCTAGCTTTATACTTCAGAATCACCTTGCAATCTCTTTGAACTCTAAGTATAATTTCCGAACCCCAAATTTGATCTGATAAAGTCATGTCTAGATTTTCCATTACTTTATTCTCCTATGCAAAGTACATCTGAGCAACTTCAGGCATCTCATAATCTACATGATTCTTCAATTGTGCAAGCTTTTCCCTTACCAACTCATCACCATATTCAAGCCTTTCTGGTTCTTCAATAATCATGACACTTGAATCAGTGCTCTCATCACCACTGCTTTCCTTACTCTCAACAACAGTCTCCTTCATCCTATCTTCTTTCTCAAGTTGTGCATGGAATCAAATTTTACTTGAGGTGCATCCTTAGGAACCACTGTTTCTACCATAATCCCTTTACCCGTATCTAATGTATCAATGATGGGTAAAGATGATGATGATACCTGTGTAGACACTTCCTTGATGATAGTTGATGAATGGAATACATCCACCATACCTGCAGGTCTATCAACGTCCAAAACCTGTGTGTCAACGCCTAACTTACTCTTGTCAGCGCTTGGCTTTTCAGCGTCAAAAATCTGCTTGTCAACGCTCAATCTACTCTTGTCAGCGCTTCTTATGAACTGCTCCATCATCTCAGTAAAAGATAAATTCAAATTTGTAGGAGTAACCAATGACACATCAAAACCTGGTTGCTTCTTCAAATTTGTTAGAGCTTCAGCTATACCCAAAGATTCTCCTTCATGTGAGCCTTTGTCACTCACATGTATCTCCTCATCCTCCCCTTTGGAAGAATCCTCCACTCCACGCCTAGGGTTAACACCTTCTAAAATAACAATCCTCTCCCCCAATTGCTTGAGTTCAAGGCCTTGTGTAGAGATAGTATGTACAAGGTCTGCATTTTGCTTTTGCAAGCTAATACAGACAGCCGTCAATTCCAACAATGTATAGGGTTCCAATCTGCCCTCCTCTAGAATGGGTATTTGACCTCCCAAAGTAGAATCATGTGGCATGGATGGGGTCTTAATGATGTTAGGACTGGCTTGGCCTGCATCTAAGCTAGCATCAATAGTCCTAGCCCCACCCATATCACCAACCACACTTGTGGTGGTGGTTCTCTCTGCAACATGGCTAGGACCACTAGAGGAGAACACTCCAATAGTCCTTTGGCCTTTTTCCATCCTAGAGTCTAGGGGTGAAGAGGATGATGTGGATTGGGTTTCAGTTTGGGGATTAAGGGGTGTTTGGGTTTGTTGTAAAAGGGTGTCAGCGTTTGGATTAGAAGTGTCAATGCCAACATTTAACGTGTCAACGTTGGAGGGATCTTGGTCAAGTTCCATATGTTGGGGTGATAGTGATGGTTCAGGTAATGGATCAAGTTGGGGTTGTGGGTCTGGTTGAGGTTGTGCTGCTGCAATAACAGCAAGCATGGCTTGGGTAAGGGGTGAGTCTGTTTGGGGGGTGAATTCATCTTTCAAAAAATTGCTTTCTTTTGCACAGGGATCGAATAAAAGTCATCATGATCCCTGGTGCAATACCTTTGTTCTTCAAAAACCATTTGCAAATATCTTGGGTAAGCAAGAGTCATCTTGCTACCCTTGTTTTTACACATGCCATCAAAAATCATTTTAGAAATATTATATTTTTCCCAGTAGCAATACACACAATGGCATTACCAATAGACCTGTTAATTTCATTGTGTGCAGTACATTTGGGACTCAAGCATTGAAGAATGACATGTATTAAGTACTTCCAAGCTGGGGGAAATTCTTGTTTTGAATATTTGTTTAAAGTGCCCTCTTCAGGGGAAGGATAACCCAAAGCTTGAAGTCCTTGTTCTAGCTCACCAATGGGTAGGGTGGTTATACCATCTGCATCATTAAGATGTAAAGCCTGGCGAACCATGGCTTCAGTAACCACCCATGAACGCCCATGGACTATAGCAGTTAATGTAGTCACATTATTAATCGTTGAGGAAGTAACAGTATTCCAAAACTGCTTAATATGAGTGACATGGATAAGAGGAGCATGATAAAGTGCATACCTTAAGGGGGATGCATTTAAATACTCCACCATCTGAGTATATTGAGGAAACAGAGTGTTGTCAGACTCTAAATAGGCAACCATGTTGTGCTGACTTCTGAACCCCAACACCAAATCACTCGGTTTAAACTTAGGCGCCATTGATGTAGAAAGCTGTATGAAATGTTATGAAAGATGAATATGTGTGAAAATTTAGTTAGACAAGAATAAGCAGTTACCCTGTTTCAAAAGAATGAGCCAAATATATAGGAGAGGTAGACACATGTGATTGGTCAAAAATTAGGTAGTTATTTTCAAAAGATAATGATTAAAATCTTGAAAAATATATAACTTATCTTTTACATTAATAAAAAGTTACCAACTCTATTATGGCCCATATTTTCGTCAAAAATAACAACTGGGTAGGACCCACTTGTTGTCAACGGTCAAAAATAACCTATCAACGCTCAACGGCTATATTCTTGTCAACGTTGGAAAATGCCATGTCAACGTCAAAATTGGTCCTAACAACGTTTGGAAATAAAACTGTCAACGTCCAAAAATAAAAATAATAAAAATGAAAAAGGACCTTAACAAAGTAATTTATCCTAGTAAAGATAACCTATAGACTGAAAATTACCATAGGGTGGCAAGCACTGTCCAATCATGCACACTTGATTAAGCAAGATAGACATAATTGTCCTCAAGTGTCCCTTGCTAACCAAAGTTCTTAACAATGAAGTTATCTCATAAAATCCTTTGTAACTTCCCAGGTAAGCCCAATAAAAATTATACCCAAGTCTCCCAACATACCACATCCAATTCTAGGCCAAAAAGTCTTGGCAGCGTGCATAGTATATCAACTTTGCATGCTACAGTGCCTCATAAGTTAGTAAAGTAATTCATACTCACCAGTGGACACAATCTAGAATTATGATAAGAGTATTATATGAATACCCAAAAAGTCCTAAAGGTTTCCTAAACCTCCCCTTAAACTATGATACATAAGTTGCCAAATAAAATGCATGTATTAAAAATTTATGTCAAGATAGGAATATAAATATTCCAACCATAATCCATAAACTTGAACATGCTCCAATAATGTTCCAAGTATTCATAAGCAACTCTGTATCCATTTGTACAATGCTAACAATGCCTGCATAATTAGATCAAAAACCACAAAACTAACATGTTACTGACAACGTCAATTTAACACTTGTTAGCGTTCAAATAACCTTTGTCAGCGTTAGACAAATAAAGTGGAAAATCTAATTTTGTACAAAGACCAATAAAAAATGCATATATACTTTTACAATAAGTTCCCAAAACACATATTAAGTAAGATTGATCATTCCAATACTTGTTACCAAGTATTGAAATCTTCCAGTATCAAAAGGTTTAGTTAATAAATCAGCCACATTTTCCTCTATGTCAACCCTATCTGGTTGTATTAAACCTTTTTCAAAACAATCTCTTATAAAATGATGTCTAATTTCCATATGTTTTGTTTTAGAGTGATGTACAGGATTTTTAATAATGCATAAAGTACGGTTATTGTCTACAAAAATCTTGGTATGCATGAAATTATACCCATAACCTAACAGCTGGTTCTGAATCTATAAGACTTATCCACAACAAGCAGCTGCAGCTACATACTCTGCTTCAGTTGTAGAATTGGCCACCACTGTTTGTTTCTTGCATTGCCAAGATATCAATCTACTCCCAAGGAACTGGCATCCACCAGTTGTGGATTTCCTATCAAACTTGCACCACCATAATCACTGTCTGAATATGCTATGAGTTCCAATGAAGAATCTTTTGGATACCATAATCCCAAGGTGGGATAGCACCTAAGGTCTCTAAAGATTCTCTTGACAGCATGAAGATGACACTCTTTGGGAGTCACTTGATGGCGTGCACATGCACACACAGCAAACATAATGTCAGGTCTTGAAGCTGTGAGATACATCAATGAACCAATCATTGACCTATAATGCCTGACATCCACCTCTTTTCCATCTCCAACCTTTCCCCAAGGGTGTTCCCTATCCATGGGTGTGCTAGCCCGTTTCTCATGTGGAGAAAAGCCAAACTTCTTCAAGATTTCTGCTACATATTTTTCTTGAGAGATGAAGATACCATCTTCTTTCTGCTGAACTTGTAACCCTAGAAAGAAGTTCATCTCCCCCATTGCACTCATCTTGAACTTGTCTGTAATGAGTTTGGAAAAGTCTTCACTCATCTTTGGACTAAAAGAGCCAAAGATGATATCATCCATATAAACCTGTACAAGTAAGAAATCCTTATCAGTCTTCTTTGTAAACAAATTCTGATCTATGGTGCCCCTTTTGAATCCATTTTCCACCAGATAGGGGGACAGTGTACCATACCATGATCTTGGGGCTTGATGAAGTCCATACATTGCTTTTATCACTCTATACACCTTGTCTGGATGTTCTGAATCTTCAAAACCAGGAGGTTGCCTTACATAAACCTCCTCTGCAATTGTGCCATAAAGAAAAGCACTCTTCACATCCATTTGATAGACAGTAAATCCCAGGCAGGAAGCATACGCTAGGAAAATCCTTATTGCCTCAATCCTTGCAACAGGAGCAAAAGCCTCTTCATAGTCTATCCCTTCCTCCTGTGTATAGCCTTGAGCAACTAATCGTGCCTTGTTTCTGACCACAATTCCTCTCTCGTCCTTTTTGTTTCTAAGAACCCATCTTGTCCCAATAGGTCTGACATGTCTGGGACAATCAACTAACTCCCAAACATCCTGAATAGAAAATTGGTGAAGCTCATCTTGAATTGCTTCCACCCAACTTGGTTCTTTGAGAGCATCAAAAATCTTCTTGGGTTCCTGTTGTGACAGAAAACAGGCAAACAAACATGCTTGAACAAGAGGGGTATCAACCTTCTTGTGAATATTGGCAATAAATCCTCCATGATTCTGATGAGACCTTCTAGTTTGTATAGGAGTCATCACATCACCTATAATAAGAGAAGAAGGATGATTCTTCATAGTAGATGTAAGTACTCCTCCTTTAATAATTGTATTATCATCAATCTCAGTCTCCAAGTTGCCAATATCCTCTTCAAATTCTCTTTCATCAGCATCTGAATGAATCTCTTCATGTCTATTTGAAGGTTCACCTTGTTCAAAATTATTGGAAGAGAATAAATGGTCAAAAGAGTTGTCAACGCTCGAATTAGGGTTGTCAACGTTTGAACCATCAACGCCTGAATTTGTCTTGTCAGCGCCAGATTTTCCTTTATCAGCGCTTGAAGATTCATGCATGTTTTCAACTGGTGATACTTGAGGACCACCTTTTTCCTTTCCAGCAGCAGCAGCAACAAATGCATCTGTCCATATAGGAATGGTAACATACTCAAGTATGGGTGCTTATTTGTCTGCTTGTGATCCAACCTCCTTATCAACCTGTTTACCTGAAATTTCAACAACTAGTTATTCCACAACATTTGAAGTTACCTTCACAATGTCTGGATTAGTAACAGGCATATAATTCAATGTTCTAGATAGAGGTTCCAAGTCAAATAACCAATTTGGACCACTCTCAGGATCACTAGGTTTACATTCTAAAAACCTAACATGTACCTTTTCAAGTATACGTTTTTCTTTCTTAATGTAAACCCTATATCCTCTACTCTGCACTGAATAACCCATAAAGTAGCCTTCATCACCTTTAGCACTAAATTTTCCTAAGGCATCACTAGTGTCTAAAACAACTACATGACATCCAAATGGTTTAAGAAAACCAATATTAGGTTTCCTACTCCAAAATAGCTCATAAGGTGTCTTGTTGTAAATCTTGTTGATTAATGCCCTATTTTGAACATAACAAGCTGTATTCACAGCCTCAGCCCAAAATGCTATGGGGAAGTGAGCATCAGCCAACATAGTCCTAGCTGCTTCTATGAGTGTTCTATTTTTCCTCTCAGTTGCCCCATTTTGTTGTGGGGTTCTAGCTATACTAAACTGTCTAGTAATCTCTTTCTTGGCACAAAAGTCATCTAACAACTTATTTCTAAACTCACCACCATTATCACTTCTAAGTATTTTAACCTCATTCCCAGTCTTCTTCTCTAACTGAGTAATAAAGTTAATCAAAATATCATTAGTTTCACTTTTTAAAGCTAAAAAGAAAGTCCAAGTAAATCTAGAAAAATCATCAGTGATGACAAAACAGTAGGATTTACCATTTAAGCTTTCTATTTTTGTTGGACCAAACAAGTCCATATGCAGTAAGTGAAGTGGTTTAGAACTAGAAGGCACAGGTTTAGACTTAAAGGAGACTTTGTGTTGTTTGCCTTTAAGGCATGCAACAAAAGAGTGGTCATTGTGGAAAGCCTTTTCAGGCAAACCATCAACTAAACCATGTCTCACAAGTCTATTTATGTTCTTAAAATTAATATGCCCTAACCTTCTGTGCCAAAGATTACTCTCATACTGAAGCCTTAGCATATAGACATGACAAATTATTATTCATCCTAATTCCATTAAGATTCACATTATAAATGTCCTTATGCCTAGGTGTTCTATAATCAATGAATTTCTCATCTGGTATTTTAAAATATTTGCTCAACACCAAGCATTCAGTATCAGTGAAAAGAACCTTATTTTTGTTATCACACACCTGTGATACACTAAACAGATTATAGTCAAGTTCTTTAACCAAAAACACGTTCTCAAAATGCAAATTGTTGGTGATAAGAGTGCCTTTTCCAGTGATAGTTCCATATCTGCCTCCAAAGTATAGTTTGTCACCATCTTTAATGGGAGTGAATTTTTTAAGTAGTCTTCCTTCCCTGTCATGTGCCTAGAGCATCCACTATCCCAATAGCCATAATCATTAACCTGCTTTTGAATGCCCTACAAATAAAGAAAACAAGTTAGTTTTCTTTGGGAACCCAAGCCTGAGCAGACTTGGATTCATTTGGTTGTTCAATAAGAACAGACTTAGTCCTTATGACAACTCCTTGTTCATCCCTTTTTGGATGAAACACCCAGTTAACCCCAATTGGTTTAGTGATGACCTTTGAAATATAATGAAATCTGTTACAGGTCATAGAAATCCCATCTGAATTAGGGTTTTGGTCTTGTTTAGGTCTCCAATATAAGCTAGAAGAGGCTTTAGACCCCTTTCCCTTTGGTTGCAAGTATTTGGCATTACTAGGTCTAGCAGCGTTGCAAACATTCCTGTCAGCGCTATAATTGTTCTTGTCAACGCTGAAATTACCCTTATCAGTGCTGAACCTAGGGTTTGCTACAGGAACCCATTGTCTGTTAGACCACGTATTTGTTTTCTGAAAAGGCCTTTTTCCATAAGTATTAGACCCTTTAGTAAATAATGGGGCTGGTCTAATGACTTGTGGACTTTGCTGGATAAAAGGTTTGGGTTTGACCATGGTTGACTTTCTATCAGTGTTGACCTTTGAAGCATTGACACATTTATAAGCCAAATGTGAAAAGCTTCCACAAGTATAACAAGCTTTTCTAGACATAACTCTAGGTCTAGATGAGAAGAAACTTGTTCCATTATCACTAATTTGACTTTTGGGTGACCTAGGTTTTCTATACATTTCTGCATATTTAATACTAGGTTTTCTATCAACGTTTAAGCCAAGGTCAACAGTCTTGCCAGTAGTAGGATTGGTCACTTTTATAGGTGTAGACTCATTTGGGCTGTCACTTAGCATGCCACCCTTAACAAACAAAGTAGGGCTGGCTTTCTTCCATTGGTCTAAATCTGTTAATTTCTACTTGTATTCCTCTACTGGGGTAAGAACTCTAGGTGGAGGAATAAATTCCTCTTCTTGGAGTTCTGGAATACCAGTCCAAGACAGATCCTTTCTAAGGACACCATAAAAGTTCCCAGCAGGTGGTGGAACACCAGCATACTCTTTCATCCCAATCCCACTCCTATACCTAGAATCCCTTTGTTCACTAACATATTTTTCTAGGGTTTGAGAAGCTTTATCAATTTTTTGAATTTTAAGATCTATATTATCTTTGTTTTTGATAGCCTCATCTAACTTAGCTTGTAAAACACCATTGGATCTCTCCAAGATGTTCCTAACCTCAACACTAGCATTTAGATCATGAGTTAAAACATTGATTTGATATTTTAGGTCAAACTCCATTTTCTTATATTCAGCAACAGTCTTTTTAGTTTGAGTAAGAGCAAGTTGATAATTAGATAACTTGCATTTTTCATCAAAAACATCTGCTGTTAATTTTAAAACTTCTTTGTTAAGCTTTTCGGTGTTTAGACGACAACCCTTACTGCAAAATGCATCATCATATACCTCATTTTCTGATGAAGATGAAGAATGTGCCATGAGAGCATAGTGAACATGCTCCTCTTCCTCCTTTTTTGCAACCAAGGCCTTGTTCTCTTCCATATCCTTGGCCAAAAAGCTCCAATCCCAGCCAACACCATCTATGTCTTGCATGGCAACCATAGCTTTTGTATTTTCAACTTTAACAATTTGGCTTGAAGGCTTTCCAGCATCAGATCTTCTAGGAGATCTACACTCTCTCATAAAGTGGCCCATTCTATGACAATTGTAACACTTAACCTTGGATTTATCAAACCCAGCAGTGTCTTTAGCATTAAAAGTCATCTTCTTCCTGAATCTTCTATTCCATCTATTGGCCCTTATGCTAGCAAGTGTCATATTCCACTTTATATCCATCTCTTCCAAGTGCTCATCACTAATTTGCTCAAGGTCCTCATATGTAGGGGTGTCAAAAAAGTTGACCCGACCCGAACCCGACCCGAACCCGAACCCGAATAATCATATTCGGGTCGGGTCACTCGGGTCCAAAAGCGTATTCGGGTCAATTCGGGTTGACCCGAATTGACCCGAGTTTTAATTAGGCTCGGGTTCGGGTTATATATTTTTACCCTTGACCCGACCCGAGTTGACCCGAACCCGACCAACCCGACTTGACCCGACTAAAATTAGACTTTTTACATTGTTTTAGTACAAAATTAGGCCACTTTTTACACTTTTTCCTCAAACTCGGGTTGACCCGAACCCGAGTTGACCCGACCCGAATTGACCCGACCCGAATTGACCCGAACCCGAGTGACCCGAGTTCTAATTAGGCTCGGGTTCGGGTTATATATTTTTTACCCTTGACCCGACTTGACCCGACCCGAGTTGACCCGAACCCGACCGGGTCAACCCGAATCACACCCCTACTCATATGTAATCACTGAACCATTGGGCAATGAAGCAATGTATGCACACACAGTATCTAGATCAATACCAGCAGGCTTAACTCTTGGTAAGTCAACATTGTATGTGTCAGTGTCTGAATGTGAGGCGCTGGCAAAGCTTGGTCCAACGTTGACACAAGGTAATCCAGTAACGGGGTGCATGTATGACTCCCTTTGATCAAATTGACCTTCACTATGTGAGAAGAAAGCCATATTTCCATTGGTAGACTTGCTTCCTTGATCCAAAAGGATTTCACTCTCTACAAGCCTCAGTTTATTGTAAACATCATCAAAGGTGGAACTTTTGTGAGTATTATTAGCAATCATAGACCTTGCTTCAATCTTCCATGCATCACCAAGACTTTTAAGGAAAGTGGTGATGATATCAGCATCATCATGCACAGTTCCCATAAATGACAACTTGCTTGTAATGTCCAGAAGTCTGCTTTTCACTCCACTTAGCTTTTCATTGGGAAGGGCTTTAAATACAGCATACTCATGCAAAAGTTGCTTCTTTTTCTCTGAGGTAGTATCATCATTACCACCATAAGCAACTTGAAGGGCTGCCCAAAGATCTTTTACAGAATCATAGCCTCTATACTTGTGCTGATTTTCTTGTCCCAAGGAAAGTTTGAGGATGCTTAGGGTTTTCATATCATTCCTTCTCTTTGCAACGTCCTCAGCTGAGACAGCTCTTCCATCTTCAGGTTTTTCTTTTCGATCCTCAGCACTTGAGCCTAGAGTTGATCTTAGAGTGATAGCAGCTAGGATATTGGCAGGCTTATTGAATGTGTTTCCATATTCAATAATTTCCCATAGAGTGTGCTCATGGATTTGAAGATACTGCTCAAAATTGAACTTCCATAGCTCAAAGTTGTCTGGGTCTAGCATAGGAATCTTGATGTTAGGGCTTGAGGAGGAGGAGGTTAACTCTGGAGTAGACATGAATGTTTAAATTTTAGGGTTTCTTGAAAATTAGGGTTTTTGACGATTTAGGATTTTTGTGTTCTTTAGATCAAAGTTTCTCAACAAGCTCTGATACCACTTGTTGATCCCAAACTTAGATCGATTTAGCTTGTGTAAACGAGATTGAATCAAGTTAAACACGTAGAGAAACTTTGTTGTGTATGAAACAATTCAATTATTATGTGGAATTAATACTTAAACAAGAACACACAAACAAGATAAACCAAACTTTCACTTTGATTGATTAATCGAACTTGCGTACAATGAAAGTGTAAAACATATATATTAAACTAAAACCTAAAGGCCTCCTTTTATAGATTAAGGAACCTTGTACAAGAGTCTACGTATCAGCTATTCTTGGTAAAGATAAACATAAGAAATACATTGTCAAACATATCTTTACTAGAAACATACTAGAAACATAAAACGCGTAGACTAGAATATCCTATCAGTGCTTGACTTCTTCTTATCAACGCTTGACTTCTTCCTGTCAACGCTTTTCTTGTCAACGCTTGATTTCTTCCTATCAACGTCTAAATTGCTCTTATCAGCGTCCAAGTTTCTTGGCTATATTTTATTCCCAACACGTTTGACGATATTAAATATCGTACCTGTGATTAGGTGGATTCAATTAAGAACCTCCTTGACATGGTTTCGCGGCTGTACTAACCATTCTCTTTACTCGATCGTCTCAAAGCAAGACTGCGAACATAAAGAGTGAATCAATTGGATAAATATCCGCTTGATTAAAGTCATCAATTCAAATTCCTAGAACAAGTTTGACTCTTAAAGAATCTTACCATTGTTGTTTTCCAGTTGATACAAGCTTGATTCATAAAGAATATCGCAAGTTACCTACCGTAGCGCTGTTTGATGTTGACGCTAGAAGGATTTCAATTCGTCACTGTGAATATTAATGAATATCACTCTAAATGTTCTGGCAAGATCATAAAAATGTTGCGTAGAAACCTGAAACGAGTTTGAACCAATTTAAAATCAAACCATTGTTGCTTTTCAGTTTACACATGTTCAATTCTAAAAGAATCTTACACATGACCTACCGAAGTGTTGTTAGATGTTAACACTGGAAGGATTTCCACTCATCATTATGAATACTAAGTAGTATCACTCTGAGTGTTCCAGCAATATCGCAAGGATATAGCGTATGACTCTCTTGTTCGTCATCCGTGTGTCCTAATGAGATTTGATTGATCTCTTGGCTCTAGACTCGATCAGTGCACTTTTAGTGGTTGGAGGCTGGAGCAGATGCTACCTATTCAATATCAACCATCTCGGAGTGAGAAAGTCAATAGAAGTCGTGTTGATCTCCGTGACAATAAAACAAACTTCTTTTAAGAGAAGCCTAAGTCAGCTGGAGAGGGGTTGTGCATTACATCACTGGGTCCATGATGCGTTGTCTTCATGATGTGTTGACCCGGTTTCTGTCTAAGTTGTATGGAGGGCTATTTTCTTTTCACCCTTTAAGTGTGTGGTTACGCTTTTGTAAAGAAGGAAAGAAAAGAAAACGAAAACGGACTATGCTCAAAACGGACGAAAACGTGTACGCGTACGAACGTCAAAACCAAACAAAAATTTTAGCCTAAAAAATAATTAAAAATACCTAAAATGCTCTAAAAAAAACCTATATAAGAAAAATATGAAAACTAAAAAATTTGAGTATTTAAATTAATTTATATTAATTTTTAAAATTAAATAAAAATCCCAAAAAATTAAATAATTAAGAAAAAGACAAAATTCAAATTTTTTTCTAATGTAAACCTAAATTATATTAAATGAAAGCTAACAAATGATTCTTGAAAAAATTAAATTACCTTTTGCTACTTATTATTTACTTTCTAAAATCTAAAATAAAAATAATCCTAAAAAATAAATTATAAAACTAAAAAATAAAATTTTTAAACAGAAAACTCCTAAACCATAATCTAAATGTAAGAAAAATGCAAAAGCCCAAAAACCAGTGCCCAATAAGCCAGAATATGGCTTAATACGTTCGAAATCTTTTTGATAAACAAAGTTCAACATCCCTTAAAAATTAAACATGGTAAAGATATACCAGTTAAGACCCTAGGGAAGTTGGTAATGTGAGTGTGTGTTATGTCGTAGAAAAAGTGAAGGTCACGGGTTGGAGGCTGAGCAACCCATATTTTTTAATCTTTTTTTTCTTTTACTACACTTGGTTACAAAGTCACTAGCACAACTCACAACACAAACACAAACTCTACAAAACAACAAATCAGATCAAGATTTGCTGATTAAACGTATACAATGGGCACTTTTTAACTTTTTTACTTTGGTTACCTCTTTTTTGGTCTGCTTGGTTTGCTGGGATACAAGGGGCACCAACACATAAACACAATGCACAAACACACTACTTAAACAATAATCACACTATGATTCTTTTTCTGTGCACACAATATTAACAAACAAACACCCTTATGCAAACATTGGCCTGATATGATCTCGTTACTTTGTTCTTTTGGGGTTGTCTGGATGCACAGACAACAAACACACTTACAATCACACTCAAATCACCAAAATGCCATAAATTTAGCGATTGTGTATGCACAGTTAACACAGCAGACACCTTTTCTTACTTTTGGTTGTTTGTTTTTGGTTTTGGAATTACTTGGAGTCACATACACTTACACTAACACACAACCTTCAACAAGTGATTACGCCATAGATTATATAACAAAACCAACAAAAATATTCTATTCATCGTTTATCTCTTTTTCTTTTCTTTTGGATAGCAAGCCCCCACAAGCAGTTAACTTGTGAGGGGTGTATTCAGCAGAAAAAGGTAAGATAAGTACAGTAAGAAGCCACAAACAAGCAGTAAGGTTAAGCAGATATGAGCTTATGCAAAAGGTAGACAACAACACTTTTACCCGATTTCAGTCAAAGGAACAACAGTATGCTGATTTAGAATGCACAAATTCGAATTTTGAGCTTATAGAACTTAAGAATAGGCTGAGATATCACCTAAACACTAACTTATATCACGCAGCCCTATAACTAACAGTGACTCAAGTCTCAAACCTTAAAACACAAATATCGAAGCCCTACACTATAGTACAAATTGCAGGCGAAGAGTGGTGCTTGGCTGAACTATAGTGGTATAACTGTGGACTTCAAAGGCACTATGCGCTAATAATAAGCCACCTTAAGCAACCCCACTCATCCACAGTCCTACCTTAAACTTGCATTTAACCAATAATTTAAAATTTATTCAAAAAAAACAAAAATCCAACAGACCTAAGACCCTTTGTATTGTACAGCACACAAACGTAGTGATGTTGCTAATAGGTTGTACTCAACAGTGGGTTTCAACAGGGTGTAAAAGCTTGCAAAGGCTATCAAATCTTGAACCTACTAACCTACACCTCTAAATCTATCCCTAGACTAACTGAGCTCCAAAATACACGTCTCAAAACACGTCAGCAGAACCACACAAACCTGATGTTGGATATAAATAGAAATATGGGACTTGTTGCTGATGTGTTAGACCATAGTGAGACTAAACCAAAAGTTACCAAGCAAGAGCAGTTAGACCTGACTACTTCCAACACTCACACTTAGCAAGATTCCAACACGCAAATCTCCAAATATAAGCCTAGAGTAACCTACTGTCTAATGATGGCAGATTTTTTCAATACTTGCAAAATCAAAAACTTACACTAAATCACAAGATTTTATACCTCAAATAATCTAACCTAAGACCCTTTAAAATGGTGCAGAGCTAAGTAACTCTTGAAGGTAAATGATTACCCTCAAACACACTGTCCCAAACACCTATTTTTCTTAAAAATCTGATTTTTATCAAAGAATTTGATTTTAAAACTTCACAAATCACCAATCTTTTTGCTGACAAAGACCAAATAAACCTCAAACAACAAATTTTAACCAAGAACATGCATGATCACAGCAAACAGCTAAAGATCATATGGCACAAGAATTGTTTACAGAAATAAATAAAAAGAGAGTGAAACTCACCTCAAGGGTGTACTTCAACACCCTTAAGCTTTATGAGCTAATGTGCTAACGCTGAAACACAAGCTTCCCTATCACCTGCTAAGATTAACAAACGTGAACAATAATCAATAAGAAGAAAGGTCACATAATTTTTTTTACTTTTCTTAACACTTTTCTTGAAAACTTTTTCTCTCTCTTCACAGATTTGGAACACAAACATGAAACCTCACACTTTCTGAAATCTTACCTTAAACATAAACTTTAGAACACAAACAAGATTTAGGCAAAACTTTTTACCAACTTTTTCACTTTCATAAAAAAAAGGAATTACAAAAGTTTAGCTTTTAAACAAACTTAACATGGATAAACAATGGGATAATGGAACTCGGAACTTAGCTTACAAAAACACCAACTTTTATAATAGAAAAAGGAATTATAGAACATTCAAAGAAAATATCGACTTTTCTTTATAAAAAGGAATTACAAAATGTTTTGCTAAATTTTGGAACAAGCTAAAATGTAAAACTCTAATGCCTTATATAGGCTAAATGATGATTCTAGAAACAAAAGCATAACTAAACCCTAATGTAACTGAAATTCCATCAATACCCTAGGTGTTTGAATTCGTGTTGACTGTTCTTGGTTAAATGAACCATCTTGTGACCTCTACTCATTCACATGTGATGTTTGCCAGCTTGCTCTATTGATCTTAACCGTTACTTGACACTTTGGGAACAAGGAATCTATCTTAGCTATTGATCTTGCCGCCACTTTTGTATTTGAGTGAAAAAATGGTGCAGGGCACCATGTGGTGGGCCACATGGTGGATGATTTCAGCCATGTGGAAGGGTTCCAAAAATATGTAATTGGAGATCTGCACATTTCCAGCTAATAACCCTTTGGTTTAATATTAATTAAGGATTAGGTTTTGTTGATGAACAGTGCGAATTTTGATCTTCATTTGTGGTTAATAAAAATGTGGCTGGTTGATGTGGCAGGTTTATTGGATTTGGGCTTGTGGGCCGGGTATGGGTGTGGGTGATGCATTTGGGTGGGTTTTGGTAATGGGTATGGGTTGCTGAAGTGTCATGCAAGGAGTGGTGGGTTGAGTATTAATGTTTGGCAGGAATCCCCCCTCATTTACTCCAAAACCTTCACAGAATTCACTGGCAAGTATTAAGCTATTTCTCTTTGTAATGACTTATACTACTTTGTCATTTTTGGCACCAAACTTCTCAATAGGACTATTTATGCAACATTAGACCATTTCCAAGGGATATATTTGACGAGTCTTCATTCTTCAAGGATCAAACTTGTATATTATGATTCTTCAAGGATCGAAGTTGACAAAACTTCAAACTTGGAAGACTAAACTTGTCATTTCTTCAAACATCAAGGGCATTTTTGCAAAATTCATCTTTCGGGTCCGGTTCATTGTGCGGCTTCGTTTCTCGTGTTTCTTTTTCTTTGTTTCTTGTGATCTTTTTGTTTTTTTCGCGATATCCATACCTAAAACACACAAACAGCAAACGCAAGTATATTTCACGGTATTTTACGACATTTATGCATATTTTAAGCCCGTTTAGGACGATGAGACTATGTATAAATGCAGTCTCATCACATATGATCTTGAAATCAATAAGATCTTAAGTAGGTCACGATCTTACCATAAGATCGTAAGACCTAGATCAAATTCGATCTCACTTTCCTTAAATATATGCACTAATTGTTAATGAATGAGATATATTAAGTTAATACAATAAAATAAGCGTAATCTTATCATAAAATTGTTATATATGTTTTTTAAGATTGACATATGTTAGTTTTTATATTATATTAACCTTTCTAACTAATTTCTTTCACAAAATTTGTTACAAAATGACATTTCAATACGAGATCTTACCAAAATTATACTATTAAACACGTAAGTAGAATCTTCTGATCATTATCCGATCTTGTAATGGTAAAAATCGGTCCATAGTAGAATTACGATCTTGACAGCCTTGGATGTTATGATAAGGGAGGTTGTGTTGGTGTCATGTTGATGTAGCGCTGTAGCGTTGATATAGCGTTGAAATAACCGGAGGCGGATCTCAGTGGAGACTATAAAGAGTCCGGGACCTCCTAAATATCGCGACGAATAGTGTAAATATTATGTATTTCGTTTAAAAGTTATTGTCTATTTTTTATTTTTTTATTTGTAAAAAACAACTTAGTACTCCCAAAACAAAAGTTCAAGGTCCACTATTGGGCATAACTGCACTCTTTCAATGTTACGACACGTATAAGTCTATAATATATGGAGTAATAAGTATACACCAGTTTTGGCATATGTCACGTTGCCACAACTCTACCATAAACATTTGACTTGAGAAAAAAAAAACAACCTTATTAAATTGTGCTGTACCAATAACAAAATCTGATTACGATATCATAACAAAACCCATTATCTAAAAGAACACGCTTTTGTGAAGTAATGGCAAAGATAACGTGACATCCATAAATCCATAAACTTACTACATAAGTACCTGCATCTTCTTCTAATTCACTCACATTATGCAATAATGATTTGCATTGTCAATCTGCACAACTCTTTTTATCATTGATACATTTGCTTTCGCGTATTATGAAACTTCATCTTTCATTTGGCAATATGAAAGACTGTTCCGTATGATCGATAGATAGTTAGATAGATTAATAGTGATGGAGTGGTTGGGGAAATTTACCTTTTGCTTTCGACAAGTGTGGAACCGTGCAACAACGCATTTCAGAGTCCCAAAATCTGGTAATTCCCTTCTGTATTTCGCAGTTATCATAATGTTTTTGTAATTGCCTAATCTCCTTTTGTTTTTAATCGGATATTGTTTATGTATGAACAAGATGTCATGTATAATCAAACTCATTAATAAATAACACTACAACATTCAGGAGTGTGAAACCATTATCCTTACAAATCAACGTGCAATATGCAGGGTTAGGAAGACTACGCCATGACATTATGAGCTGTGAATACGAGGATGTACACATACTATGGGGGTTGCTAGAGAAAAGTGACACAAGGCTCGGACGAGATTTTGGAAGCAAGAAAAAAGGACCGTTTTCAAGAATGGCACATTGGGTTAGCCGTAAATCACCATTGGTTCGCTGCAGCGTGTGATCACACGGTTCACACCATTGGCCTCTTTCTTTGCATTAATAAGGGAGAATAACAATGATCAAGTGCAGATCTACTTGGCCATATTGTGTGTGTGCACGCGTGTGTTTAGTAACAAAGAACGCGGATGGGAATGTCAGATGAATTTGTTTGAGTTCGTAAGATGTATATGCATATATGCGCATAGAGCTATATATTTCTGAATTGTAACATATATGTGGATGAACCATAGGTTTTTTTTTGTCCTATATATGAATTAGTCTCTTAAAGAGGGTCTTAATCCCCTCAAGTAAGGGAAATATTGCCCATCTATTGATCTAAATCTCCATCGTTATTTTGGTTCATACAACAATTTGTAGTCACAGGTTTATGAATGTGTAAAGTTCTACTAACAATTTAAGCTTTTGCCTCTAGAAGATCTGAGACATTTTACAGGCAGGTCGGTATATAAAGTGAATGTGTCAAAGGTTCAACATGTGGTATTTCACTGTTCAATACTTCAACGATCATCACTATAGGTTCCAAAACAATGATCGCTGGTTCGAAAATACTAAGTTAACTTTTACTTAATTAAGTTAAGGTTTTGCTAACAATACTTCTTAGGATGTGATTAAAGTCATTAAACAAAGGATTTTTATTATACTTCTAAAACATTTTCTTGTTTGACTTGAAACTTTGTCTTCTAGCAATTTGTTGTCTGGTTCGTCTAAATCTTTAGTCACCTAGTTCCAAATACGTGACACTAAATTTTATCATGGATTTTTAAGTACACGTAACCAGTCTACCTTGCAAAGCCAGAGGTCCTTTTCTACCTTGGTAGAATTAGAACCAGTCTCTCTACTTTAGGTAGGGGTATAACTGTCTACGTCTCAACATCTCTCGTACACCGTCTTATACGGTATTAAAACCCATAACCCGTTGAAGACGACATTGGGTGTTACCTTACCTTTTATGTTTTTAAGTACACGTTACAAGCCTATCATACGTTACAAATTAAAGACCACATATGTCATCGAAAATTATTTTCAAAGATCGTTACAGAATAATGATTACTTTAATTTCCTTATATGAATGTCGTGCAACTTCCGAATGTTTCCATGATTCCATCATAGGCCAACTGAAGTGGATCCCTGCTATTTTTTTTCTTTTTAATTTGCTAAACACACTCAAACTATATATTTCAGCTTTATTGGTTTCTCAAGGCCTTTTATCTATGGGCTTACGAGCATAATTGCATAAAGCCCGATTTCGCAACCTTTTTCTAACCCATAATGTTATTACAACTTAGTTTTGAATAAACCGAAAAAACAGGTTGGCTAATGAAAATAAGCCAAAGTAAATAACTTAGAGGATTGCTTATATCAAAAGTTCAATGTGAAATGCTAATTTCTGAATGCACATAAGAGGTAAGTATAATTTAAAAGTAAAGATCATTGTGTGAATTTTTTTTTTCGTAAAGGTTACTATATGATCAAAGTTGTTGAGATTTGAGATCAATATATTATATACCCATAGTTTTAGTACATATCGAATAAATTAATTTTGGTCACAGAATTTAGAAATGAAACAACTTTTTTTAAAGTTAAATATCTCATAAAAGGTATATCGTTAATGGACAAAAATACATCATCGCAATGAGTGATTTAATTCATCTTTTATAAAAAAAACACAAGTTTATTTATAAACTTTCGACGAACTTTTTTTCGAATTTTTTTTTTCAATCAGGTCTCAAAAAAATCATATTTGATCGTATCACGTATCATATACAATTTATGCTTTCATAAAATCGTATATGATTTCACAAAATCATGATTTTAGATAATTATATATGATTCGGGATACAATCATATATAATTTTATGAAACGTGATTTAAACAAAAAGTTCGTAAAAAAATTCGTTATCAGTATATACATTTATCTCTTTAACAAAAGTGAGTTTTTCTAAAAAAAAAATTACTACTAAAATTGGTTTATTAGATCAATGCTAAATAATAAATGTACATTTTAACTTTTGCATATGATCCTAACATATCTCGTAAGTTAAAATTTGGGTAAAAGTCACCTGTTTGACTTTCCCTTCATCTTCACCAACAAAAATACCATAAACAAACAATGCCCCTTATAACCACCAGCATAAAACACCATGAACAAACCAATGCCTCTTGTAACCACGAGTCCCCTTATATCCACCTTAACATCTAGCATCAGGATATGTTAGTTGTATCTAAACACCATGAACTAACCGTCAAAAAAAGTGAATTGATTGTGATTCAAAAAATTAATGAATTGACTATGGTACAATAAACTAAACTAATGTGGATCATTTTTGTACAATCAATTAAAAGAATTGATTCATTAGGGAAGGATCTTGATTCATTATGGATTGTGATTCATTAGCGAATTGATTGTGAACATTAAGAATTATCAGAAAATTGTTACTATTTTGTGATATCACTGTCATTTTTGTGGTTGAAAATGACATTCTTACTTGAAATGATGTTATAATTTCAGTCATTATACTAAAAGGAGGATATGTTATTTGTTCTAATATGATACTCCCTCCGTCCCATATTAAGTGTCCACAATAGAATATTCTAAGTCTTTGTTTTTAAACTTTGACCATAAATAATTGTACTTGTGTTATGTAAATCTTGATGAAAGTTATATGGATAGATTCGGTTTTAATATGTATTTTCATTGGTACAACTTTCATCAAGTATTATATAACACAAATAAAAATATTTACGGTCAAAATAAGATAAAAAAGACTTTGAAAAAGTCATACTGGACACTTATTATGGGACGGAGGGAGTAGTTAATAGCCGGCTACCCGCGCAATACGGCGGCGGGCAGCCGGTAACTAATATCGTAGATTTGGCTAAACCACAAAACCACTATTATTAAAACGAACATTTTTTTTGAAGACAACGATCACAAATTTTTTTTTCACTTCAAAGTCGGTGACAGCGGGTGGTGGTTGAGAGAGATTGATGGGTTTTCGGTGAGACTGCGACACCAGTGAAAAACGGCGACATCGACTTCTACAGCGTCAGCAATAAAGTTTTTCGACAAGACTACGATGGAAGTGTAAAACGTCAAAAACTTAGTGAAAATGAAGTCTCAATAGTGGTTGGGCTCTCAGTGGACATTCTATATCAGCGGTGTTTTGGTTCAGTGGTGGAGCGGTATAATTGTGGTGATGGGAGGTCCGGTGGTGGTGATGTAACTGTGAGGGTGGTGGTGAGAATGAAGTCACATCAAGATTTGTTCGTTTTAGGGTAGAGAAAGATATCTGGAAAAAAATTTTATTTGTAATTGCCCAATATACATATGTTATTGGGTCTACTTAAAAGTATAAGGGTTGGGGCAAAGCTAGATTTTAATGGGCTATTAGTATTTTTAATGGGTTGTTACAGTTATTCATATGAATTTAAATGAAAATAAATACAAAAGATGTTACAAATATGAGAAATTAATGCAAAATTGGATCATTATTAGCTTTCATAAAACAAACGTATGAAACATTTGAAATTGGTAAATTACTTAATAAGGAAATGTTGAAGGCTTAAATTTTTAAGACTTCCCTATTTAGAAATGGTCTAAATCTTTTATAAGAGTATTAAGATATACAAATCGTACGGGTTCTGTTTCTTTTGTTCAATTTGTAGATCTTTCTTGCATTTGCTTCTGATTTCAAAGTTTAGCTGTCCATTAGTTGTACATTAATTATAATTAGAGGGTAATTCCAATTTACCCAAAATAGACTAGTGATAGAGCCTATATGTAGTGTATATCCATGGACATGGGGATCATCAATAAGTCACGGGCACAACATACATTTGTAGATAACACATCATCCTCACCGATGGTTCTATTGGCAAACTCTGGTCCTAATACTCGTCGCTCCACCCTCTCCATGGAAAAGGTAAATAAGCCATGTTTCAATTTCAATAAAGGTTCATGTCGCTATGGAACGTCTTGCAAATTCTTACATAATGGGGTACATGGTCGTGTCACTGGTACAACTAGCACTAATGATATACAACCCTCCCAATTAACACATACAGATATTCAATCTTTACAAAACCTATTAGTTAAGCTTGGTTTGCATGGGACTAATGTTAATATGGCTAATACATTTCCAACTTCTCTTAATCCATCTCCCAACACCACCCTCGTAGCCTTATACACCAACACAAACCCACCACCAGGTTTTGCAAACACTCTAGCCCAACAACAAGCTCAGCCCAATCAGACCCTTGCTTTTAGTAACATTATATATCCAAGTCATACCTCTACAGGTCATTTGGGATTGGGAGGTCAGGTTTATGTGGCGGGTCAGCAGGCAGGTTCACAAGGACGTGGGGGTCAGATTCATTTGGCAGGTCAGCAAACAGGTTCACAAGGATTGGGGAGTCAATATTTTATGACAGGTCCGCAGGGTTCAGTTTGTCAACAGGCTTGTCAACAACAATCATCATCAGGTTTCTCAGTTGGTTCGGGTCAACTCACGGGCCAAGAAACCACTCTACCTCATGCCTTTACTACTGAGACATTTCAAGATCCTGCTCTAGGTAACTGGAATATGGACACAGGTGCATCATCTCACCTTAGTGATTCTGTTAATAATCTTAGTGATATTTTTAATTCGTGCATTTATTCATCTGTTGCAGTTGGTGACGGGCATTCCATTCCCGTTACCAACTCTGGAAATAGTATTTTGCCTACACCTTTTCCGACCTCTTCATTTACACAATGTCTTAATCACTCCTAATATCGTAAAAAATCTAATTTCAGTCCGCCAATTTGTTTGTGACAATTATTGTACAGTTGAATTTGATCCTTTTGGTTTTTCTGTTAAGGATTTCCAAACTCGCCGGGTTCTGCTCCGTTGTGATAGCACTGGACCTCTCTATCCTGTTACGAAGCCCTCTCCAATACCTCAGGTCTATCTCACGAGTCAGTACACGTGGCATCAACGTCTTGGACATCCAGGAAGTGAAGTGCTACGCAGTGTCATTTCCAATAATTATATTTCATGTAATAAGGAAAAGTCTCCCGTGCTTTGTCATGCCTGCCAGCTTGGCAAGCACGTACGACTACCATTTGTAAGTTCATCTACTTTTGTTTGGTCTTCTTTTGAGATCATTCACTCGGACTTGTGGACTTCCCCAATTCTGAGTCTTTCTGGATTTCGTTACTATGTATTATTTTTAGATCATTATTCTCAATTTGTGTGGCTCTATCCTTTATTTCATAAATCTGATGTTTTATCCAAATTTATGTTATTTTGTTCTTTTGTCAAAAATCAATTCAAGACTGATATAAAGTCGTTCCAGTGTGACCATGGTCGTGAATTTGACAACCACGCATTTCATAAATTATTTGCCGATAATGGAATTCAGTTTTGTTTCTCTTGTCCACGCACTTCTCAACAAAATGGAAAATCTGAGAGGATGATTCGTACCATTAATAACATTATTCGGACATTATTGTTTCAAGCTCACCTACCACCTAATTATTGGGTTGAAGCCCTCAACATGACCGTATATTTATTAAATATTTTACCATCACGCGCCATTGAAAATGAAGTTCCCTTTACCCGCCTTTTCGGAACCAAACCCGATTACAGCCCTTTACGCGTTTTTGGTTGTCTTTGCTATCCCCACCTTGATACCGAACACAAACTTGGAGCCAAGGCAACACCTTCAATCTTTTTAGGGCATGCCTCTAATCACCGTGGCTATCGTTTCCTAGACTTAAACACAAATAAAATTATTATCTCACGCCATGTTACATTTGATGAAACCGTCTTTCCATTTGGCTCCATGACACCCAATGTAGGTCCCTCGTACGATTTCTTGGATGACTCCTCAAATGTCATCTCAAATATAATCAAACTAACACCTACACCTCCTACACCTACTACCACTTCATCAATTGATTTACCTCAACAAAACACTCTTGATGAGCCCAGTTCACCATCCCAGACATAAAGTACCACCTTACCTGCTACTGAAACCACCTCACATGTTAACATTCCACTTCCAACGCATGCAACAACCAGCAGTCCAAGTAATCAACAACCCAACCCCGTTTCCGTTTCCCAAGATCCACCATCTACAACCATTAACCCAAACCCGGTTTCGACTTATCCCATGGTCACACGATCTCGTGTCGGGACTAATCGTGTCACTCAACGTTTAAATCTTCATGTGTCGTCTATCTCCCCTTTACCAAAATCATATCATGTAGCGTTTAATGACCATAATTGGAAAAATTCTATGACAGATGAATACAATGCACTTATTAACAATAACACTTGGATTCTAGTCCCTCGGCCCACGGATGCCAATATTATTTGATGTATGTGGTTATTTCGCCATAAGTTTTTAGCAGAAGGAACTCTCAGTCGCTACAAGGCCCGACTTGTAGCGAATGGTAGTACTCAGATTGAGGGTATAGATGTTGATGAGACTTTTAGCCCGGTTGTTAAACCAAGTACTATTTCGACAGTCCTTAGTTTGGCTCTGTCTCGAAATTGGCCAGTTCATCAGCTTGACGTCAAGAATGCATTTTTGCATGGTGACCTGACCGAGACTGTTTACATGCATCAGCCTCCTGGTTTTCGGGATCCTGCACATCCTGATTATGTTTGTTTATTAAAGAGATCTCTTTACGGTCTCAAACAGGCTCCTCGGACATGGTTTTAGCGTTTTGCTGCTTATGTTCTTCGGGTTGGATTTACTCATAGTCGTTGTGACACGTCATTATTTATCTATCAACAGGGGACTGATACTGCTTATTTATTATTGTATGTTGATGACATTGTACTTACAGCTTCTTCTGAGAGTTTGTTACAGAGGGTTATAACCTCTTTGCATAATGAGTTTTCTATGACAGACTTGGGACCCCTCAATTATTTTCTAGGCATATCTGTTACACGTGATTCTTTGGGGATGTTCTTGTCTCAACGTAAGTATGCTACCGAGATTTTAGAGCAAGCTCGCATGGCTAGTTGTAACCCCAGTCAGACTCCTGTTGATACTGAGTCTAAACTAGGTGATGATGGTGATCCGGTGTCAGATCCGACCTTATATCGGAGTCTTGCAGGTTCTCTTTAGTATCTCACTTTTACAAGACCTGATATTTCCTATACTGTACAGCAGGTTTGCCTTCATATGCATGACCCACGGGAGCCTCACTTCTCGGCTCTTAAGAGGATTTTGCGATATGTGCGAGGTACTTTAGACTATGGACTACAATTATTTTCCTCATCTACATCCTCATTGGTCGCTTACTCGGATGCTGATTGGGCTGGTTGGCCCATCACTCGGAGGTCGACTTCTGGTTATTGTGTGTTTCTTGGCAACAATTTGCTCTCGTAGTCCGCTAAGCGTCAACCGACGCTTTCTCGTTCTAGTGCTAAGGCCGAGTATCGGGGTGTTGCTAATGCAGTTGCTGAGACATGTTGGTTACGGAATCTTCTGCGTGAGTTGCATACTCCTATGTCATCTGCTACACTTGTTTACTGTGATAATGTCAGTGCTGCCTATCTGTCTTCTAATCCGGTTCAGCACCAACGTACGAAGCATATTGAGATTGACATACATTTTGTTCGAGATTTGGTAGCCACAGGTCAAGTCAGGGTTTTACATGTGCCTTCACGCTATCAATTTGCGGATATCTTTACTAAAGGCTTGCCCACTGCATTGTTTCAAGAGTTTCGATCCAGCTTGACCGTTCGATGTCCTCCCGCTCAAACTGTCGGAGAGTGTTAGCTGTAGTTTAATTGTAACAAAGTGATAAGCGTAATTAGTTGTCCATTAGTTGTACATTAATTATAATTAGAGGGTAATTTCAATTTACCCAAAATAGACTAGTGATATAGCCTATATGTAATGTATATCCATGGACATAGGGATCATCAATAAAACACGTATCTTCCATCTTACAGGTCAGATGTTGGATGTGTTTCTGCCATTGGTGATTTTGGTTGTGGAAGGTGGTGGTGATAATTGATGAAGAAGACAAAGATGTCGTCTACGTAGATTACACATAAGCAAAAAGTCAAATGAAACCAAGTTTGACCATGGCACGTCACACTATAAGTTATAATACCAAGTTGCAATATGTATATCGAACATATATTAATTCGTGATGTATAATTGTTCAATTTAAGGCTGGTCGCAATGAGAGGGTCACCGAATTCGGTCGATCGACTTCGAACTCGGTCGACCCGTTGCGGCGACTGAGTCGAGTCGGTCGACTCGGCGAAGTCGATCAGCACCACGACCCATTCGAAAAATAAAAAAATCAAAATGTATTTTAGAATTTGACCGTTGCATAAATAAATAAATAAATAAACTATTTTAAAATTTTAAAATTTAAACACTTTAACATATAAATACCCAACCACTTAATCATTTCTCTCACACTTCCAAATCTTTAATTTTACATCACACAAATTTTATACCATGTTAAAATAGTGGGTTCCCAACATTCGTGGACTACCGATGAGGAGGTAGCTTTGTAAGCTTGATTACACGTTTTGGAGACGTTCGTACCAGGATAAAGTTAAAAGAAAAAGCATTTTAGTCACAGGTACTTGAGTACTTTCATATCAAATTGGGTGATGAAAAAAAAGTTATGACTCCGTTATCAGCAAAAAGAAAAGTGTGATTCTTCTTAGGCTGATGGGAATGGGTGTAAACTCACTCGCCGCCACCTTAGCTCCACCTCACCTTTTTACCAAACTCACCCAAACTCACTCAAACTCCCCACAGGAGATAGTGACACTCACCCAAACTCACTCCAAATCACCCCATCTTTTTATTAAATATCTTTTATTCATACATTTTATTAAAACACGGGTACATAGAAAATTAAAACAAAGTACGAAATTAAAAGACGATACATAGGAAATTTAAAAACAACATTTAAAAAAAACATAAATATAAAAAAACTTAATAAATTAAGCATTGGCATACAAATGCTCGACCAAATCTGCTCGAACATTGTGATGTTCATGCGCGGAGCTGATATGCCGCATAACTTGTAGCATGTGTTCTTGGGTTTGAAACACATCGTCCGGTTGAATTTCTTTTTCTAGGAACCATTTAGGAGATATTGCTTTTTTTGAACTTTCGAACCATATTATGTAATATGATGCATGTGTACATCATATTCTTGATTCTTTCTTTCCGTAAAGGTCGTGCAGGATTGGCTAATATGGCCCATTTCTTCTTCAAAACACCAAAAGCTCTTTCAATATCTTTTCTTGTGGATTCTTGTTTCTGCTTATATAAAATCCTCTTATGGTCACTGGATGATGGTTCGGGAATTCTGTTAACAAGTGTTGCCAATTCCGGATATATTTCGTCCGTAAGATAGTATCCCCATGGATAGTGTACACCGTTAGCCACAAACTCCACCTCAGGTGCTCGTCCGGTTTCAAATCATTAAATAAAGGGGACTGATATAAAACGTTGATGTCATTGTTCGACCCAGAAACACCAAAAAATGCATTTCATATCCACAAGTCCTGCGACGCAACAGCTTCAAGTAAAATGAATGGATTCGGTCCATGATCTCGTCTAACATATTGCTCTTTAAAGGCAGTTGGACAACCGAACCACTCCCAGTCTGTACAATCAAGACTTCCTATCATCCCTGGAAACCCGTGCTTTGCTTCTTGATGCGCGTAAAGTTTCTGAACATCAGTATAAGTGGGTTTTCTCATATACTCAACCCCAAATATTTCCATAACAGCACTACAGAAATGATCAAGTGATTCTCGAGAAGTTCTTACGCTCATTTGCAGATACTCATCTAGAAAACCAGGAACGACGCCGTATGCCAATTGACGAATTGTCGAGGTGCACTTTAATAACGGCGAAATACCTTCTTTTCCGGTACAATCAATATTATTACGAAAGTATGCAGAATGGTGAGTCACTTCACTAACTATCCAGTTGAAAAGGGGGCAGCCCATTCGAAAAACCTTTTTGAACTCTTTCGCATCGTATCTTGGGTTCGCCGAAAAAAAGACGCAACTAACCGATCATGAACACCTATTCGGTCTCGAGTTATGACGTTTCTTGGTACTCGATTAGCAATACGTCGTCTCTTAATAAAATGCAATGCTTTTTTAATAAAAGCCCACTTGCGTTTCGTTGCGACTTCCGGATTTTCAGTGGCAAAAAATAACTCGTATTCGTCGATATTTTCTATTTTTTGTGATTTGAGGAGAATGTGTGAAATGTGTATGGAATGTGAATGTGTGTTTGAAAAATAAGAGTTTTTGGTAGGTATTTGTAAGTAAAAAGGGGTATCGGAAAAAGTTTTTTTTTTTTAATTTTGAAAAATAACGGTTTAATAAAACATGTGGGACCCATTTGTAAAAACTCACCCAGGGTGAGTGTGGCCTTAGTTTTTTTGTTTCCAGCTACAAACTCGCGCGCGACTTGGGGTGGGGGAATGGGGGTTGCGCGCGACTTTGGGTAAGTCGCTCGTGGCTTTCCTTCCACTCCCACCAGCCTTAAAGTTGGTCAATTTTTTTGATTTACATTGATGTCTTATGTAGGCATCCAAATGGAACTTTTGAAGATACTCTCTATCAAAAAACCGATATCGAATATCGCACTCGTTATCATTGGGATTTTGCATTCTATAAGTGTTGGAAAATTTTAAAACAAAGTCCTTCATGGAGCGAGATTGATTGCCACGGTTTTTTAATCGGATAGTTTAAGTTTTTAAGTTTTACTATTATTATTATTGTTATTATTATTATTATTATTTTAATAAACTTCACTTTATTACAAAATGGGGTGTTTATAAAAAGTTAGTAGGAAACTAATATATATTATCTGGACACTCACTCTTTTAGTTATAGCAAATCAATAAATATGAATAGCAGCACGAGCTTATATATTATTATTATTACTATTATTATTATTATTATTATTATATTTTATAATATATTTTTATTTAATGTAATACTTAGTTATTTTATATAATGTTTTTTATTTAATGTAATATCTTTATTTTAAATAAAAAAAATTTGAATTTAGTCACGTTATTGTAGTAACTAGGTCGTTTATGGATTTTCGGAGAAAAAAAACATAAAAAATACTCCCTCCGTCCCAATTTACTTGTCCACGTTTGACTTTTTAAGTCTTTTTTCATCAACTTTAACCTTAAATTAAAAAATTTGTGTTATGTAATACTTGATGAAAATTATATAAATGAATTGTGTTTTAAATGTATTTTTATTTGGTATAAATTTTATTAAAATTATATAACACAAAAAATTTAATTTATAGTCAAAGTTAAAAAACAAAGACTTGAAAAATCTAAAGTGGATAAGTAAATTGGGACGGAGGGTATAAGTCACACAAGCTTAAGAAAATGTAACTACGCATCCCGCTAAAAAAGCCAAGTGTTCAAAGTCCATGTTTTAGAAAAGACACTGCACAAATTCAGATGCTAACTTTGCATTGAATAGAGCATGCACCACCATTTACACTGCCCACTGCTTCCTTCTGCTACACAAAAACAAACACCACCATTTATTACACACACTCTTTAATTGTTTACTTATTTATTACAGTATGTAATGTAACCCTCATGACCTCTTTCCACTCCCATTCTATTTCTTCACGACATCTTTTATCATTTATTGTCATATCATATCATTATCAATATATTTGGTGTGTGTTTTTTATAGTTGTAACCAACCTTTGTTTCATGGGTTAAAGAAAATCTAGTGAGTACTAGATTGTTATATATATATATCATATATTTGGTTTGTGTTCTTTTATAAGGTTTGGTTTGACAATGAAGGGTTTTGGAGTGTGGATTTTGTTCTTGGTGTTTGGAACTGCTTTGCTTTGCCTCTCATTGTCCTCAATTCAAGGTAATGTTTCTATCTTATGTAATTAAATGTTTAATTTGTGGTTGGATCTTGAATGTTGCCTTTGTGTTGGTGGGAAATTTGTATCTTTTATATATATATGGGAAGTGATTTACATAATTTATTGATTAGCACACTTCAGATTACAAACAGATAGAGCATGTGTGAGTTTTGTACAACAGAAGGTAAATGTGTGCAAATCACTTCTCATTATTATACGTCTCATTACACGTGGGGGAGTATATATAGGGTATGTTTGGCGCACGAACTTCTCAGAGTTGTATGTAAAAAGATAAGCTACTAAGTGTGTGTTCTTAAGTCCTTTCATTAAATGAAAGGAAAGGAAATGGAAGTAAATGGTTTCACCCCACTTTTGGCAGGAAACACTTTCCTTCCAAAGTCACCCAAATTACACTAGTTTTTCCTTCCTTTTCTTTTCCTTTTCTTTGTTGAGTAACTCAAGAACACAACATCTTTTTTATTTCATTTCATCTCCTTTACTTTCCTTTAATGAAACAACTCGAGAACATAGCGTAAATGAAATGCTAGTTAAATTACCCGCTCTAGCGATCCGTTCCAGCTCTTACTAGTGCCAAACATACCCATAGTTTCTTGACTGTTTATGCTAATTGGGTCAAAAAGACCTTTGAGTAAAGGAAATGGTATTAGCGAAGAGACCAAGATCTCATGGAACAGAAACAATGTTTAAGCTCATGTGCCAATATTTTGTTGATGTTGTATCTAAGAGGTACTTCACAAAAAAGTGTTTTATTAGTCAAGAAGCTTTAGCATCAATATTTAGTTATTTACTAACAATGTGCTGATAAGTAATTGTTGCTTTAAGATTTAAAAAAGTTGGCTGATAGTTTTACATCCTCATTAGACTTTTTGAAGTGTTTATTTTCTCTTTACCAGATAGCGATCTTGCTGACCATAAGAATATCATTCAGTTGACGAAGCCAAACAGGAAACTTAAGGTATGCACGCTCCCACAAAACAAATTCTTTGGAGTTATATTTATATAGTTTAACATTAATTCATGTATATATGCTCATTCATGATTTTTTTTAATTGTAATCTACAGCAGGTTATTGACGATGAAAGTGGTAATGGAAACATAGATGTAGACGATTACCTCCCAAGTGATCCAGCCCCAAGTTCAAAGGCAGCAATAAGGCCGGGACCCATCGAGCATGGTGCCCCTCTTATGCCTTACATCCCAAAGCCCGCACCTCCTAGTCCCGGACCATATGAAGCCAACAATGCCGTGTCCCCTTAGCCAACATCGTAAGTATGGCTTAGTATTACTTAAGTGTGGTAAGTTTAGCGTTGTAATAATCTGTTAGGCTGTCTTTATATAAGTCACACCATATAATTGGAACCCTGGTGGGCATTCCTTTGTTCTTCTTATAAGATGAATTTGCCCCGAGTTTCGATTTGAAGTGTGACCGTAATTTGGATGTTAACGTTTGCTTAAAGTGTTAAATGCAACATATTAGTTATGTATTTGAATAATTATATCGTTATTCAATTATTTTGCCCGTACAAGGAATCCCAAATTATGCTAATTGACTAATTGTCTTATGCACATTTGTATGGTCAATTAAGGTTTCCATTGTAACATTATTTTGCCCGTACTGGAATTGATTTTGTATTTGTGTGCATAGTTTTTGTCCGTGCTTTTTGGATGTCTTTTTAAATGGTCTCTATAAGAACAAGTTTTCGCCTTTTTGGTCCATGTTTACATGGCACTTAACAAGTTGAAAACACGCGTAGAATTTAAATACGGCTTGTTAAGTCAATTCCACGCCGTGGATTGTTGGCTATCAGTGTTGTAGTAAATGTTTACAAATGAAACCAGAATCGAATCAAGAAAGATTAATCAGCCAATGCAGGTTGCTTTTGAAACTATGTTTCATTTTGGTCCATTTAAAGCACAGGGTATGGTTTAGTGTCGTGTTGTGGTGTTATGAGAAAAGTATGTGCTACGGCTGCTTTTCTCCCCATAATGCCACCAGGTGTTATAATGGTCTCAACAGATTTTTTTTTCTTTCTTTTTTTAAATTACACAAATTCATTTTATTTCCAGGAAGTTAACAACAGAATTCTCATGCCGTGGGTCTGGCGTTATGGCCACGGCTTGAGCCAAACATCACTGTACCAGGGGGCTCTCAAAAGAGAAGTTAAATAAACTGAATGTTCAAATTCTTTTTATTTCAAAATCAAAGTTTCTAGTAAAGTTAAATCAAAAAATTTTGATCTTTAATTGCAGTTTTGAGTTAATAATTGTTGATTGCGTTTTTCCTCATACCTCGCTCTGACTTTATACTTGCGTTCTTAATCTCACCTGGACACTAACATGTTTTTTTAGCATTTTAAAGGTCTCTAAACACTTCTACCCATGACCATTTTAGCAACTAGGCTAAGTAATGATTGTCGGTTTTTGATTGGTTTTAGTTTGCTTGGTATTTGATTCTTGGTTCTGGCTTAGTTTGACAATTTAGTTCCTTTTTGGTATAAAACGTTAGTCATCCTAATTCCCAAATCTTAAGAGAGAAAGGTATCACGGCGGAATACCCCTTGCCGATCCCACGTGGCGGCTCGCCGAAACACACCCACCCCTCTTCGCTGTTACAATTTCGGATTTCCGAAATCTCTTCGACGAGTTTGATGTGGGGCCTTCTTCTTTTTTCCTTTTTTCTTTACTTTTTTCTTGTTTCTAGGATTTATTTTGTATGTGTGTTGTGTGTTGTGTTTGGCGAGCATGTCAGATTTAGTCCCAAAATTCTTTTTAATTTAACTATTATATTTACAATATTTCTTTAATGCATTTGAATACCAAATCAATACTTTTTATTATCTCAAATATACCCTTATCATAATTATAATTAAGTAACTTCATTTTCTTTTCTAGAAATCTTTGCATGTGATCTTCATCCTCGGTCTCTGTCCAATGTATTGCATCGTAATTCTTATGCTACCATGAACCATTAATTCATTTGAGAGAGAATATATTTGTTAAAGTATTTCTGTAAATGTCGGTAAGGCTTAGAAGCAAGATACAAGCAACATAAAATTATCTGAACTAATTTAAGTACTTTATAAACTTGAAACATCCATGATATAAATTGTTATTTGAAATATTATTACTAAATCATGTCATTGCTATAACTATAGTAAACATCTACGGTATTTTGTTTTTTCCATGATGAGTACATCTACGTTTTTCACTTGCAGCAACATATATTAGATGGCGAGGACCCAGATAGAGATCAGACGCAAAGATTCAAAGAAAAGAAAAGGAAGTTACCAAATATTGACAAAGGGTATATTTGAGATAATAAAAAGTATTGATTTGATATTCAAATGCATTAAGGAATAGACCAATAAGATCATTAGGCCATTATTTAGGTCTATTTAATTAGGCCTTGTATCATTTCTCTTTAACTTAAGATTGTATTTTTATTTTTGTAGTGTATTTTAATTTAAGTATTAGTAATTTTAATTTGAATAGAATGAATTTTATTTTGTGTAAAAATAAAAAAAAATAAAAAAAAGATAGTGGTGGGCCCAAGTGATGAGGAGTTGGGTGTGTTCTGAGTAAGGGGGTATTTTTGTTAGTTGTGTTGGTGTGATGTGACGCTGAATTGACAGTTGATTAACCAAAATTTTGAAAAATTACCTTGTCATAGTACTCCTCTCTCTAATAGCCAAATGAGCCAATCGGCTAAACAAGACAAGCCTAAGCAAACATGGGCTTAAGCTTTATTAAGCTAACAAGACAGTCCATTAACTCATTGAGCAATCAGGATCATTAGGCGTTTCTAGTTAAAATCTCGTCGTATGTAGTCCCTGTCAGCCTTTAATAATAATAGTGATCCGATTTTACAATACTTACCTAGAAGGTAGTCTCTGTCAGTCTCGAATCGACGCTTCTATAAATTCTCACTTTGAAGAAAAACCCTCACGAATAGACTCGAAGTTGAGACCTCTTGCATGTGAATATGTGATAACAACTTTCTCAATGACACTCTTGACGGCCAAATGAACTAAGCAGTATTTGTTAGGAATAAATAAACGTAATACAAATTATATTGTACAGAATCGTATTAGAAAAATAATTGTCAAAGGAAACGGTGTGTTGGTTTAGTGTAATGAATCCCAAGGCTCATCTTTTGACCTTTTAATATATATATTAGTTATACATATATTAAGCACAATAAGGCCTATCATTCATCATTCACTAGGATGTCCATTATTATGGACATTAAGTAATTAGTATGGACATTAAGTAATTAGTATGAATTGATCCAAGGTCCTTATAAACATGTTTTAGTTTCCTTTTTCTGTCGATATGGGACAAAAACTTTACATGTTCCAACAGCATTGAGTCGAATCTTTCGTTAAAAAAAATTTAATCGTTATCATGACATCACATAACACCAAATTAGTGAAACAATGGAATGCACAAAAACCTAATGGAGTACAATGATGCTCTAAGGCCAAATGCATGGATCGCGATAGAACGATAGATATATGTCATGAGTGTTTGGCCAAACATCACCTTCAAAAGTGGGTATGAATGGTACTAAAATTTGTAAACATATGTATTTTGGGTTACTTTATTAGCAATAATAATTTGAGTAACCTCTAAGGTATGATTATTTACTTGTTTTCCTTCATTTATGAGCATGGCCCCTAGTGTCAATCAAGTATCTCACTTTAATTAAAACCTACCTATATTTCATGAAAAGGGGTACTTTTCTATACTTTTTTGAAAGGCAAAAACCATGTCATCTCATCTTTAGGGGAGTTATAAGTATTGATATTATTTGGTGTAAGGAAAAGACACGAACCTATAAAGTAATAGAGAGGGGGTAAATGAATAGCTTCAGAAAGTTTTCATGGGGACTTTAAAGAGAGCCATAACTATGATTTTATTATGTTTCAACTTCAAGTCTCACAAGGTTTATTAAATCTCTTACATAGATGCTATTGGTAAAGGATCGCATAGTCATAGGAAAACCAATTAGATTATTTTTTAGAACGGGAATAATAACTAATAATTTGATTTCACAATATCTATTTAGAAGATAGTCACTATCAGTCTTAAATCGATACATTTATAGAACAGAACCTTACAAACTTTTATCTTAAAATAAAACTTTCACGAAAAAATTCAAATCTGAAACTTCTCGCATGTAATAACAAATTCTTTAAAAACATCCTTAGTGGCCAATTGTGTTGAGATAGTTATTTATCTTACACATATACCACATCCTGTAATAACTTGATGATCTTACTCATATTAGTGTATTTACAGAAAATTAAACAATAAAACTATTTAATACTAGATATATTTTTAAAAAAATGAGACATTTTAAACAAAGGGAAAAAGACAATGGGCAAATTGATCACTTAAAGGGCACGGTACAATCGAGCCGTCAAAGTCGTGTCGTGGGCAAAAAGTGATGCCACATCACCTTTTAATCTCACGACATCAAAACTCCCTACGATGACACAAACCCCCCCTCTGGTTACCACCTCATGTCGTCGTCACCCCACCACTTTTTTTTTCAACAATTAATTAACATAAACTTAAATTTTTCATTAATAAAAAAAATACAATCACTAATAAAATGTAGAGACGTATAGAAGGTGTGATATTTTGGTAAAATTAGTGGGGATTTATAAGTAAAAAAGATGAAAAAATGGGGTTTTTTCCCCTATAACGGTCAAAAACGGGAAAAAAAAATAGCCGTTACCCCCAACGATTAAGTTTTTAAATTTTCAAAAAAAAATTAAAAAATTAAAAAATTAAAAAAAAACATAACGCCACCCCATAGCGCGAGCCACAGTGTGGTTGGCTGCGCCATGATGTCCCGCCGTCGCCCACGGCGTCGACCGATTGTAGCCAGCCCAAAGTAGACGACGCGAGGCACGGTACGGTTGGCGCCGTCGTGGTGGCCAGCCGAGCGACCAGCCACCGTAGTTTTTAATTGATTTTAAATAGTTTATATTAATTTTAAAATTTTAAAAAATAGTTTTAAATTTAGTTAAGTCATTTTAGAGGTTTACAAGTTAAAAAATCTCATTTTGAGCCTTTTATTAATTAATTTGATTTTTGGGGTTTTAATTAGCATTAAAAAAATATTATTTAATTAAATAAAAAGTTTGAGTGATTTTTTATTTTTTGTAAACTCTAATTACATTTTTTAGGATTTATTGCAATTTTCTATGAATTTTTAGGGTAAATTTTTAATTTTGTCATTTTTTTACGGTTTTACGTGCACGACTATTCGTCTTAGTTTAATTCATAATCGTAACCGCCATTCTCTTCTAATCTTTTTTATTCTTTTTATTTCTCATCAATATAATCACAAACCATTAATCATTTCTTAATACAATACACTTGCCTCCTTGAGAACGATCCCCACTTTGGGTAGGGATGAGCAAAAGAACCAAAGAACCGGATCGGAACCGAGAATTGGACCGGAACCACGAAGAACCGAACCGGAATCAGAACCGTTGGATCCAGTTCCAGTTCTTGTTTTTGAGATTTTTTGGTTCTTGGTTCGGTTCGGTTCGGTTCGGTTCGGTTCTCGGTTCCGGAACCAAAGACCCGATAATTATAAAAATATTATAACTTTTTTTATATACCATACTCAAAAGCTAATATCATAAGTAATATAAAAAAACACAACTAACCTACTCTCAAAAAAACCAAACTGAACATCTTAAACTCTAATTTTAATATGTTGAAACACAAACAACTATCATTATTAAATCAATAGAACTAAGTTTTATGTTGGTTTTTTATTTGCATTCAATGTCTGTCTTCTCAGCATTAATGAAATATGTATGTCTTGATAGTACATAATTACTAATCACTAGATTTGTATAATATAAAAATTGTTTTTTATGTTATAATTGTTGATATGGGACGTTCAATAAGTTTGAATAATTTGTGAGTTCTTTATTTTACTCTGTAACAAAAAGGTTTATATAATATGACTAGCCATGCCAAATACATTCATTTTGTAAACATAATGTTAAATGATTAGTAATCTCTATCTTTATTTTGATTTGCTTTTTAAGGTGATACAAATTCAACCGATATTGAGCCAGATAACTTTGATTCAAATTTTGGTAAAAGAAAAGTAGTGAACTTGTAAAACTATATGATGTTTATTTATTTGAGCCTATACTTAGTTGTTAAATGTTATTGCTTTTAACGTAAATGGTTATAAATACTTAAAAGAAAATATTTTTGTTGACGTAATTCATTAGTCAATGAGTTTTTCTTCTTCTTCTGAAAAATTGGTTCCTATACGGGTAGAACCAAAGAACCGGAACCGGAACTGTAACCAGAGCCGGAACCAAAAAATATATTTGGTTCGGTTCTTGGTCCCTATTTTTCTCAAAATTTCGGTTCTCGGTTCCACCGGTTCCGGTTCCAGCTCCACCGGATCTAGATCCACGCTCATCCCTAACTTTGGGTCATTTACTTGTGATTTTCCTAAACTACTTGTTAATACTTGCCCTAATTACCTCCTTTTCCTAAAGGTGTGTAAAATATTCTACATCATTATGTTTTAAGATTTTGAAAAAAAATTCATCACCACCCATATTGTGACACATCCTTGAGTACATGAAAAATACAACCATCCATTTGATGCACAACGTCAAACGTGTGTTGTTTCACGTTGGTTAGAGCCGCATTGTCATGTTTATATCTTCTTATTACATTTACCTTCATATCAATCGTTTTTGCCCAATTAATTATATTATATTAAAAACACTTGTAAATCATCAAATAACATTCACAATTAGGATCGAGCATCGGTTTAGAAACAGACTGAACTGGACTAGATCGACCATGATCAAAATGATTTGAAACCCCGGACCAAGATCGGACCGAATTCGATAATCGGTCCGATCCGGTCCTATTAGACAAAATCGATGAGATTTTTAGTAAGACCAAACCAGATCGGACCGGAAATGATCCAAAACTTCGAATCGAAAACCAGACCCAAATTATTCGATCCGGTTCAAATCAATCCGGTCCGAGTCAGTTTTGAGTCTTTCATGCTCAATTTTATTCGCACTCGCGATCAACATATCAGCCAAAATAAGCCCATTGCACGTGATGGTAATACCACAAGTGGTTATGCTTTTTCACGCGTGGTAACACTAAGCCCTACACCTAGTTTTAGACACGGCTATATATATATGGTTGACTTGTTAACAAAATATTCGACTAAATAAAACACTCAAACACCAAGTATTGAAAAGTAATAGTCTTTCATTAATTGGTCCCTTTCCTTCTTTCTTAAGGTTTTATATGTATGTCCATTTGCTTTACTCGATTAAGCATCAAAACGCCTCAAAATTGTGGGCAAATCCCACGGACCTGCACTAGGCACCTACATGTTAATGCCACTGTCCAGAAGAAGATGTTTTTAAGAGTACGGGGTGTGGTTGGTTGAGTTATCCTAGAACACTAAAAAATTTACATAGTATGATAAGTTTTGTCTAAATATTCTCATAACATCAAAACCTCCATAACACTAAAATTAAGCCTTCTTGGTTGGCTTGAGCCATGGGAAACAAGTTGGGCCCCCAAATTTCCACGTGTTAAGAAACTATTCGTTTAAGAAAAAATTAAATGCACGAAAACGCGAGACACGATACGATTCTCGCGTTTTCGTGTCGCGTTTTCGCGCGAAAACGTGTGCCCTGCCCTAGGCGCGAGACACTAAAACTCGAGGCTGGGTGTGGTTGGTCGCGTTTTCGCACGGCGCGAGCTGAAAACTTCCCGTACCCTGTGCTCTAAGAGCACGAGGTATGGTTTGGTGTTTTCGTGTTGAGCCGTGGGAAAACACAAGAATTTTCAGGGGTATGGTGTGTGGTGGTTAAATGATCCCACAACACCAAAACCTCCACAACACCACATTTTACGCTCCTTGGTTGGCTTGAGCCATGGAGTATACATTAGGCCCACATAAAAATAAACTTAAAATAACATTTCATTAATAAAAAAAATTACACAATAAAAAAAATTATTGATCTTCTTCTTAATTCCACAGGTGTTCAACAAGGTCTTATCGGAGGTTTTCGTGTGTTGCTCTATCCCGAAGTTCTTTTGTTTTCATTTGTTGTCTTTCGCATCGTTCGACCCAAGTACGTGTAATGTTGGGTTCGGGAGAAACGTACATGTGCATATATTCACTTATATCGAACTTTTGGTCTTTCAATATCATTTTGTGTAATATAATGCAAGTGTACATAATTCTCCTAATGATGTTCATTTGATACGCTCGTGTCGGTTGTTGTATAATTCTCCACCGACCATGTAGCACACCAAAGGATCTTTTAATATCTTTTCTTGCACTTTCTTGAACTTTTTTAAACTTCAATGTTTTTCCATCCCTAGCGACACTAAAAGCTTTGACAAAAGTAGACCATTGTGGATAAATGCCATCCGCTAAATAATAACCTTTGTTATAAGTATTCTCGTTAACTTCAAACGGAGTTTCGGGAGCTCTATCGGCTAGAAGGTCATCAAATAACGGTGAACCCTTTAACACATTAAGGTCGTTATTTGCACCCGGTACCCCAAAATATGCATGCCAAAACCATAATTGTTCATCGGCTACGGCCTCAAGCATTATAGTCGAGTATTTTTTACATCTATTTTTAAATTGACCATGTAACGTCTTGGGGCATTTAACCCATTCCCAATGCATACAATCTATGCTCCCTAGCATTCCCGGAAGACCGTGTTTCTTCTCATGTAAATCATATACATGTTGGACATCCGCTAAATTAGGTTTTCTCAAATATTCTTCAACATACAATATATATATGCATTTAGTAAAATGCCATAAGCATTCACGGGAACAACGTGTCGCACATTGCAAATACTCGTCAAATGCAAAGGGGCTTGTACCATATCCTAATTGGCGTATGGCGGATGTACATTTCAAACGAGTAGAAAATCCCAAACGACCCGTTGCATCTTGACGTTGCTTAAAAGAAAGGAAGTATTCGGGCAAAGGGTCGGCATTATAATTTTTTATATCACTAACAATATTATTAAACAAAGTGGAGCTCATACGATACCTTCGTCGAAAATATTCTTCCGGATATATAGGTGCCGTATCTTCATCCCCAAAATAATCTCGTTGTAATTTTTCTTCCGATGTAATTTTTCTTCCGCCCATTATCTTTCACGTGGAATGTAGCGTCTTGTATACGGGTCTCTTTCGTCTTCAACTTCTTCTAATCGATCTAAATAATCGACGTATTGAGCGTAACTATTCATATCAAGTGTGGAGTAATACTCGTACATATCGGTAATGTCTTCCATTTTAACTATACTAGTGTGTGTAGATGATTGTTGATGTGAAATGGGTGTTTTATAAGTGATTTATAGGTGCAAATGGGTGTTTTAAAGGTGAAAAAATAGGTTTTTTTTTAAAAAACGGGCCTCCCCCGCTCCTCCAACGGTATAAAAATCAAATGCAACGGTCAAATTTATTTTTTAAAATTAAAAAAAAATTTATAAATGCACGAAAACGCGAGAACGGGGTGTGGTGGCTCGCGTTTTCGGGTGGCGTCGTGGGAAAACACAAGGGGAAAACCCCCCGTACCCTGTGCTCTAATGGAACAAAAAAGGCTAATTGATTCTTTATATATCTCACTTGTCATATTTTTCAGTTTAATTTAAACTAGCAGGGTATTCGCGCGTTACGGCTACGGCTATCATGAAACTAAAATTTTACAAGCGCGATGTTTTATATTTACATTTATTAATAATGACGATAACTTTAAGTTGGAATACTTTGAGCAATAATAAACTATTTTATGTAGAAATAGTATTACAGGTTATAGTGATTGATGGTGAAAAGTATTTGTAACTCTGTGATTCGTAACAATATTATATAACACATAAATTAAAAAAACTTTTTTATTTATATGTTTACACGTTTTCATGCATCATAATAACCTTATAACATTTTCACTTTGATGTGTACGATTTAATCAAATTCATTAGCAAAATGATTAGTATTTCATTAAATTTGTACTAAAATGCATACATAACCGATATATGTCTTTAAAAATGCAAATTTATAAAAAAGAAATTGCATGGTTCAAATCAAACGTAGAAATTTGATATTCAACTTACATTAGTGAAAAATTTAAATAATTATATCTAAAAAATTATAATTTATAACAATAATCATTTGTACATGTTGCATATTAATTTGTATTAATTTTGTCATTTAATGTTTATTGCCCACAAATTAATATATAAATTGTCACACCCCACTATGGCGGAATATGAGACGCGAACTATGGATATCATCACAACATGACGTGTCTATAGAGAAAACTAAATGAAATAGAAATGTCATAAAAAGGTGACACAAATGTGATGACAATATCTCAAACAATGCAGGCGTCTAGGTAAGTAGGTTACAGTCCTACCTCCTACCCAAGACAAACAAATACCACAAACAGATCAACATATAGGTGTCTAAGTATCACTTATTCAAAAGACAATTAAAACTAAGAAGGAATGGGGATCTCCTTCTATATGCAATCATATGCTTCCAAGTCTACTCACTCCTACTCGCAGGCTTAACCACAAACTCACCTGAAAGAGACACTAAAACACGTCAACAATAATGTTGGTGAGAGTCATAGGTTTAGACTCCAACGTCAAAACCAATTACATTAGCTATGAATAAACATCATTTAAAATAATACAAACATTTGGACGGTGTAATACTAACATGTATTAACTATTCAATCCAACCTAGGCTTCAAGCCTTTCCTATCTTCCTTTCATGGTATATTAGGCGCCCATACACCTAAAAACCAATCCACAAGACCCCGTCTTGATCCCAAGGCCCCGCCTTGTCACCCTTGATATCATGTCATACTTAAATAAATTATGTACATCACACAGCAGTTAAGTGCGTAAGTAAAACACATAATGTCCAAATCAACACACTTAAAACATTCACAGCAAATCCATTATAAAAACAAGTAAATGTCTTTTCCATCCCATCTAGAAGTAAAATTATAAAGAATATGGGACTATGAAACTCACCTGATTGAGCTTCTCCAAATACCCGCGCACTAGAAAACCGTAAACATACAAACACATAAAATCAAGACATGAACCAAATACTAAAATGACTCATCAATCTATGACGGAAGTATAATCCCTCTCCCTCATATTAACCGCATTAATATGCTACAAACATCCTATTACACCCCTCTATAAAGCCCTTAACTTAGTTAAGTTCATAACCTATCCCGTTTACATTTTACCAAAAACATTCCTGATTTTTATACCCCAAACTATAAGTCAAACGCCCACTTAACCAAACTCATACTTTCTGTAAAGGGAACCCTATGCCCTTACATGTATTAGCTAACTCTCACCTTTGTCTTCAACCTTAAAGCTAATGTTATGGCCCCGATATATATATATATATATATATATATATATATATATATATATATATATATATATATATATATATATATATATATATATATATATATATATATATATATATATATATATATATATATATATAGAATTTAGTTAAAATGATGTAGTCTATTAAAATTATTAAAATAAAAAGCATTTCAAACTAATGAATCATTTAATTTTGTATGTTGATATTAATTAGATTGGAAAAAAATTAATTAATTACTTTTGTCTTTCATTAAAGCCTTTAATGGTATTATAGTGTCTAAATTTTAATACACTCATTAATTTTTTTGAACAAATACACTCATTAATTGACTTCGTTCTTTTTTCTCATTTCTAACTTCCTACCATCATTTTTCTATTTTTAAATAAGCTTCACGTCTAGTTCATCAATTATGTTTGATGTTTTAAAATCATTTTTAAAGGATTTATTTTTGAGTTTTTTTCTTCAATATGTATTTTGTTTTTATTTTTATAAGTTTCTTTTTTTGTTATTTTAAGTATATATAAAGAATTATATATACTATGTATCAATATTTATGAGTTTTTTTTAACTATGTATCACTATTTAGGTATGTTAGATTTTTTTTACTGTGTATCATTATTTTGGAGTTTTTATTGTTTGTTTTATTGCTTTTTATTTACTATGTATCACTATTTATGAGTTTTGTTTTTCATTATGTATCATTATTTATGTACGCCGGATTTCTTTTGTACGTCGGATATTTTTTTAATATTTCTTTTACTATGTATCACTATTTAATATTTAATTATTTATGAAATATGTATCACAATTATGGCTGCCTATAAAACGAATATCATGTATCAACAAATTTAATATTGACTAATTATGAATAACTATATCAATATCCGTAGTATACAATTACTTGTAATTTTACACAAATGAATTATTTAACTAACTTTTTTATTAATTAAGTTGTAAAAGGGGCATGAATAAAGATACCTTATTGTATCATTTATGAAAGACAATTAATCACAATAAATGTGTTGAGTAATGCACGTAGCATGGTCTTAAATGAGTTTCTAAGACACCATGAAGTTTGTTTTATCTTCATAAATGTCATTATCATCATTTAATCTAATCATAACAATATACATAGATCTAACGTTTCATGTCACTTTGTATTTTAACAATTTTAAGATGCTCAACCACATTAACCCAACTCTATATATATATATATATATATATATATATATATATATATATATATATATATATATATATATATATATATATATATATATATATATACACTTTTACCTATCCAGATTTTACTGATTTTGAACATATGAAAAGTTTGTTATGATCAGAGGGTCTTCCACTATCCCATTTACTTAGCCCTCCACCAGATATCTTATTCAGTATATTAACTAAGTCTCCTGTTCATTTTAAGGTCCAATTGTACTCCTAAGTACCCTAACCATCTTAAAACATTAATTGAAAACCGACTGATCCAAAAACTATTTTAACATCCGACTGTTGTAACTTGTTTTCTACCCACTTCCCGAACTCCAATTTAGTTCTTGTTTCTTGCATTCAAAAGCTAACTCAAATACCTTTCCAGGTGTACTTGAATCACAAAATAAAAGTGTGTAGAACTCTAGATATGATCAAAACAAGTGACCTAAAATTCTTCCTAGTTTTTAATGACAAATTTAATACAATTAACCTAATTAATTACCCATAACTTTTATAATTATAAACCCTAATTATCCCTAATATATTTTTATAATTAAATTACAGATTTAATGATAAACCTAAATTTAGATGCATCATCCATTGATTATAAAAGCATTAAAACAAATTAATTAAAAAAAGTATTGGGGGTTTTACCTTAAGAATAATGGAAGTCAAGATTTTTATGAAAACCCTAACTTTTCTATGGTGAGCGTCGGTTTTAGCTTCCAGGGAGAAAATTATGAGTGTTTTGTTCTATTAAATTTTTTATATAGTGAACATAAAGCCAATCCTAGCCCAACCCAAAGTCCTCCTTCCTTTTCTATTTCTCCTCTCCTTTGCGTCGGCCAAACCGACCCCCTTTATATTTTTTTATTTTTTTTCTTTTTATTGCTTATTATTACATTATTAATATCTCCTTAAATTACCTTAATTTATTTCAGCTCCTAAAACCTCCAAAACCTCTAAACCGTAAAACTAGTCAATTTTACGCGTATACCGTGAAAGACGTAAAATATACAGTTTTATGAAAACTCTTGAATTATGAAATAAACTAAATAACTAAGTCCTAAATGACTTAAAACCATCCCATAAATTATTCTCGTGACTAAATACCTCATCCGAGACCTCTAAATGATAAACCCTAAATTGTAAAAATACAATTTACTATAATACATATACGTATACATAAAACACCAAAATAACTCCATTTTATTTTATAGTCACTATATTGTGAGCTCATGATCATGAAATAACCGTTCATCGATTTACTTAAGAGCACCTCGTACTTATAAACGATGTCCTAACCACTCTCATTCACCTCCAAAATAACCACATATGCACATAAAACACATAATCACACAAAATACCCTAAAAATAAGACTAAGTGACGAACCTCAAAAACCGTGATTGTCACATAAATTATGAAATTTTTGTGTTGTTAAGGTTTGTACCAAAACCTTGTAACGTGATACTACTTAAAATTTTGGAGATAGAGAGATGGTACAATCTCTTTTATAAGTAGTACAAATTTATTTGTTGTTCAAAAAAGGTAGTACTCCAGAAATTAATTTACCGGTGTCGTTTTTATCAATTTCGGTGAGTCCTCTCCGGTTCGTCTTCTGACGAGTTTTATTTTGCTAGTTGAATCGACCGTGACTCCGGTTCCTAGTCGAACCTCATTATGTTAGGTAGACAATATGTATGTTTTTGTAAATATATATGCTTTTAATTGTTATACAATGTGAATATATAATAGTATTTCTAAGTAATGGAGTGTATTCATTATTTTAATTTTTAAATGTGTGTTAATTAGTTTAATATGAATATTAAATTATGTATTATTTAGTTCTAATATTATTTATTGATAAAAATTTAATAATGAGTATTAAATAATATTTATTATTTCTATTTTTTATTTTGAAGTTAAAAGTAAAATGATTTTGTAACATTTTCTTTAAATAAAAGATGTTTTCTTTTAATATATAATAAAGAAAATTAATTTTTTTGCAATTTCGCTTCTGAACTTTTGAATTACTTTATGTTTTTTTGTTGTACACGAGGGGTGTTTTGTTTAGCTTATATAGTGCGCTTATAAGCTTATTATCTTATATAAGCATATTAGCCGAAATCAGGTGTTTGATTAAGCTTATATAAGTAGGCGTATAAGCTTATATAATGAGGTTTTTGTAAGCCAAACATTTATGGCTTTTATAAGAAAAAGTAAGCTTATATAACAATAATATATAAAAATACTTTTATATCCACATTTAATAACTACCATTTATTATTCATGTGTTTTTTTTGTCATTTTATTTTTTTAGTTTTAATAAACTTAACCAAACATTAAACATGAGTTTATAAGGTTATGATATACTCCCTACGTTCCTAATTAAATGTTCAGTTTTGACTTTTAAAGTCTTTCATCAGCAATTTTGACTTCAAATTATTTTGTTTGTGTTATATAATACATGATGTAAAATATATGAATGGATTGAGTTTCAATTGTGTTTTCATTAATATAAATTTTATCAAAAATTATGAAACACAAATAAAGTAATTTAAGGTCAAAGTTGACAAAAAAAATACCTTAAAAGTTAACAGTTGACACTTATTTAGGGACAGAGTGACACTTATATAACATAAACTTAAAAAATATTAAACATGAGCTTTTAAGTTTATGATATGCAAGCTATAAATGATTTATATAACATCTCCTTAAATGGGAGGTGATTTGCACACTACTCAAATTGATTGACACACTCAATTAACGTGTCTTGCCGCCCTTACATCCCTTCTAATTATATTTATATTATAAAGATATATGTATTATGACACACTAATTTTGAGTATGTCAATCAATTTAAAAAATATACAAATCACCTCCTTAAACTTAAACTCAACTCATAGGCCTAAACAAACAACCTGATCACATATAACATACAAGCCTACTATTGATTATGCATCATCATAATTTTTCCATGTTGCATAAACATATTTTTTTCAATGAAACAAACACCCCTTTAACCAACACTAGTTTCAACTAGAGATGGTAAATCTTGTCCATTTTAATAAATATGGGTACTTTTTGTCCATTTTTCCAAAAAGGATGGGGCATTTTTTGCCTATTCTTTATTATTAATGGGCTAAACGGGCGGATATGTAAGAAACTTATGTGCTTAATGGGCGCATATGTAAAACACTAATTAGGCTACTCGGCGGATATTTTATATTTAGTTTTTATCCTCGACTTTTAAACATGTATTTTTATTTATTAATTTTACGTTTTTATATGTTTTTTTTGGGAAAATCACTCAAAAATGTAGTAAACTTACCACTTTTTATGGTTGTGTGTAGTAAACTATACTTTTTCTTATTGTGTGTATTAAACTTTCAAATTCATATCATTGTGTGTATTTTGTAACCATTTTACCCCAAAGTTTTTTAAATTTTGAAGGGCAAAATGGTAATTTTACAAGACAAAATCATCTCAAAATACACACAATGATCAAAATCAAAAAGTTTAATACACACAATGAGAAAAAAAATAGTTTAGTACACACAACCATAAAAAGTGGTTAGTTTACTACATTTTTAAGTGATTTTCCCTTTTTTTTTCTCATTTTAGCTTGCGCCTGTTTAGCCCGACCGTTTCGTCCGCCCATTTTACCGATGCCCGTTTAGCCTGTGCCCGTTTTGCCCGCCGACCGTTTATCTCTTCACCCTTTAGCCCGCCTCTCGTACCCGCCCGCTCGCCCACCCGTTTTGCCACCTCTAGTTTTAACATAAGAATAAATAAAAACCATCTTTTAGAATCCATCGTACTTACTCTCTACTACTCTTTTATGCTGGTGGGAGTGGTAAGAAACCCACTCACCGTCACGTCAGCGCCACATCAGTTTTTTAATAAACTCACCCAAACTCCTCACAGGAGGTAATGACACTCACCCAAACTCACTACAACTCACGTATCATACCTATTTTTTTATTATTTAAACACACCTCACTCACAAAAAAATACCCAATAATAAACTTAACTCAAAAAATAAATACATTTGGGCCCACCAAAGTAAACTCACCCAGGGTGAGAGTGCCCCTGTTTTTTTTCTTTGTGACACTAACTCACGCGCGAGTATATTGAAAGGAATGATACCCACTCGCGAATTTGGGTAACTCGCTCGTAAGATACCTCCCACTCCCACCAACCTTACAATTATCAATAAGCATACGTAAAATTACATCTATCTCGTAACATGTGTGAGCCCATTAGACTTTCAACTAGAAGTTTAATGATATTAAATCAACTTTATTACCATAAATTATTACTCTACTGTATAAGGTTGCATCTTTTTTCTAACTGCATAATTATTAAACAACAACTAGATAAATACAAGAAGTAACGGCCCAAATGAGAGAAAAGAATTAATTTTCCAACAGTTGATGAAATCAAAATTTCTAGCGGTGTTCCGTTTTTACGTATGGTTAATAAAATTAAAGCTATGGTTAAAAAATAAATCAACGAATAAAAGCGTCGTCAGCGTACGCTTACGACGTTAGTTTTTAAATTCGATTATGCAAGTGATTTGAAAAATAAACTGCTCAGAGTATATGAGAATTGCTATGATATTTCGTCAGAGAAACGTGTTTTAATTAACACTTTTCTAAAACAAGAATTTGAAAATAATTTTGAGATGCAGAGGACCTTGTTTAGAAAGACGGCAAAAATTGAACGTAAATATCGAAGTAAAATTGAATTGATGGAGAAGATCACTCCAACATGAATTAAAAACTTTCGTCACAAACTGTTGGGAATCTAAACTTGTTAGATTCCCTGATCATAGATTTAAACATAATTAAGCTGTTAGATAGTCCCTTGCCTGTGCCTAGGAGGCAGGCAAGTATCGCAAGACTTACAGAGATCCAAGTCTCTGTGAGCAACCTCAGAGGAGTCAATGTCAGAGACATTGTCAAGGAAGTCAAAGATTACTTGAAGACATACTCATTGGCTATGATGGATAACAGCCAAGATGTATCAGGGACTCTGAGGGGTTAGGATTAACAGGGGTGGCAATACCCTGTTAACACTCAGCACACTTTGGACATGCCATTTGTGTGTTCGAGACTATGAAGTAAAAGGAAACTGTTTTGACAACTGTTTCCTTAAAGCATAATGGAAGACTACCAAGAATAGAAGAACATCATGTGACTGATGTGGGAACTTGTGAAAGCTTGTGTAGTCACCATCAAGTACTATATAGGTCAATCTCGTAACACTATAAATAGGATATGTATCCATGCATTAATGTTTAACACTTTGAGATATTCATAACATTATTGCATAGAACTTATAGAATCAAACAGCTGCGACTGTATTCATAAGTTAGGGTTTATGGTTGTTCAAAGTGTGCACAATAAATTGTCATCAAACGGTGTTATCCATAACACTTGTAATTCTTTATTATACAATAATAAGATTACGTTTGAAAAGTAATACCTTGCGTTGATTAGTTAAGATTAGGGTTTCTAGCATTGATTAGGGACTTTCAATTGGTATCAGAGCGGTGTTTGATATTAAAACTTTCAAGAAACATCGTTCTCAGTTTTATAATCAAGATCCACCATGTCAGAAACTTCTAACCCACTACAATCACCTTCCACAACACCATCTTCACCAAGACTCAACCCTCCTGCCAATGACGATGATCTACCCCAACTTCTTGACTCAAGAGGTGGATCACATGTCACAAGTGTACCAGTCTTTGATGAAGACGATTTTGCCAGTTGGAAGAGTCAATTTCTTGTGTATCTCGATGGGCTTGAACCTTTTCTTCTAGAAATTTTAGAAAATGGTCCTTATATTCCCATGGCGCTTACCTCCACTGAAGAAAACCCTCTTCCCAAACCTCTCAAACAATGGACTCCAGCAGATAGAAAATTGGCAAACCAAGATAAACGTCTCAAAAGCATCATCATATCCTGTCTTCCCAAACACATCATGAAGTCTGTCATTCAGTGTCCCACAGCCAAACAAATGTGGACAGACCTCATCCTTGGCCATGAAGGACCCTCTGAAACAAGAGAGACAAAGATTCAGGCACTCAGACTTCAGTTCAATGCCTTCAAGTCACTTGAAGGTGAAAAGGTTCAGCAAACCTATACAAGGCTGAAGATTCTTCTCAATGACCTAGCAATGAATGATGTCACTATAGGTCAAGCTGAGATCAATGCCACATTTGTCAACAGCCTTCCAAGAAAGTGGCTGAGTATGAATCAGACTCAGAGAGCTAACAACTCAATCAAGAATGACACCCTTGCTCAGCTTTATGGAAAGTATAATTATGAAGAAGGGCTGATCGATACTATTTACAAGTCAGAGACTGAAAGATTTGTAGTCCAAGGAGCATCTTCTAAAGCCTTAATCTCTGCAACACATCCTCATGACAGCGATTCTGATGTTGAAGAAGACACCCGCAGCAGCCAAGAGTTCTTAACAGACCTTAATGCAGAGTTTCATGAAAGAGCCTTGCTAGCCAACCAAAGAAGATTCTTCAAAAGATCAGGGAGAATAGGATCAGCTAGTAAACCAACTGACAGGTCAAAAGAAACTTGCTTTGCCTGTGGAAAGCTTGGACATTTCCAAAAAGACTATCCCTCCACCAAGACATCCTCACCCTCCTATCCATCATCTTCATCCAAACCTTACAAGTTCAAACAACATAACAACTCATCTCACCAATCCAACTCATCAGACACTGAGAAGAAGGATTACAAAAAGGTACACAGGCTTTTATCTATGTCTGATAGTGATGAACGTAAGCACGTCCTTGATTACACCATTGTTGATTTACACTTTGTTGAGGAACAAAGAAAGAACCTACTTGATAAGTTTCACTCTGTTAAAACTGAATGGCTAAATGCTAAATCTGAATGTGAAACTATCAGGCGGGTTAATTTAGAGAAAATATCCCTGCAAAATGAAGTCGCTAGGTTAACCTTGAAAAACATTGCTTTAAATGACCAAGTCTCTGAATTAAACAAGGTTATTGAAAAATGGTTGTGTGCTAGGTTCACTATAGATCAATTGCTTAATGATGAAGTGCCTGCTGATATTAAAAGGGATATATCTGCTAAGAAAAATAAGCTGAGAATTCTCACCAAAGCCAAAGACATTGTCTTCAAATCTACAGAGACAATTCATACGTCAGATACCACTTTGACTAATGACCCTGTCTCTGAAGATGTGGCTGAGTTACCACCTTTGACCAAACTCTCTGGAGTTGAACCTAGCAGTTCTTCTCGAGCTGCTAAGGGTGAACTTAGAACTGATATTGAGAAACCTGCAGCTAAAGTTTTTCATGTGCCTGCTAAACAAACTGGTAAACAAGTAGCTTTTAAGCCTGTTGCTACTAAAGCTGTGGATAAGGTTGACTCTACCACTGAAGATCGCCTGTTGTCTCTAATGAAAGAAGTAGAACTCTTGAAACAACACATTAAGCCTTCCGATGAATGATCTACTTCTCATGAACCTAAGTCAGTCCTAGGTGAACCCAAAGGGGAAAGGTTAATCAAACCTTATTGCAATGTATGTAAAAACTCTCACCACATGACTTTAGATCATGACAGACACATGGCAGCTAAAAGAGCTCAGACACCCTCTAGGGATAGACCACAGGGTTCCAAAAGACAACAGGGAAACTACAGACCTTATCCTCTCTATAAATTCTATGGTTTCACAGACCATCACTCAGACGAGTGTGGTGACTTCCCTGGGTGTGATATCTGTGGAAGTTATACCCATGAAACAGTGAACTGTCCCTCCCAACGCCAAAAGTTCTTCAGGAACACAAGAGTTGCTAACAAGCAATTCAGGGAACCCACTGGAAAGTGGGTTCACCATAGGAACTAACCTGTTTCTATGTATTTGTGCAGAAATATCTCAAGGAATCGGTATGGTATCTAGACAGTGGTTGTTCTAGACACATGACAGGGATTCAACAATACCTGCACAAATACTCAAAGGAGCCAGGTCCTAAAGTGATGTTTGGAGATAACTCTTCAGGTGACACAGAAGGATATGGCTCAGTGAATTGCAATGGGATTACATTTACCAGGGTTGCATATGTGAATGGTCTTAAACACAATCTTATTAGCATCAGCCAATTATGTGATGCTGACTATAAGGTTTTGTTTACTAAGACTCAGGGAACCATATTCAACAAAAACAATGATGTTGTGCTTATTGCACCTAGAAGAAGAGATGTTTATGTCATCAACATGGCTGTTTGCTCTGAAGACAGCTCAAATTGCTTTCTTGCTAAAGCCTCTGAAAGTGTCAATTGGCTGTGGCACAAAAGACTATCTCATCTCAACTTCAAGAACATCAATAAGATAGCCACTCAAAACTTGGTTGTTGGTCTACCTTCAGTAATGTTTTCTAAAGACAAGACTTGTTCTGCCTGTGTCAAAGGAAAGCATCACAGGTCTTCATTCAAGACTAGGCAATCATTCTCTATTGACAAGTGCTTACATCTCCTTCACATGGATTTGTTTGGGCCTGTCAAACCTCAAACCATTAATCACAACAAATACACCTTGGTCATAGTTGATGAATTTTCAAGTTACACATGGGTGTTCTTCCTTAGAAGGAAAAGTGATGCAGCTGATACCATCATGTCCTTCATCAGACAGGTTGAAAATATGAATGATGTTAGAGTCAAAGCTCTAAGAAGTGATAATGGTACTGAATTCAAGAATCGTCAACTTGAATCTTTTTGTGATGAAAAAGGAATTTCACAGAACTTCTCTTCAGCTGGCACCCCAGAACAAAATGGTGTGGCTGAAAGAAGAAACGGGAGTTTGATTGAAGCAGCCAGAACTATGTTGAATGGTGCAGCCTTACCAAATCAATTTTGGGGAGAAGCTGTTCACACTGCCTGCTACACACAAAACAGATCAATCATTGTCAAAAGACATGGTAAAACTTCCTATGAAGTTTTCAGAAAAAGATCTCCAGATGTCAGTTATTTTCATGTGTTTGGATGCCCTGTGTTCATTTACAACTACAGGGATAAACTTGGAAAGTTTGATGAAAAAGTTGATTATGGTTTCTTCTTGGGATACTCTCTAACAGCCAAAGCCTTCAGAGTATTCAACATCAGAAGACAAGAAGTAGAAGAAACCTTCCATGTTAGATTCAATGAAGATGATGAAGTCATACAGAGAACAGGAACAGAGGGTGATGAAATTGATTTTAATGAAAATGTATCTTTCCCAAGTGATGAGTTCACAGAACCAAGACCTACCAGTCATCATCACTCCAACACTCTCACTCCTTATGTTCCTGCCTTTGACCCTCTGTCCACTCACAACATAGAAGTTCCTACCTCTCAGGAACTTGATGAAGAAGAACCACAAACCTCTGGTAGTCCTTCTCCTTCTAATGATATTGATGACTCACCAATTCTTCAAATCCCTGAAGACTCTCCTGCTGATAATGAAGTTGTACCTCTTGATATGGCTGAAGAAGACTCGGACACTGAAGTAGTCTTTGAAGAAAGCCCTCCTAGTCAGCGGGATGAAACTCAAATTGTACCAGCTGTGCCCACAAGTGTTCCTGTCCTTGAGTCCCCAGCTCCTCAAAAGTGGTCAAGAGATCAACACATTCTTCTTGTCAACATTATTGGGGAACCTAATGCAGGGGTCACAACTAGACAGCGAATCCATGACTCAGAGTCTGCCTCAGCCAATGAATGTCTCTTAGCTGAATTTCTCTCACAAATTGAACCTAAAAGAGTAGCTGAGGCTCTGGTAGAAGATGGATGGGTAGCTGCTATGCAAGAAGAAATCAATCAGTTCAAAAGGAACAAAGTATGGACACTAGTGCCAGCTCCACCTGGAAAGAATATCATAGGAACTAGATGGATCTATAGAAATAAGATGGATGAAATTGGAAACATCATCAGAAACAAGGCCAGACTGGTGGCACAGGGGTTTTCTCAGACTGAAGGAATTGATTATGATGAAACATTTGCTCCAGTTGCAAGACTTGAAGCCATCAGAATCTTCCTTGCTTATGCTACCTATATGAACATCACTGTGTATCAGATGGATGTAAAGAGTGCATTCCTCAATGGTGATTTGGCTGAGGAAGTGTATGTTGCACAACCTGAAGGATTTGAGAACAGCGAGTTTCCCAACCATGTGTACAGACTACACAAAGCCATGTATGGGCTGAAACAAGCTCCAAGAGCATGGTATGAAACTCTTTCTAATTTCTTAACTGAAAATAAATTTGTCAGGGGTTCTATTGATAAAACACTCTTTACCTTCAAGGATAAGAGTGATTTCATCATTGTGCAGATTTATGTGGATGATATCATCTTTGGGTCAACAAATGTCAATCTTAGTAAACGTTTTGCTAAATTAATGACCAAGAAATATGAGATGAGTATGATGGGTGAATTAACTTACTTTTTGGGCTTTCAAATTAAACAATGTCCTAAGGGAATTTCAATTTGTCAAGAAAAGTATGTTAAGGATTTACTTAAAAAATATGACTTAGCTGATTGTGCATCAGTGAAATGCCCCATGCTTCCACCCAACAACTTGGGCCCTGATGAGTCAGGGGTCTCTTTTAATGAGACTTTATATAGAGGCATGATTGGGTCACTCATGTATCTAACAGCTAGTCGTCCTGATATCCAATTCTCCACATGTCTCTGTGCAAGGTACCAAGCTAACCCAAAAGAATCCCATCTAGTGGTTGTTAAGAAAATTTTCAGGTATCTCAAAGGAACACCATCCCTAGGTCTCTAGTATCCAAAGGAATCAGGCTTTGATCTCAAGGCCTATTCAGATTCAGATTATGCTGGATGCTGTATTGACAGGAAAAGCACTTCAGGCAGCTGTCAAATCCTAGGAGGAAAATTGGTTGGATGGAGTGCTAAGAAGCAAAACTCTGTGGCTATGTCTTCAGCTGAAGCAGAATATGTCGCTGTAGCCAGCTGTTGTGCTGAGGTGCTCTAGATGAAAAGTCAATTGGCTGACTATGAAATTTTATATGACAAAGTGCCAATCTTTTGTGACAACACCAGCGCCATTGCCATATCCAACAACCCTGTTCTTCACTCTCGTACCAAACACATTGATATCAGGTATCACTTTATCAGGGATCATATAATGAAGGGAGATATTGAGCTGCATTTTGTTCCCACAGAGCTGCAACTAGCTGATATCTTCACAAAGCCGTTGGTTGAACCTTCGTCCAACAGGCTAGTTGCTGAGCTAGGGATGCTCAATATCTCAAAGCCTGTGGCTTGATATTAAATGTGTTCATTAAATGATTGATTCTATATTAAATGTTTTTCACATGAAACTAGGTAGTTACTTTCCAAGTAAATGCAAAAAACATTCTCAAATATTTAATCATTTATTTTTCGAATAACGAGGAGACAAATAAGTTTTGAAAGGTCAAGGGACCCACTTGAGCAGTCATTTTCTCACTTTGCATTTAATGCGGTTGAATAACTGTTTACTTAGTTTGAATATATATATTGTCTCTCTTCTCTTCTCACCCACCACTATTCTCATTTCTCAATTTTTTTTCTCTCTCTAAGTGCTTCTCTCTCTTAACCCATCCTCCATTTTCTTTCACCTTCGACCTTGAATCCATGGCGTTTTCCGTTCCCAAAGCAGCAAATGTTAACTTCGAGATCAACGAAAGCATCCTCGCCTCCAACAACGCCATTGGATGGATTAAGGCTCCTAACAACACATACTCAGATCTGGTCAACTTCATGCAAAATTGTGACCTAAGTGAAGCCTTCACCAAATCCCCAACCCCCTTCTACCAAGAATACCTTAGGGAATTCTGGTACTCTGCTGAAGTGTTAGATGACACAATAACCTTTAGCCTTTCATGCAATGAACACCCATTTGCTTTCCCCCTTAAAGATTTCTCGAGTGTGGTTGGATTGAAACATGGAGATGAATGCCTTAAGGTTGCTGATAAAAAGGCTGTTAAGGATGCCCTGGCCACACTGAAACCCAGCCATGATGTAAACCCTGCCCTTACACCCGCTGAGGTCCTCTCAAAATCTCCTTTGAAGATTAAATACTTTACACTCATGTGGCGTGTCCTCTTCACCCACATTGTTAAATCTCTGGGAGGAATGCAGGGATCCCAAGATCAGATGTCCTTTAACCATCAAGCTATAGCATATGGGCTGATCTGGGGAGCTGATGTTGATGTTGGAAGCATTCTCTTCTCCAACCTTGTAGAACAGCTTAAGGGAAGAAATCATGTCAGGGAAAAGAATATCTGCTATGTTCGCTTCTTGTCGCTGATCTTTGAAAGTCTATTGGGAGACAACTACCACAACTCTGAGTTGACTGCTCTGAAGCCCTACCGCATCACAGGTGCCATCTACAAAGAAATAGGAGCTGAAGATGTCCCTGTCACCTCTCATATGATGAACGTGGCCAACAAACAACCAACGGCTGAGAAGTCCTTGCTCCCTTCTTCTGAGAAGGTGAATACTTCTAGTGTGTCTGGCAAGTCTAAGTCTTTAACCTCTGGGCAGCACACTACGAAGTCCACGGCTTCTTCTGGCCAACAGCCTAAGAAGAAGAAAATCCCCTCTTCTTCTCAACCCAAAACTGTTACTAAGGCCAAGGGAAAGAAGATTGACACCTCCTTTGTTCCAGATACTCATGTGGAATCAGATATTTCTGCTGACCAACAACAGGGGTATAGTATCTCAAAGTCAGCTGAAACAACAGGAAACCAGCCTAATCCAGCTGATATCTCACAGGTAATCAGTGTACATTTTTAGAGGTTCACAAGCAGCCACTCTCAATTGTCTGTAGGAGAGAGTGGTGAAGTTAGGGTAATCCTCGACCCTTAGAAGTCTGTCTATGCACTTAGAACTCTTTAGGACTTCTGTACACTCTGTCTTTGCACCAAGGAATGATTCATTTGTGTTTATAAAGCACCACGATGACCCTGCACCCTCTAGACAGTATTCAGGCTAACAACAACCTGGATACACTTATGTCTCAACCTTGATCAGCTGTACTTCACACAGCCTCTTGGTTCCCTCCTTAAAAGAATCCTAAAGGATTTATCCTTTTCAGGGGGAGCTGAATCCTCACTCTCAGCTTTCCTAGGGGCAGCGTAACAGGCGACCTTAAACCACATATGTTTCACTCTTAAAAGAGTCCCAAAGGTTTCTTAACCTTTTGGGGGGGCTGAATGATCACCCTCAGCTTTCCTAGGGGCAGCGAATGACGATCCATAAACAACATATGTTTCACAATCAAAAGAGTCCCAAAGGTTTTAACCTTTTGGGGGGGGCTGAATAATCACACTCAGCTTTCCTAGGGACAGCGAATGGCGATCTTTAACCATATATATTTCATACTTAAAAGAATCCCAAGGATTTATCCTTTGGAGTGGCTGAGTAATCACCCTCAGCCTCTCTGGGACAGCGAAATGGCGACCATTCCCTTATCTTTTTCCCTGTTACTAATTATAACAATTTGTAGGCTGAAATTGTACAGCCAGTCATTGAATCCCAGGTAAAACAAGAGAAGGAGGCTGATTCAATTACTCAAGATCAACCTAATGACGATGAGCCTCTGCTAAATACTGATGAAGAAATGCTATCATTAGAGGATGATGTCTCTGATCTTGAGTCAATGCCTGAAGATGAAATCCCTGAAGGGATGTTTGAGGAGGAGGATGAAGAAGATGAGGAAGATCAGCAATCTGTCTCTCCTCCCAAGGAAATAGCTGTGTCCACACCAGCTGTAAATAATACTCCTCCTCCCAAGGACGTTGTTGTTACTCCAAACTCTGCTACCTCAACAACAACAGTCTTCCATCGCCCAGCCTATGATCCAACAGTGGAGTTTCTAATGTTTGATCATCCTGCCCAAACTAACTTTGATCTTTTACCAAGGGGGGATGATTATGCTCAACAAAGCCTCAACATCCATAATCTTCAGCCTGTTCATCACTAATCTGATATTGAACGCTTATCAAGGAAGCTGGATGTGATCAAGTCTGAAATGCACAACTTCACTGTTACATTTCCAGGAATCATACAAAAAGCTGTGGCTGAGGCGGTTACTGAACCCATCAAGGATGGTGCAAGAAAAGGTGTAGCACAGGGACTTAGTCACCTTTCCACAAGAATGAAGGATGTCATTGACTCAGAGGTCCCTGCCTTACTTCATGAGCATGAGCTAACTATGCACAGACAATTTGAAGCTGTTCGCAACAGGCAATACCGTCATGCAAACTTCATTGTCAGTTGAGTTCAGGCCAATACTAATGCAAATGGCAACCTTCTACTGAAGATTGCCAGGGCTTCAAGGAAAAGGCAACGTGCTATGGCTGCCTCTGTTGAACAGATTGCAAGGCATTTTCAAACACGTTCATCCAAACGTCTGCGTAGCCAGGATGAACGTGAGGGGGAGAAAGAAAAAACACTTAACCTTGCATCTGCTAAACAAGGCTCATCATCAGCTGACAACACCATTACACCTGTTCCTCTCCAAGTCATCACACCTATCAACATACCTGATGATGAGGATAACACTCAGGGGGAGCAACAGAATCAAGATGGAGCTGACTCCTCAAAGTCCCTGGCTTTGGTTAACACCAGCGAGCCTGGGAATGATGATGAACCAGCTGCCAAGAAGCTAAAGTTCACTGTTAGCTCCCTTCCCAAAGCAATACAAACTCAGGCTCAGACAGCATTTATCAGAAGAGCTGATGTTTTGAAAAACATAAGTGTGGAGTCCTCTGTCTTGAAGAAAGGAAAGGAGATAGTTTTGGTTGACACAGACACCAAACTCAAGAAGATAGCTGCGATGCTAGAGACAGGAGGATCCACCACAGACCTTTCCCTATTTTCAACCTTTACACCTTCCAATGAGATTCCTTTAACCCCTGAAGAAATAGAGAAACGGGCTGAGGAATTCAAAAGATTAAATGAACTCAAGACAGCCAAAGAATTGAATGAAGCTACTCTAAGGAAGATGACTCCACCTGAAAGAGAAAAGCAAAAACAAAGGTTGAGGGAAATGGAAGCAAAATGCGCTGAGGCACTAAGGAAAGTCAAAGTTGACTATGATGCATGCGTTAACAACAGATATGAACCTGACAAGATAACCAAGTTCAAATACACCATTCATAAATCCACAAACACCCCACAGATGATCTTATGGAGGGATAACCAACAGGGAAATATGAATGTGTTTGACAACTTCAGGCTAAAGACACTTGGGTTATCTGAATGGTTCGAACTTGAAGCCTTGGCTGCCAAAAGAACTGGACAGGCTAATTTTCTTCTGCTTAAGACTATTAAGGCCAAGTTTACCTGGATCAAAGAAACAGCTGCCAAACTCAAGATTGATCCCCCACCACAACTTTTTGAACAAGAACCCCCAAAGACTGGCAACAAAAGAAGAAGAGTTTCTCAACTTGTTAAAGAAACTTTTGTTACAGATGATGTTCAAGTGGATGGCATGCACAGGGATTTGATCCTATCCAATGGTATAGTTGGCCCTGTTGATGGTCAGACATACACAGAGCCTGAAAGAGGAATGGCATTCATGAACAGGGCTTGCCAGTATGCATTTCAAAGAGAAGATGAGTTGTGCTTAGCTTCAACAATTCAGCTACTTTGTCACAAGAAGTCACTCAAGATCAACACAGAGTATTCCAAGAAGTTTGCAAAGACTTTGCAGGAAGAATTGGATAACAGATTGGACTTGGCTGAAGCTGAAGAAAGGATTAAAAATGATGACTATTGAAGATGTTCACAACCCAATTTTACCTTCATCTTTTATTTTACTTATGTAATGTACTTGTAATTTTCTTTAAGTATTAATAAAATCATGAGGTATGTTTGTTTAGATCTGTTATGAGTAAGAAGAAGCTGTTAACTCACTTACCTTAAATTAGTTAGATCTAGTAATATTTATGTTTAAATAGGGGGAGATTGTTGGGAATCTAAACTTGTTAGATTCCCTGATCATAGATTTAAACATAATTAAGCTGTTAGATAGTCCCTTGCCTGTGCCTAGGAGGCAGGCAAGTATCATAAGACTTATAGAGATCCAAGTCTCTGTGAGCAACCTCAGAGGAGTCAATGTCAGAGACATTGTCAAGGAAGTCAAAGATTACTTGAAGACATACTCATTGGCTGTGATGGATAACAGCCAAGATGTATCAGGGACTCTAAGGGGTTGAGGGTTAACAGGGGTGGCAATACCCTGTTAACACTCGGCACACTTTGGACATGCCATTTGTGTGTTCGAGACTATGAAGTAAAAGGAAACTGTTTTGACAACTGTTTCCTTGATAGGTGTGAAAACACCCATCCTTTTACCACTTATTTCTGGCTAAAACGAGACCAAAACACGTATTTAATATCATTTGTTTGGAATTTTGCGTGGTTTTTATGTTTATTGTGTTTTCAGAGTCAACCGGATGAATATTGAAGAAAACATGGGATTGCACGGGTTTTATCGAAGAAAAAGACTCAAGACGAAGTCTATTGTCCAAGAGATGCAAAAGATTTGAAGTCATTGTGCCTATTTGAAGATTTATCGAAGAATAGAGCCCAAGATGGAAGATTCATATATGTCGAAGAACTTGAGTCTATTAAACAAAAGATTATAAGACGAGTTGGAATTATTCACCGACACTTCTCAAAATCCAAAGTCGGAAACGTTTGTTTAAAGAGACGTAAAGACTAAAAGATGAAAGAAGAAGAAAAGCCCATGTACAAGCCCATTTACCAGCCCACAAAGCACACGCCTATAAATAGGACTTCACTTCACAAGGGAGCTAGTCTTAGTTTTTTCATTTTTTTCATTTCTCTAGTTTTAGAGAGAGAAAGTTCCCAACTTTCTCTCACTAAATTTTTCTTTGTTTTCACCTTTTAAATTTAAGCTTTCTTTAATTTTTGTATTTTGAATCTCATTAATCTAATACAAGTAAGCTTTTAAGTTCTTTATTCTCTTTCTACATTTCTTGATTCTACTTATTCCCTTATCCGAAATCTTTGATTTGATCCGAATCCTTCATTATTCGTGGTTGAATTTGAGGTCGTGTATTTAGAAAGTTCATTTCTTGCTTGTTCCTACATAAGCTTTCATTTGGTTTAAGCCATAAGTTCTCTATGCTTATTGGCTTATTTCTTATTTTAGCTTATTAGTTTTCGGATTTCATCAAGGTTTTAGTCGTTCAAAAGTTTCGTTTATAAAGTTTATGATTTTATGTTTTCGAAAGTTGTCAAATTTAAGCTTTTTGAAGTGTTTAGGTTGCGGATGAAATAGCTTATTGATTGTGCTTATTGAGTTCTAAGGTTGCCACCATTTTCGAATTGATTTGAGCTTCCATCGCAATCTAAGGGTTTATACACATTCCGACGGATTTACTGGTTTAGATCGCAATAACCCTAAAGGGTTTTACTTTGCGATCGGGTGAAATCTTCCCTTATTCCGATCTGGATTGCGATCGCTTATTGCGATCGCATATTCCGACGGGACTAAGGTCCTTTTTAAATCGAAACTCTGGCCAATTTTAATTTACCACATTCCGATCTAGAACTTTCCGATAGCTACATCCGACAGCCATCATTGCGACAGTTTTGATTTTGAATATTCCGATGGTAACTAACATGGACATTCCGATGGACTTTACTTTGACATTCCGATGGGTTGTTTTAGTTATACTCCGATGGTCATGATCTGGACATTCGGACAGCTTTGCAATTTTATATTCCGATGGACTAAGTTTTAAAGTTTTACAAAGTGTTAAGTTTTAAGTATTTTCCTAATCAATATTTAGTTTAATCTTTCAAAGCTTTTAAATTACTCAACGCCACTTACATTTATTTGTTATTAGTTTAAAATAGATAAACAAACCAACACCCTTTTAGTAACCAAGAACAATTATTCCACTTTAAATCGTGATCAATTCGAGGAGACACCAAGATTAATCTTGAACCTATCCAAATCATTGTATCATTCCTTAAAGCATAATGGAAGACTACCAAGAATAGAAGAACATCATGTGACTGATGTGGGAACTTGTGAAAGCTTGTGTAGTCACCATCAAGTACTATTTAGGTCAATCTCGTAACACTATAAATAGGATGTGTATCCATGCATTAATGTTTAACACTTTGAGATATTCATAACATTATTGCATAGAACTTATAGAATCAAACAGCTGCGACTGTATTCATAAGTTAGGGTTTATAGTTGTTCAAAGTGTGCACAACACATTGTCATCAAACGGTGTTATCCATAACACTTGTAATTCTTTATTATAAAATAATAAGATTACGTTTGAAAAGTAATACCTTGTGTTGATTAGTTAAGAGTAAGGTTTCTAGCATTGATTAGGGACTTTCACAAACTCATATAAGTGGTTCGTCATCATAACAACGTACAATAATATATTACCCTCGTTCCATCCTATCGAACGGTAACGACTCAAATGGATATCTTACTGACATAAAGCTACATCAACTATACATAGATGAACAGGTATTGAGAGAAATATTGGAAGAAGAAGCTAAGGCTAAAAAAGAGAGGGAGGAGAAAGATAGGACCGAACAAGCTGATTATGAGCTATTCTTGTCCAAATTTTATTATGGGGACATATCGTAATCGGATTAACTAATCTATAGTGTGTGATTGGAATAGTTATGTACATTTAACGTATTGTGTTTTAATTTCGTATCTTATTTTATTTTTCAAATTTCATATTGTGTTTTATTTTTTAATGGAATGTCTTTATATTTATTTATTAAAAGTTTTTATGTTTTTAATGTAATATTTTTATTTATTACTAATAAAAGTATTATTTGAATAATAAATTAATTTTGTTTGGTGAAAGTGTCCGGTGACTGAAAAGAGTGAAGTGTGAGAGGAAGTGAAGGTGAAAAGTATAATAAAGAAAGCTGATGTGCGCTGATGTGTCCAGTGAATGAGAGTTTTTTACGGTGACTAATAAAAGTAGCCTAGTCTACATAAATTTATCCGTTGTATACTATCTTACCAATTGTGTTGTAATTTTTAAATGATACTAGTTTAAATGTTCATGCATATATGAGACTTAAAAATAAAAAAATAATTAATTAATAATTTCGTTAATTTTTTATATTATTTGTTTTTTAAGAATATTTTAGATTTATATATTTGATTATTGTTGATGCAAAAGTTGGGTGATCCTTGCTAGACCCGAATTAGGCTTAATTCGGGTTGGCTGGGCTCCGGCTCCTGCACCAAGTGAACTGTATGGTTGGGATCCTGCACACTAAACAACACGCGTTAGACTTACCGTGAGAATGTTTCCCACGATTAGACTCCGGCGTGAGAGTAAGTAATCGGTTAGGGTTTATAGGAATCGGATGAGTTGAGAGTGTATAGAACGTAATACCTTTGTGGAACCCTTGGGGGTTCCTTTTATAGGCAGTGAAACCCTAATGGGCTGTCACTGATGCTTCGGCCCCAAGGAAAGGATAAGTACCAGAATTAGATTGATTGTTATCTTCTAATTATGGTGAGTGAATATCCTCTTCTTTGGGGTAAATCCTATTCATAGATAGAATATGATTCTGTCTAACCCTGTACTGGTCATGTCGGGCCGTGAGGCGCACACATGTGTGTGGTTACTGTTCATCCAAGCCCATAAGCTCAAATGACATTATTCCCACCCATCTGTGATGGGTCAGATACGGGTAGTACCCGTGGGCCGGGTTCATGACCCGGCTGGGGACTATACGTCATCATGTCCCCCCAGTCTAGTTGTTACAGTCGTAGGCGTAACCTCTAGACTATCAAGATGCTCCCTGGACGTACCAAGAAAGATCCTTAGGGAATGATAAATTGTCCAAGAATTCGTTTCGGCCGCACGTGGCAACCTGATTTAAGAATTTATTCCAATAACATCTCAGCCGCACGTGACGACCGAGACAAATTAAATGTAGCATTGAATTTGGGTCTTACGTAAGACCGCATATCCCGACATAAATGACTGTTCACCTGCCACTTTGACTGACAAAGTGCAAACAGTCAGAACTTCGAGCAGCGTAAACTTCTGAGTCAGAAGTGACCAGTGGGTCCCACCCGACTTTTCACTTGCCACATACACCCTAACCACACGATTAAGTATAGTGGCAAACACGTGTCACGCATCCAACAGACCATGACCCACGAGGCAACCCTAAAAATAAGCCACCCCTACGGCTGTGTGAAACACATAGTCTTTATCTCCATTTCTGCCATTAAAGCTTTTCTTCTTAGCTTCACCTTATCACGCACGGATCCCTTCCTCCACAGGTTAGAATACCACGCCTTTAACTTTTTATTTAGTAATGGCCCAAAGAAACAACCCCACGATTGGATCCGTGCTTAATGTAATGATCCAAGAACAACTAGATCATTTTTGTACCAATTACTTCATCCCTACCAACCTACACCCCTCTCTCCCTGGTGCCGGAGACCTCATAACTGAGGCTCCGCAGGGAAAAATTGGCCTATATACTCGCCTTTTTTATGCGGCCAACTACCGCATTCCATTTACCCGTTTCCTCATAGATCTATTAGGGTATTATGACGTACATATTAGCCAGCTTCACTGTATAGGCGCATGTAAGATAAGTCAATTCGAGATTCTTTGACGTGCTAGAAGAACCCCCCAAACCGTAGAACTATTCCGGCTATTTTACACCCCCAGCATAGTAAATGGTTGGCTATCTTTTAAGAAACGATCTCCCAACAGCCCCCAGTCCCATAATAAGCCCATGGACTCATTGAAAAACTGGTATGACCATTACTTTTTCATTGACTCGATAGTGTGGCCGGCCGATTATGTCTTTAAACATAGGTTATCCCACGACCCCTTGCCGCACGTCAGTACATATAATCCCCAATACTCCCGAGAAATAGATCTTAACAGAACAGGATTCCATAGAAACCTCCCCAAATCATTCCTCTGTTTGCTAGGGATTGGCCGCAACTATTTCAGATCGTCCAACAGATATCCTGTGTTTTGGAGAAGGCTTGGTGAAGGTAGGTTAGCATCCGTACATCAAAGACGCATATAATTATCTGTTAATGCCTAACATATTTCGTTTATTGTGGCAGAAATGAACTTCTTTGGGCTCTTACGTCAAGGCGACCCAAAGCTCGTACCAGAGGGATCCCGTCCCAGACGTGAGAACGAATTACCCCTCCTTGAGCATACCCGAAACGTGACGGTTGCCCTGGAGGCCGTGTCGGACCCCCACTCAGACGAAGAGGAAACAACGCTCTTGAGAACCCCCGTCGACTTTGACAATGAGGACGGTGACAACATGCTGCTTGAGCAAGAAGTCGGGCCCTCTTTGCCACCTAAGACTGCCACCCCCACATACGGTGAGGAGCAAGGAGACAACATAGAGAGGACCACCTCCAGCCTTCACCAAATGTTGGGCGATGATGAAGAGGAGATGCATCAAGTCAATGAAGAAGAAGATGAGGGAGCAGAAAAGGAAGTTGACGAGGAAGTTGGAGAAGCAGCAGCCCAGCCCGCCACCAAGCGTACCCGCAGAAGAAACAAGCGGGTAAGAAGAGTCGCTCCGGCCGAGGTTGGCGAACATAATGCCCCCGCCAAAACGCTTCGCGAGGACCACCCCCTATATCAATCTGTTGGGAGCACCACCCAGGCCTCCGAGACGGTACGGGCTACACATGTGGATCTAGTTACTCAGATTCCCCCGACTTCCTCAGAACTAGCGGGGAATAACATGTAAGGCTTAATCCTGCTAAGTAAGAGCCACAACTTTCCTTTAATCAATACTTGATTTTTATTCAAATGTTTGTTTTGTAGAGATGAACAAGCTGGTGTCGTGCCTCCCCCCGATCTCCAGAAAGAGAAAGGAAAAGAGAAGGAAGTGGAGAGAGAACCCATGCTTCATACAGCCGCAACAAGATCCGGCCCTTCATTCGAAGAAGGTACCCCAACAGCTTCCCAAGACCTCCCAACGTCCGGCCCACCCCAATCGTTCAATCTTGTTTGGAATATTACTACTGCGTCACGGATGAGGGAAGCCGAGGAGTGCCGTGAGTACCTCAATAACTGCATCCCATCAGGTTTGGTGCGAGACATGAATGTACTAAGCCATGCTGGCCTGGTGGATGAGTACAACGGCGCCCTGGTGCATCAAATGGTAATGGGTACTTCGATGAGAGTGAGATTCGAAGCCACGTTAGGGCATGTGGAGTCCCTCAAGGGGAAAGTTAGACGGGGGGAGAGGATGATCGAGGAGAATGAAGCTCAAATTGCTACCCTCCAATCCCAGCTTGCCAGTGCCGAGGCGACCGTGAAGGAACAATCAGCCCACGCTAATGCTTATGACCAACAGGTAGCCGAGCTTAAGGCAAGACTTGAGGCCGCAACAACCAAGGTACGTATCCACGACGCATCACTCTTACTCCATAATAATCATAATCTAACAAGTAATGTCTCTCATATAGGTGACCGCAGCAAAAGCATCTGCCAAGTCCTCCTCCAGCCAAGTATCCGTGCTTACCAAAAAACTTGAGGATGCCCATATGATAATCCAAAGCGTGGAAAAGGTACGAGAGGAGCTTGCTCACGATAGGGTTATGACCGAGGAGCTAAGGGAGGCGTCCGCCCAAAAAGATGTGATAATAGATGCCCTTACCTCTGAACGTGACGACGTGCTATGCCCCCAACTACTAGCAGCCATTGCCGGCCGCAGGTGGATGGTGGGACACGGGGCACGTCTGGCCGTTACCAAGGTGCTGGAAGCCACTGAATTTGTACAACAGTTTGCGAGCCTTGTGTCAGATGGCATTGATCACGGCCGCCATGAAGGAATGGTCAAGGCCGTAGAGCTAATCAAGAAGAAGGAAAACTTCACAAGGCATGCCTTCTTTAACCCCGAAGCTGCTAACAAGATGACTGCTTCCATGGCCGCAATGCGAGATCTACATTAACCATTCTTGGCCGAGCTGGAAGCCACAAAGGATCCATCAAACATGGAGATCATGTAAAATCTTAGTCTTGGTGCGTTCTATCAAGATGAGGGTCATTCCCGGGCTTCCTTCACTCCCTCGCCCAACCACCTTACACTTCCCATTTATGAGGACGTGACCAGGCTCGTGATTGATGAAGAACCTTTAAGCGGGGTGCTGGAGAGGAATGCGGCTCAAGCCTTAGAGCGGAGGGAACGTGGTGAGAGATTGCCTTGCCTGGCTGAAGAACAAGTGGAGATAGGTAGGTTTCTCCCCCCATGTAGGGTGCCCCTAATTTGTTATCTATTTCAGACAATTTGGTTTGTAACCTTTAAACATTTGTTCGTGGATGTCCACGGTATCTTATGATTGTTGACATTTGTTTTGCTATGTATAAGTCCGTGCGAAGGTACGACAATTTTGATGTTTTTGGAAACTTGTTTATATTTTTAGATATCATGTATCTGTGTCGCATGACATGTCACGTCTTACCCAAAATATAACAAAGTCTATACTTTACTAGACGTGCAGCGTGCGTCTTTACTATGCAAAGCACTTCGTGAGCGCGACATATGGAAACTTATCACAACGTCTTATGAATAAGGTGTCTAGTAAGGATACATGATCCGCGTCACTGGGGTTGCATCCCTCTTATGTGACAAGTTGAATTATTAGGTTCACTTAATCCTCTTACCCCACATGGAGCCGTATTGTACATGTACGGTATTGAATGAATGCATATGAATAAGAAATAGCACATTATAATAATAAATAAATTCATAAGACTATAACGAAATCCTAAAAAATAATTTGCACAAAACAAGCCGTGGAGCTAGCTAGGCACCACGACATTTTATTAGAACATTTACATTTTTTGTTTTAACAGGAATGGTAAGTCCTAAAGAACAAAAAAGGAACCTAGAAAAAACATAAGAAACAAAAAACAGATAGGGTGCATGGATCTTCATTATAGCCACATATAGCGAAGTATCCATGCGGAAGCCGTAGCTTTCAAAGATAGCACCTTTTGAGATTGGAGATGTTCCATGTGCGTTCCAGATCGCGGCCATCCATGTCACGTAACTTGTACGCGCCTCGTCCTAAGGCTTCCGTGACCTCATACAGTCCTTCCCACTTAGGGCCCAGCTTTCCTGTATTCTCCGCTCGACTTGCTTCGTTAGCATGATAGACATAATCTCCCGGTCGAAAAGAAACACCTTTAACCTTGGCGTCATAATAGGCCTTCATTTTAGCCTTGGACTTAGCCTCATTGATGGCTGCTATCTCCCTTTTTTCTGCCAATAAATCCAGGTTGATTCGTAGTTGCTCGTCGTTCGTGACGACGTTAACCTCCGCTGTGCGAATGGTAGGCATTCCAATTTCTGCTGGTATAACAGCTTCAGTGCCGTAGGCCAATGCGAATGGAGTGTCCCCGTTGGCTGTTTTGATCATAGTTCTATGCGCCCATGGAACATGTGGTAGTTCATCCACCCATTTGGAACTTCGTTCCTCCAAGCGTGCCTTGATGTCGTTTCCCAAGCTTCTATTTGCTCGTTCCACAAGGCCATTTGTCTGCGGGTGCTTAACAGACGCGAAGCGCCGTTTGATATTCAATGATGCGCACCAGTCCTTGAATGGATTATCCGCGAACTATTTACCGTTGTCCGAGATGATTTCTCCTGGTAAGCCAAAACGGCACACATTGTTCTCCCAAACAAACTTTTTGACTTGTTTGCCTGTGATGGATTTGACTGCCTTGGCCTCTATCCAACGTGTAAAGTAGTCCATTGCGACAATCAAGAACTTAACTCCCCCCGCAGCTACAGGAAATGGTCATGCGATGTCGATTCCCCACTTATAGAATGGCCATGGGGATGTAATAGGTGTAAGCTCCTGCTGCGGATGTCGCGGCACTGGTCTATGCACTTGGCAATCACTGCACTTGCGAATCATGTCGCGTGCGTCCCTATGCATGGTAGGCCAATAATATCCTGTATGTAGGGCTCGAGCTACCACGGATCGTGGACCTGCGTGCATGCCGCATAACCCTTCATGTATCTCACTGATCACATAAGTGGCCTGACGTGGTCCAACACACCACAACCACGGCTGCAAGAAAGAGCGCTTATAAAGGATACCTTCTCGAAGCTCGAAGTGCTGCGACTTCCTTCTAATAGTTGACGATCGGGGTCATCCATGTAGGTTCATCCTCCTCAACTACAGTAGCGACCTCCCCTTCTGTTATAGACTTTTCCTTGAGTATTTCCACCAAGACTTGTTTGGAAAAGTGGGCGAAACTTGTAGATGCGATCTTGCTAAGTGCGTCCGCCTTCTTGTTCTCACCTCTTGGTACCTGCTTTATAGAAAACTTGTTGAAAGCCGCGATGAGTGACTTGACTTTCTCCAAGTATCGGACCATGTTATCCTCCTTAGCCACATATCCACCTAGAATGTGGTTCGCGACAAGCCGTGAGTCCACGTAGGCCTCAAGGTTGCGGACTCCCATTCTAGCGGCGATTTTTAAACCCGCAATTAATGCTTCATATTCTGCCTCGTTGTTGGTGGCTGTGAACTCAAAGCGGAGGGCGTACGTGAACTCCATTCCTTCCGGATTCGTGAGGATTAGACCAGCTCCTGACCCATCCGTACACGAAGATCCGTCCGTGAATAACACCCATGGTTCTGCTGGAGTCTCGTCTTGTTTTATGACTGGTCCTTCTTCATCCAGCTTTTCTACCAAGAAATCTGCCAAGATTTGGCCTTTAACAGCCGTTCTTGGCCTATAAGATATGTTGTGTTCTCCCAATAGGATGCTCCACTTTTGTAGCCTACCTGCCACTTCCGGTCTAGAGATAACTTGTTTTATTGGTTGGTCAGTAATGACTACAATTGGATGCGCCTGAAAGTATCGGCGCAACCGTTTTGTAGCAAACACTAGTGCCAAAACCAATTTTTCCATAGAGGAGTAATTCAACTCCGACCCTTGTAATGTTCTACTTATGAAGTAGACCGGAGTTTGCACTGTGTCCCTATCCGTCATGAGTATCGCACTTATTGCTCCATGTGTGGCTGATAGATACATAATGAGCTCCTCCTTTGACCGGAGAGCTACGAGCATGGGGAGAGATGCGAGGTGTTGCTTGAGTTGACCCAAGGCTTCCTCAGCTTCCTTTGTTCACCGGAAGTCTCCCTTCCTAATGCACTTCTTGAGTGTTTTGAATAAGGGGAGTGACTTCTCTGTGGACTTTGATAAGAACCTATTTAGCCCGGCCAGCTTCCCATTTAAGGACTGCACCTCTTTCCGTGTCTGAGGGGATGGTAGCTGTATTACTGCGTCTGTTTTTTCTGTGCAAGGTTTGATGCCATTTGGACCAATCATATATCCAAGGAACATTCCCTCCGTTGCCCCAAACGTGCATTTCTTTGGATTTAGCTTCATATTAATCCTCCTCAGTGTGTCAAATGTCTCCTGGACATCCCGGATAAGTGCATCCTCCGTATGACTTTTGATGACTAAGTCATCCACATAAACTTCCAGGTTGCGGCCTATCTGTGAGTCAAAGGCTTTGTCCACAAGCCGCTGGTATGTAGCCCCGGCGTTCTTTAGTCCAAACGGCATTTTTGTACAACAGTATACGCCCTGGCTAGTATGGAACGCTGTCTTCTCTGCGTCCTCTTCCGCCATCTAGATCTGGTGGTATCCTTTATATGCGTCTAGGAAGCACTTAAAGGGATATCCACATAGGGATTCCACCTTCCAGTCGATCTCCGGTAACGGGTAACAATCCTGTGGACAGGCTTTGTTCAAATCCGTGAAATCCACGCACATGCGCCAGCTTCCGTCATGCTTTTTGACCATGACTGGGTTGGATAACCACTCATGGTAGTATACCTCGCGCATGATACCTGCGTCCACTAGTTTCCGTACCTCATCCAGTATCGCTTAGCTGCGTTCAGGTGCCTGACCGCGCTTCTTTTGCTTGATGGGTGGGTATCCCTGGCGGATCTGGAGCCTATGATCTGCTATCACGCGTGGTACGCCCGTCATATGCTTGGGCTCCCATGCGAATACATCCAAGTTTGCCTTCAAAAGAGAGCACATGGCCCTCTTGCCGTTATCCGAGAGCGTTCCCCCTATGGATACCTCATGTTCCGGATAATCAGGATGGATTGCCACCCTCTAATTAGGGGTGGTGATCCATCCTTGGGTGGAACAGGTGGAACCGGTGTTGTCACGGTATGACACTCGGATGCTGGTACGATTGTGTTGTAAATGGTGACGATTCCTCATTCTACAGGGAATTTGATCATTCTGTGTGCCGTGGAAGGTACCGCCCGTATGGCCAGAATACCTGGTCTGCCTATGATCCCATTGTATGGAGAATGTGAGCGTATCACCATAAAGTTCATCCACGCAGTGGTGGAGTGTTCCTCATTCCCAATGGTTACAAGCAGACGCAGTTGCCCTATTGGCCAGATGGTGTCTCCACTAAAACCAATGAGCGGCGCCGTGGCCGGTACCAATTGGCTTCTTATTTCTGGTCGTAACTGCACAAAACAGTGTTCGTACAGTACTTCTGCTGATGTCCCACCATCCACATACATGCGACGAACATTGTGTGTTCCAATGCTAATCTCAATAGTGAGAGGCGCATCAATCACATCGCTTGCTGTGATAGGAGGGAATGAGATTTCCCTGCCGCGTGAAAATTTTTGGCCAATTTTCTGCCTCGTGCGGCGTTGTCTGGATTGGATCATGTATATGGTCGAAGGTTTGTCCTTTTGGGGATCCTTCTTGTCATACTTCTTGTTGTCTTTTCCATCCTTCCAATCCTTAACCAAATACTTGAGTTTACCTGATTTGATCAGTGACTCAATGTGCTTCTTGAGCTGGATACACTCCTCCGTGCCATGGCCCTTGTCGTTATGGAACTCGCAGAAACGATTTCCTTGGCGACGGTCCAGCGGAGTCGTCATTGGGGGAGGCCTTGGAAAATTGGCCCCTTCCGTCAGCAAGATCTCCCGGTAGGACATCTTTAGAGGGGTAAACTTATCGTCCGATCGTCCTCCTTTGTTTTGGCTCTTGTAATCTGAGCCCCTACTATTGTTCTGGTTGCTCCGCCCGACTGTCTCCTGGACTGGTCGTTCGATCGGTAGCCATTTCCTTTTGAAGGGTAGGCTGCGGCAACCGCTATTTCTCCCTCTATGAAGTTTCTGACCCTTTCCATGAGGTCGTCATACCTCTCCGGGCGCTTGTCATTGAGACGCCTGATTAATTCCCTGTCTGTTATGGCATGCATGTAGTCGGAAATTTTCAGGAGTTCCGGCATTGTCTTTGTGCGTGTGCACTCGTCATTGAAGCGCTCAGTGAAGGCTTCGGTAGACTCTCCCGGCCATTGCTTGACGGTTTCCAATGAGACCGGATCCCTATTATACTTCTTCCGCTGAGTATAATTATTCTTGAACGCAGTACGTAGTTCAGTGAAGCTGTCAATGCTTCGCGGAGGGAGTCCCTCAAACTAGTCACGAGCATTGCCGATCAAGGTTGAATTGAAAATTTGGCACCATATAAGCATGGGCCATCGCTCAATTTTAGCCTGCGTATCAAATATTTTGAGGTGATCATCCGGATCACCAGTTCCATCATAAGTCTTGACACACGCCGGCATGCGACGTTTTGTGTCCTCGGAGTAGTTCCGTATGGGAGAGTAAAAGGATCTTCCCTGGGGTCTGCCCATGGGCGGGTGAGACTAGGGTCGCACCATGGTTGGGAAAGATCTTCTGCTTCCGTCTCTCGATAATAGGGACCACCATAGTACTCATCATTGTTTGGTGGTGGTGGAGGAGTACGCCTAGGTCGGCGACGCTTGGGCGGATGGTCATCCGAGTCCTCTCCTGATGGATCAAGAGAAGGAGGCGGTGCCCCATCTCTTGGGTGAGGACCGCTCTTGTGAGAAGAGCCAGGGGCCTTCTTCCCGATGTTCATCCTGTCCCACACACTCGTGCGGCGATTGGCTCTGGTCAATTCCTGATCCGGCCGTTCGGGTGAACCGTCGGACCTCTCTCCTTCTCGAGACTACGTTAATTCCTGCATGAGACGATCCCCTATGCGCTCAAACACATTCCTAGGTTGGGGAGTTTCCTCGAAGAGGCTCCGCTCCTGAGGTCGGGTCTTTCTCTTCCTCTGATTTTGAGAGGAGGTGCTTGGTCCGGCATTGCCGAAGTTGAGTCTAGATTGGAGGTCCCTCCCTAGATTCAACCTTGATGAAATTCCTGGGACGATCCTATCAAAGTTCTGCGTGAGAACTCGAGTGAGATCTTCCTCGCTGAGCGGTTGAACTTCTACCTCTTCCTCGATCGATGGTCTGCACGTCTCCTTGTTAGGGGGATTGGGCGCACTCCCTGGATCAGGGTTGTCCAGGGTCGAAGTAGGTGGAGGAGTCATGGAGATCGTGCTCGTCACCCCCATAGACTGAAAACCACTGCGGTTATTTGGTCCGCCCGCTGGACGGTTAGGGGATTGATTGGGAATGAGTATCCCTTCCCCTTGGGACTTTCGATTTCCAGGATTTGTGTTCCTGGGGTTAGCTTGCGGATGCCCCTTCGTCATTGAGGGTTCAAGATAAGATTTCGCTCTAGCTTAGTCTAATGGGTCCCACGGATGGCGCCAACTTGTTGATGCAAAAGTTGGGTGATCCTTGCTAGACCCGAATTAGGCTTAATTCGGGTTGGCTGGGCTCCGGCTCCTGCACCAAGTGAACTGTATGGTTGGGATCCTGCACACTAAACAACACGCGTTAGACTTACCGTGGGAATGTTTCCCACGATTAGACTCTGGCGTGAGAGTAAGTAATCGGTTAGGGTTTATAGGAATCGGATGAGTTGAGAGTGTATAGAACGAAAAACCTTTATGGAACCCTTGGGGGTTCCTTTTATAGGCAGTGAAACCCTAATGGGCTGTCACTGATGCTTCGGCCCCAAGGAAAGGATAAGTACCAAAATTAGATTGATTGTTATCTTCTAATTATGGTGAGTGAATATCCTCTTCTTTGGGGTAAATCCTATTCATAGATAGAATATGATTCTGTCTAACCCTGTACCGGTCATGTAAAACCCCAAATTTTGGGCTTTTAACACGTCACTGGATTTACTCTTTTTATTACTCATCCTATAATATTTTTATCAACGATTTTTACAAATGAAATCACAATATAGTAAATATTATTTATTTACTTAAAAACTCGACATTTTAACCATAGACATATTTTTTGAGCATAAATTATATTTAATTAATTTATAATTGATAATAAACAATCTAAAGACTTTGTACCAAGACGTACTAAAACTTACCTATATAATTTTTAAGCACACCTAAATTAAACTAGTACTTGTGTCTTGGTGGCCACTTTTAGAATCAATCTTCCTACCAAACCTTAGTTTAGCCGAATACCACATGAACCATACATACATTACTAAAAATCTTACAAAACCACATTAGACTTAAAAAAATTAAACTTGTACAACTATAGACAATTATATCAAACACTATTAAGTTTACCCTTGTCTCTTCTTGACCCTTAGTATGCGACGGTAGGAAGTATACATGGGGGGCAAAGTGTACAAACATATCATTAAAACCATGTACTCCTAAAATCCTATGCAAAATCATGTTTGTACTTGTAAGATCACCAAATCTCACCTTGTGCCTCTCTCTTGTCGTGTAGACAAACCGAACCACACAACCTCATTTGGTTTGGAAATATACACGTCTATACAAATCCTAGCAAATTTAAGAAGTACCATCACAATCTTCATTCATTTGATATCTCTCTCTCTCTCTCTTTACGTGTACAAAACCAAACCTTCAATCCATCTCCCTCACTCTCCCTCTCGGCTGTATAAACATACTCCACAAAAACCAATCTCAACATTCATATCTCTCCTTCTCACGTCTAAATAAACCAACAACACCTCTTCATCTTCTTCAATCCTATTTTTATGTTGCAAGTATGCAAATACTAGACACAACCCATACATATCACAAACCCTCTTGGGCGTAGCTAGAAAACCCACGACATAGCTTTAAAACTTTTCATCCTCGCGTATGGTGTGCTAGTAGCAGCAAGAAAGATTTTAAGCCAAGGTTCAAACGGTTTAGAAGCCAAGTAAGGGAAAGGATGAGGTCATGGTCAAGTGGTACAACCAAAGCGCCTCATTGTTCTCCTTGTCTCGGTCCATAACGACACCAACATATCCTAGAGTTCGAACCATGTGTTCACGCCTCCAACCCTTCGTAAGTTCACGAACGCTTGTTCTCTTTATTTTCTTGCCTCGTCATATGCATCCACGCCCGCTCTTTATCATATGCCATAATGAACCAAATAGAAAACGAAAATACTAGCTTACCTTACTAACTTAGAACAACCTTCTGTTATAATAAACGCGCCATAGGTAAACGAGTATTTAAAACATGAACTGGGTGAAAACAAATGTACTAGGTCTAAATTTATCCCTTAATTAGTAACCATGCCAAATTTGAACAAAAACGGTGCACGTTTGCTATGTTAAACAAATCGACCATGCTTAATATTGTATGTGTAAAAACCATCCCGTCTAGCCTAATTTAGACCCTGTTTAGACCTAGTAGGACCCCGTGTAATAATCAGGTTATGGAGGCGTTTCGTAGATCACCTATCCAGCTTTCCACAGCCCCTTGAATCACCTAAAACGGACCTATAACGAAGCGGGAAACTGAATTACAAAATCTGCGTTTTAACACTAAAAGCTGTCAGCACTTGTATAAAAAGCTGACAGCATTTACATATGGCCTGACCAGTCGACTTTAGCCTCGTTTTTGAACGAGTTAGAGTAAGAACCAGAACCCGACATCAACTAGGATATTGTAGATCTCATGGCTACCTTTCCATAGACACCAAGAACACTAAAAACGGATCTATAACGAATAAGTTATGGCCCTTTAAAAATCTGTCTCGCACACTTTAAAAAGGTGATGAAAATCATACATTCAGACCCGTTGACTTTGAACCCGTTTTTACCCACTTTAAAGGCGTTTTCATACAAAACTTAAAGAACGAAAGTTGTAGACGGCCATGTCTTCTACACGAACCTATTTTTAGTTTAACCCAAAAGTCCTTATCGAAAACCGTAGGCTATATCGAAAGTGACTCGACAAACCATTGTCTTTTAAAAACAACTTCACGACCCTTACTTTGAGCCTGACTTTAAACCTATCAAACGACTTCGGTTTAGAAAACTTAAAACACCTACTTATCGACCTCCTGGCTAGCTACCTAAATGTACTTGCGGATTACTCCGCGAGATACTAACGAACCCATTATCCTCTCTGTAAAATTGACGACATGAACAACATTTCGAAAAGTAAATGAGATGTACTACTGCACGATTTCAAACAATTTCTTTTGTTTCCACACAATGTTCCCTACACCCCGACATGAAACATGGCCAAAATTTAATAAACAATTAATATGTTTATTAATTGTATTTATTCAATATAATTAAATTTGTTATTACTTAAAATGTTTTTATAATACTTTTATAAAATGTATTTAGAACATTTGACTTATCAAAGGACCCGGCTAAATAAATTGTCCTGACCACGACATCTTTTATATTGCTAAATATATCCCGATTAAAATGACTACACTTTTACTAAAATACTAAACATTCGCAATTGCTAAAAATAATCGATTTATTTAATAAACTCAAGCACATACTAGGGGATTATATACAACATATATTATTATTACGATAACGGAAACTTGTAAGACTTTTATGAAACATTATATTTATCAGTCTTAATTAAATAAAAATCATTTTATTTAATTCATTTAAACTATTACCATTCAACCAATATAAATACACTTTATTAATTAAAAGTGTACACGATTCAATAATAAGTTTAACAACGATAACAACTTATTAAATCTGTGATCATGCATTTTTATCAACTACATTTATATATGCATTTTATTTGTGCATTTACTGAGACATACATAAATTACATAGGTAATTCTACTGTTTCGTGATCATACTGTGCCAGTACATTCAGTGACATCATCATTACATCATTACCACTAAGGTGAGTTCATGGCCCCATCTTTACTGTTTTATAACTGGGGGAGAAAACATACAAAACTATTTATATGCAAGCATGCACAGACAACAACAATTTATTTGCCTACTGTTTGCCCCATTCCCGTGGACTGTATTAGTTAATAGTGTAGTGCGAAATGTATGGATAGATCTATTCGGGTATTGACAACACCCGGCCTGTCGTGATCAGCTGTCACGTATTGCTTAGGCCAAGCAGCAGGTTTATGTCATTGTCGGATTAAGGGAAACCTCAATCAGGATAGACCCAAATGGGCTTACTGAGAATCATGTCTAGCTTCTATTACAGGGCAGTAGGAACTACTGTAGCGTTGGGTTGTGATGTCCTGCTATCATCGTGGTGTTTGGCATATAAGTACTTATACTTTTTCAACTAAACTCCATGAATTCACCAATTTTATGTTGACCGATTTTAACATGTTTTCTCAGGAAAATACGCAGGTTCATGTGCATTGGATTCCAGCATCATAGGAAGCATCATGTTTACCAGCGGGCTGGGATATTTCTACAAACAATATTAAATGTTGATTTCAAGACAGTTTCTTTTAAATTCTAAAGTTAAATTCATGTAATATATTTAAATGATATTTTATGATCATGCTCTGTATACTATGTGCTATCGATCCACCAAAGTAACACCCCAGTTACTATTCCGCTGCATTTGACGAACTTGGGGGTGTTACAGAAATGGTATCAGAGCGATAGTTATAGAGAACCAGATTAAAAAAAAAATTAAAAAAATTTTTAAATAATAAAAATTTTAAACTGGACTATAACTGAATATAAAAATCAGTTGAAGAGAAAAAAATTGATTTTTGGGGACCCTAATAGTTAGGCATATAGCATATAGAGCATACATATTATGTGAACTAACCCTTTACGTGCTTTACATATTACGATTGTGTAATATCCTTATGAAGCTATTAAAATACTTAAGGTATTTAATGAAACCCTATTTGGAATATAAACATGCCATGTTAGTAGGGAGCTTTATACTAAAGATGTTCCATCTCGATATTACGTTTTGACTGGGTGGTTGGGTTTACGATTTAAAGTGTCCTCACTCCTCAAACGTTTATAGAATGGCTTCTGAAGTATGATGGTCTGAACAATGCATTGTAACCACAAACAATTTTGTACATAACAATCCTTAGAAATATCTAAATACAATCTAACTAAATCTTTGTAAATCTTTGAAAAATCTAACAAGATTTTATAAATCTTTGAAAATCTAACTAGATTCTGTGAATCTTTGGAAAATCTAACAAGATTTTATAAATCTTCAAAAAATCACCTAGATTCTTATCAATCTTATCAATCTTTGGAAAAATCTAACCAGATTTTATAAATCTTTGAAATTATGATTAGATTTTATAAATCTTAGAAAATCTTGGGAAATTTAACTAGATCTTAGTAAATACTTATCTTTTGAGAATCATAACTAGCTTTTGTAAATCTTTGGAAATCTAACCAACTATTTATGAATCTTTGGAAAATATAAATGGATTACGATAAATCTTGAAAATCTAACTAGATTTTTGTAAACCTTGAGAAACTTTATTCGAACTAACTCTTTGGAAATCTTATATACTCTTTGGAAATTTTGTCTTTGGACATATAACAAAATCATTTAGTATCTAACCAAACTTAAAAAGAATTTCATACTAAATTTTTAGCCAGTATTACTAGCTAGTGGGTAAAATTACCCCTTTCAAACATTGCATAATGCTTTACAGCATGAAAAACTTTGCACTATCATATGCATCATGAGCATTCATTCATTTTGATCACTGAAACTTTGAACAATACATTATGATTGTGAGTATTCAATCATAGGATCATAGGAACATTTCGTATGACTACATCTTTATGAGCATAAAAAACATACAATTGATCATTTTTGGGACTATTAAGTCACCTGAAACACATGAGCATATGCATACATCATTTTAGATTTTATAAAGTCTAAAATCATGATCACAAGTATTTAAGTTTACCAAGTATGTAAACTCACTACAAAATTAATGTACACATACCCTATTTATACTATAAGTAATAATACGGGTCAACGAAAGCCACCTTTTGACATTCCAACTTCACACTTATTAATTTTAATAAGTGTCATACGTTTTATACTACTAAAACTATATGTTTTATAATTACTACTTATATTTTCACCACAAAACCTAAACCTTAACCAAATCACCTTATATTTGAACATCTACTCACGGAACACAACTCATTGACTCATACACTTTGGTTTTGTAATAATTATTTTTAGATATTATATTCGTTATGATGGTAAGCCTTGCCGGTAATATTTAAGTAGGTTGGGCTATGAAATCTTTATTGAAACGAATTAGGACGCTTTTTCGTTTGGATAAAGAAATCATAGGTCACCGAACCATGAAGTTATAAATTTTTACTTTACATAGATGAGGACGCTTATCGATGTAAATAAAAATTTATAAACAAGTGGGCTTAAATATATTCGACGTGACTCGTTATCGATATTATTTTTCCAGCTATGGAGCGTATTCCTTTTGACTCACAGTTCGTCCAAAATACCTTATCATTATTAAATATTTATAAAGATTCCTGTTCTTTTCTCTTGGATCATAGTATCGTGCTATTGATCCTCGGCTTATATTTAACCCAACATCACATAAGCTTATTAAAGCTTAATAGACTTAAAAATCTCTTAAAGGACTATAAAACATTAACCAGCCTTATCTATGCGTAGTGCGGCCCGATAAGGCCCATGAAACACATTTAACAGAGCCACGACTTAAAACGAGCTTGCTCTATTTTATCCAACCTTGTAAACTATCAGGGACTTGTTTTGACACTTTTCAAACATATTTCAAGCCCTAGACAACTCTAAGGACTAAACATGGATTTCAATGAACTTAAAAGAAGCCCTAGTTGATTTAACACGGATTAAAAACCATAGGGGTTGACTTTGCCACTTTTGAAACTCAATTTGAGCCCTAAGTTAGTTTTCATTGAAAAACCATTCATGCCATAAAGGCCACATTACAAAAATAGAAGGACCAAATGAGTAAATTATCAAAACATAAAAGACAAGTTACTTTGTGCATCAAAATTTACTCATCGGAAGCATACGATCAATAACTACATTCTAAATATCACCTGTAAGTCCAAACTTGAGTTCACAAGATTACACGTTCAAGAAAAAGTGTCCTCACTTGTTCCCTGGACGAGTAACTTCATCTTAAGCTTTGAGGACAAAGCTAAAATAACGGGTAAGTGCTGTAAAACCCCAAATTTTGGGCTTTTAACACGTCACTGGATTTACTCTTTTTATTACTCATCCTATAATATTTTTATCAACGATTTTTACAAATGAAATCACAATATAGTAAATATTATTTATTTACTTAAAAACTCGACATTTTAACCATAGACATATTTTTTGAGCATAAATTATGTTTAATTAATTTATAATTGATAATAAACAATCTAAAGACTTTGTACCAAGACGTACTAGAACTTACCTATATAATTTTTAAGCACACCTAAATTAAACTAGTACTTGTGTCTTGGTGGCCACTTTTAGAATCAATCTTCCTAGCAAACCTTAGTTTAGCCAAATACCACATGAACCATACATACATTACTAAAAATCTTACAAAACCACATTAGACTTAAAAAAATTAAACTTGTACAACTATAGACAATTATATCAAACACTATTAAGTTTACCCTTGTCTCTTCTTGACCCTTAGTATGCGACGGTAGGAAGTATACATGGGGGGCAAAGTGTACAAACATATCATTAAAACCATGTACTCCTAAAATCCTATGCAAAACCATGTTTGTACTTGTAAGATCACCAAATCTCACCTTGTGCCTCTCTCTTGTCGTGTAGACAAACCGAACCACACAACCTCATTTGGTTTGGAAATATACACGTCTATACAAATCCTAGAAAATCTAAGAAGTACCATCACAATCTTCATTCATTTGATATCTCTCTCTCTCTCTCTTTACGTGTACAAAACCAAACCCTTCAATCCATCTCCCTCACTCTCCCTCTCGGCTGTATAAACATACTCCACAAAAACCAATCTCAACATTCATATCTCTCCTTCTCACGTCTAAATAAACCAACAACACCTCTTCATCTTCTTCAATCTTATTTCTATGGTGCAAGTATGCAAATACTAGACCCAACCCATACATATCACAAACCCTCTTGGGCGTAGCTAGAAAACCCACGGCATAGCTTTAAAACTTTTCATCCTCGCGTATGGTGTGCTAGTAGCAGCAAGAAAGATTTTAAGCCAAGGTTCAAACGGTTTAGAAGCCAAGTAAGGGAAAGGACGAGGTCATGGTCAAGTGGTACAACCAACGCGCCTCATTGTTCTCCTTGTCTCGGTCCATAACGACACCAACATATCCTAGAGTTCGAACCATGTGTTCACGCCTCCAACCCTTCGTAAGTTCACGAACCCTTGTTCTCTTTATTTTCTTGCCTCGTCATATGCATCCACGCCCGCTCTTTATCATATGCCATAATGAACAAAATAGAAAACGAAAATACTAGCTTACCTTACTAACTTAGAACAACCTTCTGTTATAATAAACGCGCCATAGGTAAACGAGTATTTAAAACATGAACTGGGTGAAAACAAATGTACTAGGTCTAAATTTATCCCTTAATTAGTAACCATGCCAAATTTGAACAAAAACGGTGCACGTTTGCTATGTTAAACAAATCGACCATGCTTAATATTGTATGTGTAAAAACCATCCCGTCTAGCCTAATTTAGACCCTGTTTAGACCTAGTAGGACCCCGTGTAATAATCAGGTTATGGAGGCGTTTCGTAGATCACCTATCCAGCTTTCCACAGCCCCTTGAATCACCTAAAACGGACCTATAACGAAACAGGAAACTGAATTACAAAATCTGCGTTTTAACACTAAAAGCTGTCAGCACTTGTATAAAAAGCTGACAGCATTTACATATGGCCTGACCAGTCGACTTTAGCCTCGTTTTTGAACGAATTAGAGTAAGAACCAGAATCCGACATCAACTAGGATATTGTAGATCTCCTGGCTACCTTTCCATAGACACCAAGAACACTAAAAACGATCTATAACGAATAAGTTACGGTCCTTTAAAAATCTGTCTCACACACTTTAAAAAGGTGATGAAAATCATACATTCAGACCCGTTGACTTTGAACCCGTTTTTACCCACTTTAAAGGCGTTTTCATACAAAACTTAAAGAACTAAAGTTGTAGACGGCCATGTCTTCTACACGAACCTATTTTTAGTTTAACCCAAAAGTCCCTATCGAAAACCGTAGGCTAGATCGAAAGTGACTCGACAAACCATTGTCTTTTAAAAACAACTTCACGACCCTTACTTTGAGCCTGACTTTAAACCTATCAAACGACTTCGGTTTAGAAAACTTAAAACACCTACTTATCGACCTCCTGGCTAGCTACCTAAATGTACTTGCGGATTACTTCGCGAGCTACTAACGAACCCATTATCCTCTCTGTAAAATTGACGACATGAACAACATTTCGAAAAGTAAATGAGATGTACTACTGCACGATTTCTAACAATTTCTTTTGTTTCCACACAATGTTCCCTACACCCCGACATGAAACATGGCCAAAATTTAATAAACAATTAATATGTTTATTAATTGTATTTATTCAATATAATTAAATTTGTTATTACTTAAAATGTTTTTATAATACTTTTATAAAATGTATTTAGAACATTTGACTTATCAAAGGACCCGGCTAAATAAATTGTCCTGACCACGACATCTTTTATATCGCTAAATATATCCCGATTAAAATGACTACACTTTTACTAAAATGCTAAACATTCGCAATTGCTAAAAATAATCGATTTATTTAATAAACTCAAGCACATACTAGGGGATTATATACAATATATATTATTATTACGATAACGGAAACTTGTAAGACTTTTATGAAACATTATATTTATCAGTCTTAATTAAATAAAAATCATTTTATTTAATTCATTTAAACTATTACCATTCAACCAATATAAATACACTTTATTAATTAAAAGTGTACACGATTCAATAATAAGTTTAACAACGATAACAACTTATTAAATTTGTGATCATGTATTTTCATCAACTACATTTATATATCCATTTTATTTGTGCATTTACTGAGACATACATAAATTACATAGATAATTCTACTGCTTCGTGATCATACTGTGCCAGTACATTCAGTGACATCATCACTACATCATTACCACTATAGTGAGTTCATGGCCCCATCTTTACTGTTTTATAACTGGGGGAGAAAACATACAAAACTATTTATATGCAAGCATGCACAGACAACAACAATTTATTTGCCTACTGTTTGCCCCATTCCCGTGGACTGTATTAGTTAATAGTGTAGCGCGAAATGTATGGATAGATCTATTCGGGTATTGACAACATCCGGCCTGTCGTGATCAGCTGTCACGTATTGCTTAGGCCAAGCAGCAGGTTTATGTCATTGTCGGATTAAGGGAAACCTCAATCAGGATAGACCCAAATGGGCTTACTGAGAATCATGTCTAGCTTCTATTATAGGGCAGTAGAAACTACTGTAGCGTTGGGCTGTGATGTCCTGCTATCATCGTGGTGTTTGGCATATAAGTACTTATACTTTTTCAACTAAACTCCATGAATTCACAAACTTTATGTTGACCGATTTTAACATGTTTTCTCAGGAAAATAAGCAGGTTCATGTGCATTGGATTCCAGCATCATAGGAAGCATCATGTTTACCATCGGGCTGAAATATTTCTACAAACAATATTAAATGTTGATTTCAAGACAGTTTCTTTTAAATTGTAAAGTTAAAATCATGTAATATGTTTAAATGATATTTTATGATCATGCTTTGTATACTATGTGTTATCGATCCACCAAAGTAACACCCCAGTTACTATTCCGCTGCATTTGACCAACTTGGGGGTGTTACAGGTCATGCCGAGCCGTGGGGCGCACACATGTGTGCGGTTACTGTTCATCCAAGCCCATAAGCTCAAATGACATTATTCTCACCCATCTGTGATGGGTCAGATACGGGTAGTACCCGTGGGCCGGATTCATGACCCGGCTGAGGACTATACGTCATCAATTATGTTGTTTTTTATCTATCCCTGTAAAGAATTTCTATCGTTAGAATTTCATATACTTTTTACTTTTAGTATTTTAATCTAAAATGTTTATATCTTAATTATTAAAATAATAAATCATCAAACCTGCACGTACACAATTTGAACATATAATATAACAAGAAATAATATTTGAATAATAAGATAATTTATAATTTTATAGGTAATTTTTAATATTATTTTATAAATTTTATTAAAATTTTAATATTTAAATATTTCATGATAAACTTTGTTATGACTTTGTAAAATTATCTTTTATCTGTATATCTTCTTTATATCTATCTATATCTCTATCATCAACTTTTATAAGGAGTATATCGACATTTTTGAGAAAATGAAAAATTTTCGACATTTTTTAATATAGACTTTTCACACAATATTATTGGATTATAAATTTGATCGTCGGGTCATCTCGGTCGAGACACCGGGTCACGAGATCAATGACGGGGTTAACTCAGTCGACTCATCGGATCACAGTTCGACAATCGGGTCAATTTTGTGAAATCATCGGGTCACGAGATCGACCACCGGGTCAACATGGTCGAATCACCGGGTCACGCGTTAGACCACTTAGTCAACCCGGTCGAGTCATCAGGTCAACGCGGTCGAGTCACCAGGTCAACCCGGTCGAGCCATCGGGTCAACCCGGTCGAGTCACCAGGTCCCGGGTTCGACCATCCGCTCAACCAGATCAAGTTGCCGGTTCACTTATTTGACCACTTAGTCAACTCAGTCGATTCACTAGGTCACATGATTGACCGCGGGGTCAACCCGGTTGAGTTACCGGGTAACAGGTTAGAAAACTGGGTCAATCCCGTCGAGTCACCAGTTTACAAATTAGACCAACATATCAACCCGGTCGAGTCACCCAGTTGCCCGTTCGACCACTGAATCAATTACCATATTGTTAAATATTTGTCGTTAGGGAAGTTCCGCAGCTATGCGCGGGTACACGTCCAGTTATATATAAAAGGTGTACTCTTTTTATTTTAATATTTTCTATTTAACACAATATTACTGGGTCAACTCGATCGATCCACAGGGTCAACCCGGTCAGTCACTGGGTCAACTAGTCGAGTCATTGGGTCACAGGTTAGACGATACAGTTGAGTCACTGTCACAAGATCTATCGTCGGGTCGACATGGTCGAGTCACCGGTTCATTGTTTTGATCAACAAGTCAACCCGATCGAGTCACTGGTTGTCGGATCGGCCACCGGATTAATTAACATATCGTTAATTATTTGTCGTTAAGCAAGTTTTAAAACTATATGCTCTAGTTTAACGTTAACGAGTGAGCGAGAAATAAAATTATGTAGCTTGTCTAGTTGCGATAAATATTGTAGTCAGATAAAAATTCATCGTCCGTGGATATAATCGACAAAATCTGACCTGGCCGTGTTCCATGTCTAGAATGGATAGATACTCGGCAAAAGGTTGAACATGGGAAGCTCTTTCGACATTGCGTACTCAAGAGGGAACGAAGCACCTCTTTCATGTGGTCCAGCTATTTTACTTTTGTTTTCTCATCTTGCAATTAACATTATTTTCAGATGTTGAAATAATTTAAACCGTCATTATGTTTGGTGAATTGTGATTGCTTATTTTTAGTGTTAATAGCTTTGTATTCTCAAAACTTCAACGTAGTGTATGTCGGCTGTTTGTGTATGTCTCCGGCCAGAGACTCCGGACACGTACACTATACTGGATCATAACCGAGACCCCACAATTATTGAAGTCGGCGTATGAACAGTGGAACATTTAATGGCTAAACTTAGGACTTGGTGAAAAGCAAAAGCAGCCCGTTGTATTATCCAGTTTGCCTTCTTCGATCCAGCGGATAAAGGATAACACCACCGCCCTGGAAACAAATCCCTCGATTCATGAGAACGATCTTATTTTGGGCTCAGAACCTAGTATACTGATGTGACTAGACATCCAGGTATACTTGGTGGAGTAGTATAAATACTCCACACATTTAATACACACACAAGCAAGATAACTTACTATTCACCATTACTACTCTTTGCATTTATATTTAATCTCCGGTATTTCACATCGGACACCACTTCCGTGATTGTTACTTACTCTCACGCCGGAGCTTGGTCTCGGGGTCAAACCTGGGGCGAGGCTAGCGTGTGTCGCCCCTACTATTATCTCCAGACCGTGAACCCGCGACTGCGGAAAAGGAGACCGAAACACCTTCAAACCTACAAGAAAACATCTTAGAAATCATGAGTGTGTTGTAGAGTTTGGTGGAGCGCCACAACACTCTGTCCAAAAAAACGATCACACCAACGAGGTTGGTCTTCGAAGACGAGGCACACGATGCACAAAAAGACAAAAATGAGGCAAAAAAGGTTCAGAAGGAAATCAATGTCCCGGTGGACGACTTGCAAAAACCTTTTAAGGATGTCATCGCCTCCCCTTTTGCCAAAAAAAATCATAAAGTTCTCCTCACCAAAACACATATTGCCAGCAACCATCAAGCTATATATGGGAGCCACTTATCCTAATGATCACATCACTCGTTTCGCTAGAGCAGCCAATTCGGGGGAATGGTCAATGCCGGTATGGTGCAGATTTTTTCAGCAGACGTTGGACGGGGCTGCAAGAGGCTGGTTCAAAAGGTTACCGAGGGGTAGCATAGATAATTGGGATGACTTAAAAGATCAATTTCTGGAAAGATTCTCTCTAAGAAGAAAAAGCCTCAAGAATCCAATGGAATCACCACTATCATCCGAAAGGTACACGAGTCTCTGGCAATATTCAAAGAGCAGTGGACAGATGAAGCAAGTTACATCCAAGGAGTGCCCGAGGTAATGAAAATATCAGCTTTTGTGAATGGGGATAAATGCCCAAAATTAGCCTGACGTTTCTCAAATGATACTCCAACGTCGGTGGCCGATATGATGCGAAAGGTGGAGGATTTCATCAAATCAGAAGAAGTGTTCAGAAACACGGAATTACCACAAGGGGAAATGGGTGACGGAAACTCCAAATATGGCAGGGAAGAAAAGTATCTCTCGTCCGGATCGCGTGGCCGCAACAGAGGTCGACAAAGGAACGACTACTGGTCTAAACCCACGTTTTCCGTATATGTACATCCGGTAATTCAGAATCAAAGAAGAAGGGCACCTTACCAGCGTCCCAGATTGGAATCCTTAACCAAATTCCCCAAGAAAATCTTAGCCACTGAGTTACAATTCCAACTTCCCCCACCACCGTTGACTAAAGGCATGGTTCGACCGAAAAATATGGACAAGTTGGAGTCCGGCAAGTTGAATCATCTCGTGAAAGATTTGCGAGGTCGTGTAAATAGGGGCAATCAAGGAAGAGGAAGTGGGGACTATAAAAGGAAGACAATAAATATGATAGAAGGCAGATATAGTGTTCAAAAAGAAAAGAGGTATGTAAAATTGAGGTAGATTGGATGAACACCCCCATCACTTTTCCTCCGGTGCCCGACGCGGAAGCCTCGGATGACCTTTTGATATTTGAAGCCGAAGTAGAAGGGTACTGGGTAAAAAGGGTATTCGTGGACGAAGGGGCCACGATGTAGGTTATGTTCAAACATTGCTTCTTGAACTTGGAACCCTCAATCCGACAAAGGCTGACTCCCTATCACGCGAAAGTTTTGAGCTTTTCTGGTGAAGAAACCACACCCCTTAGAAAAATCGATTTGGAAGTAACCTTCGGATCACATGATCTGACAAGACGGACTATAATGAGCTTCACGGTGATTAGGGCACCGTCGCCATACAATATAATACTCGGAAGGACCAAAATTAGGGAGTTAAGGGTCGTGCCCTCCATGGTACTCTCAGCCATGAAGTTCCCCACTCCCAATGGAATAGCAACAATGAGAACTAAGGCCCGAGCAATCTACGAGTGCAGGGTAATAGAAGACAGACATAAAATAGAAAAGATGAAAGCAACGGCCGTAGGAAAGGAATTGGACAAATGGTTCGCCCACGAAAGGTTCAACAACAAGAGGCAGGGGGAATGACAGAACAGATCATAGTCCATCCCGTATATCCGGAACAGTTAGTCACCATTGGAAGGCTGTTCACTAAGAGATGCCGACTACAACTCATAGATTTGTTGAGAAATAACTCCGATGTGTTCGCATGGGAACCTTCAGGTATGACCGGGGTACCTAGAAGGATAATAAAACACTCTTTGAATGTCAACATAGAGGTCACTCTGGTCGCGCAGAAGAGAAGGACATTGGGTGAAGAGAAAAGTCAAGCAGTCAAAAGGGATGTTACAGAGCTAATGAAAGTTGGCATCATACGACCGGTGATATATCCTACATGGATTTCAAACCCTGTCCTGGTAAAAAAATGGATGGTGATTGGCGAATGTGCATAGACTTCAAAAACCTCAATTCTGCATGCCCAAAGGATTACTACCCTTTACCGGACATAGATGTAAAAATAGGAGCAGTCATGGTCATGGGGTATAAATTCAGATGCTTCTTGGACGCATATAAAGGATATCATCAAGTGCTCATTGATGAAGCAGACGAAGAAAAAACGGCATTCTATACTGATGAAGGCACATATTGCTACACGAAAATGCCCTTTGGTCTGAAAAACATCAGAGCCACATATCAAACGTTGGTAGACTCAGAATTTCGGTCACAAATAGGGGTAAACCTAGAAGCATATGTAGATGAATTGATGATCAAGAGTAAAACCGAAGAAGAAATACTTGCGGATATTCAAGAAACCTTTGATAATCTAAGGAGGATTAACATGAAGTTAAACCCAAAGAAGTGTTCATTCGGTGTGGAACAAGGGAAGTTCCTCGGTTACATGGTAACCTCAGAAGGCATCAGAGCAAACCCTAAGAAGACAAAGGCAATCACCGAAATGAGATCTCCCAAAACATTGAAAGAGATGCAATCCTTGAGTGGCAAGCTGGCAGCACTGAGCCGGTTCTTGTCTCGGTCAGCCGAACGATCAATGTCGTTCTTCGAGACACTAAAAACATCACCAAGGAGAATAAAGAAGAATTCCGCTGGACTGAAAAGGCCGAGGAAGCTTTCCAACAGCTCAAGAAAGCAATCTTGGAACTCCCACTACTCACCTCTCCGGTCAAGGGAGAGGTGTTATATGTGTATTTAACAACATCCAAGGAAGAAGTCAGCGGTGTGCTATTGGTTGAGCGAAATGGGATACAAATGCCGATGAGGTATGTAAGTCGAACGCTTCACGACGCCGAGAGAAGATACGCTCCATTAGAAAGATTGGTACTAGGATTGCTGAACTTATCACGAAGATTAAGAAGGTATTCCGAGGCTCGTGACATTCACGTCATAACGGACCAACCCTTGAAGCAAATACTAAGTCCGAGGCCTCCGGAAGGTTAGCGAAATACACAGTCGAATTATGAACATATGAAATATTCTATGTCTCTCGAAATTCAGTCAAAGGACAATTTTTAGTAGATTTTCTAAACGAAGCTCCGTTGGACCATCAAGAGGCCGCGACAATCTATGAAATATCCGAGGAAGAGGAGTCGGAAGGCCAATGACGCTATCCATAGACGGGGCGACAAACAGTAAAGGTGCCGCCGCCGGACTTGTTCTGATCGACCCAGAAGACATAGAGTTCACATATGCTTTAAGGTTTAACTTTAACTGCTCAAAAAATGAAGCCGAATACGAAGCACTGTTGGCAGGTCTCCGGTTAGCCGAAAAAAATAGGAATGAGGAAATTGCAAGTCAAGGAGGATTCGAAATTAGTTTTCTGTCAAATCAAAGGAGAATTCGAAGCAAATGATGACTGGATGTCCAAATATCTGGCCAAAGTCAAGGAACGGCTGCCTACCTTCGCAGAGTTTAACATTGAGCACATACTCAGAAGCAAGAATCAAAAGGTCGATGTGTTAAGTAAACTCGCGTCAGTCGCATTCAATCACCTCACCAAAGAATTACTGGTAGAATCCTTAGACGCAAGATCAATCGATGTACAAGAGGTCAACGACATAGTGTAAGAGGAAGGAGAATGTTGGATGACTCCCATCAAAAGATGTCTAGAGGAAGGAATATGGCCACAGAATCCGGATGAAACCAGAAATCTGAGGATGAAAATACCCCAATATACCATGGAGAACGGAGTCCTATTCAAAAAGTCATACCTATCACCAATGATGAGGTGTGTCGGACCGCTGCAAGCAAACTATATCATCTGGGACGTCCACGAAGGAGCCTGCGGTATGCATGCCGAATCAAGCTCAGTTGTAGAAAAGATAATGCGTCAGAGATACTTTTGGCCAACAATGCATCAAGACGCATGGGACGAAATATCCAGGTGTGATTCGTGCAAGATACATGGTCCCATACCAAGGCTGCCCAAGACAAAACTGACTTCGATAACGTCACCATGGCCCTTCTACCAGTGGGGGATGGACATCTTCGGGCCGATCGCCGGGAACGCTGGTAATATCAAGTTCGTGATTGTAGCCATTGACTGTTTCACCAAATGGATCGAGGCTAAGACAGTGGCCAAGATAACCGGCAAAGAAGTCAAGAAATTCGCTTGGGAAAATATTGTCTGCAGATTTGGGTTGCCTGGAGTGATAGTAACTGACAACAGAAAGCAGCTGATAGATGGGTCATTCGGAAAGTGGGGCGACAAATGGCATGTCAAGCAAATGATCACCGCAGTGGCTCATCCGCAACAAATGACCTAGTCGAGAGAGCCAATAAGTCATTGATGCATGGTTTAAATCCTGATTGGGAAGAAGGCAAACCGGTTGGGTCGACGAATTACCCCACGTGCTATGGGCATGTCGGACGATGCTTAAAACCAGCAATGGGGAAACTCCTTTCAGTCTCACCTACGGGAGTGAAGCTGTGATCCCCGCAGAAATAGGGATCCCGTCAGCCAGAACCTTGCTCTTTGATGAGAATACGAATGAAGAGGAGTTGCGGTTAAATCTGGACTTACTACAAGAAAGAAGAGAGGTCGCGGCCATACAAGAAGCAAAGTATAAAAAGAAGGTTGAGCAATATTACAACAAGCGCGTCAAGCCATGCTCCTTCAAAATCGGAGACTTCGTCTACCGCCGTAACATGGCCAGCAGACAAGAGAAAATTAGAAAACTTGGCCCCAATTGGGAAGGACCTTATAGAGTTGTGGAAGCCTATCAAACCGGTTCGTACAAGTTGGAGACTGTGGATGGAAAAGAGATACCGCGCACATGGCACGCAACCAACTTACAGAAACGTTTGATGTAATATAAGCAATGATGTACGAACAATTTCAATGAATGAAAGTCCTTCTTTTTAAACATAATTAATTGCAGTAACTATAAACCTCGGCTTAGCTAACCGGAAGGTATGTAAGTACGCATTAAAAGTGTTGTACGCGCCCCATGGGCAGTCCGGAGACAAATCAAAAGCGGCTTGGCGCCGATGTCTCCCATATAAAATTTAAAACACAAGTGTCGAATACACAAGTGTTGGACGCGCCCCATGGGCAGTCCGGAGACAAATCAAAAGCGGCTCGGTGCCGATGTCTCCCATATAAAATTTAAAACACAAGTGTCGAATACACAAGTGTTGGACGCTCCCCATGGGTAGTCCAGAGACAAATCAAAAGCGACTCGGTGCCGATGTCTCCTATATAAAATTTAAAACACAAGTGTCGAATACACAAGTGTTGGATGCGCCCCATGGGCAGTCCGGAGGCCCGGTGTCGAGGTCTCCCAAAATAAAAATACATAACACAAATGTTTAACACAATCACAAGGTGACCCGGAGGGATCTAAACACATTCTTCGGTGTCAAGGCCTCCGGTAGGCAGTCGGCAAGAAGAAGTACAAACTATGACAGAAAGCAAGACACAACAAATAAAGAAAGGGAACGTTAATTACTGATATTATGAAAGGGTAATGTATGTTCGAAACAGCTAAGGTGAAGCTTGTCCAGGAAACCAAAAGTACGAAGAACATATTACAGACATAAATGTTTGAGAAAATATCTAAACAGGTTACAAATTGCACCGACATACCGGGCCTTCATTCAAAGCTTCCCACCATCTTGAACCGGAATCACTTTAGCTTTATTATCAGGTCCACTCGTCGAATCCTTTGAAGCATTAGAAGTCTCAGCCACAGAAGGGTTCTCAGTCGCAGGAACGATAGGGTTCTTCGCTGGGGCAAGCTGCATGATGTCAACCACTAGAAGCTTATTCGCCGCCACCACCTTGGCCACCAAGGGGTACTCGGCTGAGAACAAAGCAGTGAAGTCTTCCTTCCAAATCCTGGCCATTTCGACATTCAGATTGTCAGCGGCAGCTATAGCAGCAACTATCTGCTCCGGAGTGCGATCGTACTTTACGACTTTTAAAAATCCTGCGTTAAAAATGGCTCCGACTCCAAGATAAAGATACTTGTGGTATTCATAGATAGCAAGCAACCTGCGTACAACTATAGGAAAGCCATCCCTCACCAGAACTTGCTTATCAACCTCCGCCTGAGCAAGAATAGAGGTCAAGTGCTTGTTGTTGGCTTCGAGCTCTTTGATTTTGTCAAAGTCCTTAATATGATCCTGATCACTTATGCCAAGAAGATGTTCCAGCTCCGAAATCCTCTTGTCCGTGGTCTCAAGAAAACACCGGGAGTCCTGAGCCTCCTTCTCTAGCCTCTCAAATTCTCAATAGTACCAAGACACTTCTGCTCCCGAGCAAGACAACTGTTGTAATTATCCTTCAGCTTCTTGTGAGCGAGGGCCATCTGATCCAATACCGTCTTACCTGAGTCAAAGTGTCCTTTTATACCTTGCTAGCTGCAACCAGACAAGAGTGATCCCAGCTAAGCCTCATACCTCTTCAACTGTAAGAGTACTTCGAGCAAGGGTTTGATAAGCATGGCTTAAGACGTCATAGTTAGAAAGGGAGGTGAGCTCAGCTTGTTCTGCCGGCGTATCCAAATGAAATAGTAGCTCCCGGGAAGAGTAATGAGAGTCAATACAGACATCCTCTTTCAGCAGCCATGGAGGCACAAACCTGAGTGAGGGACCACCGTCATGAAAGACGAGACCCTGCATACCTCCTAAAAGAAAGGAATATAACAATAAAGGGATCAACATAAAAAAAGAGGGAGTCACCAAAAAATGCAGTAAATGGTCGAGATAATCATACATGCACCTTCATCGTGTGCATCGTCATCTAGAGGAGAAGACTGATCACTGAGATTGATATGAGTAGGAGACTTTGATTTAACACCACTAGTCTGGCTGGTTTTGTCTTCAGAGCCGGAAGGGTGGGAATGGTTTAGAGGGGGATTCGAATGTACCTCCATATCCTCCGTCCCCGATGAATCTTGAGTTTTGGCTCCCCATGTCGTTTAGCAGCACGTCCAGAGGTCTCCCCACTAGCGGGTCTATTTTTGGGTTTAATAACATTCTTACCCTCATGACGCAGACGGGCAACAAGAACCTTTGGATCCGGAATGGTTACAGCCTCTTGTTGAGGAGTAAGGGCCGAAATAGCAGTCTTCACTGGCAATGGTTGAGTAACCTTCGGTGGCGGGGTGGGCATAGTTTCATTTTCATCTCGACCAACCTTAGCGTTATTAAAAGACGACATCTTAATAAATTCATCCTTAGTAAGTTCTGCAAGAAAGAAAAAGGTCACGGTTAGAGCGAGCGACAATAGCCCGCGGAAATAGAAAAAAGATGTATGCAAAAGTACCCTTTTCATCAAGGTCAACTACAATCCAACAGAACGGAGGACTCTTATAAGGACACCACAAACCAGATAAAAACAACAAGTGCTTGTGAGGAGGGCAAAGTAAAATGGGATTGTCAACAAGCAACTTTGCGTGATCCGCATTAAAATGCGTAGGGAAGTCATCATGAACGTCCGTATCTTTGTGCCTCCAGGGCATGGCATGAGGAATCGCCCTTCTGTCAAGAAGAAACCATTTGTGTTTCCATCCTTTCAGGCTAGATGTCGTCTCCATCAGACACTTACCGTACCTAGGAGGCCACCAGCTCTCAAATGAAAACTAGTGCCCCTGTTTACACAATCTATAAAACACGCGAAACAGATTCACATTACATGGTATATCCAGACTTCGGCAACGTATTTCAAACATGGTAGCACGATTAACACTCATGGGGACCAGCTGAGAAATGTGTACGCAAAAATACCGAATTACGGCCAAGAAAAAGAGAGAAGGGAATCTAAAGCCCCCAGTGTTTTAAATACCCTTCATAAATTCCAATAAAGTGTTCTGGAAGTTGATCCGTAGTCTGGAGAAGATCAGGTAGGCGAGGACGAAGCTCATCAGGAATAAGATATTTCCTAACAATCTTCTTATGATCATCACCGGACAAGGTGGAAACCCTAATATGCATATCGCATTTAGGATCGCGAAAGGAGGGCCCAGCCTCATCATCGGAACCGCTAACATACATAACAAAATAGATGAACAAAAAAATTGAGAGGGAAGAAACGAAGGCACACCTGGCGAGAAAGTAATTCTTGAAGTAGAAAGCGACAATGGAGGAAAAAAGAAAAAAGAAAGTGAAATAAAAAATGAGAAAAGGAAGGTATTTATACAGGATCAAGAGACATTGAAGGGACGTGCACATTTTCCCATGTTCAATTCACGTTGTTGGAATTAGAAGTAGACACGTGGAACCAGATCATGACCAATGAGGCGAAACCTAATGTTTCGAGTGGATGACAGCGCAGGAACCAAAAGACAAAAATAATTAATGGTAAGTCAATGGAACGGCTCGCATTTATTAGGCCCATTACTGTTCAGATACAACACATTTAAAGTATCACACCGTTAGTTGATCCTAACACTATGATACTGGGGGACATGTTCGTGTATGTCTCCGGCCAGAGCCTCCGGACACGTACACTATCCCAGACCATAGCCGAGACCCCAGCAATTAATAAAGTCGGCATATGAACAATGAAACATTTAATGGCCAAACCTAGGACTTGGTGAAAAGCAAAAGCAGCCCATCGTATTATCTAGTTTGCCTTCTTCGATCCAGCGGATAAAAGACAACACCACCGCCCTGGAAACAAATCCCTCGAGCCATGGGAAAGATCTTACCTTGGGCTCAGAACCTAGTCTACTGATGTGACTAGACATCCAGGTATACTTTGTGGAGTAGTATAAATACTCCACACATTTAATACACACACAGGCAGGATAACTTACTCTTCATCATTACTACTCTTTGCATTTATATTTAATCTCCGGTATTCCACACCGGACACCACTTCCGTGATTTTTACTTACTCTCACGCCGAAACTTGGTCTCGGGGTCAAACCTGGGGCGAGTCTAACATGTGTTGACTTGTGCTCGTAGGTTCGATATCAAGATACAAGAACACTATCATTGTAACTGAAGGAGATTTGCTAGCGTTTGCCTAGCCGGAGAATTTTGCTTCAACATCGGCCACCATAAAATAAATATTTTTCAAGTTAGTTTTTTTATAAACAACGCTCAGATTCTGTCAAGTCCTGGCTTTTTCATACAAAACAATATAACACACTTGTTCAAAAGTTTTTTTTTTATCTCCAACACTTTAAAACTGTGTTGAAAAAAAGGTTTACAAGACCGATTAATCGCTGTTTAATTGCTACAAGACCCTCAATCTTGTCGATTAATGAAAAGACGATTAATAGAGGTCAATTATGGTCAACGACGGTTAAAAGATGTCAAACTTATAAAAAACCTGCAAATTTTGCCAGAAATACCAAAAACTCACTATAAACTTGCTGTCTATCTGTTATATTAACTATTTTTATGTATGATTCGTTGTATTCTACGAATAATATTGCCGAAAATATCTTAAACTCTTTCGAATTACCCAAAATTTGCCAAAAATATTAAAAATTTGTTAAAAATGTCAATCCGATTAATCTCGCTTAAAACGATTACAAACTATAAGATGATCGACCGACCGACTAATAATTCGCGATTTGTACAACCTTGCTTTAAAGTATAAAAATTTGGATGGATATGAAACGGTTCAAATAATTAAGTTGTCACTTCATATATTGAAAAGTATATCAAAAACGTTTTCGACGTCAATGATCATTTGACCAAATTCATTTAGATCATTTTGGTGATACACTCTCTAAAATCATCATACAAAACCTATTTATTAAAAGTTGCATGTGGGTTATATATCCTACCAACTCATTTACCAAACTCGTGTGTGCATAAAGCTTGATTATGGGTATTAATATTGAGTGATTTATATTTAGAGGGGTGGAGTTGTTGGCTGGTTTGCTTTGGTAGCTCATAAGTAGAAAAAGATACTCCGTATCGTTGTAACTTAGGATCAACACAAAGACTAATTATTTATTCTAAAACTAAAAGAAAAGAAGTATAATATTGTGCACATCATTCTTATTTTCGTAAAATTGGTTGAAAGTTGGTTAAGGTAGATGACTAAGGTGGTGTTTGTTTCATTAAGATGTTTTTGGTCTGAATGTGATTACCGCCTCTTACTAGTAAGAGGCGGTAAGAAAGTCTGAGTCTGAATGAAATTGTCTTGTTTGTTTTTTTATAAAGTCTAAATGGTTTTAATTATCTGTTTTATATAAGCTGTATAAACTATCATACTCCAAATTATACTCCGTATATAATTTTTAAACCAATACGTTAATCAGATTTCTTTATCAAGTACAACTAATGTAATTTGGCCCAAAAATATATTAAAGACTAGCCCATATACATTTAGCTCTTAACAATAAATATGACTTTGAAATACCTAAACCTAAGGTAACATCATCACTAGAACATATGCAGCCACACCATCTGCACCTCATTTTTCTCGTTGAACATACTTTATCTCTTCAAACTGATACAACAACTCCAAACCAGAAACGAGTATGGTTTTGTACCTCCTTTTATATCGAATAACACAAGGACATGGTTAAGATCTTGATAACAAGGTTTCAGGTAAGGTTTGGTTGTTTTATGTTCAAGATCATGATGGTTTGTGCGGGTTTGGAGGGTTTTAAGGGTTCTTGAAGCTGAAGATAGCATGGTTCAGAGACAATAAGACCCATCTTCCAACTCTGACTGAGTCAGATGTTTACCATCTTGCCACGTCTGACTCGCCAAGAAAAAACAAACAACTAAAACGTCTGACCGCGTCTGACTAGTCAGACGTCAGAGGCGGTCAGAGCTTTTTTTTCAAAAACAAACACCACCTAAGTATTTTTGTCCCCACTTTAATTAACTCATGTAATTAAGGATTTAGGGATAGCTAGTGTGATATGATAAGATACACATAAATATACATTTTTATCCCAATACTGGAAACCAATAAATTGGTTGACATACAACAAGAAATCTCTTAAATCTATCCTACTATATAAATCATTTGGGACCTTCTTAAAATAGGAAGACTGAAAATTTAAACACTTTTTTTCCTACTAAATAAACAAGTTGTTGATGTCTTCATCAAGATTATATATACTATAACCTTTTCTAACAATATTTTATAACAAATTTTTGTAACAACCTACCTAAATAACATTTTTTCTTTTAAATTGAAAAATCTTTTTATTAATTTAATATTTTTATAATCTAATTTCACCATATTTTCTAAAATTTTATACTCTTTAATTCAATTTCCACATAATGAGGTGTAGCTATATGATTTGTTATGAAACTAATAGTTAGTGGAGAAAGAAGGCAATGATTGGTCCAAATGCTTTGCCACATCGTTATGTTGATATTTTTTTGTAAAAATTATGTGGTTCTATCATTCCTCATTTCTTATTCCATAGCTTGGACAATTCTGAAAGAGGAATGCTATAAACACATAATCTTTACATAAAAACATCTACATATTAATTTATCATAAAATGATTTGTTATGAAATAAAGAGTTAGTAGACAAAAAAATTAATAATTGATCCATATCACTTGTTACATCATTATATGGAAGTTTTTATATAAAATTTATGTGGTTATAATATTCAACAATTTTTTCATTATGTTGGGTGGCAATAGCCAAGTTCATGTCATGCATATCAATTGTTCATATCGAATGCCCAACTATGAATTGTTCATATCGCTTTATGTAAAATTTATGAAATGACGTTGTATTCAACATTTTTTCATTATGTTGGGTGGCAATAGCCAAGTTCATGTCATGCATATCAATTATCAATTGTTCATATCGAATGCCCAACTATGAACTTTTCCATACATGCATGAATATCACGTGAACTCCACACATTCACCTTTAGTTGCCATTTATGTTGTAGTAGTGTCCACTAGAGGCGAGCAGAAATCGTACCGTAAAACCGTTAAATCGTAAAAAACATCGCAAAACCCGCACTACAACAAAAACTGATGGATCGATTTTAAGAAAAATGAAAAACCGCAAGTACGGTGCGGTGGCGGTTTTACCCATAAAACCGCACTACAAAATTCACACCGCACCACATATTAATTATATAAAACCGAAAAATAACACATCGATTATTTAGTGTGTTATAAAGGTTTTAATGCATATTATCACTAATATTCTAAATAGTATTAAACATATATATAGTTATAACCGAAAATACTTATTTTTTAAATCAAAACCCGCAAAACCATATTAATTATACAAATCACTCGGTTAAAATCCACAGAATCTGAAAAAAACCGCAAAATCGAAACCATATAAAACCGCGTAATACGGATCCACATTTTTTAAAAACCCACAATTACAAATACGATTTGATTTTTCTCAAAATCCACACTACCCCGCACCATGCTCTCCCTACTACTCAATATGAAATAGATATTTAATTGACGACACTATTTGGAACTATCTATACTACATATAAAGGAAAAACCCCAAAACCTTGAATGTTGAAAAATGATTTAATTATGGAATTGTTGAAAAATTAAATACATATAATAGGAAATGTTGAAAAATTAAACCATAAACAATTGCATAAGTTACCGGGTCACGGGTTCGACTACTGGATTAATTCGGTCGAGTAACTTGGTCACGGGTTCGACCAACGGGTCATCCCGGTCGAGTCATCGGGTCACGGATCAACCATCGGACCAACCGATTGAGTCACCGGGTAACGGGTTCCACCATCGGGTCAATCTTTTCGAGTCACAGGTTCGACCATCGGGTCAACCTGATCGAGTCACCGGGTCACGGGTTCGACAACCGGGTCAATCCTGTCGAGCCGCCGGGTCACTAGTTTCGACCATCGGGTCAATACTGTCGAGTCACCGGATCACGGGTTCAACCACCGAGACACGGGTTCGACAACTGAGAACGGACTCGCCTACCGGTTCAACCTGGACGAGTCACTATCTATCGCTAGGCAATTATTGGGTCACGAGTTCGACCACCGAATCAATTAGCATATCATTAATCATAGATCGTTAGATAATTTCGCTGCTATGCGCGGGTAATCGTCTAGTTTAACTAGATGTATATTTAATTTCTTATACTTTTTTCTTCAATGGTTGTTAAAAATACTAATTGTGTAGTAATTAATTGATTCAATTTCTACATTTAAAAGTGGAACCAAGTTAGGAAGGTTCTTAAATGTCTGTAGAAATAAGAGAGGGTGTAAGAATAAATTTACTTGATTGAAACGGGTTTGTGTAAACATTTGCTTCATTTTAAACCCAAAGTCTATAATTAAGAAATCACTCACGGTTTACTTTTGATATAACGTTGTTCTAAGCTTTCACAATCGACTGGAAATCACCAGTTAGAGAGAATTGCACACATTAATAAACTTATAGATACTTCTTTGAACATAAATGGTGAAACCGTGAACAAAGTACTTCATCAATTTCGTACCAAGAATGCAGGCTTTGTATACACTAGCATGGACCCGCGCAATACGGCGGCGAATACTCATAATCTTTTTTTAGGTTAACAAATATTAATCTCTTATCCATTAAGTTTTTATTGTTAAAATTTAAAAAAAAAAAAACCTTATTTTAAAAGAAATACCATTTCATATCTTGTCTGCGAGGGGTAATGGTAGCCGCACGTCACATTAATATTTACTTTCTTTAATACAAAATTTATAACATTTATTTACTTAATTAAATGTAAAAATAATATATAATAAAAAATTCATTAAAAGTTTAGACTATTAATCTTTAATAAAAATATTATTAAAAAAATTAATAAATAGATCACTACTAAATTTATTCTTATTTGATATTTAGTAAATAAAAAAATAAAAATTTTAAAAACTTTTTTTAAGTAGGTAAAAATTGTATGTTTTTTTTGCTACTATATTAGTAAGTAAAAGTTATAATAAATTAGATAATTGTTTATTTTATTATTCCGTCCATCCTATAACTATAGTCAATCGACAAAAATATAAAAGTGTCGTTTGGTTGAACAATATTAGAGGATATTGAGGAATATTCAAGATATTTATATTTTAATTTTTTCCAAATATTATGTTTAACATGACAAACTAAAGAATTTAAAATTATTCGAATTGCCAAAATAAAAGATATTAAAATTACTAAAAAAATGAAGAATTTTAATTTACAGGAAATTATCTTTTATAACTTTTTTCTAATTGTTTTTATTCGGGTTTTTTATGTTTATTAATAAAATTATAAAATTTATGTAAAATTTTTTTTTTGTCTTTACTCTTTTAAATAGTAAAAATAAATTTTATATAAAAAAATATATAAATTATATAAAAAGTTTTTCATAAAATTTATATAAAAGATGAAAAATTCGATTTTTACTCACTTAGTAGAAAATTTAATAATTTTAAGAAAATTTTTAAAAAAAAATCATTCAATTTTTAGTCATATAAACGAGAAAAATAAAAGTTACATAAATTTTTTATAAAACTTATATAAATTTTTTATTATTTTTTTTATAATTTTTTATAAAATTTATAAAAATTTTTAATAAAATTTATATAAATTGTTTATAAAATTTATAAAATTTTTTAATAAAATTTATATAAATTGTTTATAAAATTTATATAATTTTTTTATAAAATTTAAAATAAATATTGTATAATGTTTATCAATTTTTTTCATAAAATATATATAAATTTTGTTATAAAATAAAAAGTAAAAATTTGGTTTTTACATTTTTAAATAAAAATTTATATAAAAAATATTTATTCATTAATTGGTTATACCCAAAATCAAGATTTCAAAATATTATGATTTTCTGCCAACCAAACATGCGTATGCATTTTAAATTTTATAATTTTATAATTTTTAATTTTTAGGAATTTTAATTTACTATAAATTAGAATTTTAGAATTTCAAAATTTTGAACCAAATGGCATCAAAATGTAATAAAAACATCATTTTTCAGATTTATATCTCTAACTTTATACACGATGATAATTTTAACCTTAACAACTTAATTTATAACATATTTATTGTTTGTAAGAGCACTAGGTACCATGAAATAAGAAACTCTCTTCATTTGGGCCCCACGAGGTGCCACATCATATAACAAACCCACTTTCAAATACTCATCTTATCACAACAAACCTCCCATCTTCATGTGGACCCAACTACTGTCTATTTTATTTTATTTTCCATCATTTCTAATAACCTTAATTCATTTCATAACGGTTCGAATACAACATGTGATAAAATAAAAATACGATATGATACAAGTATGACATAATTTAAATCCCCACCTAATCTATTCTGCTATCTGAATCAGATATGTTCGCTAAAAATCCCCACCTAAACAACGCATACTGAGCTTCTTCTTTCCTGATTATCTCATCCCATTCTTTTTTGGCCCTTGATTCTTCTACTAAGGTTTCTCGTAATACTTCTTTATCAATAAGCATTTGACGTTCTTGTTTCTCAGTAAGACGAAACTCACCAGGTACCTCGTATTTTTCAACTGGTTTGTCTTGTTCGTCAACTACAACACGAGAATTAAAATAACAACACGGAAATTAAAATTAGAATTTGGTCACCCCAAACCGATTTAAATTCCATTTTGTCTTTTTATTTTAGCCGCTTTTCGAAACAAGGCATCATGCATCTCATAATTTTTCTCTGATTCTTTTTTCCAAAAATTTGGTCATCGAATCACGCCACTCTTTTGGAAAATCATCTTTAGCAATGTATGCACTTTCAAATTGGAGGGCTAAATCTATAATCGATTTATGTCGAACGTTGTCTTTTTTAATTAGTTTATCAACCAAGGTTTTGATTTGATCAAAAGTGCGTGAAGCTGAACAAGCCATGTTATTTGTTCATTTGAAATTAAGTTTGAATTGTGAAAGTAAAATGTGAGAGTATTTATAAAGTTGGGGTATATAATTGTATTTGAAATATAATTAAAAAAAATTAAAAAAATTATAATGGTCAAAAGATTTTTATTAAAATAAACGACCACAACGGTCGAGTTTTTTTGTTTTATTCTCGTCGTTTGCGTGACGAAATGCTGAGTGGCTAGCCAATTCCAAGCCTTGGCGGTGTCGTGGCGAGCATCTGGCGAACGCCAGGTAGGATTGGCGAAGGGTCAATGGCAGGGTTCCTAGAGCTCTAATAATACATCCAAGTGAAGGTGATACAGTAAACTTAATTTATATTTCTTATCTGTTTTTGGACGTGGACTATTAATTTGAGACGTCAGAAATAGTAAATTTCGCTATTATTTCGCGACAGAGGGGGGAGTAAGGAAAACTTTTAGATATTTTTTATTTTTTAGTGTTTTGTCAAACCAACAACCAAAAATCCAGAGACCGTAAGATTGATCACTAAACCAAAAATATAAAAGTAATCACTTAATACAGACATACACCATCAAACTAGTGTCAAAAGTTAGCGATCGTGTCGGGTTTAAAAAAGGTCGTAGTGATGACCGCATGTGGTGGGAGGCCAATCACGAGTAATAGTTCCTCTCGTTATACCCAACCTATCACAGTGTGTGTCAATACTTTTTTCAAACGACAATTTTTCTATCTCACAAATATGTGTTTTACACGTTCCTTAAGCGAAGCTTGAACCTTAATTTTTTAGCTAGTGGAAAACTCATTTACTACTAGCCAGAGTCCTGATGACAATTTTGTGTTATTGTGTTAATACTATAAGAGCATTAGGAGCGGTGAGTCATAGAAGTTGGTGTTTGGGGGAAAAAGTGTATCATCGTAGGTTATGGCATCGAAAATTCTATGGCACCACATTTTATGGAGAGTGATAAATGAAAGAAAAATGATGATGTAAAATGACTAAAAAATAGTACCATAGATCAACATATACCTTATTTTATTAATTATAAAAATACATAACATCACATTTCCTTGGCTGATGAGGACGAGAGGAAGTCTTTTGGCACCAATTTTAAAATGGTGTGCCATACAAAAGTGTACAATATCAATGCTATTTTGAGAAGTCACTATTATTTATATAAGTTTAATGTTCTCGACGATTTCTCTCCCTTTTGGAACTCATTCACGCAGGGGCGGAGCCAGAATTTTGAGTTAAGGGCCCTATTTTTTAGCGATATCTACAAGGACAAACAAACATAGATATTCTTATAATGAAACTGAAAGCAAATGATGACGTATAACATGGACATGGCCCACTGGGCCTAAAACCATACATCAAACCTTGGGTCCAGATCAAAGTACACAAAAACCTACCATAGTGGGAAAGTTCTAAGCAGATCAACTTCTTAAAAGCGGATCCGCAACACAACACAACATTGGACATACTTTCCTAAAGCACGTCTGGGACCCTTATGGATAGGTTCTCAAGAACGGATACGTAGGTCACGATTAGCAAACAATGAAATACTAGGGAAAAGCCCAGTACTTTCCCCTATAAATAATACACTCTGACACTCCAAACGAGGTACGATTTTCTCACTCGTTCCAATACATACAAGTACTTATGACAACATGAATACTTACTCTCACGTCGGAGTCTAATCGTGGGATCCGTCCCCACGATAAAGAATAACAATATACTTACTTGTGAAGGAAATCATCAAACACATATCTTATTAATACAAGATCCAACTCAATCCAAGACACCTGAGTCCCTTTCGCTAGGAACTCAGGGCCGCTCTCCACCCCGACCGACCAGTGTAACTAACAAGTGGCGCCATCAGCGAGCAACTAACGGATCAGCTCCTCAGAACGGATCCACAAGCAACTAGCGGATCAGCTCCTCGAGAGCGGATCTGCAAACCACGATTAGCAAATAAGAGCAAGGCCTTTAACCGACAAAGTCTAAAATACTAGGAAAACCTAGTACCAAGTTCGCATATAAAAGGTAAACTTTGACTCCTACAAGGTATGATTCTCACTCATCTCAATACATAACATAAAATCTTACCCTTACACCGGAGTTTAATCGTGGGGTCCGTCCTCATGTCTTACTAGAAAAAGACCAAGTCCAACCTAAAGTATTTGAGCTCGCCCGCTAGGAACTCAAATTGACATAATAGCCCGATCTGATTAATGTACTAACATATATAAAATTCATAAGTTTCTAAATAAGCTGCAAAATTAAAATTTATAAGACACATTTTATAAGCCGAAACTAGCACGACTTAAATCTAAAAGCTAATAATTTGCACACTTTATAAATTTATTAACACTTTAAATTGTTTATCAAACAGTTGTACTTTGCTTTTAACTGATTATATTTAAAAAAAAAAATGTTATTTTATTTAATAAAATAAAAAAAAATATCTAGAGAAAAAAAAAAGGTATAAAGTTCGATAAAGAAGGCGCGTGTTGATGTTCTGAAGGAAGGAAGTCACAAGGACAGTTAACCCACTAATCCCCCCCTCTTTCTCTCCGGCCATCCGTAACGGTCTTTTCTCCCCTCCCCTACCCTAACTTCACTCCTTTCTTTTACAGTTACACCTACTAATTTTATAAAAATAATTTTATAAAATCCTTCATTCATCTGATCTGATAAATCAAATTATATAAATTAATCAGGGCTCCCTTCCGAATTATGCGATGGTGGTTACAGGTATTGCACCTAACAATAACAGTAACAGTAAACTGATGATGACGTCATCAAACCGACCTCCTTCACCTTCTAAACCTAAACGTCCTCCTTTATTACCATCTGAACATAACAACGCACCTCCTCCGTTGCCACGTGTCAGACCTAAATCACGTGACGTCACTTCCAGGTATTTATCTACTTCCAGTTCATCAGTTTCGTCATCTTCTAATACGACGTCGTCGAGTAGTGGTAGTAGTGGTTTTGGTTCGGTTTGTACGCCGGTGAGGAAAGGGGCGGTGTCGGCGGAGAGGCGGAGGCCTGGGACGCCGGTGGTTTCGAATGCGGCGAAGATGTTGATGAAGGCGGGGACACCGGGGAGGAGTTTGTCGGTTTCGTTTCAAGGCGATAGGATGATGCCGGTTAAGGCGAAACCTGCGCCGAGTGGATCGAGGTGTGGTACGCCTGAGAGGAGAGCGGTTACGCCTGTGAGGAAGGTGAACGGGAGTGGGAATGTGACGATGACTCCGAAGACGGTTGATCAGCAGAGGTGGCCTGGTAGGGCGAGGCAGCCGGGGTTTATGACTAGGAGCGTTGATTTTAGTAACGAGAATGTGAAATTGAGTGGATCTGCTGTTAGGGATTTACAGAAGTCGATGAACACTAGACCTGATGTTTTAGAGGTTAGGAGAAGCGTTGAGAAAGTTGTTAGTGATTGTGATAATAATTCGGATCGTACGGTATCGGATGCCGAGAGTGTTTCCTCTGGTAGTATTAGAGGTGTGACGCCTCGTGCACTTGTTGTGCCGGCTAGGTTTAGGCAAGAGCCTGTTAGTCGTTTAAGGAAGGTACAACCGGAGCCCGTTTCACCTCCGTTGTCGAGAAATAGTAGTAAGTTGTTTTCAGGGAATAGGTATTTAAGAGACGGGCCGGTACAATCGCCACGAGGAAAATCGCCTTCTCCAATTAGGGGAGCTGTTCGGCCCGCTTCTCCAGTTAGGGGAGCTGTTCGGCCCGCTTCTCCAGTTACGGGAGCTGTTCGGCCAGCTTCTCCAGTTACGGGAGCTGTTCGGCCAGCTTCTCCAGTTAGGGGAGCTGTACGACCAGCTTCTCCTAACAAGAGTGTGCCGTTTTCGTCGGCGTTATCTTCGCCCAGGGGTATGGCTAGTCCAACAAGAGTACGAAACGGAATTGGGGCTACTAGTAATTTGGGCAATGCACCTTCGATTCTCAACTTTGCTGCTGAAACTAGGAGAAGGAAGGTAGGAGATAATGCGGTTGCTGATGCACATGTATTAAGGATGCTTCATAATAAATATTTGCAATGGCGGTTTGCTAATGCGAGAGCAGATGCCGCCATGGTTGTCCAGAGATCAGCTGCTGAGGTAATTGACAGAACACACTTCGTCCATTCTATGTTATAATATGCTATTGTTTTATTTATTTTCATCCGTTGTTTGTTGGCTTGTCAACAAACTAAATTAGCTCTCACTTAGAAGTCTAGATACATACAATCAATTCGAGTGATTATGTAGAGACTAGAGTCAGTGATTTTGGTGATCTTTTAATGTACTAGCACGTTATGTTTGAGGGATTGGCCCTTTTCAAGTAGTAAGCTAGTTACATAGTTAGGGGAAACTTTGTAAATGCAAGGAACGTTTGGATGAACATTAGAGTTTTAGCTATGTTATTTCTAGAGTTCTGAGTTTCGCATTGTAGTTGTAGTTATAGTGATTTCAGGCCTGTCTACTCATCTGGCTAGAAGCTTGATCAGCTATCTGAATTTGTCCTGGTTCTATTGGCCTGGGTGGGTGAAGCCGCTCATGGCTCTTAATCTCTTATACTGGTATAATTATGATACAAAGTTATAAACATTGAAATTTGTGTACTGTTATTTTGTGGGAATCTACGGTTATTTAATTTATCATCAGTATTGGCGTCTAGTTTTTTACTCGCTGGACGTGTTTTGCGACATGTTCTAGGTCAGATCCATAGAAGGCTTTACATTTACAGGAATTGATCTACTTCTTTGTAATTCTTGGTTCTCGTTTACAGAAGATAATCTATATCTGATCTCAATTGTTTTAAGTTAAAGTTGAGATGCTTACGGAAGCTAAATAGCAAATTATAGCCTTCGTGTTTGATTTATTTTCAACTCCTTAGGCTTTTGTTGTGCTTATTATCAAGGGTCGTGTTACATGTTGGCTCTTGTAAGTAATAGTGAGGTCCCTAAGTTGATGTTTATAATAATGCTTTTCTTAGTACACACTACACAATACAAAGGTGGACCCTGGCACACTGCAGTGTGAGTGGTGTCTAAACGAACAATAAGTTGTGTTAAGATGATGCATTATAATTTAATTCATTGTATCTATTTTGTTGGGATGTCTATATAAGAATGAAGTATGTGAAATGGTTAAAAATTCTATCTGTAGGTGAATGAGATGTGGTTGGTTGTTATCAAGTGATATTGGCTTTAGTGGGCGTTTCTCCCTGTATCTTTATGTCTTATATCTATAACTATATGTATGAACTTGGAGTGAACACCTTAGGTTACAAGCTAACTCTGTAGAACTATTCTGATTCAGTTTGCTATGAGTAGGTCTATTCAATTTGTTTCCCAACCTCTAGTCACGGTATCAGCATGTTTCCAATTAGTGAAACTGGTGAAATACTTGATACATGCCTCGTAGGGCACTTGCCACACAGTTATATACGGTTTGTACAGATTTAGATGCTGATAACATCCATTCGTACATAATTTTATTGGATAAGCTTGCTCGAAAGATCATCTGTAAATTGCCCTCTTTATTTTTCCAATTTGTTGCAGAAATGTCTATACAATTCATGGGTGACCACGTCAAAAATGCGACAGTCTGTCATGTCCAAACAAATTGAGATACAACAGCTGAGACAGAACTTAAAGCTGTACACCGTCCTCAAGAATCAGGTAAGAATTTTGATTTATATCACTATTGCCCCACTTTATGTTATTGTTCTCCCTTCACTTCTAGCATTTTAAAGTATGATTATGCTGGTCATGCATCTGTACCCTGCTTTCTTCTCATTTTGCACCAATTGAATTCCTGATCTTTATTTACAAGAAACTTTAGTAATTAGATTTACTTTATAGCGCTTTTGAGTTATATCCTTCTAATTATATTATGAACAGATATGTGGTCTTTATATACACTTTATTACGTTATATGGGGGTATCGATTAGTTATTGCAGGATTATAATAATATTTATTTGACGAATGCAGACACCGTATTTGAAAGTGTGGGACCAGGGTGAGCGGGATCACACTGTCTCTTTGTCGGGAACAATTTTGTCTTTGGAGTCTAGCACCCTTCGTCTTCCACTTGTTGATGGGTCGAAGGTATTTTATGTTTGTTCTTTTACAAGGCTATTACACATCTATAAGGTGTCATGTTATCGTTTTGAAAGCTATTATAAATATTGATGACACCTGTTACTGCTACAGGCTGACCTCCCAAGTTTAAAAGATGCTATGCGTTCGGCAGCTGATGTGATGCAAACAATGATATCATCAATACGCTCTTCAGTGTCAAAGGTTCGATGAAGTTCTTTGAACCTCCTTTTCTATTTCTTATACTCGTGAAATTTTGAATACCTTACTTTGCTGATTACATTGTAGCACATCAGATTACTTGAACAAAGTATCTCATTTAATCCATATCCTTGTACAGAAAGTGTAGAACCAACATTAAGTTACAGTAGAGCCAACTAGAAAATCTGACCCTCAATGGTTGTCAGTAGATAGCAGACTTTTCAGGCGTTATAAATAAACACATTTTTGTTGCAGTCTGCGTAATCGAGTTGAATTATTCGAAAAACTTATGATGGAGATTTTTCATCCTTTAATCTATGGAAATTTGCAAGTTTGAATAACATTTCGGAAGTATGGGAGGAAACAATACCTAGTAACTGTAGCCTGAATTGGAGATGTTTCTTGTTGTTAAAAGAATTGGTCATGCCTGTGTCATAAATGCTTTAGAGATTTAAGGGGAAGTAAACAGAATAGTAACTTATGAGAGTGGACAGTTGTCAAGAAAGGAGTTGGCATATGGTAGATAATTATTTGTTTTCTTAGTAAGTTTGAATACGGAAAAGGCTTCATCTGATGTTAGGATCTGGTAACTATTAATATCTGGTTATCTTACTTATGATATATGCTGTCCACAAATCATTGTGTAAGTATACCCCGTTTAGCCTTTGGACAGTTCAGTGTCATCCCAACAGTTATAAGTTATGGCCTACATGTACATATTAAGTTGCTAGATTGTTGATATCCTGTTAACTAAGACCTGCCCTCTCTGTACCAAGAACCATGTCTGACATCGACTCTTTTGTTCCTTGACCATCACTAGCCTCCTTTAGAGGATACTGTCTATAGTTCTACTATACGACCGACCTATCACTAATTGGTAGGTTCAAAGAATTTTTGCACATTGTCTTGACAAACAAACATAGCCTAATGATTCCTCGTACCGATTAAAATTTTGCCATTCATGCTGAAGGCTAGTTGTCTAGTAAGCTTAGACCGTCTTACCAATTTTTCCTGGAAAACGATGCAAATTTGGATACATGTTCACGCCTTCCTACTAAAAACCTTTTAACCGTAGACCATGGACATCTGAGGGCATATGGTCGTAGAGTTTCATTACATAAGAAATTGTCATGCATTATGAATGTATGATAACTAGCAAGCCGATACTTAAGGATAAAACAAATGTTTAACATAGTAGAGGTTTCATCATACACTAGAATTCACAAACTATCGTTTTTATTTGCAACGTAGGTTGATAGCTTATAAGCACTTTGAGTGAGAACACCTACCCATTGCTTATTAAAAGGTTCTTATTCCTTCAAAATATAGAATATAAACAATAAGCAATCAAACATATCAAAATTGTTTTCTTCTTCCTTAAAAAATGCAACAAGCCATTAATCCGTTAATATGTGCAATCCCAGAAACCGTCTATACGAATTTTTATCGAGTTATTTTGTATATTCACTAACAAAAATAAATATCATAGTCATTTAACAAGGGATATTTGAGCTGTCTGCACAGACTTGTTCTTTCTTGATACTAGTATTTATTAGCTTCTTAGTTATATTAATTGTGGTAATATGATGATTCTAATTTATATTCATAAAATGTGACAATGATACGAATGATGCAACACAACATAGTTGTTATTTATGAATGTAAATTATGGTCGTGCTAATGACTAAATAGTATTTTTCATGTTGGGTAGAATTATTCAATTTTTTTTTACCATATTGGATATGTGTTGACCTCTTTGATTTTGGTGAAACTAAAATAAGAGCTCAGAAGAAATGAAGTTTCAGTTTCTTATCAGCAATTTATCTTGTACTGCATGATTAGTAGTAGTAGCACTGAAGCAGCAATAAAGGAGAGAATTAACCAATAGATATATAACTTTAGCAGCTACGCTAATCATAGACGGTGTTTAGACGGTGTTTAATTTCTCTACTCATGAGTCACGACTACATGGATATCACCAATGTAACCCACGCATAATATTATCGGCAACATATGATATAACTTAAAAAGTTAGTCCCGATAGATGACTAACTTTCCAATCTAATTTGAGAAAGTACAGTTACGTCAATGTAAAAGTTGTAACATCTGACTTACCTGGCATAAAAACTTTATATTTGGAGAATACATGATAACACCATTATTGTAAATTTGACTCGTGAAGGTTCAAGGATTTCAGCGTAACATAATCTAATGCTACACAATTCCCCTTCTATTATACATTAATCATTTATGCTACATTGTGCTTATGTAATAACGTATTTATGTCACAACCAATTATGAACAGGTGGAGCACGTGAATTCATTGGCATCTGAACTTGCTAGCACAACAGCAAACGAACGTTCTACGCTTGATCAATGCAAGGATCTGTTGTCATTGCTAACACACATGGAGGTATGTCAGTTTACAGTTTCTTTGATATCACTGTTAATAACCATGTTTTGCATATTTACCCTTTTCCAAAGTTAAGAGTTCACATTGCGAGTGTTGTTTGTTGAAAAAACTGTCCCTTTTGGTATAAGGATGACTCAGTATTAATCTAGCAAGTCGATTATATAGGAAGATAAGTGCATCATCATTAAACATTGGCAATTCTTTATCCACTTCCTAGTCGTGAATATTTAAGGATTACTGTTGAATTTTGCCTCGCCTCAGCAGTTAATTTTAATATTTCAATATAATTATCTCTATGCATTTGATTACCTTTTCAATTATATTTTCAAGAATGAACTCACAAAAAGTTGAATGACACCAGGTGCAGAATTGCAGTCTGAGGACGCACATATTGCAACTGCAACGCCCTCCATGCACGGTAACAGAATTGTAAAGCTGATGGCTACCCTCTTTTGACTGCTTACTGAAAAATTGCTAACACCATACTGGAAATTCTACTTTGCCTCTTCACCATGGCGCTGACTGAATACTAAAATGGATGTTCCCTTCATGGGCTTTTGCGGAAGATTGCGTAACTTTACTTTGTTTCTGATGTGTGGAATGCGACCACGTGATGTCCTGTATATGCATAGAATAGGGATATTGTAAGGTCGTATTTCACCTTCCAGTTACGTATACAAGAAGTGGTTTTTATTTAGGTTAGAAATATATGTACATATGGACTGCGGACAATGAGCTATACTTTTGCTAAAGTTTTTACTCTCTCTCCCCCCTTCTGTTAGTTTTGCCTTTTATTTACGCTGTCAACAGATATGATAACCGCATTTAACTTAAATTTTCTTAATTCTGCCTTCTAGCGCTATTATATACACTACAAAACGAACACCATTTCTCCCTCTTTCTTCCTAAATTGAATCAGGTAAAAGTCTGAAATTCTGGGAGTTAAAAGGTTAATTGATTCACAATGGAGATTTGTGTCACTATAGCGTTTGACATATTACAGGGAGACATGCCGCAAATATTTCATTTCCTATAGATATTTAATTCTACCCACTTTGACTTAATTTTGACCATTAAATTTTGTGCAAGCTATTTTTTACATACATTAAATGCTGTTACCCATTAAAACTCTCACATAAATGTTTTAATTACTACCAATTATTAGCATTAAGTGTCATTGATTTTTTATTTTAATATTGTAAAATAATTTGTTTTAATTAAGTATTGTATATAAGTATTTTTGGGTTGTCTGTCATAAATTTTAAATTAGCGTTTTACATATGAAAGTTTTTACGTATTGATAGACTTGCATCACACTTAAGTAAAACATAATACTACATAATTTAATTATGTACTTTATGCATAATCTATAATCCAATTACTAAACTTTCTTTAAAATTAGCTAAAAACCTTTTTTAAAGCTATCCACAACGGTAAGCCAAATCGATTGATCGTACTCGGTCGCGATTCGGTCGCCCCGTTGTGGCTAGTCGGTCGCGCTACTAGGTCGTGCTCAAATAGGTCGTACCCATGACTCAATAGAAAGAAAGTAACGTTGCTGTGTCTGTGTTTGTATGTAAAAAAAAAACTTTTTTTTTTAATTTTACCCTCTACCTATATAAATACCCCATTTATTCAACCATTTTTCACACACATAACTTGCAACTCTCCAAATTCAATTTTTATACCATCTAAAATAATGAGTTCACAAATGACGTGGACTACCGAAGAGGATGTAGCTTTGTGTAAAGCTTGGCTGAACATTAAGCAGAATTCCGGTCATCGATCTCATAAATCGAAAGGATTTTGGGAGAGGGTACGAGAGTTATTTTATCAAGAAATGGGTGAGCGAAAAAGTGGTCATTACTCAATAATCAGCAAATGAAAAAATTCTGTTCGTCCTAAAGTTGGTGAATTTTCTGAAATGTGACACTTCGATAATCGAAGAGTTTAAATTTTTTAAGTTTTACAACTTAAAAATTATTATTATGTTTCGTAATGTTTTTTAATTTATGTAATGTGTTTTGTTATGTAATGTTTTTTAAATAAATGTAATGTTTTTTTATGAAATTTATTGTGTTAAAATTTTTTAAGTAGGTCGCATTAAGTTGCCTTGTTGTGGCAAATAGGTCACACTGAGGAGAGAAAACTGAAAAAAAATAGGTCGTGACCCATAACCGTTGTGGGTAGCCTAATATACGTTGTGGGGAATTAAACAAAATCAAATATATTAAAATTTAAAATTTTGATACAAATTTTATCTAAATGCACTTATTAAATTAATTCCTTTCATTTTTTTTGTTAATGCGTATTATTTTTTAAATGTACCCTTTTTACAACAAAATGGAAAAATGTATTTTCTTATTATTAGTGTTAGACGGTGTTGGTTTCACAAATTCAAAACACATTATTTACTTCGATGTCATATAAAAAACATAAGTAACGAATGTAAAATTTTAAAATATTATCTCTCTATGGAAAATGGTTCTAGCTTTTGAACAATTCGTACAAGTAAAATTGTTTATATCTAAAAAAACAAACTAAAAAGTTACAAAGTAAATAAAGAAAGAAATTTATAACAAAATAGTTTTACTTTTTTTTATCATTTGTATAGGGTGATAAATGAGGTGACATTATATTTATTTGTGTTTTGAGAATGAAAAAGTACATTTATTAATTGGATTAGTAAAATTTAATGAGATATAAATCTTATACTATATATAGTCTATGATTAGTTAATTAATTATTAAAGTCAAATGATGGGTGGACATCATATATAAGGTGGGTATGAACTCTTAAACCCTAAAATATAAGCCTGAATACATGGCTAATCCATAATCATTTGAAGAGTGTATTTGAAATCCCAATGTGACTACAAAATCAAGCTAGGGATATGAAATCTGAAAAAAGGAACACAATCTGAATATCGTCCACTGCTTTTAAATCATAAATGGGTTGTTAAAAAGCGAAGATCTCTACCCTAAAAAGCTAAAGACAAGTATTTTTAATTTACATGAGGAAAAATGATTCCAGAAAAGCGAGATTTGGTGTTATTTGTATGCAGTTGTTTAATTTAACTAGTGTAGATAGTGTTATTGGATATTAAGCACAATTCACAAAATAGTTTTTGAATTTTACTATTTCACTCAGCTTGCACAAAGATAATACTCATAATACAAATAAACAAGTGTTTTTAACGAATCAGCTTTTCAATTAAACGGCCAGTTAAAATACATGTTAGAATTCTATGAATAGAGAGAGTATACATGGGTTTTGCTAAGAGCTATGGTTGCTTTGCTAAGAGCAGTTATGGTTGCTTTTAAGGTTACCAAAATTAAAACTAAACATTTAATTAACATAAAATCCTTCATGTTTAAATAACATAATTGATAATTCAACATTTAATTATCATAAATCATTCCATGTTAAACTACACTTTCCAATTTCTATAATTGTAAAGTTTAAATATATATAGATATAGAAATAACAGTTTATATTGAATACGATTTTATACAAATGACAAACCTTAAAAACAACCCATAAAACTGCTGTTACCAAAACCCTAAATAATAATACAAACTAGGAAGAACTATAGTTTTGTTCCTTGTCTTAAAAGAGAAACGTGGTAGTTGATTAGTAGAACATCTATCAATATCTTTTAAATGCCGTTCATTTAACTTATCAGAAACCCAAAATGAAGGAGAGATTTTAGAACACGCATAATATTTGTCAATTCTAATGCATAAAATGAAATTTACGTTTTATAAAATCATAACTCTTCACAAAGTGCATGTCTTCCATCAAAGACGAAGTGAGAACGAAATATTATCGGTTACATAAAATTTTTTAACCGTAATATAACAGATGTAAAAAAGTAAATTGTAACGAATAATAAAAACACATTTTGATTGAACATATGCATTTAAAATAAATTGGAAAAACTTGATGTTTTTTTCAAAAATTAATTATATAAAAAAAAAATTTATAAATATTTCGAACACTTGCAAAAACCCCTCTTGCTCCTCTCTGCCTTCCATTGAAATCTGCTACTAACATAGCAAGCTTTTATGTAGAATGAAAAAAACGGGTTAAGATACATGCTTAAGATTTTGTGTAAAATATATTTTTGAGTTACATTGACAATGTTAACAGGGCTTGTTTGGTTAATTTTTTTATTAAGTCCTGTAAAATTAAAGTGTCCATGTTGTCTGTTTATAAACGGGTATATAAGTGTTTGTTTTTTGTGCTGAATAAAGTGTCTGAATTGAGAAAAATGACTGTTATACCCTTTTAAATTAAATAAATAAAGAAGTTAGAGGGTAAATATGTAAAATAATGATAATAAGTCATGACTTAATATGAAAAGCCTCCTCTTGCTGGCTTTTTCTGGAAAGTCACTTGTTAAAATTAAGCACAAAACAAACAACTCAATGATGACTTAATTAACATTTCTATTTTTCAATTAAAACTTTATAAGTCGTTATCAAACAACACCTAACTTATGTTTGAAGCAAGGTGGCCAAGAGTATATTGTTGGTTGTTATAACTTTTTTTTTTTTTCACAAATCAATAAGTTACCACTTTATAGTTTTAGGCATGATATTAATCAATCATCTTTTAAGACTATTCTTCTGAATATTTCTCTTATGTGATTAAGTCATTATGCAAATACTTAACTAATTATGCAGCCAATATTAGGGGCGGACATAGGATTGGCGGGTGGGTGTTGCATAATTTTTTAGGAAAGATTTTGCAATTTTTTTTATTAGAAGTACTAAAATTTACATGATAATTTTTTTTAGCTAAATTTAAGTTATACCGAAAAAATATAAAATAATAAAAGATATTGTCAGAGTCAAAGGTTGCACACATAATAAATCGACACCTTTTGATAATAAAATACATTTTCTCACTCAAAATTTAGTGTGACTCGTGCTATACCCAACTCGAATGTGGCATATCGCCCAACGTACCGTTAAAGAGGTGTGTTACCGTTTCTTTGTTAATGGTTCTTTTTTTGTTCAGTAATGTACATATGTTACATTTCTAAGAAGAAGATATTCAATAAAATTAAATTAATATTTGAAAATAGGCAACACATAAGACAAAGTATTGACCCACGTGTGAGTGTAGCTTTGCACCAACTAATAGTGTCAAATAGGACGCATGGATCCAGCAGTAGTGCGTATTTCAACTCGTGTTTGCCACGTTTGAATCAACTACGATCACATCCCCACAAAGAGGTTGTACTTGTGTCATCAATTCAAATGCCAAAATATATGATAAAACTTGATGTCGATTTCATTAAACTTACTCTACTATTTAGCATTTTTATATACATTGTTGAGTATGTTTGACGGGCAGTAGTAGAAGTAAAAATAGTAAGCAGAAGCAAAAGCAGTAAATAAAAGCAGTTTGTTTAAAAAAGATGTTTGATAATATATTTATAAGATGTAATTAAAAAGTTTAAAATTACGGAAAAAAACATATAATCTAATTACATAAATTTTAAGTATTATAATTAAAGGTACGAATGTAATTGTATAAAAGACCAAAGGCCTCTTAGCCTAACGGTATGTGAGTGGTTTTCTAACTTAAAAATTGCGGGTTCTAGTCTTAGTGGAAACATGTAATAGAATTCGTGAGATAGTTGATTTGTGTTGTAAAAAAATTGCCGTTTAAAAAAAATGTAATTGTATAAAGATCTTAGAGCAACTAGAATGCAAATGACTTTTTTCATAACTTTTTATATTTATTAATCTATTTGCATTAAATGCTTTAAATGCATAAGCTATTTATCACTAACAAGTTTTTGTAAAGATTAGTGATTTGTACACCCTCAAAAGTTATTTGCACACTCAAAATGTTGGGTGTTTTGCCATTTATACCCTTACATCACTTATTAGAGTATATAATTATTAAGGGTATTGTTAGGATCAGCTAGACAAAAGTGCACCAAAACTGATTGATCAAAACAGATACAAATGATCAGAACAAGGAAGTTTTAGGATAAAACAAAAGTAGTGAACTTTGTTGTATGGAAGTTTTTTCCTATATTACAAACAAAGGATACAAATATATATAGACTTATGGTTTCTAGAATTTTCCTATCCAGAACCTTCCTAGATATTTCCATAAGTCACTCCTTTTCTAGATTCTTCTTAAGAAACTATCTATCTAGATTTTTCTTAAGTTTCTAGCAAAAAGACCAAAATACCCTTTAGACCAAAATTACTAAACTACCCTTAGGACTAACAGTCAAACATCTAACGATCTCCACCTTGACTTTAGCTCCTAAGTAGCGCCGTATTTCCAATTATCAATATTGAGCAAATCCAAACAGTGACGAAACTTGCTCAAAGGAACCGGTTTAGTAAACACATCCGCAGGATTGTCTTTGGTGCTAATCTTCTTCACTTTGATTCTTCTTTCGGAACGAATGAAGTGATAACGAACATCAATGTGTTTAGTCCGGTCATGGTAAACTTGGTCTTTAGCTAAACAGATAGCACTCATGCTATCACAAAACACTATCGCTTGATCTTGAGGGAAACCAAGATCTTCAATCAGACCTTTCAACCAGATTCCTTCCTTAGCTGCCTCCGTTAAAGCCATATACTCCGCTTCGGTAGTAGATAAAGCGACTGATGGTTGTAATGTAGCTTTCCAACTTACAACGGAGCTTCCAATAGTGAATACCATAGCCTGTTAAGGATCTTCTAGCATCAAGATCAACAACATAGTCCGAATCTGAATATCCGGCAACCAAATATTCACGTTCACCACCGTAAATAAGGCCAACATCAGATGTCCCTTTCAAATAACGAAAAATGCGTTTCACCGCATTCCAATGCTCTTTTCTAGGATGAGCCATATACCGTGACACAACACTCATCGCATGAGCTATATCTGGCCTCGTGCAAACCATAACATACTACAAACTCCCAACAACACTAGCATAGGGTATTCGGGACATATACTCTATCTCTGCTTCACTTTGAGGTGCACCAGTGGATAAACAGAAATTTGCCGAGGAAGGAGTATTTACCGATTTTGCTGAACTCATGCCAAAGCGAGAAATAATCTTCTCAATGTAACTTTTCTGTGATAAGAAAAGCTTACCATGTTTTCTGTCTCGAATTATTTCCATGCCCAAAATCTTTCGAGCTGCTCCCAAATCTTTCATATCAAACTCTGTATTGAGAAGAATCTTCAACTTTTTAATCTCCTCCATATCTTTCGCCGCTACGAGCATATCATCAACGTACAAAAGTAGGTAGATAAGTGATCCCGACGATGCCTTTTTATGATAGACACAACAGTCATAAGCACTTCTACTAAAACCATGCTTCACCATAAAGCTGTCAAATCTCTTGTACCACTGTCTCGGCGACTGTTTCAAACCGTAGAGAGTTTTTCAGAGCTTACAAACATATTCTTCTTTGGCATGAACAACAAAGCCTTCGGGTTGGCTCATATAAATTTCTTCTTCAAGGTCACCATGAAGAAATGCAGTCTTTACATCTAATTGCTCCAACTCCAAGTCATGATGTGCTACTAAGGATAGTAACACACGAATAGATGTATGACGTACCACTGGGGAGAAAATCTCATTGTAATCGATTCCCTCCTTTTGGCTAAATCCTTTCGCGACCAAACGTGCCTTGAATCGAATGTTGTCCGAGCCCGATAAGCCAGTTTTCTTCTTGAAAACCCACTTACAACCAACAACTTTTTTTCCTTCAGGAAGTTTTACCAATGCCCATGTATTGTTCTTGTGAAGAGATTCAATCTCTTCACCCATAGCCGCCCTCCACATATCAGAATCTTTAGAAGTAATAGCTTCTTGATAAGTAGCCGGTTCAAGGGACTCCACCTCTTTCGCTACTTGCAATGCGTATGCGACATAGTTCTAAAAGCCAAAACGATTAGGAGCTTTTGCATCTCTACGAGGTCTATCAAGGGCTATCAAGGGCTATAGACCTATATTCCTCATGTTCCAAATGTGCTGAATTTGGAGGATCATCTAGTGATGTAACATCGTGGTCCGTATCTTCTGGAACTTCGTGCTCCACGTGCTCCACCTGTTTAGCAACATGCTCAACTTTTTCGGAAGCAATCTCTTCAAGCTTCGATTCAACCGAATCTTGCTTTAAACGAAACAAGTGATCCTCGTCAAATGTCACATCTCGGCTGAGAATGACTCTTCTTTCCGATGATGACCAAATTCGATAGCCTTTAACCCCGTCACCGTATCTCATAAAAATGCCTTTAATGGCTCTAGGATATAACTTTCCATCACTAACATGGTAATACACGGGGCATACAAAAACACGAAGCTCCGAATAATCTGCGGGTTTCCCGGACCAAACTTCAATTGGAGTCTTGCAATCAATAGCGGTGGCAGGAGACCTATTGACTAGATAGCAAGTTGTATTGAGTGCTTCAGCCCAAAAACTTCTATCTAATCCGACATTCAACAGTAAGCACCAAGTTCTTTCTAACAGTGTCCTGTTCATTCGTTCAGCTACCCCGTTTTGTTGAGGAGTGTAACGAACAGTGTAATGCCTAGCAATTCATTCATCTCGACAAAAGGCTTCAAACTCTCTCGAACAAAATTCCAAACCATTATCAGTACGAAGACGCTTAATCTTCCTCCCAGTTTGGTTTTCAATCAGAATCTTCCAATGCCTAAATTTCTCAAACGCCTCACTCTTGTGTTTCATCATAAACACCCACGTCATTCTTGAGAAATCATCAATGATTTAGAGAAAATACCGAGCACCACCGAGAGAAGGTACTCGAGAAGGCCCCCAACAATCAGTATGAAGATAATCGAGAGTACCTTTTGTTTGATGAATTGCTTTCGAGAAACTAACCCGCTTTTGTTTTCCCATAACACAATGCTCACAAAACTCCAAGTTCGCAACTTTGTGGTTGTCAAGGAGTCCTCGCTTACTCAAGATGACCATGCCTTTCTCACTCATGTGACCAAGACGCATATGCCACAACTTTGTCAAATCTGAATTACTCTTCTCTATACACGAAACAGAAGCAGAACTTCTGATTGTTTCACCTTGTAAAGTGTAAAGAGAAGAAGTACCTTTAGTTGCTTTCATAACCACCAAAGCTCCTTTCGAAACACGTAGGACACCATTCTCACTAGTGTATTTGAAACCTTTCGAGTCGAACACCCCTAGCGAGATCAGATTTTTCTTAAGATCTGGAACATGACGAACATCAGTGAGCGTTCTAACAACTCCATCATGCATTCTAATCTGAATTGTTCCAATTCCAACAACTTTGCATGGTGAATCATTTCCCATAAAGACATGCCCGCCATCAAACGCTTCATATGTCACGAACCAATCCCGATTGGGACTCATATGAAAAGAACAAGCAGAATCCATGATCCAAGCAAGTGGTGTACCTTTATAGTCAACAACTGACAATACCAACTCGCGTTCCGAATCCGAGTCATCTTTAGCAACCGCGGCTACCTGGCTTTTTCCCTTGAGCTTAGGACATTGGTTCTTCCAGTGGCCTTCCTTATGGCAATAATAACAAGTATCTCCAGGATTTGACCCTCGAGATCTCGACTTCGATCTATCTTTATGTCTACCTGTTCCTTTGCCTCTTTGTGTTTGATGACTGCCTCTCTCCTGGCTCGTAATTGACAAGCCAACGGGTTGAGATTCCGAAATTCCTGATGCTTGATGACGAAGCTCTCGGGAATGCAAACTGGATCGAACATCTTCCAATGTAATAGTCTCTTTACCAACAACAAAGGAATTCACAAAGTTCTCATACGAGGGAGGTAACGAAACGAGCAGAATAAGAGCAGCATCTTCATCATCAATCTTGACATCAACATTCTTCAAATCCATCAGGATGGAATTCAAAGCATCAAGATGATCTTTTAATGCCGATCCCTCTTTCATCCGCAATGAAAACAACCGTTGCTTGAGTAACAACTTATTCGTCAACGACTTGGTCATGTAAAGCTTTTCTAGTTTCTTCCACACACCCGCAGCCGTTTCCTCATCCATAACCTCGTAAAGAACCTCATCCGATAAAGATAACAAAATAGTAGAATGCACCTTTTCATCTAGTGAGTTGAATTTGGCATCGGTCATATCAGCCGGTTTGGGACCGGCTAGAGGTGCCCACATACCTTGTTGCTTCAATAAGGCTCGAACCTTAACTCGCCACAAACTGAAGTTGCTTTTGCCATTGAACTTCTCAATAACACTAACCGATGATGATGGATGAGAGGACATTTTTATACAAATTCTGATCTTCCACAACTCAAATTCTGATCTTGATTTCTCCTACCTTCAAAATCCGATCGAACAGCAAACAATAAACACCAAAAAGAAGAACAAATCCAAAATGATATCAAGATATTGAATCTTGAAATCAACCAGAAGCTTGCTTCAAACACGATCGGTTAGCTCTAATACCAATTTGTTAGGATCAACTAGACAAAAGTGCACCAAAACTGATTGATCAGAACAGATACAAATGATCAGAACAAAGAAGTTTTAGGATAAAACAAAAGTAGTGAACTTTTTTATATGGAAGTTTTTTCCTATATTACAAACAAAGGATACAAATATATATAGACTTATGGTTTCTAGAATTTTCCTATCCAGAACCTTCCTAAATTTTTCCATAAGTCACTCCTTTTCTAAATTCTTCTTAAGAAACTATCTATCTAGATTTTTCTTAAGTTTCTAGCAAAAAGACCAAAATACCCTTTAGACCAAAATTACTAAACTACCCTTAGGACTAACAGTCAAACATCTAACATGTATAATTGTCACAACACATATAATTGGAATGTGTAAATAAGTATTTGGAGTGTGTAAATCAACTCCCTTTTGTAAAAGGTTAATATCCTCCCAAGTCTTTTATAAAAAACTATTCAAAAACCTCTTCTTTGTAAAAAGCTTTTCTAATAGCCTTACAAAATTATAAAAATTTTTTCATGATTTTTCATTAAGAATGTCCTTATTTAGAGCAGTTATGAAATGATTTTTCAAATAGCATCTGAAATTGAAACATTTATATAATATTCAAACGCTACTTGCTTTAAACAAACATTCTAATAAAATCTCTAACTATTTGTCACTTATGCTCTAAAACATTTTAAACTGCTTATCATTTATCGTTCGCTTCAAAACATATTTATCGTTCGGTTCAAAACATATCAAATTGCTTATTATCAAACACATCCAATGGACTGACACAAGATTCAAGAGGTTTATGTTAAAGTGCTCGTTGATATATTATAGGAGATAGGATTTGAGAGCGAAAATTGATCTTAATCGTAACTGCTTCCATGCAAGGACAGAGGTCTATAAGGACTGTAAGTAAAAAAATTTCAAATTTTTTGTTAGAGTATTTACAATATTATCAAGTTTATAGACTTGCTGATACACCCGATGTTGTGTGGGTCGGGCCAAATGAACGATTCATTGTTCTTAATGTAATCAATCAAATTAGAATTAAAGTTCAATAAATATATGATCTTCTAATCCCTCGTTCTTAAGGAGCTAACATCACGTTTGAAGAGATGCCCTATCTTGATACTACCCGAAAGGGTTGTATCACTTGGTACATTTAATGCATAATTTTTTAACTGGTAGTTTTGTTTCACAACTAATAATGTTTTGCTCATTTGATGCTAATAGTTTTTTATATTTTTTTGTTAAAAACAAAGTAGTTTACAAGTCTTTGGCAAAAAATTATTTATAAAATGTTTTTTACAATGCATAAAAACACACTAATGATTTATTCAAATAGTAAAAAGTCTTTTAAAAACCATCTTATTATGAATGCTCTTAGAACATCTTCAATGTTAAACTTTTTTTTAAAGCTTTTTATTGTCTTATCAAGTTTTTGAAAGACTTTTTTTTTGCATATAAGCTTTTTGAAAAACTTTTTATAAAAACTTTTAATTCTATAAATCTTTAAAGCTTTATACTATATCATTATTTAAACAATGCATACACCGATGAATTCTTGCATTTTCAAACCAGGAAGTCATGTTGAAATCTTTTAGCATTGAAATGATAACTTTTTGAAAAAACTTTTTACATTACATAGTATCATTTAATTATGATAAATGTATCAAGTTTTTTACATTGCTTCATGATCTTACTAAGTACAAAAGTTACCCTTTTATTGATAGCAATTGTTATTTTTTACACTAAATGTTGAGAAAAATATAAACTGCCCCTGAAATGAATATCTTACTTTACCCTTCTAACAAAAAATGCTCATTGTCAATAGGTTTTCTGTTTACAACAAAATAAATGACTCACATGTAATTTGTAGTCACAGCTCACAAGTTCATTTACAACTTTGCTCATGCTAATCATTCTCTATGGAAAGTAAATTAGACTCATAAATGACAAAAGCACATTCTCTACACAAACATATTTCATTTATTTCTAGTACGTGACATAAGATTGTACGGGAAGTACACAATAACATACACTGACAAAAATATGGTATTAAGTATCATTGATCTCTGATCACACACGAAAATCACAAACGCCGATAATCGATTTCTAAATTTCACCATTAATATTTAGCGAAATAGAGAATGATCGATTTTACAACTTTACTCATAAGTTTTTGGTTAAAAACAATTATTGTTACTAGTAGCAAAAAAGTAGTCACCTTATATATAGGATCCGGGATCATTTTATTTAGGTTTTTATCTCTCGTTATGTAGCTTATAAGGATCATTTTATTTAGGTTTTTAGCTCTCGTTATGTAACTTATATTATCATACCAAAAGATTCAACAACTTCGGCTCGTCACCATCGTCATTGCTGCAACCAAAACTCGTCACTCTTGATATGTCATAACTCTGTTCTTCGACGTTGTTGGAAGATGAAAGTATGAAATTTGATGGTGTTGGGGAGTTGTTAATCATCCACGCGGCAGGAGGTTGAGAGAATCTTTCCTGACCGTGACTAGTTTTTGTGAGAACGGTGGGTGTTCCTCCAGCTAGCATCGTTCTCACAGCAGCCTGACACAAGTGCCAGTTACCGGTGGAAAGGAGCCCTATGGCTCCGTCTACTGGATTCACTGTCCGCCCAACCGCTTCAAACAATAGTGATTGGAACACCGCTGAGAAATTAAATCACAAGCATAAATTTGTGACGTAAATTTGATACTATTAGTACTAGGAAACAAGAATGCGTTTGGACCTATTTGTTGCAATTTCTAAACATAGTTTTCGGAGATGTTTGAGATTGCTTATTTAAGTGCTCATCTGCTTATTGCATTGTTTTTAGAAGCACAAAAGCAATTCCAGGCACTCTACTGAAAATAACAAGTTTTGTACATTTAAGCTTCAAACTGCTTAAGTGGTGTTTAGGTTCATATATATAAAAGTGGTTATACATCTTGATTATAAGTTGATCAACTTGCTTATTTAAGACCAGATACTTATCCTAAAATAGATAAATAGATACATGTACATTAAATTGCAAGTGTTTGAAATTCTTATAAGTATATAAAGACTATAAATCCTACTAATATCATATCGAAAACTAGTTTATAATATAAGCAGTTTCAAACACCATTGCATATGATTTGAAATTTTGACATACCCTTTCGTTTGTGAGCAGGGACAGATGTGATAAAGTTGATGAGATCGGTTCGACCAAAGAACTTGGAGACAAAAAGTGTAGCATGACCCTTAGCTTCGGGCGATTCGAACGAGTCCAAACAAGGTCGAAGCACGCAGCTCTGGTCGCATCGCTTGCGTAGAACTTGACACCCATGGCAGCTCATACTTTTTTTTTTCTATGTGGATTTCTTCGAATCAAAGGATGAAAAAAGAAAAGGAGATTTTAGAGAGTGAGAAACGAGAGTGTGTTTTGTAGTGGAAAAAAGACGTGGAATTGAAAAAGAAATATTACTATTGTTAAAAAATGGTTCATTCCATCACTTTCTTCCTTGTCAAAATACATAATCATGCTAGTGTTTGATTACTGCATACTTTAGCAATTACGGATACAAACAAATTTAAGTTACTATTTTGTGAAAATGAATTTACTTTTTTTTTTGTCATTCCATATATTTTTCTAAAACAATAAACAAAGTTTTTTTCTTTTTTTTCAAGTTTCAATTTTGTAATTTTTTTTTTCTATTACAAAGAGTTCTACCGCTTTTTACCGAGTAAAATAATTTTCCGCAGGTTTGCATAAGTACCTCAACGGGTAGCATCTCTTTCGAAATGTCTTGTGTATGCAAAACAAAAGCGTACTCGTCGCAAGATACAATACCTTTGATTTTTTAGTGAGGTTTTATTCACTTTATTCCGTTAAAAAGAAATTATAAAGCAATTTAGAAACACTATACTACAAGCCAAATTTACACATATATATGGGGTTATCATTATATGTAGCAAGTCGATTTTTTTTATAAAAAATGTACTGAGGTCTTAAATTTTTTTGAAATTTTATTGATATTAACAAAAATACAAAATGTTAGTAATATGACGATTTTCTAACCATTGAATAACATTTTAATATTTAAAGCTCGAGGAGCGGTGGTGTCGAAAGTATGCCAAAGATCTTAGCATGAGAAAATTTTTGGCTTACTGTTCTAGCGTTGGTGTCAAAACTTTCGCGCCGACCACCCGTCAACAAAAAGCAAAGCCAAACAAATTATTTTATTTTTTTAATTAATTAAAATATATGTGAACAATCTTTTTATTTTTGACACCAAGTGCCTTTAATAATTCATAAAATATAAAAGTTATTAAAAAGAAAACAATATATAAAGTGAGATGATGGAAGAAGTGTTGCGGCTCCGTGTTTTCGCGGCTCTCATTTGCTTTCAACTTTTTTGTTTTGTTTTTCTTGTGGAATCTGAAACCTTTTTCTTTTTTTTTTGTACTTTCTCATGTTCTCTCGGGATTGTTTTTATTTTTATTCCTTTGGCATTTGGCATCTTATAGTAATATTTTATTTCTGTCATACCATCCATATCGAGTAGAAAGATGAATTCACAAAAGTTTATATATGGTAACTTTCAAGAAACCGAGACGAGTTTGAGACTTTGAGTAACAACATATCTCTATTCGGGGTAAACCTCAAATTTTGTCCAATAACTTTATTATTTTTGTTAAAAAATCAAAATAAAGGTGACGCATTTTTGTCATCGAATTTTTTAGTTTCTTAAAAAAAAACTCACGAGTCATTATTTTCTCATTTTCTTTTTCTCCCCATTAAGACTCGTTAACTCCCTCACGTGATATGCACGTGAGGGTATTTTCGCCACTCTCGGTCGTTTGCATCATAAACCCTTTTCCCACCTTTCGTTTCACGCGAAACACGTTCTTGAGACCTTTTTTCCGCCATTAAAATCACAAGACCTGGTTTGCACGACATAATAATGGTCATCTGACACTTCGATTCAGGCAATTTCAAAATGAATTCACCACAATATGATGACCATAATTGTGTATTATCGCTTGATATATACGATTCCAATCTCCGACTAACTTCCTTTATCCGTCTCTACAATAGCCAAAATAGAGTTGCTAGAACCACCACCACCAAACTCATAGTTGCATCGCAAAACCCAATTGCTGATAACCCCAATGTTGAGAATTGTGATGAAAATCCGATTAGGAACACTACCACCGAAACCATAGTTTCAGCGCAAAACCCAATTGTTGATAACCACAATGTTGATAATTGTGATGAAAATCCGGTTAGGACAACCACCACCCCCGAAACCATAGTTTCATTGCAAAACCCCATTGTTAATAATTCTGATGCAAAACGGTTAGGATAATACCAGGACCCGCTAGTATTGTTTAAGCAACCAAAATTTGTTAATTAGCGGATAGCCGAGAATGTGCACAAGAGACCGTGATGTCCACACACGAGTATATTAGGAAAGTTATTGAAGATGTTAGCGAGGATGAATATTTTAGTCGTGGCTCGTGGGTTAGCGCGTTAGAGTTTGTGAATTTTAATGGGGGCATTGTGAGTGGGTGTTTAGGAAATGTCAAGAACTTTATTAAGAATGGGAAACTTGAGCAAGTGATTGTTGTTAAATATACAAGTCCTAAACCTGAAAGGGTTCTTATGTCAAGGTGTGAAAGATGGAGGGGGAGCTTTTCAACTGAAAAGTAAAGTGATAGACTAGAGGGACCAAACTCGGCTTATGTGAAAGATAAAGGACTGAAGCGAAGATAAGGAGTATTTATACTCCTTCCACCTACCTTTCTACTCACTTTTCATTCTGTTAATCGTTTCAAGTGTGTGTAAAACTGTGTGTGAGTCCTTGATCAACTATTTTGATCATTGTGAGTTCTGAGTGTGTTTTTGATTCTTTCTTGTAAAAAGATATTGTAATTTTTCATTGATAATGTGAGCCAAGGGGTGGTTGGATCACTGTTATTACTGTGTTCTTGTTGATAATGGGCATTGATTCATTAGTTTTTATATGGTATCGGAGCCTGGTTGCTCTGTATCATCGTTTAAATCAATTATCTAAAAATTAGGGTTTTTAATTTTTAGGGTTTTTTGATCTATTATCATAGATCGTTATTGGGAGGTGTTTCTTGATAATAATCTGTTGGTTAATTGTTTTAATTCGGCCAATTAAAGGTTTAATTGGATTTTTTTTAAATTAGGGTTTTGGTAAATTAAGGTTTTGGTAAATTGGGGTTTTTTGGTTCTTGAATATTTGTGATACTTTGTTTTTGGTTTTCTGTGATTTAATTGTTTCTAATCACAGAAATCTTAAAGAAACCCTAAAGTCAGAAATTAGGGTTTCATCAAATGGTAAGTTTGGATATATTGTTATTTGTTTTTTGATAACGTGCAGGTGTTTGTTTCCGCTGCTCTGATTGTAGTCTTCTTGATCTATTGTTGGGTTCTGTGGATTGTCTTGATCCATTGTTCTTGCTTGATTTGCTACGCGTGCTACGCAACACCACTCACTCTCTTTCTTTTAGGGTTTTGTTTTACTAGGATTAGTGGGTTTAGGAAGACGAAGGGTTTAGATAGTTTTGTGGAGTTGTTGATTCGAGGTTTTGTGGTAGTTGCTTGTAGAGGAGTTACAAGGGGTTGTTATTGTTTCTTTCTTGGTTCTTATTGTTTGTTTCTAGTTTTTAGGCCAAATACAAGTTACAGCTCTTGACCTGCCACCTTTTGAGTGGTTAGAAAGCCTGAGAACTAAGTTTCGGCTTGTGTTTGTGTCCTTGTGTTTTTTCTAGTATATTTTTCTTGTTGTTAGTATGGTTGGTCCTATTTCACCTAAGGGTGGTGATACACCCAAGGGTGATGCTTCTAAAACTAAAACCGGGGTTGTTAAATTTGATGTCTATGACCCACTTTATCTTCACCCTCAACACATTGGGTCTCAGTTAATTTCCTTCAAACTTGAAGGGACTAAGAACTATAAGCTTTGGTCTGCTGCTGTTAAACTGGCTTTACAAACTTGAAATAAACTTGGTTTTGTTACTGGTACTTGTGTTCAAGACACTAATGATGGTCTTGCTAGGGATCAGTGAGATAGGTGTAATGCTGTTGTTCTTTCTTGGTTACTTGGTTGTGTTTCACCAGATTTATATAAGGGTCAGATTTTTTCTAAGTATGCCCAAGTTGTTTGGGATGAGTTAGAAGAAACTTATAATAAACAAGATGGTTCTGTGATATAGAATTTACATCATAAGATTTACACGTTAACTCAATCTGGTATGTCATTATCTGAATATTATCATGAGTGTAATTCTTTATGGAGATAATTTGATGCTCTTGTTGATTTACCTGATTGTACTTGTGATGGTTCTGAGGCTCTTAAGGAAGATGCTAAGCTTCTTAGGTTGATGCAGTTTCTTATGGGTCTTGATGATTGTTATAGTCTTGTGAGAAGTCAGATTATCACATCTGATCCCATACCAGACGTGAGAACTGCTTTTGCAACTCTGTCTAGAGATGAGTCCCATATAAATGGTGTTGGTTCTAAAATTTTTAAATATGGGCCATCTACGTTTGTTGTTAAGTCAGGTGGGAATACTAATAATTGGAATAAAGGGGTTAACAGAAATAATAATAACAATTGGAATACTAATAAGACTGGTTCTAATGGATACAGAAATAGTAATCTTGTTTGTAAGCATTGTAATATGAATGGTCACACTATTGACATATGTTTTGAGTTTATAGGGTATCCACCTAATTTTAAAAGGAATAATAATAATGCTACTCAAAACAATGTTCATAATGTGAGTATTAATGATAACAAGAGTGATCAAAGTAAGATTGCTTCTCACACTCTTACTTCTGATCAATATCAAAGGTTAATGAAGTTACAGAGTTTAACACCCCCAAATCATATGCGCAACGGAAATACAATATTTGGGTGCTAAGCAGTTATCATCACACACTAGTTATATCGAACGACTCAAAAGAGACGTTGAATAATTTACATTAATAAAAATGTACAACAACAAAGTCTAAATAGTTTTCCAACCCAAAAAGTGACAACAGAGTAGCGTTTAGGTCCACACCGAATCTCAACCAAATTACCATGATCATACAATTTAAACAAAATAAGACTTAATTGTTTGAATAAAAAGGGAGGAAACCAAATCGACCACAAAAGTCACAACAACATTCCATAGCATGCTCCGCCACATCCTAGCCTCGATTACCTGAAACACATGCTTAAAAGGGTCAACAAATAATGTTGAGCGAAATCTATAGGTTTTACAATCACATTTGAACATAAGTGTATAAAATACATTCAAGATCATTCATAGAATTGTCGATCAAACAATCTATTATTCAAGGTTATTATCTTTAGCAATAGCTAATAATTGTGTTTAAGCTCATGACACCGATCCGTTAACTTAATCACCCGCGTCCGTATACCGACATGATCACATTGAAACCAATGCCCCTTCTAAAGGCATCAGTTGCAATTATACCTTATTTCTCATACAAAATATCCGTACGCAGAGGGTACTGAATGTACAACTCTCGTATCAAATTGGGTCGTCAACCCCGTAGTAACACAAATTGTATAAGCGGCTATTTCCAATTCACACAAGAATTAGACAAATAATTAACGGTTCATGAAATTAGGGACTTTTGCAACTAGGTACTCAACACAATTCAAGGCAACATTCAGGTCCAACAATCATTCATGACTTATGTTCATTTTTCATTTAAATAGCATGTATACCCCTCGCGGGTAAGAACCTTTGAAATAAGTAAAGAGCGAGGCTATAGACTCACCTTATGTAGATGTATCAGTCGAAGTATTGGAAGACGATCACTGACGATGAGGATGCCCGGGAAATTCGATCACAACACCTAGCGAATAAACGCGTAATGAGTCAACTCATTTATATAGTATTAGGTACTGAATAAAATTAAATAAAGTCAATTGTGACTTCTATAAACTCATGCCAAAATCCTAACAAGTGATATTTACTTGACTCGTACAATTTTTCTACTTTACTAAAAGTGTTACTCGTTTTACAATTCTGCCGGCACATACCAAATGTACGAGATGTTTTCCTATACTTAGACATCACCATAAATTATGAGAAAATTTATAAAATTCATTTAAAACCTTTAGAAAGTCTATATTAAATTTCATAAAAAGTTCTCACTTCTAAGACCCACTGCTCGTCACATTACTTAACTCAAAATTTCGGACAGTTTTGTACCTTCACGTTGTAAGGCCTTTTTGACTCATTTAAATTATACTACTTGTAAATTTAACTCCTAAGTCTAAAAGTAGACTCACAATTCCAGGTTTTGAGCTAAAGAAAAACTCTCAACCATTTTTAAAACTCTAGTTATAGTCCCCGATATTTGACCTAAAATTGAACACAATTTCGGATTATGTCGACTTTCATCTCCCGGTACACGAAAACTTCAAACTAGCATAACTTTTGACTCGTTTGGATTTAAAAGCTCTATCTTACATCGAAACGAAGATAAAAATAAGCTCTACAGCTACATCTAATCCTTAAGACCTGGACTTAGACTTAAGACCAAGAGAACTAGCCTTAACATTCTGCCTAAAAATGACACTTTAAAAATCATAACAAATCATCATTTCAATCATTTATAATGATTCCTAGACCTATTCTAACATCAAGTAAACATCCTAAACCAATCCTATCATCCTATATCACTTGTATGAACAATCATTCACAAAAATCCATTTCATAAACTACACATGCAATGTGATTAACTTAATTAAAAACATCAAAAACATGATTATAAACACATATCCATACTCAAAATATATCAAAATCAAAGAAAAACCAAACACCCCTTTAGGGCATGGGTTTCAAAGAACCAAAACACCATCAAAAATTTGTTTCAATCATTTTAAATCAATACCCCATGTTTAGAATCACTAGATTTAAACATGCATTCAAGAAAATTCTTTAAAAACTCATTTGTTCATAAGATTAAATTTTTGGAAAAATCAAGTTGTTGCATGTTTGATTTTAATAGATAATAAGACTTACAAAGATGAAAGAAGAGGTGGTCTTTGCTTACTTTTATCAAAAACCCAAGAAAATTGGTGGTGGTGATGGGGTGGCCGACGGTCAAAGAGAGAGAGAAGGAAGGAGATGAATAATTTTGAAAGTGAAAAATGAGGGTGTGTGTGTTTGTGTTTGTTTTTGTAAAAATGGGAGGGACCAAAGTGAAATTTTAGTTATCTTTTGGCCCTTTTGGCAAAACTTGTTTTTAAAGAGCGGGAACGACTTACTAGTCGGTTTTGAATTTTTGTGGGAGCCAGAATTCGTCCCTGCTTCCTAAAACATATTTATAAGCCTATACTCACACCAAATAAGATAAAAACGGTTCCGAATCGACTTAACACGTAAAAGTAAAAATAAAATTTCAAAAATTCGAATATCGATCAATCGATAATAAAATATTAATTTTGGGCATCCGTCGGTATCGCGTTCACTATCGGTTCTTCTTAAATCGTCAAATGTAGGAATTTTAGTATAGTTTATTGGTTTCAACTTAAACCGTCAAATAATTCCACGATAAAAATTCTCAAAAATTTCAAAAATATACGTAAAATAGGATTAAATAATGACTTTGGTTTTTGGGTGTCACATCCTCTCCTCCTTAAGAGAACGACGTCCCGGCGTTCACCTCCTCTTATACTCGCATTTTGTACCACTAAAACAAATGAGGGTACTAATAAGTGTGAAAACACTTATCCTTTTTCCACTTATTTCCAATAATAACAAGACCAAAACATGTATTTTATGTCGTAAAAGTTGGAATTATGCGTGGTTTGTGTTTTTATTGTATTTTAGGACCAAAAGACGAAAAAGGAAGAAAACACGGGCTTTCACGGGCTTTTATCGAAGAAAACGAGAAAAGACGAAGTCAAAAGATCAAGAGTGCAAAAAGAACGGAAGTACAAGGCCTATTCTGAAGATTTATCGAAGAAAAAGTCTAAAGACGGAAGTTTAATGAAGTCGAAGAACTCAAGTCTAATTATAGAAGAAAATTGAAAGACGAGTTCAAATCCCAAGACGACATCGAGAAAGACAAAGAATTTAGATCGAGTCGAAAAGAAAAGAAAGAAAGAAGAAAGCATACATGCATTCCACACTCCCTATATATACCCTCCTAATGACACATTAGGGGGGTGTTAGTCATTAGCTAGTTTTAATTTTCTTTGTTTTAGTTTTCATTTTAGAGAGAGAAAGTGTTTAACTTTCTCTCACTAAAACTTCTTCTTTTCTTTCAAATTAAGCTTTGTTTAATCTTTGTATTAGAGTTTCATTAATCAAAAGTTCAAGTTTAAGCTTTTAATCTTTTATCTCTTTCTACCTTTCTTGATTTTGCTATTGTCCTTGATCCAAAACTTCATCTTTGATCCGAATAGTCCTTTATTCGTGTTTGATTTTGAAGTTTTAGTGATTAAAAAGTGAAATGTGTATAGTTGAAGTTCGTTTTTCTCAGTTCTTAACAAATTAAAAGTCCTAACAATATCGGGCTTTTAACTGTTTTTGGTTGTTAATATTTTTTTGGATATTCTATTGCTAATTCAAACAATGCCTTGCAAAAATGAAAAATAACGTCTACTTATATGTAAAACATAGTGCAAATACCAAGTATTTATTCAATTAAAATGCAAAATGTAAATTTTACAAACTATAAGGAGTAGAAATGTAAATTCTATGAACTATAAATGCTCAAAATATAAAGCTGAAAAGTATAAGGACTAAATGTGCAAAACAGTAAACTATGAGGACTAAAAATGAAAATTATCCAAACAACTTAACCAATTCTCAACAAATTTTAAACTTTCTAACTAAATTTTAACAAATCTGAAAGTAAAAGGACTGTGTTTTTGAAAACCCTAAAAACTTGCAAGTTTAGTCAAAATTTCAACCAGATTAATTCCTCAAGGACCTAAGTGCAATTTTTGAAAGTTTTTAATCAAAAACGGGTTACAAACTCAAATAAGCTCGTTTGAGCTTATTTTTCAACCAAATTTAACCAAACCACTTGCAAACGTCTTAAAATCGAAAATGAGCTAGACCTATCCAAGGATTTTAGCTGAAACTTACTAAAAAGCTGATAAGCTGAATTCAATAAGCACAAATTAAGCTATAAGCTAATTCAGACTTGCACAACTAGATTTTAGTGATGAAAATGATTAATGAGCACAAAATAAGAATGGGAAATCAAGTCTCATAAGAAATCATCAAGTAATAAGCTCAGAATCCTAAAATAAGCAAAATTAGTGCTTATGTTGACCAGCATTGACCAAGAT